>JAQQTO010000041.1:3425000-4625000 GCA_029884595.1 Ormosia semicastrata
GTCTTTTACTTTTGAGCGTATCGACTCCTGTCTTTTACTTTTAAGCGCATCGGCTCATGTATTTTACTTTTGAGTGTATCGGCTCCTGTCTTTATCTTCAAGCGCATCGGGCTTGTTTTTTTTCGATTTCTTGTTTTTTTTGAGCGCCTCGGCTCTTGTCTTTACTCTTGAGCACAATCGGCTCCTCGCTTTTGCTTTTGAGTGCATCGGCTCTGTCTTTTAAGTTTCGTCATTGAGCGCATCGCTCTTTGCATTGTTTTGTTTTTTTGCTCCCGAACAAAATTCGAGTTCATGTCTTTACTCATTCCTTACCATGATAAAATGAAAAACTATGGTTATTCTTTTTTATCTAGCAAGAAACAAGTAAAGAGGGGTAACTATGAACACCCAATTTTGTTTGAGACATTTTGCAAAAAATAAAAAAATAAAAAAAAGAAAAAAAAAGAAAAAAAAAAGAAAAAAACTCATCTTTCAACCCATTGGCCTATTGACCAATAAACCAATCCATTAACCCATAATCCATGATCCAACTCATCAACCCACAACCCATATACCAAAGACTTATCCTAAACAAATCCCATAAGTTATCCTAACCCTTAAGCACTTATCCTAAATAAACTCCATCAATTATCCTAATTCCTAAACACTTATCCTAACTATCTTAAACCACCCATAACTTATCCTCAATAGAACGCATCACTTATCCTAAACAAACCCCATCAACTATCATCCTAAACAAACTTCTAATCACATTTTAACTCAAACACTTCAGCCTAATCCCCTCCTATATAAACACATAACCCACACACAGAAAAGACACAGAGAACCGGACTTATTCTCCAACCTTGAAACATACTTCTGCTTATTTTTTACTCACATTGCCTTCCCTCCATACCTTTGCCAAAGTTCCATCATCACCAACCTTCACTTCTATAACCACCCAACTCACCAACTTCATCATCCTTCACCAGTACCACATCACCACTTCATCTTCTACCCCCAAAAAAAGCTGAGTCAACTCACCAACCCCACCCATCCATCCCAACCGAGAAGTACCCACTCGTAGCCACCAAACCAGCATTCACTCAAACGGCCAAGCCAACACGAAACACCCCTCATCGCAATCTCAACTTCACTTTCATCCCCTGCTTCATGTTATCAGAATACAACTTCAATCCATCCACCATAATCAGACCCCATCAAAACCCATCAAGAACTACCAGATCTGAAAACTCATCGTCATCGCTATTCTTCTCTTCCTTTGTCGGCCCAGAAATCCTCTAGCCGCGCGCCTCCTCATGTCAACCGCTCCAGATCAATTGTGTGCTCCTCTCGCTCCGCAACCCTCCTCGCATAGCAGCCACACAGCGTCGCACCCTGCCAACAGTGCGACCACCACCTAGTTCGACCGTAGCCATCGAAACCAGCGGCTTTGAACTAGCCCCACCGCGCCATCCATCAGAAATCCATATCGCTGAAACAAGCCACCAATCGCCGGCCTCCCCTCTTGCACTCTCCTTCCTTATCTGTAACTAAAAAAGAAACCCTTTTTTTCGTAAGCTTTGTGTTTTTTTTTTAATTCTTTCATTCTGTTAGTTTTATTTTGTTTTTCGTTTTGTTTTTTTGGTTTAAATGGAGTTAGACAAAAAAAAAAGGTAGCTTTGCCTAAGATAGTAAACAAAAAAAGGATAGAAAATGATAAAGATGATAAAATAAAAAATAGAAGATAATTGAATAAAAAAATTGAACCTTTTTTTAAAAAAAAATAACGTGGGTTATCTGAGTTGCGACAACTTGCTAACCCTTGTAATTTTTGTAATCATTCGAGTTGTGATGATTATTATTATTTGATGATTTATTATTATTATTATTATTATTATTATTATTATTATTATTATCTTGTTTTCAAATTTTTATAAGTTAAATCGCTAATTGATAAAAAAAACTTTTTTAAATAAAATTTTCGCAATAAACTTGATGAGTAGCGGGTGACGTCTCTAGCATGACGTATGAGCTTCACTTATTCAATCCTTAATTTGATTAACGTAGTCGTGACGACTTGTTAATTCAATTTTTTAAATAATTAAATCATTTCTTTTAAAAAATAAAAATAAAAATTAATCAATTTTTTTCCTAGATAATTTTAAATAAAAATTTTGTAACAAATTTGATAATCAGTGGGTGACGTCTCTAGCGTGACGTGAGCTTCACCTATTCAATCCTTAATTTGAATAACTGAGTCGCGACGACTTGTTAATTTAAATTTTCAAAGTTTTTTTAAATTATAATCAACTAACCCACAATTATTTTCTAGAGAACTACGTGACTTTGATTTTCTCATTGCACCTAAGGATACGTAGGAGCAGGATTTCTATTCTGTCAAGCCCAAAATTAAATTTTCATAATTTATTTGTTTATTTTTTTTACAGAAGGAGTAAAACAAATATCTTCAAAGATTATTAAGAGTTTGCATAATTAACTTAAGATACCGTTTAGGATAGGTGTGTTAGGGGTGCTGTGGGATTAAATTTCCACCCTTCCCTAGACATAACCGACTCTTGAATTCAATCTTGGTTTCAAAGACTATTTTTCTTGGATTTTCTAATTTTTCCTAATAAAAATAAAATTGGTGGTGACTCCTAATTAAATATATTTTAGTTTAAGTTGCTATTTCGTCACGATTTCATAGTCATGACAACCGTGAAATTTGCGTAGTGGATAAATCTTACGAGTATACATAATTGCCAATCAAGATCTTGCGTAATAATAGTGCCTATAATTGCCTTTGATTGCTCATAATTGCAGTATCAATATTCCGATCTTATAGGGTTCCTCTGTAACCATTAAGGGAACGTATCTCCCAATCCAACCTCTATAAATACTAGGCTTAACTACCTTCTACAGGCAACTATTACTCTTTAGCATAAGCCCTAATTGTACATAGTCTGACTTGAGCGTTAGAGTGCCTTTACAAGTACTAAACCCCCATTTCAACATGCTCTGTTATTGCTGCGCAAGGAGGTAAAACACCAGTTCGTGCTTATCCAGGTACGTGTCAATATCCACTATTAAACATTGGCGTCGTTTGTGGGAATTCATAAACTTCTATTCCTTCTCAACCATGGTGAACACGAGATAGAACTCCAGGAGAGGAGAGGCTGCACAAACCTCCGTAGGCCGAAGGCGAGGGCCAGTAGCGCACCATCCTCCCTACCCTATTCCACCACCAATTGCTGAAACCTCCGCTACAAGAAAATACACACCCAATGTTGAACCTCTATGCGATGGACATGAAACTTTACTTTCTGACGAAAGCCCACACCCAACACGTAGGGTCCCGTGAGATAAAGACTTGGTACCCGCGTGTAAGGAACCAACTCTGATGTTCGATAAAGACTTGCTCCACTATACCACTAGTAAGAACCAGCCTAGATCCATTGAATCTCTTTCTGAGATTCTCCAAGGGCACAATGAGCTCCTTCGTGGGTACCTTAAGAGGTTCAATACAATGTGCATCAATGTGGAGAACCTTGGTACGCATAAAATACACTAAGAGCAAGTGCACTCTATCGCCAAGTAATATAGGACTTGAGTCCCAGTTATCGATCTCACGAGAAATAAGTGGTAATTACTAGATTCGCTAAACTCTTTGTTATCCAGACAATCGAAAGTGCATGAAGAAATTCAAAATAAAATTAAAATAAACAAATAAAGAAAAACAATAAACAATCAAACAGAGAAAAGATAATCAATGAGAGAGAGACTAGGGTGCAAGGTTCACTTGAATCCAATTATTCAGATTTTCTTTCATTTATAATGTAAGGTAATTCTTTTGTCAATATTCTCTTACCTGCTATTGAATCCCAATGGTCATGGATGAAACAATATTCTATTCCTAAATTAAATCACCTATTTGGTTATTTAGTTGAATTAATTAGGAATGCATTAAGCTTCAATTCAAGATATGAATCAATATACCTGTCAATTCCATTGGTAAGAAAAATTGATGTTTGGTCATTCACCAATCTAATCTTAGGCTTACCATATAGATCCACTCATTGAATGCGGATGGTCATCAGTCAAACAATGAATTAACACATGCCAAAAGTGATCAAATTATAACAAGAATGCAAGTAATATGATAAATCCTAAAGAATTTAACTTAATCAAATTAGAAATTAAACCCAAATAATTAGAAAAATAAGATCCCCCATAGCCCTAGTTATGGGTTTTGTTACTCATGTTCAATACAAACAAACTCTTATCAAGATACAAACCCATGGAAAGAAAACCCAAAGAAAAGTGAAACTAAAAAGAAAGAGAAATCAAAACCCCTTTAATGGAGATTATGATCTCTAAGCCTTCAAGCATCGAATCCTCCTTCAAGCCGTCCTCCAATATCTGTTTCCGCAAAACAACTCTCTTAGGATTATGAATTTTCTGTGTAATGTGCTCAATATGTTATCTTTTGTGTAACTTTTCATATTTAATAAAAGTCACGTTTGCTGTTATGCAACTAGCGTCTAGGCGCTCAGTTCTTAGTGCTTGGACGCTCAGCCACTTAAGTCCAAATGCACGCTGCTGCCACTTGCGCCCTCAGGCGCTCCTTCCCAGTGCTCAGGCGCTAGGTCACTAGATCAACGCTGGTGTATATGCTTTGAGCGCTCAAGTGTTCCAACACCAGCACTTAGGCACCGGACACCTGATGAAATTTTTTCTTTTTCTTTATCCTTTGAACGTCCAGTCTTCTCCAAGTGTGATTACCTGACAAAAACACACAAAACATTAAAGAAAAACACAATTAAACAATACAAAAAATATAACAAAACTAATAAATAAAATTCAATAAAAATAAATAAAAAGAATATGAAAAACCAAGGAATTAAACCGTAAAAATATGATATGTTGACGGTTCATCAAACCTCAATGATAGGGTTGCTCTCCATTACGCTAGAAGCAACCTCCGAACCAACTCCCAGTTTTTCGTATCTTTGGTAAAGAAAAAGCTAGAGAATATGGATGAATTTTGATAACGGTCCCTGAAGTATATAAACCTTGATGAGGTTACTAAGGCCAAGGAGAGCCTAGAGAAGGGTGAGCCATCTCACCAGAAAGGCAATAAAAACTCTTCACGACCTCAAAACTCCTCCACCCCGAGACCAAGTACTCTAGCTACACTCCTCTGAACACTTCCCTTGCAACTATTTTGAGGGAATTATTACAGATCGAGTTCCAAGGTGTCAAGATGCCACCCCTTTGAAGAAATATGTGCAAAAAGATCATACCAAACATTGATCATAGCACAAAAACTATGGCCATGACACTGAAGATTGTTTCCAACTCCGCGATGCTATCAAATCCCTAATTAGGACATGATGACTAGATTAGTACATCAGTCATATCCAAAATGATGGACGTTGCAAAGGTCAAAGAGAAAGAAGACAAAGCCCTCAACGGAGCCCATCTCCATGCTAAAAGAAGAAGGACCCGGAGTCCACCTCGCTGTGATACTAACAACAGATAGGATCGAAACTGGGACGCTCCATCTGATGATAACGACGACCGCCATACCCAACCGAACCAAACCATCAACACTATTGCTGGAGGGTTTGCCGGTGGTGGTTTGTCCAACGGTGCCTGGAAGAAAGTACTCAGGATGATAGTTTTGAGTGTCTTCCACTTCGCACCCAAATCATAGGCTGGAGATTGGAAGGCGCCCCTATCACCTTTTTAGATGAAGACTATAGTGGAATTATCCTAGATCATAATGACCCGTTGGTTATCTTAGGAATAATCTCTAATACCGAGGTCTGGCACATCTTCGTTGACCAAGGGAGTTTATCGGACATTATGTTCATGGACTAGTACCAAAAGCTAGAAGTTCCACGCTCAGAGTTGATTCCCTATGATGACAGCTCATTGGTTTCACTGGAGATAAGATTGCTCTGGCAAGATATTTTGATACTCACCTGACTTTGGGGAGCACTAAACTCTTCAGGACTATCAAGGTCAAGTTCTTGGTCATGGACTACCCCTCAGCGTATAACATCATCAGGGGTCGTCTTGCTCTGAATGCCCTTGGCGCTATGGTGTCCACTACCCATTTGGCCATAAAATTCCTCAGCAAGCATATTGGGGTCATCACGGTCAAGGGGGACTAGATCATGATGCGTAAATGCTACAATGAAAGCCTCAAGATCGGCCAAATGCCCAAGAAAGCAAAAGCTAACACATCTAGCTCGGTTCTGGACTAAGTTAACATGACCGAGTTAGATGTGTGAGAGGAAATTCGAGGTACCAGACCCTAGCTGGAGGGTGAACTACTACCGCTCCAACTTGGTGTCATGCTAGATCAAGTCACCAAGATTAGGGCTAACTTGAAAGAAGAAGAGAGGCATCAGTTAATTGAGCTTCTAGAGAAAAAAAAAAGACTTCTTCACCTGGACGTCCTCCGACATGCCTGGGCTTGACCCTGCCTTCATCTGTCATCACCTATCCATAAAGAAAGATGCTAGGTCGGTCTCCCAAAAGAAGAGAAAGGTCGGATTAGAAAGACAATAGATTATTGAAGAATAGGTTAAGGAGCTGCTCAATGCTGGCTTCATCAGGAAAATATATTACAATACATGGCTGTCTAACGTGGTCCTGGTGAAGAAATCTAAAGGGAAATGGAGGATATGCATGGACTATGCAAACTTGAACAAAGCCTACCTTAAAGATTCGTATCCTTTTCACAACATTGATAAATTGATTGACAGCTTCTTCGGATTCTGTTTGCTATCTTTCATGGATGCATATTCTGTTTGCTGTCTTTCATGGACGCATACTTTGGGTACAACCAGATTCCAATGTACCCCAGAGATGAAGACAAGACCGCCTTCATCACTGATAGGGCGAGCTACTACTATAGGGTTGTGTCTTTTGGTCTAAAAAATGCAGAAGCCACCTATAAGAGAATGGTGAATAAGTTCTTTGAAGACCAAATGGGGAAAATGTTGGAGGTTTATATTGATGACATGATAGTGAAGACCCCACAGGATGAATTATACATTGCGAAACCTCGAAGAGGTATTTACACAATTTCGAAAGTAGGACTCACTGCAGGATTGAGGCAAATCTAGATAAGTGTCAAGTGGTGCTCAACATGTGTAGCCCATAGAGTATCAAGGAAGTGCAGTAGTTGACTAGTCAGATTACAGCCTTCATACATTTCCTTGCTAAGCTGCTCATAAATCCTTTCTCTTCTCAGACTGCTAAAAAAAGAGAAAGATTTTGAGTAGACTCAGGAGTGTGAAGATTCTTTTTCCTCTTTGAAGAATTTTTTGTCCTCTCCACCCATACTGACAATACCAGAACTTGATAAGATACTGTACTTGTATCTTTCAGTTCAAGAAGAGGCTATAAGCTAGGTATTAATCCAGGAGACGACACAGGGATAAAAGTTAGTCTAGTTCATGAGCAATGTGTTGTATGGCCTAGAAGTCCACTATCAGAAAATAGAGAAGGTTATCTTCACACTCATCATTACAGCCAGAAGGCTCAGACAGTACTTTTAGTGTCATCCCATAGTGGTGAGGACATACTAACCTATCCGTTAGATATTGCACAAGCTAGACCTAACAGGTAGAATGATTGTCTGGTACATTGAGCTTTCTGAGTTTGGAATCGTGTATGAGCCACAACTAGTAATAAAGGCTCAGGCACTCTCTGACTTTCTGGCAAAACTCACATCAGACCCTGGTGACTCTAAAAGAATTTCTTGGATTATATATGTTGATGGATCCTCGAACCCCAAGCGAAGTGATGCCGGGGTGATTTTGGAAAACTATGAAAGAGTAACAGTGAAAAACTCCCTAAAGTTTGAGTTCCCTACTTCAAATAATCAGGCAGAGTATGAAGCATGCGTTGTCGAATTAGTAATGGCCAAGGATATGGGAACGGCTAAGATCACACTTTGCAGCAACTCCTAACTTGTGACCTCCCAGATTCGAGGTGATTATCAAGCTAAGGAACCCTTCCTTTAGAGATATTTGGCCAAAGTCCAAGAGCTCCTTAAGAATTTCCAGGATATCAATATAGAGCACATACCTAGGGAGCAGAACGCTAGGGTAGACCTCTTGTCTAAACTGGCCAGCACTAAGAGCCCGGGTAATAACCGCTCTGTAGTCCAAGAGACCCTCTCTCAACTTTCCATCATGGACACAATCATTTTCTAAGTGAAAGAAGAAGAACGTACTTGGATCACCCTAATCATGAAGTATTTATAGTTTTGAGTCAGGCCCGATGATCCAAATTGATCAGAATTGTAGTCAAGTACACCATCTACAATGGACATTTATACCAACGTGGCTCTCCTCACCTCCCATTAAATGTCCCATGCTAAAAGAAGCTAAATATATACTAGCCGAGGTCAACGAGGGAAGTTGTGGGCGCCACTTAAGGGTCAAAATCTTAGCTTTAAAAGCACTTAAGGCTGGATACTATTAGCCAACAATGGAAGTAGCCTCCTTTGCACATGTTAGGGTTTGTGATAAATGCCAGTGACACTCGTATCATTATCAAGCTCCACCTAAAGAATTGTCCATGACATCTGTACCTTGGCCATTCTATAGATGGGATATGGACATTCTAGGTCCTTTCCCTCAAGCACATGGACAACTAAAATATTTGGTAGTGGTCATGGATTATTTTACCAAATGGATCAAAGCGGAGTTTGTAGTCATGATCATTTTTGCTAGGATCCAAAAGTTCACTTGGCGTCATATTATCACCAGATTTGGGATTCCGAAGTCCATTATGACAGACAACAGAACCCAGTTCAAATATAAAGGTTTTGAAGAGCTACTTGCTGAGTTGAAAATCAAGCATCATTGCAGTTCTGTTGAGAATCCCAAGACAAATAGACTGGTTGAAGTCACCAACTGAGTTATTGTTCGAGGAATTAAACAATGGTTGGACAAAGCTAAGGGAAACTGGGCTGAATAACTAGACCATGTCCTCTGAGCCTATCAAACTACTCCTTACTCCACCACAGGTGAAACCCCTTTAAATTCATTTATGGGTGAGAGGCTATGATCCCGGTGAAGATAGAAGAACGAAGTTGGCGTCACCAATAGTTTTCTCCTGAAAGCAACCCCAAATTGATTAGGGAAAACCTGGACTATTTGGAAGAAAGAAGGCACGTCACTCATAGACGCGACACTACCATCAAACAGAAGACAGTGGCTTGATATAACTTGAAGGTTGTCCCAAGAAAATTTTAACCAGGAGACTTAGTACTCCGGAAAGCAAACATTGGTGGTAGGAATGCTTCCCAAGGGAAGTTAACTCTTAATTGGGAAGACCCCTATCACATTGTGATCAGCACTGGTAAATGAGCTTACACCTTGGAGACATTAATAGGAAAACTAATAAAAAACTATTGGAATGCAGATAACTTAAAAAGTACTATAGCTAAGTGTCCTTTAAGGTCTAGTCTCTTAGTTTACTTTATGTTTGATCTGCCCCAGCTTTTGTGGGTATACATTGTATGAGCTTCGGTCATTTGCTCAATCAATAAAATGAAGTTATTTTCAAACATCTACTTGCACTATCTAAAACCTTAAAAGACCTGATAAGCCTATATTTTACAGTCTTATACTGGATAAATTATGGTAATTTGCTTATGTTTATTAAAGAATTTTGAATGGATCCTTATCATTGTCTTCAATTTTGTATATTGAATGGGATTTATCATATTTGGAGTGAAAGCAGGCGAATACACTATATTTTCAGAGCAAATAAGCTCATTTTGGTTTAGACAGGGTCCTGCGAGGGATTGAGGAATTAGACAAGGCCCTGTGAGCGATTGAGGAGATAGACAAGGCCCTGTCTAACTTGGAAAATGCTCCTGTCTAGTTTTTTTTAAGAGACACGGTTGTGTCTCTATGTCACACGGTTATGTCTCCCCTCTACATCAAAGTTATGCTATTTGTTAAACTCACATGACCGTGTCAAGCTTAGACACGACCATGTGAGGTCTCCTGAGCATAAAAATAGCAGCTTTCACCCAAAATATTATAAATAAAAGTGAATCTCTAAACCTGAAGTACACTTTTGCGACGACAGACTTTGAGAGGTAGATCAGAAGAGAGAATTATCACGAATTCTTGGAGGACGACTTCAAGGGAGGATTCAATTCTTGAATGCTTGAAGATCATAATCACTGTAAAAGAGGTTTTGATTTCTTTTTCCCTCTAGTTTTTTCCTTTCTTTGGATTTTCTTTCCATGGATTTGTATTGTGATTTGAGATTGTTTGTATTGAACTTGAGTAACTAATCCCATAGTTAAGGTTATGAGAGATCTTGTTTTCCTATTTAATTAATTTTCATCTCGAATTTGATTAAGGTAATTTCTTTTGGGTTTATTATATTGCTTGTATTATTGTCAGAATTTGATCACTTTTAGCATGTTTTAATTCATTGTTTGACTGGTAACTATCCGTACTCAATGAGTGGACCTATATAATAAACCTAGGATTAGATTGATGAATGACCAAACATTAATGTATTCTATCAATCGAATTGACGATATGTTATTTCATCTCTTGATTTGGAGCTTAATGTATTCTTAATTAATTCAACTAAATGACCAAATAGGTGAATAATTGAGGAATAAAATATTATTTCATCCATGACCATTAGGATTCAATAGTAATTAAGAGAATATTGACAAGAGAATTACCTTACATTATAAATGAGTGAAATTCTTATTAATTGGATTCAAGTGAACCTTGTACCCTAGTTTCTCTCTATTTGATCATCTCTACATTGTTTAACTGTCCATTATTCTTCTTTATTTGTTTTTTGATTTTAATTATTATTTATCTTCACTCTTACGATTGTTTAAATAACCAAGAGTTTAGCAAATCTAATAATTACTGTTTATTCCTTATAGGATCGATAATTGGGACTCAAGTCCTATATTATTTTGCAATAGAGTGTACTTGCTCTTAGTGTATTTTATGCATATCAAGTTTTTGGCGCCGTTGCCGAGAAATAAGTTGGTAATATTAAAGGTGAAAAGCTCTAGTTAATTTAGACGCACTTTTATTTTATTTTTATTTTTTTTGTCAGTTCTTCTCTTACTTATATTTCTTGTTTATGCTTACTCGTTCTCAATTTCCTAATCTGACATTTGATCTAAAAATTAAGAAAATAGCTCGCATGTTAAGGAAGCAATCTCATATTGTAGTCGTGACTGAAGAAGTTACAAGGAAGATGGAGAGAGAGAGAGACAACAACTGAGGGGAATTGAGAAGAACGAGCTACCCCAGTGGAGCAAACTATACTTGAATATTCCATGCCCACGACTGAAAGGTATGGATGGAGTATTACAAGACCAGTTATGGCAGTTAATAACTTTGAGATCAAACTGACATTGGTCTCTATGATTCAAACTCCTGTTCAGTTTAGTGATTTGCCTTCGGATGATCCAAATCAGCATTTGGCTAGGTTCTTATAGTTGTGTGACACCATCAAGTATAATAGGGGTGACAAATGATGCAATCTGATTGCGATTCTTTCCTTTCTCTCTTAGCGACAGAGCGAGTCAATGGTTAACATCACTACCAAAGGTTTCCATCACCACATGGGATCAGTTGACACAACAGTTTCTAGCTAAGTATTTTTCTCCTTCTAAATTTGCCAAGTTAAGGAATGACATTTATTCTTTTGTGCAGTTTGATAAGGATACTCTGTATGAAGCTTGGGAACGTTTTCAAGAGTTGATAAGGAGATGTTCACATCATAGATTACCCTTATGGCAGCAAGTACATATTTTTTACAATGATTTATCGTCTGCCAACCGTTCACTTATTGACGTTATTGTGGGAGGTACAATTTGGAGAAAAACACCGACTGAAATCCATGCACTAATTGAAGAAATGACGCTTAACGTTATTAGTGAAAAAATGAGCGTCAGCTGTCTAAGAAACAAGTTGTTGTGCATGCTGTTGACTCCTCTACTTCTATTTTGAGTCAATTGGAAGCACTGACAAAAAAAGTTGAGACGTTGATGGTGGCAAATAGTGTAGCCCCATTAATTATAGTGGAGTATATGGCGAACAGGGATATAATAATTCAAATTGTCAAGTTAGTAGTCCCTTTGTTCCCGAGCCTGAAGGAGTAAATTTTGTTAGTAATTTCAACTGGTAGAAATACAATCCATATCCTATTATGTACAATCCTAGTTGGAGGGACCCCCCAAATTTCAAATGGGCAAATTAATGATAGCTACATGGAATGTAGTTATTTGGATCCTACCTCGATGTTAAAATGAATGCTATTTCCTTGTTTATAATGCATATTGGAGGGTTTTATGTCTATATTGGTTATAGTTTGAATCTAAGCCTTTCTGATATGTTATTATGCAAAACTGTGCTTAAATGATTATGGATTAGGTAGATTTATATATGTTACTGATTTGGTGTTTTCTCTATGTTAGGAGGGGCTCCAAACAAGGTTAAATATGGAGCAAATGAGCTTAAAGAGGAAGAGAAGCCAAATTTGCCAATTCAGTGGGAAACACCGCGGCGCAAGACAGAGCACGCCGCGGCGCAAAGAGGTTTTTCAGCAAGTCATATTTGGACCCGAGGCTTGGGCGCCGCGGCGTGAGTTTGTGGGCGCCGCGGCGTGGAGGCGGCTGCTGAGCCTATAAGTAGTTTTTCACGCGTTTTTCTCTCACTTTTCATGTTTTCTCTCTGTTTTTCCGAGTTTTGGCCATTTGGCCATTTCTCTCTTTTTAGGTTTAGTTAGTTTTAGTTAGTTTAGGTTAGTTTTAGGTTAGATAGTTTGGCTAAATCTTCATGGATGGTGGATTGGAGGCAAGGATCAAAGGATTGAAGGAGGATTCAAGCTTCAGAGATAAATCAATGAGCTTCTTTCTCTCTTTTCCCTTTCTCTCTTCTCTTCCTTATCTTTTGTATAGCTAAGCTATGTTTTAGGAATATTTTGGATCCTTTGATATATATTAATGATGTATTTTTCTTTAAGTTTGTGTGGATGTTTGATTATGGTTCAATCATTATCTGTGTTTAATGCTTGTTCTTGGTTGGCCTCAATTGCATGATCATAATATTGGCAAATGAACTAGACATAGGGATTTGTTAATATGGATATGGTATGGTTGATACATGTTCGGCAAGTTCAATTAGCTTGGATGAGTTGATTCGTTAATAGGATAGAAATATACCTATTAACCATGTATAGTGTGTGATTGAGAATAGATCGTTCATGAGTGGATGTTGTGTTAGCTCTCAAGGAAACTTAGTGAGTTGGGCAATTGAAACCAGGGTTGATTGACCTAGACATAGGCTTTTGACTAATGAAGATTCTCAAGCTAACCTAATCAATACATTTGTGTTTATGAGGAGAATTGCATGTTATTGATAGATTTAAGGGGTGAAGGAGGATTTCCTGAAACCTAACCGTTTTTATGTTTATAGCTTATGTAGGTTAGATTAGTTTAGATTATTATTTTTCTATTTTTATGTCCTTGTCTAGAATTGATTAAGCTATTAGTTGGTAATCAGCTTTATAACAATATCCTCGTGGGAACAAACTTTTACTCTGTATCTGTATTACTTGTGCGACCCGTGCACTTGCGGTTAGCAAAAAGGGCAACACGTTTTACCCCCAACAATTAACAGGGCAATCAACAAAGCCATCAGCGAGCTCCATAACCACCCTCAGGTTTCCAAGCACTTGAAGAGAATCAAAGTTTTAAAAACTTTATGATGAAATACATGTAGAATTCAGAGGCCCGCATGAAGAGCAAGGAGACTCAGATTAACCAGTTAGTTATATTGATGTCAAAAAGGGCACCGGGGACATTGCTTAGTACTACAAAGCTTAATCCAAAGGAATAAGTCAATGTAATTACCCTGAGAAGTGGTAAGGAGTTTGGGGAGCTCCCTAAGAAAAAAGATGAGCAATTGCAAAAGCATGGAGATATTCTTGATGTGTCAGCTACTGAGGAACACAAGAAGGCAAGTGAAGCACCCTCCGTATTACATGTAAGTGAGCCATAGAAGCCCTCTATTTCATTCCATTAGAGGCTCAAGAACACTTAGCAGGATAAATAATTTTTCAAATTCTTGGAGATGTTCAAGAAATTACAAATTAACATTTCATTTGTTGAAATTACTTCCCAAATGCCCAAGTATGTGATGTGTGTGAAATAACATCATGTTTTGTTCTTGTTTTGCATGCATTCTTGAGCATTTTAGGCATTTTAGTTTTCCTTTTAGTTTGTTTTTCCCTTAGTTCGGATAACTACGGTGTTTTTGGTGTTCTTGTGCAGGATTAATGTTGAATTGGCCTTGGATTGAATGGAATGTTTGCATATTTGAAGTTGGAGCTTAATGGATAGCAATAAAGGTGCAAAAAGGCCATTCCAGAGGGAACCACGGCCTGCCCGTGGTCTCTACCATGGCCATGGTTCGAGGGAATCAAGAAAATACAGAAAACTGAAACAGACTCAACCACGGCCTAGTCGTGGTGGCCACCACGGCCGTGGTTGAGAGTCAGCATTGGAATTTTCATCTCAGAATCAACCACGGCCTGGCCGTGGTGGCCACCACGGCCGTGGTTCAATACAACAGTAATTTTAGTTTTTCTATTTTTATTTCTTTTGGGGGCTTTTAGCCCATAGAAGCCCTAGGCTATAAATAGATGTTCTGATTGCAATTAGGGTATTCTAGGTTGGACTGAAACCTAGTTCTAAAGGAGGCACGAATGAGGCTTGGGTTCTTGATCCTTCTTCTTTTTCTTCCATTGTTACGGGTTTGGGATGTTTTTAAGTTTGGTTTTTGTTTCCTTCTTCTCTATGTCTGAGTAGTTACTTTTGTTTCTAGGATTGGGCAATGCCCTTTGATACATTGATAATGATTAATTGACGTTGTTTTTCCCTTTTATTAATCTTGATTGTTTATTGATTCAATTCTTATTGCTTTTATTCATGTGAATTTGTTGGCCACTTATTTGCATCTCATAGGCATTTAGGGACGTACTGAGAGGTGAACCTAAGTGTTGGAACCATTAGAATTGAACTTAAGGTCTAAATCACGAGAGTAGTTTTAGCCTTTCGAGGAATCAATGAATTACCACAAAGCGTAATGAGTTCAATTTAAATTCAATTACCACGAAAGTAAGAATTGGTTTAATTGGGCACGGATCTTGTATCTTGAAAGAGAACATTAACTAATTTTGGGTAATTCACCTTCAATTGAATTTCAGATTTAATAAAAGGATTGTCAATTAGGATTTGTCTTGTATCATTGTGGTATCCCAATCTTGGAAGCTTTCTTAAATCTGAAAACCCCCTTCTTGATAAATTGTTATTTTTGTTCTGAATTCTATTTTCTTGATTTTTATTTAATTATTTTGTTACTAATTTCTTCTAAATCAACAATCATATTCCCTTTTGTTTAACTTAATTGAATTAATTAATTAATTAGTATTCATAGACACAGTCCCTGTGGATTCGATCTTTTTATTACTTGACGATGAAACTGTACACTTGCAGATTTCACGCATCAAGTTTTTGGCGCCGTTGTCGGGGACTGTGTTTTTCTTGAATATTAATTTAATTTTTAATTTAATCATTTTAAACCTTTTTCTTTTATTTGGTTATTACGTTCTTATTTTCTCTTTGACTCTCTGCAGGTAATTTCTCTGGTTTATGCAAAGTACTAGACATTCCGGGACTCTTATTGAAGCCGATCCTGAAATTGAAAGGACTTTACGTAGAAGGAGAAGACAACAAAGGCAAAGAGTAAGAGAAATATCTGAACCACCACTTGTCATGGCAGCAGCTGAGGATAATAAACCGCTAAAAGAGTATGCAGCCCCTAATGCTCGGGGTTTACGATCTGGAATTGCTCGGCCAGACATTGAAGCTAGGCACTTCACCATACCTCCTGCCTTATTATCTATGATAAGGTAGAACCAGTTTGGAGGATTACCGTCAGAGGATCCTAATGATCATGTGGACATGTTCTTGGAGTTCTGTGAGACCCTCAAGATCGAAGGTGCCTCTGTTGATGCTATTCGTCTCCATTTGTTTCTTCTATCATTGAGAGATATAGCTAGAGCTTGGCTGAAGTCTGTTCCTGCTGAGACGATCACTACTTGGGACCAATTGGAGCAAGCCTTTTTGGATAAATTCTTTCCACCTTCCAAGATTGCTCACCTAAGGACCCAAATCACAGGCTTTGTTCAGAAAGATGGTGAGTCATTGTCAGAAGCTTGGGATAGATATAAGGCTTTGCTGGAAGCCTGCCCATACCATGGGTTAGAGAAATGGTTGATAGTCCACACCTTCTACAATGGTTTAGAATATTCTTCGAAGGTGTCTCTTGACTCCGCAGCTGGTGGAGCTTTGATGAATAGAAGGCTCACAGAAGCTTATGGGATAATTGAAAGTGTTGCTTCGAATCATCACCAATGGGCCAATGAAAGAGGGCACAACCTGAGAAAGCTCTCGGGAGGTAAGTTTGAGGTAGATGGTGTTGATTTAATTATGTCAAAGTTTGATTCTTTGAATAAACATTTTGACATGCTTGAGAAAGCTCATGTAAATACCATAGGTGCCTTTAACAATTTTTGTGAGATTTGTAGAGCACAGGGACATATTGGTGCTGAATGCCAAGTTGGAATGGGATCCTCACAAGGTGCACCGGTGGAGCAAGTGGAATCATGCCACAATTTTCATGACTTCAACCAAAAGAGGAGGAATGATCCGTATTCCTAAACTTACAACCCCGGTTGGAGGTCACATCCTAACTTCTCTTACTGGAATAGTCAATATCAAGCTGGGCAAGGTAGTGCTCAACCCTCTTCTGGATCTCAACAGGTACAAAAATCTAGACTTGAGTCTCTTCTTGAGAATTTTGTTGAGAGCCAGTCTAAGCAGAATGAGGAGTTTAGGCACCATGGGCAAGTTGTGACTGAGGCCATTAGAGAGTTATCAACTAAGATTGACAATTTAGCTATTCATAACAAGATGTTGGAAACCCAGATTGCCCAACAAGCAAGCACTTCTCTTAGGCAGCAAGGTAAGTTTCCTGGTCAACCTGAAGTCAACCCAGGGAATGAACATTGTAAGACTGTGAGTTTGAGGAGTGGAAAGAAGTTAGAGGATTCCAAAGGTAAGGGGGAAAGTGACAAAGATGAGGGGATTGAGGAAAAAGAGAATAAGACACAACCCTTAGGTGAGGAGGAAACTAATGAGAAAGTGTCTAAGTATGTACCCCCTAAGCCATACCAACCCCCAGTTCCCTTCCCTCAAAGATTGGCTAAGGCGAAGTTAGACAAGCAGTTTGGGAAGTTCCTAGAGGTCCTGAAGAAATTATACATTAATGTACCCTTCACCGAGGCATTAAAACAAATGTCTACCTATGCTAAGTTTCTTAAGGACATCTTATCTAATAAGAGGAAGCTTGAGGAATTTGAGACAGTAGCTTTAACTGAGGAGTGTAGTGCCTTAATTCAGAATAAATTACCTCCTAAGCTTAAAGATCCAGGTAGCTTCTCTATTCCCTGTTTGATTGGCAACACGAATTTTGATAAAGCTCTGTGTGATTTGGGGGCTAGTGTTAGTCTTATGCCCCTCTCTGTGTGTAAGAAGCTGGAGGTAGGGGAGCTGAAACCCATAACTATCTCACTTTAATTGGCGGATCGGTCTGTCAAGTACCCCATAGGCATCTTGGAGGATGTTCCTATTAAGGTTGGTAAGTTTTATATGCCGGTGGATTTTATTGTACTTGACATGGAAGCTGATGCTACAATGCCGATTATACTTGGGCGTCCATTCCTTGCCACTAGAAGGGCTATCATTGATGTCCATGAAGGAAAATTGACTTTGCGATTGAATGATGAGGAGGTGGTTTTTGATGTTTTTAAATCTGAAAATAATTCTAATTCCTTAAATTCATGTAATCGCATTGATGCTACTAAAGTTGTGGGTAATGTTGTACTTTCAGGTATATAGGAATCAGTGACTGATGCTATGCCTTGCAAGGAAGGACCTAAGAAGCAGAGTGACAAGTGTGTCGAGAAGTGTGAATATAAAATCAGGGATAAAGTTCTTGTTAATAACTCGCTTCTACGTTTCTGTCCTAATAAGTTATGGTCAAAATGGTCAGGACCATATGAGATTGTTCGAGTTTTATCCTACGGTGTGCTTGAGGTGAAGAAAGAAGGCCATAAACCTTTCATGATAAATGGCCAGAGAGTGAAACACTTTGAAGGAGTGGGGACTGAGCACTACTCCATAGATGTCACCTGAGCACAGAAACCTGACCAAAGTCAAGCTAATGACTTTAAACAAGCGCTTCTTGGGAGGCAGCCCATGTTATCTTATTTTTCTGTTTTATTTCATCTTTTTCTTTTAATTTTGTATGTTAGATTGTTGTTTTGATGTTTGTCTTTTGGATTTTGTTTAGGTTTGACCCTTTCTGAAGTTAAATTTAGAAGAAGAGTGGAGTCAGAAGGTTCCACACCAAACCCATGGAAAATTCCATGGTCATGGATTGAACACCAGAAGATTTTCCACCACCGCAGTGAGTTCTTTTCTTTTCTCACTTCTCTTGTTATAGATTTTTACATTGGGGACAATGTAAGTTCTAAGCTTGGGGGGTATTTTCATTTTCATTTTCTTATTTTCATTCTCATTAGTTTCATGCATTCTCATGTCCTATTTTGCATTGCATTTTCATGTTGCATTTTCACACCATCATATCTCTTGGGTTTTTGGTTGGACTTGTGCCCCTCTCTTTTGAGGATTTTGAGATAGTATTGATTTGGAACCCAATTTATTGATTCTTGTGATTGGCTACAAGCATTGTTTTAATTGATAGTAGAGGTGATCTTTTGATAGTTGATAATTATCATAATGTTCTCTGAATTTGTACTTCTCATTGAATTTTTAAACCTTTAAATGTGAGTTTTGAGCTTATATGGGACTTATGCATTATATGATTTTTGTTCCCATTCTTTGTGTTGAGTGATATTCCTCATTGATCATGTGCTCTATAACTTGATTTGAAACCATTTTGAGGCGAAATTTTTGGTTGCATGCTTGAATGTGATTAAGGCATTTTAGGTATTTTTCTGGCTTTCTAAAATTATTACATTTTCATCCTCTAGTTGCCTATTTTGAGCCTATTGCATACTTGTTTTCATGATGCTTATGCTGAAACATTGTTGGTTATCATTTAGAATATTAAATGGAGCGAATTGGGCTTGAAAGTTGTTTGAAAGTTGTGTTGGGAATTATATATATTTGAGCTTCCTCTTTCTCAAAAAAAAAAAAAAAAAAAAAAGAAAAAAAAAAGAAAAGAAACATCATGAGATGAAAGCTTGAAAAAGAGGAGAAAGAGGAGAAGGAAAAGTAAGGAAGAAAATTCTTTGAAATGTGGAGTTATGTTTTAGATTGAAAATTTGTCTTTGCTCCATTTATGTTCTATTGGATTTCTTGTGTTTATTGAAAATCTTGATGAGCCATTTATGCAAACCTTCCTTTCTCTACCTTACCTAATATCATTCCCATGGCCCCATTACAACCCTTGAAAGACCTTTTGATTCTTGCATGCATGCTTATTATTAGTGAAAATTTGGTTTCTTATCAAGCATATGGAAGTGCATTTTCTTTGAAGGATTTTGAGCGTATTGTTTTCACCCTTAAACACTTTGAGTGTGGTTAGTGGAGTGAACTTAATTCAATCAGTGAGGATGCATGATTTCTGAGAACTTAGCCTCTAATTGGACTTGATTTTGATTACCTCTCAGATTCTTTGTTTGCCTTAGCCTATTGCTTGGATATTATTTTCTCGGGTTCCTCATTCATTATTTTCTTTTGATCCCACTTCTTGGTTTGGATTTAATTTTTGCTTGAGGACAAGCAAAGTCTTAAGCTTGGGGGGATTTGATGTGTGTGAAATAATATCATGTTTTATTCTTGTTTTGCATGCATTCTTGAGCATTTTAGGCATTTTAGTTTCCCTTTTGGTTTGTTTTTCCCTTAGTTCGGATAACTGCAGTGTTTTTGGTGTTCTTTTGTGCAGGATTAATGTTGAATTGGCCTTGGATTGAATGGAATGTTTGCATATTTGAAGTTAGAGCTTAATGGATAGCAATAAAGGTGTAAAAAGGCCATTCCAGAGGGAACCACGGCCTGCCCGTGGTCTCTACCACGGCCATGGTTCGAGGGAATCAAGAAAATGCAAAAAACTGAAACAGACTCAACCACGGCCTGGCCGTGGTGGCCACCATGGCCGTGGTTGAGAGTTAGCATTGGAATTTTCATCTCAAAATCAACCACGGCCTGGCCGTGGTGGCCACCACGGCCGTGGTTTGCAGCGCAACAGAATTTTAGTTTTTCTATTTTTATTTCTTTTGGGGGCTTTTAGCCCATAGAAGCCCTAGGCTATAAATAGATGTTCTGATTGCAATTAGGGTATTCTAGCTTGGATTGAAACCTAGTTCTAAAGGAGGCACAAAGGAGGCTTAGGGTTCTTGATCCTTCTTCTTCTTCTTCCATTGTTACGGGTTTGGGATATTTTTAAGTTTGATTTTTGTTTCCTTCTTCTCTATGTCTGAGTAGTTACTTTTGTTTCTAGTATTGGGCAATGCCCTTTGATATATTGATAATGATTAATTGACGTTGTTTTCCCCTTTTATTAATCTTGATTGTTCATTGATTCAATTCTTATTACTTTTATTCATGTGAATTTGTTGGTCACTTATTTGAATCTCATAGGCATTTAGGGATGTACTGAGAGGTGAACCTAAGTGTTGGAACCATTAGAATTAAACTTAAGGTCTAAATCACGAGAGTAGTTTTAGCCTTTCGAGGAATCAATGAATTACCACAAAGCGTAATGGGTTCAATTTAAATTCAATTACCACGAAAGTAGGAATTGGTTTAATTGGGCACGAATCTTGTATCTTGAAAGAGAATATTAATTAATTTTGGATAATTCACCTTCAATTGAATTTCAGATTTAATAAAAAGATTGTCAATTAGGATTTGTCTTGTATCATTGTGGTATCCCAATCTTGGAAGCTTTCTTAAATCTGAAAACCCCCTTCTTGATAAATTACTATTTTTGTTCTGAATTTTGTTTTCTTAATTTTTATTTAATTATTTTGTTACTAAGTTCTTCTAAATCAACAATCATATTCCCTTTTGTTTAACTTAATTGAATTGATTAATTAATTAGTATTCATAGACACAGTCCCTGTGGATTCGATCTTTTTATTACTTGACGACGAAACCGTACACTTGCGGATTTCACGCATCAGTATGCAAAGTTCTTGAAGAAAATACTTACAAATAAGCTCAAACTTGAGGAATTTAAGACGATAAGTCTAAATAGGGAGTGCTCTGCCATTCTTTTGAAAAAGCTACCACTGAAAGTAAAAGATCCAGGGAGTTTTTCTATTCCTTGCTCTATTGGTAATTCTTATTTTGAGAAAACATTATGTGATTTAGGTGCTAGTATTAATTTGATGTCTTTCTCTATTTTTAAGAAATTAGGAATGCAGGAACCCAAGCCTACTAATATTTCACTACAATTGGCCGATAAATCCATCACTTACTCTCGTGGTGTATTGGAGGATGTGTTGGTGAAGGTGGACAAATTAATTTTTCCAGCAGACTTCATTGTGTTAGACATGAAGGAGGACTCAGAGATCCCAATCATACTTGGGCGCCTATTCCTCGCTACTAGAAAGGCAATGATTGTTGTCCATGATGGGAAGTTGACCTTGTGATTAAATGATGAGGAAATGGTTTTTAATGTTTTTAATTCTATCAAAAATCTTAGTTCTTTTGATTTATGTAATCGTATAGATGCTACTGATGTTGCAGATAATGTTGTGTCTTCATATATGGTGGAATCTTTGACTATTTTATGCTAGAGAAGACCTTACCCAAGGCTGTCACCGATTTTGAGAATGCTAAGCTTTCTAATGGGAGAACAAAGAAGTAGCACGATAGGCATATCAAGCAGCGTGAGTTTAAGATTAGGGATAAAATTCTTGTTTTTAACTCACGTCTTGGTCTTCTTCCTGGTAAGTTTTGGTCAAAAGGGTGTGGACCATATGAGATTGTTCACGTCTTATCGTACGGTGTGCTTGAGGCGAAGAAAGATAGCCCACTGTCATTCTTGATAGATGGTCAGAGCATGCAACACTACTTTGAAAAGGAGAAAGGGTCATCCTATTTTTGGTGCTTTAAGCCACCTTGATTTACCTGAATAAAAAATAACGTCGAGCTAATGACGTTAAACAAACGCTTCACAAGAGGCAACTTGTGTTTCTATCCTTTCTTATTTTGTTTTTCAATTTTTGCCTTATTTTACCTATTAAATGAAAACAATGTTTTGATACTTTTTGTTTTTCATGTGTAGTTTTTGACAAAATGTCACCACTCAATCAGGCTAAATGTTTGAGCCCATGGCTACACGCCTCCCCTAGGCTCCACCTCTCCCACCACCTTTGTGATATTGTGCTTAATTTTCAGGGAAGTTTCATTGTCATTTGTTTTGTTATTTTTTTTAATTATTTTTTTACATTAATGACAATGTTCATCTTAAGTGTGGGGGGGTAATTTTTAAAATTTTTGTGAAATCGATAAACACTTGAGCATTGCTGGTAATCAAGCAGGAATTGTATATTAATTTCTTGAATTAATGCTGAGGTGATAGAGATATGTTTAAGAGGAGAATCCATTAGATCATGAGCTGATATTGTGCGAAGTAATCTTTTTTAATTCAGTAAAGTGAAATTTATGATCTTACTTGAAAATTAGTCATGTCTACTTGCATTTGTTCTCTCTATTAACTTAGCCAGAAATTGAGTTTTGAGCTTTAATGATTAGATTTTTCATAAACAAAATCTTATTTTTCTTTTGGAGTGAGATTTCTCTTGATTGATGTGCACTATAACTTGCTTTGATATCTTGTTGAGACTTTAATGATTCACATATAGACTTGAACATGATTAAAGCAGTTAGGCTTTATTCTTTCTTGATTTTTAGAGTTGTATTGATAAAATAATCTCTTAATTGTTTCATTTGAGCCTCAAATTGATATCTTTGAATACCTAATTGAATAATCAGGTTGGATTCTTTGAAGCATCTGATGTGTTGATTGAAAAGTCATTAAGGGTTGCTTTTGTCTTTAAGGGTTATTGCAAAAAAAATTTAAAAAAAGAGGGCAAAAAGGAAGAAAAAAGAAGAGAAAAAATATGGAAAAAGAAGAGGAAAGAAAAGGATTGTTGGTGAATAATAATGAGAATATTGGGTTGAAAGTGAAAATATGTTATACTCTTGTGCATTATGCTCTATTTATCATATTTTCAACATGATTCTGTTTTATATCGATTTATCCATGAACATTCTTTACTCTTTTATCTTTTTCTTACCTTTCTTTATACCCTTGACCCCATTACAACCAAAGGAAGTCCTTTTAATTCTTGTTATGTATGTGAACTTGGAAGTGAAGATGAGATTGATAATCAAGCCTATGGTATTACATTTTATCAAGAGATACTGGAGTGGTTTCTTTGTCCTTAAACACTTGAGTGATGGAAAGAAGAGTGAACTCAATTGGTTGGTAAGGAGAAAATATGCAAGCTAGACCCAAGCCTCTAATTGGTTTAAGTACTAAATGATCTTACTGGATTGGATTTGATTGTTGAACTTGATTGAATTATTAAATTGTGGAATTTTCCTTGATTCATGTTTTTGAATGTTGAGTTTAATCTTATTTTTTATTCCTATACTTTGCTTGAGGACAAGCAAAGCTCAAGTGTGGATGGGTTGATAAGTCTATATTTTATAGTCTATAATAATACAATTTTGGGGGTTTTAGGTCAAGGTTGGGGTTTTGATTCATAAGTGTTAAATTAAGTGAAATTGAAGTTGTTTAAGAGTTACTATGTGTAGTTAAACCTTGTTAGAGGTTGGAAATCACTTGAAATTAGATTTTGAGTGATTGGAAGAGGGTTTAGTTCCAATGGAACAGTCTGCAGATTCTGGTTTCTACAGATGACATTGCGGCGTGACACTTGGAGTGTCGCGGCCTTGGGAAGAACAGGGGATGTACGCCACAGCATTGCACGTGAATGCCGCGACGTGGAGGTTGGGTGAAGACTTCAACAAAGAGGAGGTAATGTTCAAGAAGATAAGTGAGACTCTGAGCCACAGTATCTCAATGGATGAAACTTCAACATTCATATCTGGCACAGATTCTTCTTACTGGGAAATAAGAAATTGAGGTTATTTCGATGTGCTTTTTTAATAAAAAAGTTCCTTTTGAAAAAGATAATTATTTTTGTTTATTTTTAATATGAACTTTTAAAAAAAAATACTAGAAAAAGCAAAACTTGTACTTTTTTTTTTCTAATATGAATTTTGATACTTTTCAAAAAAGATACTTTTATAATATAAAAAAATTATTCAAAAATTAAAAATAAAATATTTTTCTAATATTATATTTAAACATAATTTTTACTTCTTTAAAACAAAATTTAAAAAAAAAAATCTTATTTTAGAAAACGTAAAAACGAGCCTATAGAAGTTGCATTAATCTGTTTCACATACATCTTGATCTTGTCATGGTTGCATGTATACTTAATGTTTTTCCTTCAATATCCCTCTAATGCCACCATATACAACTCCTGTTCTCACGCGAGAGGTGGAAATATCTGACACGGAAATTTGTTTAATTTTGCTGCATATACATCCTGGTATTTTCTATTACTGGATGATAACTTTAACAATACGTGTATAGAGTCCCTTCCTTTCCTTGGTTTGGCTGTACATTATTAAATCAATTTCTATTTTTCAAACAAATAATAAATTCGTTTATAAATGAAATCTTCTAAAATCTGTGCTTATAAACAGACTTTTTTTACTTTTCGTAAAGGAAAAATTAGCAAGCAAGAAATCAATAGGTGCAACTATATATTACGGGAAATAAAAAATAAAAAAACTGAAAAAGAAGTGAATTATAATATTGGGTCTATCTGCTTAATGTACACGGGAACCAGAAAAACATTGCAAACGCAGCAAACCATTATATGGGATAAGCTTAGAAAGTAGAAATTGATTGATATTGAAATTGCAAGTTGCAAGCATTCATTTGTAGTCAATAAATAAAAGTTGATATTAACACATACATGCTTATCGGCATATAACCGTAGTCCTACTTTGTTAACTTTTGCTAGAAATTTTTTATTTTTATAATCAAAGAAATTAGAAAGGTTCTTTCAATTAGAGGCTCTCCCATGAGTACGAATTGACAATACTTGACACATCGAATGTTTAGTACTTTTTCTTTTCAGCTAAGAAGCTTTACATTTTGGAAAAAATAAACAAATTTCAGTGAGTTTGGGTTGGGTCTATCAGCTTAATGTACACGGGGACCAGAAAAACATGGCAAACGCAGCAAACCATTACATGGGATAATCTTAGAAAGTAGAAATTGATAAGCTTATAAAGTGATAATGAAATTGCAAGTTGCAAGCATTCATTTGTAGTCAATAAATAAAAGTTGATAATAACACCTACATGCTTATCGGCATATAACCGTAGTCTTACTTAGTTAACTTTTGCTAGAAATTTCTTATTTGTATAATCAAAGAAATTAGAAAGATTCTTTCAATTAGAGGCTCTCCCGTGAGTACGAATTGACAATACTTGACACATCGAATGTTTAGCACTTTTTTTTTCAGCTAAGAAGCTTTACATTTTGGAAAAAACAAAACAAATTTTTGTCTAATATAGTTAGAAACAGTGAGTTTGGGTTTTCAAGTATTGGTGACAGTGGTAAATCAACTGAGTTTGATGCATCTCAGAATTCAAATCAGCAGCCTTTGAATCAATCCCCTAGGGTGACAGGAAACTCAAATGATTTTGTTAAGAAAACTCCGGAGTCTCAAATTAATAGTGATTTGTCTCCTCTGATTGGCTTCTCATCAAAGGTGATTATTGACAATATGGCTCAGAATACTCCTGATGCTGTTTTACATGATTTGCATGTACTGAATCAAAAATGGAATGATATTGTTGATGAAGATCATAGACATGAAAATCATCTTAGAGGTGTTGAGCAGGATTTGCTAAAAAGGACTAATAATGAAGACTTTGAAATAGTTCTTACTAAGTCTCAAAAGAAGAAGTTGAGGCAAAAAAAGAAACATGCTCAAACAGATGTGCCTCTCACCCGATCAAGGGCGGTTTCAATGAATCTTGCCAAATGAAGTGTATTTTCTGGAATGCAAGAGGCTTTGCCAACCCCTCTACAAGGTTGTCTCACAAGCCTAATTTTGTACTCATTTCAGAGCCTTGGATGATGATTGATAAAGTTCTTGCTAGATTCTGGAAAAGTCTTGATCTTAAGATTTTTGCTAGTAATGATAGAGGTTCTCTCAAGGCTAACTTGTGCTGTTTATGCTCTAGTACTTGGAGCCCTTCAATCATTGTTGTTTCATCTCAGCATGTAGCTTTTTCAATAAAAGTAGATAGTCAGGAAATTGGTATGGTAGCAATCTATGCATCTACTAGCTATCTGCACAGATGATCTATATGGCAAGATCTGAATGATCTGCAAGCTAATCATATCCTACCTTGGTGCTTTTATGGTGATTTCAACACTGTTCTTGGTGCTCATGAGTATAGAGGCAGCGGCAGCCCTCCAAAATCAGCTTGTGAGGATTTCCAGCTTTGGACTGCTTGTAACAACCTTATTCATTTGCCTACAAGAGGTAATCATTTTACTTGGACCAATGGTAGGAAAGGTAGAACTTTAACTAAAAAAAGATTAGATAGATCCATTTGTAATGATAGTTGGATCAATTTATGGTCTAGCATATCTTGTTGCACTCTAACAAAAAGCAAGTCAGACCATTACCCTTTGTTGTTGGACTTGAAGAGGGATAACATTATGCATAAATCTACCTTTAAATTCATGAAAATGTGGATTCAGCATCCAGGCTGCACTAATTTAGTTAAATAGGTTTGGAAAACTGAGATTCATGGTTGTCCAATTTTTGTTTTAAGTCAGAAATTGAAACTTCTAAAAACCAGGTTGAAGGAGTGGAACAAATCTATTTTTGGTGATGTGAACTTGAAAGTTTCTACTACTATGCAGCATCTGGATATAATTCAGCACCAGTCGGATGAGAATGGTTACTCAGATTCTCTTTTTGATCTGGAGAAAATTGCTCAGCTGGAGTTGAAGAAAGCTTTGCAATCTCAGGAGCTTTATTGGAATGAGAAATCTAGAGTTAAGTGGCAGCTTGAGGGTGACAGGAATACTGGGTTTTTCCACAAATTGGCCAAAGTTAGAAATATTGTTAAGCAAATGAGCATGCCCAAACATGGAGATGATATCCTTAACACTGCAACTCAAATTGAGAATCATGTGGTTAGTTATTTTCAAGATATATTATGTACTGAGAATATTTGTGTTGATAATGGTCTTGTTGAAGAAGTTATTCCAAATAGTGTTTCCACAGAAGATAATCAAATGCTACATGCTATGCCCTCTATTGAAGAAGTCAGATTGGCTATTTTTGGTATGAATCAGGATAGTGGTCCTGGGCTTGATGGGTTTGGTGCTTCTTTTTATCAACATTTCTGGGAGATCATTGGTGTTGATGAGTTTAAAGCAGTCTCTCAATTTTTTTCCTTTGGCTAGCTTCTTCCTAATTACAATGCTAATCTAGTGGTTCTGATCCCTAAAGTAGCTGAAGCTGAGAAGGTTGAGCAATACAAACCAATTGCTTTAGCCAATTCCAAATTTAAGATTATTACTAAGGTATTGGCAAATAGACTTGCAAGGATTGCTCCTCATATCATTTCCCCTAATCAAAGAGGTTTTATTCAAGGAAGGCAAATATTTTATTGCATTTGCCTAACTTTTGAAATCATCAATCTGATTTACAAGAGGAATTTTGGTGGTAACTTGGCTTTGCAAATTGATATTAGAAAGACCTTTGACACTTTGGATTGGAAATTCTTGTTGAAGGTTCTAAAATCTTTTGGTTTTGATAAAATGTTCTGTAATTGGATAGAGGCCATTCTTGCCTCTGCACACCTGTCTATTTCTGTTAATGGCAAGCCTTCAGGGTACTTTACTTGCAAAAAAGGGGTGAGGCAAGGTGATCCATTGTCCCCTTTGAAGTTTTGCCTTGCTGAAGAAGTTTTAAGTAGAGAAATTACAAAGTTGGTCCTAGATGGAAAGCTCTCTCTCATTTCTGGTCCTAGAGGTTGTCAAGTGAATCTCATGTTTTGTACGCAGATGATGTTATGTTGTTCTACAAAGGGACTCAGAGGAACTTACTTGTGTTGAAGGAGTTGTTCCATAGGTATGCTGCTGCCTCCGATCAAATCATCAATCCTAGTAAGTCCACCTTTTATGCAGGTGCTGTTTCTGCAAGAAGGCAATCCGTCATTGCTGGTTTATTAGGTTTTACCATTGGGAAGCTCCCTTTCATATACCTTGACATTCCAATTTTCAAAGGTAAGCCTAGAACAATACACTTGTAGCCAATTGCAGACAAAATCAAATCAAAACTAGTTGCCTGGAAAAACTCTCTCTTATCAATTACTGAAAAAGTAGAACTTGTGAAATCCTGCATTTTTGGTATGATGCTTTACACTTTTCTAGTTTATGCTTAGCCTATAAATTTGTTAAAGACTGTTGAAAGGTGGATTAGGAACTTCATTTGGTTAGGTGATGTTAATTGTAGAAAGATCTGCACAGTTTCTTGGAAAAAGGTTTGCAGACTTGTTATTGAAGGGGGACTTGGCCTTAGATCCCTTAGAAGTGTTAATGATGTTGCTGTCCTTAATCTTTGCTGGTAGTTTGTTCAATCCTCTGAACATTGGGCTTGTTTGTTGAGAGCTAGAGTTGTCAGACATAAATCTTTCATCCAATACCACATAAACTCAGTAATTTGGGCTAGTTTGAAGTATAAAATATCTGAAATAGCAGATAATTATGCTTGGCAACTTGGTTCAGGAGCCTCTATTAACTTTTGGACTAATCTTTGGCTTCTTGACACAATAGTTGCAGCTCTAAACATTCCTTCTCATGTTCACCCTCTCCTAACTTCAACTGTTAAGGATTTTATTAGAAATGGTAATTGGTTGATCCCTAGTCCCCTGCTGGATAGATTCCCTGTCATTAAAGAGAAGATGCAGCCCATTACAATTCCTTTTAAGGCAAAGGAGGATGTTTTGAGGTGGAAGCTTACTGACTCGGGTGACTTGTCCTTTAAGGAAGTATATCAGTTCTAAAAACCTTCTGGTCCTGCTGTTCCTTGGACTAAACATATCTGGAGCAAGGTAATCCCTCCATCAAAATCCCTGTTGTTATGGAGAATTATTCAGAATAAGACCTCAACAGATGATAATTTAAGAAATAGGGGTTGCATAGTCACTTCCATGTGCAGTCTTTGTCAGTGTTGCTGTGAAACTTCCCAACACTTGTTTTGTTCCTGCCCTTTTGCCACTCAAGTCTGGTCTTAGCTTGATTCAAAGCTGAACTTATAGATTGACACTTCATCAATTCTTTTCATCATTTCAGTTTGTGATAGAGAGTGGTCTCCTTAAGTTTATGATGTTATATCCGTTGCCATTGTTCATTGCTTTTGGGGAATATGGTATTGTCGAAACAAACTCAGGTTTAAGGATAGTAGGATAGAGTTAAGATCAATTGTAAATTGCATTGCTGCTAATGTCTCCTTGGCTTGTAATTGTAGTAATGGTCATACAGGTTCTAGTATGTCAGAGTTTTCTTTGTTAAAGTCATTTGCAGTGGAAACCAAGCCTAGGAAAAATATGGCTATTATTAAAGTGCTTTGGCTGCCCCCTTGCTACTGGATCAAATGCAACACTGATGGTGCTGCAAAGGGGTCTCCTGGTTTAGCTTCTTGTGGTGGTATCTTTAGAGATAGAAGTGGCGCTTCTTTGGGGTGTTTTGCTGTTAACCTTGGAGTTAAGTACTCTTTACAGGCTAAGATTTTTGGTGCTATCTATGCTATTAAGATCGCCTTTGAGAAATGTTGACACAACCTTTGGCTAGAGTGTGACTCTCTTTTGGTTATTATGGCCTTCAAGTCAATTGATATTGTTCATTGGCATCTTAGTAATAGATGGAAAAATTGTATAAATTTAACTTGCAAAATGAGATTTAGATGTTCTTGTCGCGACCGTAAAATTAATCGCGGCGAAATAGCAACTTAAATTAAATTATTTTAATTTTTAAGAGTCGCCACCAATTTTATTTGAATTTGGAAAAATTGGAAAACCTTTTATTTGGAAATGGTCTTTGGAACCAGATTGGATTCGGGAGTCGGTTATGCTTAGGGAAGGGTGGAAACTTAATCCCACTGCACCCCTAAGCACCCGTCCTAAGACGGTACCTTAGATTAATTGTGCAAATTATTAACAATCCTTGAAAATATTTATTTTACCCCTTTTGCAAACATTGTAACTAAAAAAGCGAAACCACAAAATTGTGAAAATTTAAATTTGGCTTGACAGAAATGAAATTCTGCTCCTACGTATCCCCTGGTGCAATGGGGAACTCAAAGTTACATAGTTCTTTAGAAAATGAGTATGGGTTGGTTGATTTTATTTGAATTAATTTTTGAAATTTGAATTAACAAGCCGTCGCGGCTCAGTTATTCAAGTTAAGGATTAAATAGATGAAGCTCGCGTCACGCTAGAGACGTCACCCATTGATTATCAAATTTGTTACGAAATTTTTATTTAAGATTTGTAAATCATCAAGCTGTCGCAACTCGGATGTTTACAAAATATAAGGGTTAGCAAGCTGTCGCAACTCAGGTAACCCATTTTTATTCCTTTTTAAAAAAAAACTTTTAATTATTTCTTTATTTTTTTTTTTACTTCTTTACCCTTCTCCCTTCTTATCAAAATGCATCATTATAGACAGCAGTCCATGTGATTCAACCTCACACACCCAAAAGACAATCACAATTCAATTTAAAGAGATAAAAATTGGAGAATTTGACAACAATAACAGCACGCACCAGGGGACGTTTGGGGAAGGGTTTGGACCCTGAGATTCGACGGTCGGGAGGTCGACTCTCGATGTTCGACGGCCGAATTGCCTCGACGGTCGAGAACCGAGTTCCCCGTGGTCCGACGGTCGAGAGCCGGCCTCTGAGGTTCGACGGTCGGTGGAAAAATGGATTTATTTGGGTTTGGAAGTTTGAAGGTCGATGAGGGGAGTGGAGCTTACGGTTCGACGGTCGAATTGGAGAATGTAGGTATTTTTGCTTTTGGGGTTTTGAGTTCGACGGTTGTGAGGGGTAAGGTTTAGAGGTTTGGGAGATAGATGATGTCACGTAATGGATGGTTGGAGGATGGTGGTGGGGATTCAACAGTCGGTGAAAGTCGCAATGGTATGGTTCGACGGTCGAATGAGGAGAGGGATTCAAGAGTTCGACGGTCGGTTGGTTGAAGGGAAGGATCTGACCTCTGGGGTTTCGACGGTCGAAGAGGGTGTCAGTTAAGTGTGGTAACTGGTGTTGGTGAAGTTTGGAGGATCTGGGATTCGACGGTCGGTTGGAAGGCTAATGGCTTCTGTGCAGTCCGATGGTCGGTTGAAGAGGGGATTCGACGGTCGGCTGGGAGGCTGTTGGATGTGGATATTGAAGGTGAGTTCTCTGGTGGTTCGACAGTCGAATAGGATGAGCTTGGGGGTCCGACGGTCGGATGAGAGAAGATTTGGGGTTTTGAGTTCGACGGTCGGTTTAGGGATATGGTATTCGACGGTCGGATGTGATGGAAGTAGGTGATGTGGTGAGAGATGGAAGAGGTTCGACGGTCGAGAGGAGGAAGGATGTGGTTTAAAGGATTATGACCGACGGTCGGTTGTGATGTGGTCTTCTCGGTTGGGCAAAGCACAAGTGATTCTCGGGTTTTTAGGTGGCTATAGTGGAAAATGGTTGATGAAGAGGGAGGTTGATGGTTTTATTTGGTTGGAGAAGATGAAGATGGAGTTTAGGTGGTTGTGGGTGATGGGAGGTTTGCGTGGTGGTCACGTTGGATGGTGAGAGCTTGGTGAAGGGTGGTTCTTTGTTACATGGTGAAGGTTGGACGTGGAAATGGAGGTGATGTGGTGGCTGGTTTGGATGGTTATAGGAGCTTACGGTGAAGAGAGGATGAGTGGGGTGATGGAAGGTGAGGATCAGATGAAGGATGATGGGGGTTGAAAGTTGAATCTCCGCTCCTGATGGAGAGATCCCCCCCTCCAGGTCTTGAAATTGGTCCTCTCTTATTAGTTGCTAGCCGCCAGGTGATAATGGAGTGGAGTGGTTATGCATAATGGAGTGAGTGATAACAAACCGACAATGGAGTGGGTGATCATGCCAGAGGACTCGGTGAATTAGTGAGGAGTAGTTAGAAAATAATAAAAAAGAAAAGTGAGTGTTCTTTGTGTGTGATTTTTTTTTTGTTTTGTTTATTGTTTATTTTATTTTTTTCTTTTATTTTTAATTTATACTTTTTTATTATTTTTTAGCCTGGTCAAAATTGGGTGTTCACAGTTGCCCCTCTTTACTTGTTTCTTATTAGATAAAAAAACTGTGATTTTTTCATTTTATCGTCGTAAGAAACGAGTAAAGACATGAACTCCAATTTTGTTTGATAATGCAAAATAAAACAAGAACAATAAAGTGCACGGAGTGACGGTGGGCTTGGCCCAGAATTTGAAAGACAATGGGCTTGGCCTTAAAAAAAACGATGGGCTTGGCAGGAATTTAAAAAAAAAATGGGCTTGGCCCTTAATTTAAAAAAGACAATGGGCTTGGCCCAAAATTTAAAAGACATGGGCTTGGCCCTAATTTGAAAGACAGTGGGCTTGACCTGGAATTTAAGAGACAAGCGATGGGCTTGGCCTGAAATTTGAAAGACAGATGGGCTTGGCCAGAATTTGAGAGACAAGTGAGCTTGGCGAATTTAAGAGACAGTGGGCTTGACCCAATTTAAAAGACAAGTGGCTTGGCAGCCAGTAATTTAAGAGACAAGTGGGCTTGGCCTGAATTTGAAAAGACAAATGGGCTTGACCCAATTTAAAAGACAAATGGGCTTAGCCTGTAATTTAAGAGACAATGGGCTTGGCCCAGATTTGAAAGACAAGTGGGCTTGGCCCCAGAATTTAGGACAAGTGGGCTTGGCCCAGAATTTAAAAGACAGTGGGTATCTGGTGTCCCGAATTTAAAAAGCAATGGGTATCTGGTGTCCCAAATTTAAAATGAAGGAATAAGCATTTTGATCAAAAAGATTTTTTTTCTTTTCTTTTTTTTTATATTTTTTATTTTTATTTCTTTGTTTTTTTCTTTTGCTTTTCTCTCCTTTTTCTTTTTTTTTTTTTGTTTTCTTTTTCTCTTTCTTTTTTCTTTCTCTTTTTTTTTTCTTTTTTTTTTTTTTCTTTTCGGAATTTTTAAAAAACAATGGCAATCAAGCGTCCTAATTTTAAAAGATAATGGGCAATCGAGTCCCGAAATTTAAATGACAATGGGCAATCGAGTCCCGAAATTTAAATGACAATGGGCCACCGAGTTAGGAATTTTAAAAGACAATGGGCAATCGAGTCCCGAAATTTAAAAGACAATGGGCAATCGAGTCCCGAAAATAGGATTTTTCTTCTTTTTTTTAATTATTTCTTTTTTTTTTTTGCTTTTTTTTTTTTCTTATTTTCTAAATTTTATTTGAAAACATTTGAACCAAGGATCGACTTTGGAAAGCTTTGACCACTCAAACTTTATTCACATGCTTTTCTTCCTTAGACCCTTCTGGTTCTTTCCTTCTTCTTCTCCTTTCCTTCTTTTTTTTTTTTTTTTTTTTTCACTTTCAAACTCTCCTTTCAAGAAATGGGATGAACCATTGCTTGATCGATTCCTTGAGAGAAAATTTTGCCCCAGTGTTTAACCTTGTCTCTCATTTAGTTGATTTCCTGCAATCGCTTGATAACTCAAATCCTTGTCTGCGTTGCTACTTCCTTCAACACAGCCTTCTCCTCAATCCTCAAAAATGTTTACCCCAAGTATGACCAACTGAATGTAAGCAAAATTGCCCCTGTGTGTGGCTGATCAAATGCAATTCAAAATTGCCCCAGATTTTGGGTGCACCCTTCAAGGTGTTTTGTGCTAACTTCCTCTCGAGATTTTGCCCATTCATTTGCCCTAACTTTTGTTTAGACCGACCTTTCGTGTTTTCGGACTAACAGTGCTCTTTTTCATTTTTTTTTTTTTTTTTTTTTTTTTGCTTTTTTCTTTTTTTAACTTTTGTTTAGTCACTTTCTTTCGGGTTTTCGAGCTTTTTCTTTTTTTATTCTTTTTTATTCTTTTTTTTTTTTTTTTTTTGTTTTTTTGTTCGGGTATCTCCTCTTCCATCAATTGGGATTTCCAAGATCTCTTCGATCTGAATTGGTCAATAAGCAATTACCATTAGATGGTCAAATCATGGTGTTGTACTCATGGTCATTTTACCTGAAGCATTATGTCACGTACACTCATGAATTCAAAAAGTACAACAGAAAGAAACGAACAACTTCAGATTGTTCTTAGAAGTTTGACTACGAAAGGATATTATTTACAACGGTTAAAGACACAAGAAATAAAATCAAAAGATTTTTTTTTTTCGCTTGAGTCAAGATTCAACAACCTGGACATCATTAATTATCAAACACCCCCACACTTACTCTTTTGCACGTTCTTGGGCAAAACAGAAAAAAAACTGACTCAAAAGTTAAACATTCTAAAAGACTCAATTTCTAATAATATTTAAGAATGAAGATCAATTAATAATTCAAGTAATCAAACATTCATGAGGCAACACATCTTCACATCTCAAATCAACAAGCAAGGATACTTCAATTGAAAAACATGAGTAAAGAATGATAGATCCTCACAGAATTTACTCTCAATCTCTCAAGTGTTTAAAAGGTAGGTGTTTCACTCAATTCGACCCATGAAAATTTCACTACCATATGCTTGCTTATTTTCTACTTCTCCACTACTCATAACACATGTATACACAAATCATGAGGACTTTATTCAAGGTTATAATGGGGTAAAGGTAAAGGTGGAAGTAATATGGATATGTCAAGTTAAATACCAAAGAGAATAGAAGAGCATTATGATACGTTAGAGTGGAGAAGATGTTTGAGAACATTCGCCTAACTTTCCCACGATTTTCTTAGTTTTTTTTTCTCATACGTAACAATGACCAATATCTAACTAATGTTTTGTTAAAGATCAATTGGTAGATTGAATTCCTTTAGGCTTGAACATTCTCCTTCTATTCCTGTTATTTCCAATCATCCACCCTCATTCTAGGTATGAATATATCACATGGTACATTCTTTTGATTGTAGCAATAACCAAATTTTCTCTTTTTTTTGTTTTTTTTTATAGAAACATATTTTCTTTTCCCCCCTTTTTTTTTTAGAAACATATTTTCTTTTTCTTTTTCTTTTTTTCTTTTTTTTTTATATACAACCAATCTGCACATGCACCCCACACTTGTTCAAGAACTCATCAAATAACAAAGTCAATGCTCTCTTATTCCCTAAGGTTGGGTTAGAACATGGTTTTTCATTTAAGGCACGTAATGAGTTAGAAACAAAGAATGGTCAAATAAGCTCAAAGGGGTTAAGCAAAGGAAAATATGCAAGGTTGGCTATTTGGCTAAACTAGCTAAGAAAGAGGGCCTCAATCATGTTCATGCATGCAAGTGAAACGCAGCCTCAAAAAGAATCAAAGCAAGTTCTAGAGTGATCATTATCATGAGTGAAAATCACACAAGAAAGAAGAGAATGGCATAAATGTTGAATCCATCCATTAGGCTCAAGATCTCACAAGATATAGTTCTATCATTCCCAGTCCACCAATTCAACATCCATAACCAAACATATGATTTTTAAGAAAGAAGACAATTTACTCAATCATGCAAATTTTCCTGAATTTCAATTGCTACTTCCACACAAACTAGTTATCTACCCCAACTAAAATGCGTCTCAAGAGTAAAATTTACTCCCTACTCTGCTATCCTTAACTGGTTTAGAAAATTACTGACAAACATATAAACATATTAATACATGCACACACCTTTTTTTTGTTTGTTTTTTTGTTTTTTTTTTGTTTTTTTATATTTAGGCACACAACGATCCTTCCCCCCAACCGGATCATAACATTGTCCTCAATGTGAAAGAGAGATATAGAAAAGAGCAACACACCTGATAAGAAGTGAATCAACGCCCAGTAGAAAAGACGCACAATACACACACCTTTTTTGTTTTTGTTGTTTTTTTTTTTTTATATATTTAGGCACACAACGATCCTTCCCCCCAACCAGATCATAACATTGTCCTCAATGTGAAAGAGAGATATAGAAAAGAGCAAAACAACCTGATAAGAAGTGAAACAACGCCCCAAGAGAAAAGACGCACAATACACACACCTTTTTTGTTTTTGTTTTTTTTTTTTTTATATATATTTAGGCACACAACGATCCTTCCCCCAACCAGATCATAACATTGTCCTCAATGTGAAAGAGAGATATAGAAAAGAGCAAAACAACTCGATAAGAAGTGAATCAACGCCCAAGAGAAAAGAAGCACACATCAAGTCTTTGATCGGACCGATAAGAAGTGAATAGAACTTTAGTACTTCCACAATTTAATACTAATTACTACCCTACTACTCCTTACTCTGCCACCAATTGAGATGCGTCTCAAGATAAAAAATACTCCTTACTCTGCCATCTCTATTTACTTTTGTTGTTAATTGATGACAAACACAACAAACATATTAACAAACACACTTTTTTGAAATTTTTTTTGGTTTTTTTTTTGTTTTTTTTTTGTTTTTTTTGTTTTTGTTTTTTTGTTTTTTTTTTTTACACAACCATCCTTCCCCCCAACCAGATCATAACATTGTCCCTAATGTTAAAATATAGATGAGTAAAGGATAGAATTACCTGTTGGAGAAAGCGGACACAAATTTAAACAGAAACAAAGTACAATAAAATCAAACCGATTAAAGAGAAAGTGTCGAGATCGGCTTGCTTTTCTTGTTACTTCCTTTGCTGCTCCCTATTGACCAATCTATTCGAGCCAATACCTTATCGGTACATACTCAAAAGCTTCCAATTTATCCATGAGCTCATCAATAGTGGAGGCAGAGATAAGAAGTTGTCTCTGCCGAAGGAGTGATAAATTTGTTCCACGCCTTTGTCAAGAAAAAATAACAAAAGGTCAAAGAAATTATTAACATTCAAATGCACCAATGGGTTTATGGTGGATGTTCGGTTCACCAAGAGAAATTTGAAAAATTTCTTCCAAAGTACCAAAACCTCCTGGTAAGACAAGAAATGCATCGAATTGTCAACCATTATTTTCATGCGTCCATGCATGGATGTTACCCGAATTTCTTCTCCAACTGCCTTGCCGGTGATGTTATTTTCACTAAAGGTTTAGGAATAACACCTAAAACCCGATCGCCTCCTATAAGAGCAAAGAAGTGAAACAGCCCCCATTAACCCACGACAACCTCCCCCATATACAAGATGAATGTTCCTCGCATCAAGTGATCGACCAAGAGCGCTAGCTGCGTTTACAAACTCTAATCCCTTCCCATAACTCGACCCACAAAAAACACAGACATTTTTTAGGTTACGAATAGCAGGCCCCATTCTATACCCTTCTTCTCTTTGAGTGTTTCTGAGTTGAAGATGAAGGAGAAAATGGAGTGTTTAAATAAGAAAAAGAATGGAAAGGGAAATAATTGCACCTAGAAAGGTAGGTCGGCTGTTGTCAGAAAAGGTTGAATTTAAGAAACATAAAATCTTTTTTTTTGTGTTTTTTTTTTTACTTTTTTTTCTTTTTTTTTTTAACTCTTTTTTTTTTTTTTAAGAAAATTATCAGGGTAAAGAAGTCTAGAAACCCCCGAATGATCCTATCCAAAAGATCGTCTGTCCAAAACCAAAATTCAACAAAATCATACAAAGATAACAAATGATTACATACCTTTATGTACATGTGTTTCATGGCAGATCTTTATACCGCATCATGAGTACAAGAATACCAAGACGGCTCACCTAATCTGGGCATTCTTCTCCCTCCCGCTTGTGGGATATTTTGATTGAGCTACGACGCCACTAATTAAAGTGCGTAAATCGACACTACCACCAACGACCACGGCCCGGTGAGAGGTCGCCGAAGAGCCCATGGCATTAAATCACAGGATTCAAATTTCAGAGGCATTGTCACGCGAGAATGCAAACACGGACGCTTCTTTCTCGTCCATCAACAAAGCGAGCCTTTGGTTAAAACACGGGAATGCTTGCGCGCTTTCTCTCTGCAGAGCATGGCACACGAACCTTATTTACCGACCGGGCGTGCGAAGGTCCACCCGAGTCAATGACGGGTCCGCCACTCCACCGGCAGGGGCTCCTAATCTAATTAAAGACCAAGTACAACCGAAGTTTCGCCTTTTTTTTTTTTAATTTTCAATTTTTTTTTCTTTTTTTTTTTTCTTTTAAAAGATAATATATACATGTTGTTGTGATTGTGGCTCACATCTTCCTCTCGGTTTCACGTCCGTAAACGGCTTAAACGCCTTCTATGAGTCGAGGATAAGCTTCCCATCCAATTTTCTTATAAATTGGCAAACAGGTCTTTTTGAGTCGATTCCCAAGACTGTAACGCTCTTGCTCGTCCTTGAAGAGATTCCACAAACTAAGAAGTTCACGCTGCACAACTCCACAAGAATGCGTCTCAAGAGTCAATAAGATATTATCTAATGACTCCTTACTCAGTCCATTCTTAATGAAGAATATTTTATCTTCTCTATTTACAGAAACCATCCCCAAAGAGTGACATTGCGTGTTGCAATTCCATCGTGCACACTTGTAACAAACTTTCATTCTTTTTGCTCTTCTCCTTTTTGAAAATGAACTTTTACCGAGACCAGGCATGTATGGGACAAATGAATCGAAGATTCACCGCCTAAACGAACCTTTGCTTCGATTATCCAACGTATATCTTTCGGGATGCCCTTATACATTAACAATCTCGCCTTTCACGCCTAGCTTCATAGACTTTTGTTAGAGCATTTAGGGAAGAGAAGGAAAATATTTTCTTAGATTTGAGAGAATGATATCCATTTTGAAAGGAGAAGAAATCGTTATTATGGGAAACCGAAAAACAAACCGACTTGAGAGTCACGGAGTACCGTTATCCGCCATTTAACCTAAGAACACAGAGAACTCAACAACTTGATGTTCCGTAAATGGTTGAGTCTTGGTCCATTAACTTTAAGCGCATTACCATTCCTGTGATTCTCAATGTCTATGGCCCCATAAGATACACGTGTTTGACAACAAAAGTAACCGCGCCACCTAGATCTCAATTTTCTAAGGAGTATGTGCGGATGAGAATCTTAAAGCAAAACTTTATGGACCAATTTCCGCAACTTTTGCAAAAGGTGAAACAGACCTTGAATAAAGAAGGCCAATAAAATCCACATCGCAAGATTTTCGCAGCTTGTTGTCTCCACACGCTCCGATAAAGTTTAATGGTACTACCTACCTCATTGTCGGGTACACAAATTGTTTTTTTTTTATTCATTTTTTTTTTAGAAAACATGATGAGAAGAATGATGACAAGTGATGCAATAATGAGTGAGTGAGTTGTTGGTCCTTTAATGATGACTCATCTCCTCTTTTTGAAAAAGAAATTTTTAAGAGGGACGCAAGTATGGTTTGTCACATTAAAAGACTGAACAACTCACAAGATATGGCAAGATAATTTTTTTTTTTTTAAGAATGTAAGAAAATGTATTTTTTTAAGTTTTTTTTTTTTTAAGAATGGATGGCATGAGGAAAGAAGAAGTACGCTCCCTTTGTATCCTAATGAGGTTGCCTTAAACTGGGAATTCCATCCTAAGGATCTAAGAGTCTTTCTGGTTCGTGATAACTTCCATAGGGTGGCTTTTCTATTTTAAAGGTCTCTAGAGCCAAGTCCTATTTCAGAATGTTGACCACGAAATAGTGGGTAAACCAACTAGGTGTGGGACATTCATGAAAAAGGCGCACTCTAGATGAGGTTTTTGCGATAACCAAACAGGAAGTACATCCAAAATGGCTACCACTACGCAACCTCTACTTATCTTAGGCTTCACTCAGACCCGGGTATAGGGCCCCACTCGATTGTGTGTGCTTTACGTGTAGGTGCAGTGGGTGCTGGGAGCGTACAAACCTGTACAAAAATTTAAAAAGAAACTACCCCCAACCTGCAAAAACATATATACAATAACCAGCAAAGAATCATCTATCCTAAGGTTTCAACAATTATGCACAAATATATACAAATAACAATATACATAAGATGATGCTATCGATATTTACATAAAACAAAAACAAATAAAATCATTTACAAACAAAAAGAAAACAAAAACGAAGATAAAAGGGGTAAAATAAATAAATAAAAATTATTAACAATTTGCACAACTAACAACAACAGGCTTGACTCTCCGAATATCCCCAGTGGAGTCGCCATCTGTCGCGACCGTAAAATTAATCGCGGCGAAATAGTAACTTAAATTAAATTATTTTAATTTTTAAGAGTCGCCACCAATTTTATTTGAATTTGGAAAAATTGGAAAACCTTTTATTTGGAAATGGTCTTTGGAACCAGATTGATTCGAGTCCTGTTATGCTTAGGGAAGGGTGGAAACTTAATCCCACTGCACCCCTAAGCACCCGTCCTAAGACGGTACCTTAGATTAATTGTGCAAATTATTAACAATCCTTGAAAATATTTATTTTACCACTTTTGCAAACATTGTAACTAAAAAAGTGAAACCACAAAATTGTGAAAATTTAAATTTGGCTTGACAGAAATGAAATTCTGCTCCTACGTATCCCCTGGTGCAATGGGGAACTCAAAGTTACGTAGTTCTTTAGAAAATGAGTATGGGTTGGTTGATTTTATTTGAATTAATTTTTGAAATTTGAATTAACAAGCCGTCGCGGCTCAGTTATTCAAATTAAGGATTAAATAGATGAAGCTCGCGTCACGCTAGAGACGTCACCCATTGATTATCAAATTTGTTACGAAATTTTTATTTAAGATTTGTAAATCATCAAGCTGTCGCAACTCGGATGTTTACAAAATATAAGGGTTAGCAAGCTGTCGCAACTCAGGTAACCCATTTTTATTCCTTTTTAAAAAAAAACTTTTAATTATTTCTTTATTTATTTTTTTTTTTTTTTTACTTCTTTACCCTTCTCCCTTCTTATCAAAATGCATCATTATAGACAGCAGTCCATGTGATTCAACCTCACACACCCAAAAGACAATCACAATTCAATTTAAAGAGATAAAAATTGGAGAATTTGACAACAATAACAGCACGCACTGGGGACGTTTGGGGAGGGTTTGGACCCTGAGATTCGACGGTCGGGAGGCTGACTTTTGATGTTCGACGGTCGAATTGCCTCTGACGGTCGAGAACTGGTTCCTGTGGTCCGACGGTCGAGAGCTGGCCTCTGAGGTTCGACGGTCGGTGGAAAAATGGATTTATTTGGGTTTGGAAGTTTGAAGGTCGATAAGGGAGTGGAGCTTACGGTTCGACGGTCGAATTGGAGAATGTAGGTATTTTTGCTTTTGGGGTTTTGAGTTCGACGGTTGTGAGGGGTAAGGTTTAGAGGTTTGGGAGATAGGTGATGTCACGTAATGGATGGTTGGAGGATGGTGGTGGGGATTCAACGGTCGGTGAAAGTCGCAATGGTATGGTTCGACGGCCGAACGAGGAGAGGATTCGGGAGTTCGACGGTCGGTTGGTTGAAGGGAAGGATCGACCTCCGGGGTTTCGACTGGCCGAAGAGGGTGTCGATTAAGTGTGGTAACCGGTGTTGGTGAAGTTTGGAGGATCCGGGATTCGACGGCCGGTTGGAAGGCCGATGGCTTCAGGCATCCGATGGTCGGTTGAAAGAGGGATTCGACGCCTACCGGGAGGCCGTTGGATGTGGATATTGAAGGTGAGTTCCTTGGTGGTTCGACAAATCGAATAGGATGAGCTTGGGGGTCCGACGGTCGGATGAGAGAAGATTTGGGGTTTTGAGTTCGATGGTCGGTTTAGGGATATGGTATTCGACGGTCGGATGTGATGGAAGTAGGTGATGTGGTGAGAGATGGAAGAGGTTCGACTACGTCGAGAGGAGGAAGGATGTGGTTTAAAGGATTATGATCGACGGTCGGTTGTGATGTGGTCTTCGGTTCTGGGCAAAGCACAAGTGATTCTCGGGTTTTTAGGTGGCTATAGTGGAAAATGGTTGATGAAGAGGGAGGTTGATGGTTTTATTTGGTTGGAGAAGATGAAGATGGAGTTTAGGTGGTTGTGGGTGATGGGAGGTTTCTCGCATAGTGGTCACGTTGGATGGTGAGAGCTTGGTGAAGGGTGGTTGCTTTGTTACATGGTGAAGGTTGGACGTGGAAATGGAGGTGATGTGGTGGCTGGTTTGGATGGTTACGGGGAGCTTACGGTGAAGAGAGGATGAGTGGGGTGATGGAAGGTGAGGATCGATGAAGGATGACGGGGTTGAAAGTTGAATCTCCGCTCGATGGAGAGATCCCCCTCCGTGTCTTGAAGTTGGTCCTCTCTTATTAGTTGCTACCGCCTGTGTGATAATGGAGTGGAGTGGTTATGCATAATGGAGTGAGTGATAACAAACCGACAATGGAGTGGGTGATCATGCGCAGAGGACTCAAAGTGAATTAGTGAGGGAGTAGTTAGAAAATAATAAAAAAGAAAAGTGAGTGTTCTTTGTGTGTGATTTTTTTTTTTTGTTTTGTTTATTGTTTATTTTATTTTTTTCTTTTATTTTTAATTTATACTTTTTTATTATTTTTTAGCCTGGTCAAAATTGGGTGTTCACAGTTCTCATATTTTTAGAGAGGGCAATCACTATGCAGATAAAATTGCTTCTCTTGGTTTCTCGTTTCATGATTTTTATTGGTGGAATATTATTGTTATTTCTATTAGTGAGGATTTTCATAGGAATAGGATTGGTTTACCTTTTATAGGTTTAAATAATGTTTGTCAAGGGTTTTGGTCTATGTCCCCCCTTGGCTTTTTGTTTTCTTTCTTTCTTTCTTTTTTTATCAATAAAATTTGGGTATGTTGTAGATGATTGTTGAGTTCTGGGGTGGCAGCCTAGCTAGGATGTCAGTTTTCATAATGATGCTTTCTGCATACCTGGTATTTTGCTTAAAAAAAATTATGATGATTTGCTTATGTTTATTAATGAAGTTTAAATAGATCCTTATCATTGTCTTCATTTTTGTAGATTTAATGACATTTATCACATTTGGAGTGAAAGTAGGCAAAGACAATGTGTTTTCAGAGCAAAAGAAGATCATTTTGGCTTAGACAAGGCCTTCTGAGCAATTGAGGAGTTAGACAGGGCCCTATGAGGGATTGATGAGTTAGACAAGGTCGTGTCTAACTTGAAAAATGCTCCTATCTAATTTTTTTAAGAGACACGGTTGTGTCTCTATGTCACACGGTCGTGTCTCTATGTCACATGGTCGTGTCTCCCCTAAACGTCAAAGTTATGGTATTTTTTAATCTCACACGACCGTGTCGAGATTAGACATGACCATGTGAGGTCTCCAGAGCATAAAAACATCAGTTTTCACCCTAAATATTATAAATAAAAGTGAATCCCTAAACCTGAAGTACACTTTTGTGACGGTAGACTTTGAGAGGCAAATCAAAAGACAGAATTGTCATGAATCCTTGGAGGACGACTTCAAATGGAAGATTCAATTCATGAAGGCTTGAAGATCATAATCACCGTAAAAGGGTTTTGATTTCTCTTTCCCTCTAGTTTTCCCCTTTCTTTGGATTTTCTTTCCATAGATTTGTATTTTGATTTAGTATTGTTTGTATTGAACATGAGTAGCTAATCCCATAACTAGGGCTATAGGGGATCTTGTTTTCCTATTTAATTGATTTTCATCTCAAATTTGATTAAAGTAATTTCTTTTGTGTTTATTATATTATTTCTATTCTTGTCAGAATTTGATCACTTTTGGCATGTTTTAATTCATTGTTTGACCGGTGGCTATCCGCACTCAATGAGTGGACCTATATGATAAACCTAGGATTAGATTGGTGAATGGCTAAACATCAATTTGTTCTATCAATCAAATTGACGATATGTTAGTTCATCTCTTGATTTGTTGTTTAATGCATTCCTAATTAATTTAACTAAATGACCAAATAGGTGAATAATTGAGGAATAGAATATTGTTTCATCCATGACCATTGGGATTCAATAGCAATTAAGAGATTATTGGCAAGAGAATTACCTTACATCATAAATGAGTGAAAATATGATTAATTGGATTCAAGTGAACCTTGCACCCTATTTTCTATTTATTTGATTATCTCTACATTGTTTAACTGTCCATTATTATTCTTTATTTATTTTTTGATTTTAATTAGAATTTCTCCTCACTATTATGATTGTCTAAATAACCAAGAGTTTAGCAAATCTATTAATTACTGCTTATTCCTCGTGTGATCGACAACTAGGACTTAAGTTCTATATTACTTTGTGATGGAGTGCACTTACTCTTAGTATATTTTATGCGTATCAAGACCCTCAAGCCATAATCCATCTTGACAATGTCTACTGAGCCCGTTTCTTATAGGATTTGAGTTTCCTTTTAAATATTTTAAGACCCTCAAGCCAGAAAACACCTTGAGATTGTCTAAAGCCTATTCCTTATGGGATCTGAGGTCTCTTAGATTCTAGGTTAAGAGGAATACCCATCAAACCCATTTGTATATTATGGTCGCGAGTTATGGGCACATACCCAAATCCTTAACACTTGGCCATAATCATTTTGTGGTTGTGAAATTAATTGGCAGCACGAGTTATGGCATATGTGGTTGTGAATACCCAATTTTGACCGGGCTCCCAAAAAATTAAAAAAATTAAAAAAAATTAAAAAAAATAATTCAAGTAAACATTCTTGGCCGATTCTTTTTTAGCCCAAAAGTTTGTTAGCCCACTCCATTATGATTACAAAAATTACAAAAAATATAAATAATAATAAAAATAATAAAAGAAATGAAACGCTGCCATTGCATTCTCTTGCACTCTCCTTTTGTTTTATTCCATTTTTAGTATGAACTCATTGTGCCTTTTCTCGATCTACTTTTTTTTCCTTTTAGGAACCTGCGACACACACAACAACTCATTGATCCCTTCAGTAGCCACACACACAACAACCTCCATAAGAGCATCCCACACCTCAACCTTCAAGCATCCAACCCACCATCATCATCACCTTCCATCCAAAATCACCATCAACCACATATAACCATCTTATCTCATCACCACCATCAACCCATAACCACCTCCCATCACCACCTCACCTTCACCAATACCAACCATCCTTGCTCCACCAACCCTAAACTTCATCCATAGCCACACCTTTGCCAACACTCCTAAGCAAACAAAAGCCCCAAAACAAACAAACATAACAAAGACTCTCACCAAACGGCCAAACCACCGTGACTCCCCTCACCACCTCACCTTCAACACCATTAACCTATAACCACCATCACACAATCATCTTCACCCATCACCACTATCAACCTATAACCACTTTCATCTTCTACTAACCACTCACTATCCACCATTAACAACACCATCTTCAACCCATCAACCAAAACACCACAACACTTCATCCTCAACCTCTCACTACCCAACAAGAAAAAAAAAAGTAACCCATCACCTTTAACTCCGCCGACTAGCACCACGCCCAGATCCGAGCTCGTCGTCAGACCAGATATGTCGCACACCATGCTGCATGACCCGCAGCACCCACGACCTGTCGTCCTCGCGCTACATCGGAGCATGTCATAGCACAATCTGTTCTAGTCGCTGCACCAAGCTGGAACCAAACCTAGCAACCCATAGTCGCCTGGATCTTCTGCCACGTCGCCATCCAGCCTCACCACCAGCCTCGTTCCTGGCCAAGACCCTCAGTCGCACTAGCCACCGTGCCATCCCTATTTCACCATTTCTCCCTTTTGTTGCTACTTTCGTTTGAATGAGTTTTCTACAACCTATTTTTTATGTTTTCAATTTTTTTAAGGACTTTTTTTAGTTAGGAATTAGGTTAGCTTATTGGGTTTAGGATGCCAAGTATTGGGCTAGTAGTCTTTCTAGAATATTGATACAAAAAAAGAAAAGTTTATTGTCTTAGGTTTGGGCTTAATAAGTTTAGTTTAAGTTGGGTTTGTTTTTATATCATGGTGGGCCATTTTTTTTAGTAAATTAGATTTTTCTAGAGTGTCTTGTTATGCATAAAAAAATAAAAAACAAAAATACAAAAAAATGAAATGACAAAAAAATAAAAAAAAATATAGAAGATGCTAAAAAAAGAGATAAGAATATAAAAATAAAATTTTGACTTCTTGGGGTTTGATTTGATTTGAGTTTAGTTTACTTGTTTGCATTATTGGTGTGCTTATTTGGTGACATGTTGCTTGATCCTAATTGAACCTTGTTAAGAGGAATAAAATGATATTAACTAAGCTGTGACAGCTTGTTAATCCTGTATTTTTTTTTAGAATCATTTAAGTTACGACAAATTAATGATTCATTTTTTTTAAAATAAAAAAGAATCAAACAGATTTTCAAAACAAATTAAAAATAATCAACCCATAATCATTTTTAGATAACTACGTGAGTTTGAGTTCCTCATTGCACCCAGTGATACGTAGGAGCAGAATCTTTATTTTGTCAAGCTAAAAATTAAATTTTCATAATTTGGTTGTTTCTTTTCTTTCTTTTCTTTTTTTTAATAAATAAAAAATAAAAAAATAGTTACATTGCCTTTTTTAAAAAGATGACTAAAATAAATATATTTGAGATTATCAAGTTTTGCACAACTGACTTAAGGTACCGTCTCAGGACGGGTGTGTTAGGGGTGCTGTGGGATTAAGTTTCCAACATTCCCTATACATAACCGACTCCCGAATCCAATCTGGTTTTCAAATACTATTTTCTAGGAAAGGTTTTTCCAATTTTTTCAAATTTAAATAAAATTAATGGCGACTCCATTTTTCATCTTTAAAATCCCGTAAGTTGCTATTTCGCCGTGATTATGGTCACAACAGTGGTCTACCATTAGATACCTACCGTGAATGTCTTATGTTATATCGGTTCAGAAGTTAAAAATTCCTAAGTGTTAGGAGATTTTCTGATTTAGACCATAAACACTAAATACCCTGGTTATGGATCACCTTAAATTTTGCTTAAGTCCTAAGTGGAATTCCGAGTGCTCAAATGTTCTGGGCGTTGGACCCCAGACTAAGGTTTTATGTGGATAATATTCTCTTAAGTCCCTAGACGATTACCAAGTACACATTTATAATGAGCGTAGGACCCAAATCGGGCCATTAAAAAAAACAAGCATACAACGCTAAGTTATAAAGGCAAAGGGAATGCACTTAATGTACTCCGGCAACTGAGGCAATGGTCTTTACAGAAGTTAAATACCCCATGCAAGGGGCAAGAGAATGCAATAAAATAAAAGGAAGAAGCAAGCTAAGCATCGGTATTGCCGCCTTCAAAACCTCAGTGGTCTGTGCCCACTGCACCATCATCTCCTCTGCCAATTAGATCAAGGATATCAGTTGAAGGTCCGGCAGCAGGAACCTCGGCCACAGTTTGTTTGGCCTGTAGAACTTTCTTTACTAATACCAAGTGCCTGTCGACAATCAACTTCTGGTAGTATAATCCATCCAAGGTTAGGGCGACCCCAGGATTAAGGAACTGCACTTGGTCAACTGCATTCTAGAATTGCTCGCCTCTTATGTCTGTGCAAATCTTTATCAATTGCTTAGTATTCTCTTCTAGCAGCCTTATTCTGGTCTGAAATTTCTGATTTTTAGTACAAAGGTCGGCATTGGCCTTTAAAACTTCGTTAGAACTAGCCCTCTCCTCATTGAGCTTATCCTCGGAGTCTGCCAATTTCTTCTTCAAGTCATCATTTTTCACTTTGGCATCCTCCAAGGCCTTCTAGGCGTCCTCCAAGGCCCTCTGGGTCTCTTCTTTAGCCTTGAAAGTCAAGTCGAGTCTTTGGGCCCTATTCTTTTCTAGTGCCCTCATCTTCTCAACCATTTTTTCTTCAAGTTAGTCTAAGCACCTTTCAAGGAAATGGGCTTCAGCGTCAAGGCGGATTCCACTGACCTAAAACCTTGTCAAGATCTTTGAGGTACTTTTCTTGGAGTTGCGAGCAATGACGTCGTCATCCAAAAGTTGGAAGTCCACAAATGGTCCAGGTGATGCGTCTTTTTTGTACAAGGAGACTGGACCCTAGACCTCAACCGATTCCACAGTCGACCTCTTCGCGCGGTCTTTCGCCTTACTGCCTTCAACTTTCCTCTTCCTCCTTTGAAGGGGCTGAGCGGGAGACTCTTCCAGTTGGGTCGGAGCCACCTCGATCATCAGGACTTGGACTGTAGGGACCAGAGCAATATGGACTGGGTGTTAGATGGACCGGTGTCCGCTGCCTCTCCTTCATGACCTAGAGGGCAAGAAGAGCTTATCCGGATGTCATGTTTTCTGCAAAACAGACGACATAAGTCAAAAACTACATAAAAAGTATTATAAACAAAGGGTTAAAGATGGACAACGGCGTGAACTTCACCTAGAATGGCCTCGAGAGTTTCATCATTAGTAATATGCAAAATATCCTTACAAGAAATAAAGCCAACAACTTGAGCCCACATAGTTAAGAAATCAACAAACTCGGTGTCGTCTAGATCAAGATTGGGCTTCTCCTTTTCTATTATTTCAAAGGGAGTGTCCCACGCCCTTATGGTCTAGTACAGGTCGAACACCGGGTCCCCACCGGTGTCCAAGAAGAACGAATGAGTCCTTAGCTCCGTCATCAGCTTAAAGAACTTTTTCTTGAAGTTCTTGAAGTTCTTAAAGTTATCTTGGAAGATTCCAAAGACCTTCTGACCGGGCCTTGACCAGAGCCTGAGCTGGTTCTTTTGCATTGCCCCCTCCCCTTGGGGGCACTACCATATGAAGAGATAGAAGAATGCCTTTTCTGAGTACCTAGTTCGACTACCCGGTAAAATTTTTCGAAGGTAAGATATTTCCCCAATTATTGGGGTAAAGTTGGGATGGGACCACATTGAGAGTGCGGAGTACTGTAGTTTGGAACCCTGGTGAACAAGATTCGGAGTCCCAATCGAATGAAAAGATCTTCGAACATGAACATGTAATGTGCGCTGGCCTCCCGGGATGAACACATTTTCTCGTCCTCCCTTGGAAATAGGATATGGTATTCATGGTCTCACCTGTCGTCCATTGCTAGCTCCAAATAGCTCACAAGTTCTTCAATCTTCTCCCTAGTCTAGAAATTTGACTCATGGTTCCAAACGTCATCCCCAACCCAAGGATACACTTGTCTTCCGTAGACAATCACCATGGGGTTTTTTGCAGTTGGTTTCTAGGGCCTAGCCACTCGCCTCCTGGATATTGAATCCTTGGAAACACCCACAGAGGCTGGTAAGATGTTATCATAATAAAAAAATACCCTTAATTGACATAGGGGAGGGAAGACCTGCCCTCCGTACCCAGTCAGTTACACCTATTATAGGTACTGGCCTCTACTCCCTAAAAGGAGCACGAGCCAGTAAGGGCACCTCCGTCGCTCACGACGTGGTAGAAAAGGTGCTTCAGATAGCAACACCATAGAGTTAGACCCATAATCACTGGTATCCCAACTCATTTTGGACAAAGAAGAAAGGAAAATGCCCAAAATACAAAAGATAGGAACCTTCTGCCTTAGGGTAACGCTAAAAATAGTAAACAACAAAAGGTAGAAGGGGACTTACCTTGAAGAAATGGAGAAAAGTTGATAAGTGGAAGAAAAGGAACCATTGAAAACTACTAAGAACCACTATCGCTTCAAGTCGTTGGAGTTTGGAGATGAACAGTAAAGTGTGGAAGAGGCATCCATAGCCCCTATTTATAAAGGCAAGATAGTTGGGGGCAATTCCATCCTAACACTTTAGATTTCAAAAAACCCTAACCACGACTATCCAATCAGAGCTTGCCATGTGGACTTCACAGCTGTCACAGCAATTGAAATGACGGTTGCCTAGAAAATCAAACGTCACTCAAGCCCTGCTGTTTGAGCACAAATTTTTTCTATGGACCTCGGTTACACCTCGAAATGTACACCTATAGTCACCTAACGCGTGGATCCTGCCCGGACTATGGCACGTCTGCGATGACTTGGTCATTAATGCCTCCTAGTTAAAGCTCCTAACCCTTTGAGGCCAGAACGAACCACAACTTCATATAAAGCACGAACCTCATCACCTGTTCATTGAGACCTACCTTGATACTTAACTATATTAGCTAACACCAAGCCAGGGGACAACATGACGAGGTTAACTATATTTTCATACGATGAGCGTTGGACTCATCTTAGAGGAAAAAAATAGATAATGGAAAGTAGAATATAGAATATTCAAATTTAGAGAAGGAATTTTATTATCATTCTCATTTCATACATCGTCAGCTTTACAAAAAAGAATACATAAACTACTCTAAGTCAAGAATGCCCACTGGAGAGAGCTAGGAAGGAAGCCAGACAAAGACAGTGATGATGATGATGATCGTTGACCATGACCACCTCCAAGGTTCTTCTAGAAACCAACACTCATCTCTTCCCTGTTGGCCAACATAAGGAGAATGATTCGCTCCAAGTTGCTCCAAGAAATTGTTCCATCCTCCTGCATATCTAACTGCACTAAGGAGTAAAACCAAGGCACATGGCTAGTGCCTCCAAAATAGTCTGAAAAGGAGGAAGACGGAGTGTGGAGCATCTCCATGCCTTACAGGAACTACAACAGAAGCAGCGAATCCCACCTGTAAGTGCTGAAAGGTTGCACACTCCTGCATATGCTTGGAAAGAAAGGCTTTTATTGCCCAAATGCATGTTGATTAACTCGCATAGGGCAATGATGCGTGAAATCCGCAAGTGTACGATTTCGTCATCAAGTAATAAAAAGATCGAATCCACAGGGACTGTGTGTATGAATACCAATTAATTAATTAATTTAATTAAGTTAAACAAAAGGAAATATGATTGTTGATAAAGAAGAACGTAGTAACAAAACAATTAAATAAAAATAAAGAAAATAGAATTCAGAACAAAGATAGCAAGTTATCAAGAAAGGGGTTTTCAGATTAAAGAAAGTTTCCAAGATTGGGATACCACAATGATACAAGACAAATCCTAATCGACAACCCTTTTATTAAACCTGAAATTCAATTGAAGGTGAATTACCCAAAATTAGTTAATGTTCTCTTTCAAGATACAAGATCCGTGCCCAATTAAACCAATTCCTACTTTCGTGGTAATTGAATTTAAATTGAACCCATTACGCTTTGTGGTAATTCATTGATTCCTCGAAAGGCTAAAACTACTTTCGTGATTTAGACCTTAAGTTCAATTCTAATGGTTCCAACACTTAGGTTCACCTCTCAGTACGTCCCTAAATGCCTATGAGATGCAAATAAGTGGCCAACAAATTCACATGAATAAAAGCAATAAGAATTGAATCAATGAACAATCAAGATTAATAAAAGGGAAAAACAACATCAATTAATCATTATCAATGTATCAAAGGGCATTGCCCAATCCTAGAAACAAGGAAACTACTCAGACATAGAGAAGAAGAAAACAGAAATCAAACTTAAAAACATCCCAAACCCGTAACAATGGAAGACGAAGGGAGAAAGATGAAGAACTCAAGCCTCCTTTGTGCCTCCTTTCGAACAAGGTTTGAATCAAAACTAGAATACCCTAATAGCAATCAGAACATCTATTTATAGCCTAGGGTTTTTATGGGCTAAAAGCCCCCAAAAGAAATAAAAACAGAAAACTAAAATCTGCTGTGCGCCCCGAACCACGGTCGTGGTGGCCACCACGGCCAGGCCATGGTTGGTTCTGAGATGAAGGATTCATTGCTGCTGTCTTCAAACCACGGCCGTGGTGTAGACCACGGCCAGGCCGTGGTTGACTCTAGAATGGCCTTCCAAGCTCAATATGACCCATTAGACCTTCGAATCTGGAAAAGTGCTCAACATGAAAGTTGTAGATTTGGATCTTAGCTATCAACCATCAAAATTTCAGCTCATTTGATAACTTGTAGCTCGAGATATGTCATGAATAGTATACAAAGGTCAAGCTGTCAGGATCAGCACCCTAGTTCTTGCTTCAACTCCAATTTGAGTTATCCAAACGTGTGATTGGGCATTTGAGGTCTTCATGAAAGTTGTAGATAATTGTCTTATCTTTCCCTAAATTAGTTCCATAAAGCTCCAACTTCAATCATGCAAGCTTCCATTCATTCCAAGGCCAATTTAGCACCAATCCTACACAATAACACCACAAACACCGCAGTTATCCGAACTAAGGAAAAACAAACCAAAAAGGCAAACTAAAATGCCTAAGAATGCATGCAAAACAAGAACAAAACATGATGTTGTTTCACACACATCAAATCCCCCCAAGCTTAAGACTTTGTTTGTCCCCAAGCAATAACTAATGTCAAACCAAGAAGCGGAATCAAGAGACAATAATGAATGAGGAACCCGAGAAAATAATATCCAAGCAATAGGCTAAGGCAAACAAAGAATCTGAGAGGTAATCAAAGCCAAGTCCAATTAGAGGCTAAGTTCTCAGAAATCATGCATCCTCACTGATTGAATCAAGTTCACTCCACTAACCACACTCAAAGTGTTTAAGGGTGAAAACAATACGCTCAAAATCCTTCAAAGAAAATGCACTTCCATATGCTTGATAAGAAACCAGATTTTCACTAATAATCAGCATGCATGCAAGAATCAAAAGGTCTTTCAAGGGTTGTAATGGGGCCATGGGAATGATGATAGGTAAGGAAGAGAAAGGAAGGCATACACAAAGGGCTCATCAATTTTTTTTTCAATAAGCACAAGAAATCCAATAGAACATCAATGGAGCAAAGGCATTATTTCAATCTAAAACATAACTCCACATTTCAAAGAATTTTCTTCCTTACGCTTTCCTTCTCTTTCTCCTCTTTTTTTTTTTCAAGCTTCTTATGATTTTCTTTTATTTGCACTTCTTTTTTTTTTTCTTTTTTTTTTGAGAAAGAGAAATGTCATTCACATATGATTCCCAACACACTTTTCACAACTTTCAAACCCACTTTGCTCTATTTAATATTCTAAATGATTACCAATAATATATCATCATAGGCATCAAGAAAATTAAATATGCAATAAGCTCAAATTGGGCAACTAGTAGGTGAAAGTGTAACAAATTCAGAAGGCCAAAAAAATACCTAAGATGCCTTAATCATATTCAAGCATGCAACCAAAAATTTCGCCTCAAAATGGTTTCAAATCAAGTTCTAGAGCACAAGATTAATGAGGAATATCACTCAACACAAAGAATGGGAATAAAAATCATATAGTGCATACATCCCATATAGGCTCAAAACTCACATTTAGAGGTTTAAAAATTCAATGAGAAGCACAAATTCAGAGAACATTATGCTAATTATTAACTATCAAAAGATCACCTCTACTATCAATTTAAAATAATGCCTGTAGCCAATCACAAGAATCAACAAATTGGGTTTCAAATCAATATCATCTCAAAATCCTCAAAAGAGAGGGGCACAAGTTCAACCAAAAACCCAAGAGATATGATGGTGTGAAAATGCAACATGAAAATGCAATGCAAAACAAGACATAAGAATGCATGAAATTAATGAGAATGAAAATACGAAAATGAAAATGAAAATACCCCCCCAAGCTTAGAACTTACATTGTCCCCAATGTAAAAATCTTAAACTAGAGAAGGGAGAAAAGAAATGAACTCACTGCGGTGGTGAAAAATCTTCTGGTGTTCAATCCATGACCATGGAATTTTTCATGAGCCGGGTGTGGAACCTTCTGACTTCACTCTTCTTCTAAATTTAACTTCAGAAAGGGTCAAACCTAAACAAAATCCATAAAATAAAAATCAAACCAACAATCCAACACACAAAATCAAAAGAAAAAGAATAAATAAAAGGATAAACAAAGAAACTTGGGTTGCCTCCCAAGAAGCGCTTGTTTAAAGTCATTAGCTTGACTTTGGTCTGATTTTTGTGCTCAGGTGATGTCAATGGAGTAGTGCTCAGTCCCCACTCCTTCAAAATGTTTCACTCTCTGGCCATTTATCAGAAAAGGCTTATGGCCTTCTTTCTTCACCTCAAGCACACCGTAGGATAAAACTCGAACAACCTCATATGGTCCTGACCATTTTGACCATAACTTACTAGGACAAAAACGTAGAAGCGAGTTATTAACAAGAACTATATCTCTGAGTTTAAATTCACGCTTCTCATCACACTTGTCACTATGCTTCTTAGGTCCTTCCTTGCAAGGCTTGGCATCAGTCACTGATTCCTGTATACCTGAAAGCACAACACTATCCATAACATTTAGTAGCATTTATGCGATTACATGAATTTGAGGAATTAAAATTATTTTCAGATTTAAAAACATCAAAAACTACTTCCTCATCATTCAATCGCAAAGTCAATTTTCCTTCATGGACATCAATGATAGCCCTTCCAGTGGCAAGGAATGGACGCCCGAGTATGATCGGCATTGTAGCATCAGCTTCCATATCAAGCATAACAAAATCCACAGGCATATAAAATTTACCAACCTTAATGGGAATATCCTCCAAGATGCCTACGGGGTACTTGACTGACCGATCCGCCAATTGAAGTGAGATTGTTGTGGGTTTCAGCTCACCCACTTCCAACTTTTTACACACAGAAAGGGGCATAAGACTAACACTAGCCCCCAAATCACATAGAGCTTTATCAAAACTAGTATTCCCAATCAAGCAAGGAATAGAGAAGCTGCCAGGATCTTTGAGTTTAGGAGGCAACTTATTTTGAATTAAAGCGCTACACTCCTCAGTTAACGCTACTGTCTCATATTCCTCAAGCTTCCTCTTATTAGACAAAATGTCCTTAAGAAATTTAGCATATGTAGGCATTTGTTGCAACGCCTCAGTGAAAGGTACATTAATGTACAACTTCTTAAGGACCTCAAGAAACTTCCCAAACTGCTTGTCTAGCTTGGCCTTGGCCAATCTTTGAGGAAAGGGCACTGGGGGTTGGTAAGGTTCAGGAGGTACATACTTAGACACTTTCTCATTTGTTTCCTCCTCACCTAAGGGCTGTGTCCTAGTCTTTTTTTCCTCAGTCCTCTCATCTTTGTCATTCTCCCCCTTACCCTTGGGATTCTCTAACTTCTTTCCACTTCTTAAACTTACAGCCTTACAATGTTCATTAGGATTTATTTCAGGCTGTCCTGGAAATTTCCCGTGTGGTCTATGTGAAGAGCTAGCTTGTTGGGCAATCTGGGTTTCCAACATCTTATTATGAATGGCCAAATTGTCAACCTTAGCTGACAACTCTCTAATGGCCTCACTAACAACTTGACCATGGTGCCTAAACTCTTCATTTTGCTTGGTTTGACTCTCTACAAAATTTTCAAGGAGAGTTTCGAGTTTAGACTTTTGTACTGGGGAATCCAATAGAGGTTGAGCACTACCTTGTCCACTTGATTTTGATTGTTCCGATAGGAGAAGTTAGGATGAGACCTCCAACCGGGATTGTAAGTTTGTGAATATGGATCATTGCGCCCTTCGGTGGGATGTCATAGAAGTTATGGCATGATTCCATTTGTTCCACCGAAGTGCCTTGTGAGGAACCATTTTCACTTGGCAGTCCGCACTCATATGTCCCTCGTACTCCACAAATCTCACAAAAGATGTTAGCAAAGACTTATGGCATTAGCACTAGCTTTTTCAAGCTTATCAAAACGTTTATTCAATGAGTCAAACTTAGCCATAATTAAACTAACACCATCCACCTCAAACTTACCTTCCGAGAGCTTTCTCGGGTTGTTACCTCTTTCACTGGCCCATTGGTGATGATTTGAGGCAACACTCTCTATTATCTCATAGGCCTCTGTCAGCCTCCTGTTCATCAAAGCTCCACCAACTGCGGAGTCAAAAGACACCTTCGAAGAATATTCTAATCCATTATAGAAGGTGTGAACAATCAACCACTTCTCTAACCCGTGGTGTGGGCAGGCTTCCAGCAAAGCCTTATATCTATCCCAAGCTTCTGACAATGACTCTCCGTCTCTTTGAACAAAGCTTGTGATTTGAGTTCGAAGATGTGCAGTCTTGGAAGGAGAGAAGAACTTATTCAAGAATGCTTGCTCCAACTGATTCCATGTTGTTAATGTATCGGTGGGGACCGATTTCAACCAAGCTCTAGCCTTGTCCCTTAATGATAATGGAAACAATCGGAGGCGAATGGCATCAACTGAGGCACCTTCAATTTTGAGAGTCTTACAGAATTCTAAGAACATCTCCACATGATCATTTGGGTCCTCCGAGGGTAAACCTCCAAATTGGTTCTGCCTTATCATAGACAGTAAGGCAGGAGGTATGGTGAAGTGCCTAGCTTCAATGTCTGGCCTAGCAATCCCAGATCGCAAACCCCGAGCATTAGGGGCTGCATACTCCTTTAAAGGTCTATTATCTTCAGCTGCTGCCATGACAAGTGTTGGTTCAAATATTTCTCCTACTCTTTGCCTTCGTTGTCTTCTCCTTCGATGCAATGTTCTTTCAATTTCAGGATTTGCTTCAATAAGAGTCCTGAAATGTCTAGCACTTCGCATAAACAAGAAATAAGTTACGTGTGAAGAGAGCCAAAAGAAATCAAGAACGTAAGAACTAAATAAAAGAAAAAAGGTTTAAAATAATTAAATTAAAAATTAAATTAATATTCAAGAAAAACACAACACTCCTAGAACAATTGGCGCCAAAAACTTGATGCGTGAAACTGCAAGTGTACGATTTCGTCGTCAAGTAATAAAAAGATCGAATCCACAGTGGACTGTGTGTATGAATACCAATTAATTAATTAATTTAATTAAGTTAAACAAAAGGAAATATGATTGTTGATAAAGAAGAACGTAGTAACAAAACAATTAAATAAAAATAAAGAAAATAGAATTCAGAACAAAGATAGCAAGTTATCAAGAAAGGGTTTTCAGATTAAAGAAAGCTTCCAAGATTGGGATACCACAATGATACAAGACAAATCCTAATCGACAACCCTTTTATTAAACACGAAATTCAATTGAAGGTGAATTACCCAAAATTAGTTAATGTTCTCTTTCAAGATACAAGATCCGTGCCCAATTAAACCAATTCCTACTTTCGTGGTAATTGAATTTAAATTGAACCCATTACGCTTTGTGGTAATTCATTGATTCCTCGAAAGGCTAAAACTACTTTCGTGATTTAGACCTTAAGTTCAATTCTAATGGTTCCAACACTTAGGTTCACCTCTCAGTACGTCCCTAAATGCCTATGAGATGCAAATAAGTGGCCAACAAATTCACATGAATAAGCAAAAGAATTGAATCAATGAACAATCAAGATTAATAAAAGGGAAAAACAACGTCAATTAATCATTATCAATGTATCAAAGGGCATTGCCCAATCCTAGAAACAAGGAAACTACTCAGACATAGAGAAGAAGAAAACAGAAATCAAACTTAAAAACATCCCAAACCCGTAACAATGGAAGACGAAGGGAGAAAGATGAAGAACTCAAGCCTCCTTTGTGCCTCCTTTCGAACAAGGTTTGAATCAAAACTAGAATACCCTAATAGCAATCAGAACATCTATTTATAGCCTAGGGTTTTTATGGGCTAAAAGCCCCCAAAAGAAATAAAAACAGTAAAACTAAAAATCGGCGCCCGAACCACGGCCGTGGTGGCCACCACGGCCAGGCCATGGTTGGTTCGAGATGAAGGATTCATTGTCGCCGTCTTCAAACCACTCTGCAGTGGTGTAGACCACGGCCGTGCCGTGGTTGACTCGGAATGGCCTTCCAAGCTCAATATGACCCATTAGACCTTCGAATCTGGAAAAGTGCTCAACATGAAAGTTGTAGATTTGGATCTTAGCTATCAACCATCAAAATTTCAGCTCATTTGATAACTTGTAGCTCGAGATATGTCATGAATAGTATACAAAGGTCAAGCTGTCAGGATCAGCACCCTAGTTCTTGCTTCAACTCCAATTTGAGTTATCCAAACGTGTGATTGGGCCTTTGAGGTCTTCATGAAAGTTGTAGATAATTGTCTTATCTTTCCCTAAATTAGTTCCATAAAGCTCCAACTTCAATCATGCAAGCTTCCATTCATTCCAAGGCCAATTTAGCACCAATCCTACACAATAATACCACAAACACCGCAGTTATCCGAACTAAGGAAAAACAAACCAAAAAGGCAAACTAAAATGCCTAAGAATGCATGCAAAACAAGAACAAAACATGATGTTGTTTCACACACATCAGGCAACTACTTGGTCCTTACAGAACCATTACACTTGTTTAAAAAGGCCTCCATCTGAGGAATATGTTGGGGTAAAGAAAACACCTTTAAGAATTTAAAAAAAATGAAAATAAAAATAGTTTCAGAAGGGGACACAACCCTCCACAAGTTCACAAGAAATAGGAGAGAGATCATTCTTTGAAAAATATCACTCTAAAAAATGATATAAGAACAAAAGGAATGTCAACCTCAGTGTAAACATTCCCCATTTATAGAAGAAATGAAGCATTTTGATTGGCTCCTGAGAAGGCAAACTGATTGCATATTTGAGGCCGCGTTTTAATGCTCATTCTCTGTGATGGGCCATGAGAGTAGCGGGCAATTGGGAAATAACTTGAAATTGCTATCCTTTTTAAAGGGGTTTTTCATTCCCAATAAATTTAAAGCGGCGATTCCCAAGCAAGCTCAGACTGCTATAAACGGTAGAGTAAAGGCTATAAGAAAGGACAACAAAAACCCCATGAACTACACATGGTGGAAACCAATGACATACCTTGGGTAACAGAATTAATGACATGAGCAAAGTGATCCAACTCGGATCCTGACCTTACTCATCAACCTCAGGGGCATATTATGATGTATCACGGACCTCGACCCTTTGGAAAACATCGCAAGATATGACGTTAACTCTAACTTGGATCCCTTTGTCCACTGCGTGTCATGTGCTCCTATCAAACTTAGATACCTTGATACTTAGTTGTCTCGTCTAAGCATCAAGCTGGGAGTAACTGTTTTGGACCATGATCCGGGATCTTGTCCCATGGATCAACCCGACACACATCCTATTAAAGTCCGTCGTTGACACGCCATCGAGAATTCATGGTACACTGCTGAGATTCCACCACAATGGATATCGGATCACGACATTGGATAGCAGCAACTTTACTGTGATATTTACACAGTGGATAAATTATACGAGTATCTGTAATTGCGATCATGATCTTGCGTAATAATAGCGCCCATAACCGCCTCTGACTGCTCATAACTGCAGTATCAACATTTCGATCTTATAGGAATCCTCTGCAACTATTAAGGGAATGTATCTCCCAATCTAACCTCTATAAATACTATGCTTAACCACCTTCTACAGGGAACTATTACTATTTAGCATAAACCCTAATTGTGCCTAGTCTGACTTGAGCGTTAGAGTGCTTTTACAGGTACCAACCCCCCCATTTCAACACGCTTTGCTGCTGCTGCATAAAAAAAAAAACACCAATTCGTGCTTTTCCAGGTACGTCTCAGTATCCACTACTAAACAAGAACAGTATCCTCCACCGAGATAACAAAGGAGACAAAAAAATTTGTGGCTAGATCAGAAATGATGCACTTGTAGGCGTTGGTGAAATCATCAAGAAAGAGAATGATTGCAGGCCAGTGCGGAATCTCTTGTTCTCATAGTGCAAGCTCAGGATCAACAATCGACAATTTTCACGGTGGTTGTGTTGCCTAAAACCAAGAAAGCCGATGGAAAGTGGAATAGGCAAAACCCATGTTTTCACGCATGACTTGAGCAGAGAGGTAGAGAGGATTTTGAATGATGAGTTTCTGATCCTAAAGAGAGACCTAAAGAGGGGTGGTAGTAGGGAAAAAATGGTTGTGGTGGTTGGAAAGGGTGGCGACGATAGTGGTGGTGGCCGGGAAAAATTACCATGGTAGTAGTGGTTGGAACACACATGTTGACCATAAAGATAGGGGGCATGTTAACCTATACTAATGACATGTCCCAACCGGAAATTAATTTGGACGGATTTGGGTTCTATGAATTAGACTTAGTATATTTTTTTGGTTGAGTTAAGGTTATATTTCGAGTTGTCTTAATCCAATCCGATGTTACAAAATACTTTAAAATTTATAACTTTTTATAATAAATAATAAATTATAATTTTTTAACTTAAATTAATATTTTTTGTATAACATTACAATATATTTATAAGATATGAATTATTTTGAAATATATATTGTAAAACATTAAATATTTTTAATTTTTTACTTCTAAGATTTTATGACTTAGTTATATAAATATTTATATTTATACAATTCATTTTATTATCAAGTCAATTTGATCTTGACTCAGTCATTAATTGGGCCATGATTGAGTCAAATTAGAATCTAAAAAATTGATTAGATCAAAATATCAGGTAAGAATAAACCCGCCTCATAGATACTCTTATTACAAAGTGATAAGAGATTAAGGTAATGTTGGAATAAAAATATTTTTAGCTCTTAACAAGTGGAGTAAGAGTGGATAGTACCATTATCAGGTTATACTAGAATAAAAAAAAATGAACAAATTTTATTATATTCTCAAGTTAATACACAAAATATTATTAGTTTACACTATTATATCCTCGTTATATGATATAACAAATGTAGCATATGTTTTGTTTCATTTTATTTATGGCTATAGAAAACCAATAATATATTAATTATTTTTTCTAACTTTCTTTTTGTCCCTTGGTATCTTCATTAAATAAAATAAGAGATGATTAATGAAATCATAATATTTTATATATTTTAATAAAATATAATTTAGTTAAATATAATTATATTTACTTTAATTAAAATTATTTAATATTTTTTAAATTCTTATGTAATTATCTTATTCGACAGATATTTTAAAATAGATAAAGTATTATTTATAAATTATGTAATAAAAGTAAGTATCCATTGGCTCTAGTCTTGTGGTGATGTGATGCTTGTTGCATGACTGATTTGAAATAGAATATGTCCACGCGTTTGGATTTTAATTATACAATAAAGTATCCATGTGCAATGATTTAGCCAGAGGTAAAGTTCACTTTATTCCACCATAAATAATATCTTTGCCGGATCAGGCATGGACACACATACTTCGACTCCTCCTTAAAGCTTTTCTGCTTGTCATTTTGATCTCCTGTGGCAAATATGGTCTCCTTAAGGCCAGGCCTCCTTTTCACTCTTATCTGCATTCTGATAATTAATCACACGTATTCCATGAATAATCGGAAGGTAAATATATACATATATATCTCCTGTTATTATTATTTACTAGACCTGTCATAATTTTTTGGCTAATTGCTTGGTGCCACGCCTGCATCTGTACCCAAGAAAAAAAAATGCTTGTATATGTTCATGGCCTGGTTTCCTTTCTTTTTAAGCTTTACTTTTAGAGTATATCGCTAACCAAGACGAAGGTTGTGCTTAAAGTATCCTCCCTTTAATTTAATCATATCATTTTCTGAATACAGACCTACATTGTCTACATGGGTGATCATCCTAAGGGCTTGGAGTCCACATCCTTACCTTCTCTTCATATGACCATGGCGCAAAAGGTCCTTGGAAGGTTGAATATTATATGTCTATTTGTCCAATCCATGTTTGATGATAAGATCTTTCTTTATTGTAAGTCATGTTTGAATTGTATTCCAGCAATAGCATTGCAATTTAGTTGGCAACTTCAGACAATAGAAGTTTTGGATATAGTACTACAAGTATAATATCTTAATTAGTGAATATTGTAAAGCTTAACTGCAATAATGGAATACAGCCAGATTTATTCTTTTGTTCCTTATCCAAGAAGAGTATCGTAAGATTGACCAATCAAATGTGCATTCATCCAGCGATTTTGAACCAGAAGCTATACTTCACAGCTACAAGAAGAGCTTTAATGGATTCGTGATGAAGTTAACAGAAGAGGAGGCGGAAAGAATGGCAGGTACTATGATCTCCTTGCTACCCCACTTTTATATACATTACTTAATTATTCACTATATGTTCATGGATGATAAAGCACACTGTTACTTTGGTATTGCAATAGAAATGGACTCTGTTGTCTCTGTTTTCCCAAACGAAAAGAATGTTCTTCACACAACAAGATCGTGGGACTTCATAGGCTTTTCCCAGCAAGTCAAAAGAACAAGTTTAGAGAGTGACATAATTGTTGGAGTATTAGACTCGGGAATTTGGCCAGAGTCTGAGAGCTTCAGTGATGAAGGATTTGGTCCACCACCAAGCAAATGGAAGGGATCATGCCATAACTTCACCTGCAACAAGTAATCATCTTTTGATATATCATGCAAATGCATTTTTGCCTTGTCAAAACAATGGATTCTTCATTAAAACAAGTCACCACTTATGTGTAGTAAAATAATTGGCGCAAAATACTTCAACATCGATGTTATCTTTGAGAAAAATGACATCAAATCTCCTAGAGATTCAATTGGCCACGGATCACACACTGCATCCACAGTTGCTGGAAACTTGGTTAACTCTGCAAGTCTTCTAGGATTTGCCTCCGGGACAGCCCGTGGAGGAGTCCCATCAGCACGCATTGCTGTGTACAAAACATGTTATTGGTCAGGTTGTGGTTCTGCTGACATCCTTGCAGCATTTGATGAAGCAATTGCGGATGGAGTTGACATCATTTCTATTTCAGCCGGACCAGGTGCCCAGGCATACCCTGAGTATTTTGAAAATTCAATTAATATAGGAAGTTTCCATGCAATGAAAAGAGGCATATTAACGTCAAATTCTGCCAATAATTTGGGTCCGAGGCTTTTCTCAATGACAAATTATCCACCGTGGTTACTTTCTGTGGCTGCTAGCACTATTGACAGAAAGTTCCTTACCAAGGTTCAGTTGGGCAATGGCATGGTCTATGAGGTATCATTATTTAAACAACTTACAATTCACATTCGTGTAAATGCCAGATAACTCTAATTCTTCATATGAAATCCAGCAAACACCAATATTTTAAAATGATTGCATTATTAATATTTTATACATAATGTTTCAGTTTGGATACTTTTAGTTTATATCTTTTATTTTTTATATTTTTGGTTTGTGCCTATTTCTTTCAATTAATTTTTTAATTTTTGTACCAATACAAGTGAGATATCACAATGATTAGATAAAGTATAGCATTTTATTGTATTTATATTGACTAAACTAACTTAATGTCTTTATTTTATTTTATGATTTGTCTTTTCATGTTAATAATATATTAATTCAAAATTTAATATATTATATCTTAACCGTATCGTATTTTATAATTTTTAAAATTTATCATATCCATTTATCAGTGTTTGTATCGTATCTGTGTCTTATTTTTAGTATGAAATCAAAGACAGACTAATTTTTATAGATGACTCTACCTTATATGCAGGGAGTTTCAATGAATACATTTGATCTCAAAAACAAAATGTTTCCACTAGTTTACGCGGGAGATGTACCCAACATTGTTGATGGACATAACAGTTCCACATCCAGGTATCAAAATATGAATTCTAATGCCATTTTTCTTTATTTATCATTTTCCCCCAAAGTTTTGGATTCAATTTCATATATTACTGATCAGGTTTTGTCGCAAGAACTCTTTGGATAAACATTTGGTGAAGGGAAAGATCGTTCTATGTGACAAGGTTCTGTCTTCTCCGGACGTGGGGCTTTTAGCTGGGGCGGCCGGTATTCTTTTTGGAAGTACTACCCCAAAAGATTTCCTACCTATATTTGCCCTGCCTATAACTTTTATTAGTCTGAAGAACCTTAGACTCATACATTCTTACATAATTTCAACGAGGTATAGATCCGTATGCACTTATTTATATAATTTAATTTTCATTTAATGTCTTGTAAAAGTTTTCGAAAATGTCTGATCTACCCTGAAGATCCATATTAAAGAGTTACACTTGGTTATTTAGGAGTTAATAATTAGCTAACAACATTTATCATATAATTAACGGACTAACAATGCGTTTTTTGATAATAAATGATAAAAGTTAACCATTAAATAAACATTGGTAAATAAAAATTAAATCGTGGATATGAGTGTAGCTCAAGTAGATTTCTAAGAATGAGAAATTTTTAGATAAATATGGTCTATAACATTATTTTTTAAGCACTTAATTTATTATTTAATATATATAAAAATATTATTAAATATTGATATAATTTTATAATAACTTCTATCACATTGCATATGTTAAATAATAATTTAAATATTTATGATAGACTATGACTACTTAAAAATTACTCTCTAAGTATATGAATGATATAATAGAAAAATTATTTATATTATCTTTTAATCGTGAAATTTGGTATTGTCTATATTATATTATTATTTTAGTGCTTTTCTAGTTTGGTCACATTCTTGTTATTTCTAAAATGTCAATATTGTTTATTTAAAAATAAATAAAAGGAAAGGACAAACATAGTAAAACAATCACATCACTACTACGTATAGTTACAAGTTATTTGAACATATGGTGTTTAAGGGACGTGTTTACATTGACTTGAATTTGAACCATATTTTGAGTGGATCAATTTTTTAGACATTGACCTAATTCAATCATAACTTAATAAATGAATGGGTTAATATTATATTAATTCAATAATAAAATAAATTATATAAATATAAACTTTTGAGTAGTTAAGTTATAAGATTTTAAAAATTAGAAACCAAAAATATGTAGTATTTTATAATATATTTTTGAAATAGTTTATATTAACATAAATATATTATAATATTATATAAAAAATATTAATTTAAATTAAAAAATTTATTATTTATCACTAATTCTCAAAACTAAACTTTAATTTTTATTTTGAATCTATTGATTTCAAGTTTCAACCTTTTTTCATTTATCATTCAACCATTTATACAGTAATTCAACAGCCACAATACTTAAGAGTGATGAAGTCAAAGATTTGTTAGCACATTACATAGCTTCATTCTCATCAAGAGGTCCAAATCCAATTACACCAAACATTCTCAAGGTAATAATTTCAAATATAGTACAATCCATAACAATTTGTCGATGTTCATTGTAATTATTTCTTTGTTTTGTAGCCTGATCTCGCTGCCCCAGGAGTTTATATTCTAGCTGCATGGTCTCCAATCGCCCCAATTTCAGAGACTGAAGGTGACAAAAGAGCAGTACACTACAATTTACAGTCTGGCACTTCAATGGCCTGCCCTCATGCTACCGCCGCAGCTGCATATGTCAAATCATTTCACCCCAAATGGTCGCCTGCTATGATCAAGTCCGCGCTGATGACCACTGGTAATAACTAATAACTATGGTGCATATATATATATATCCATTGAGAAAGTCACAGTTTCTCTACCATTCTTTCTTGTTATCTCATCTAATTAGTTAGCAAAGTATGATCATCTCTCTGTTGCATTCCAATTGACAGTTACTCCAATGAGTGCTGCTCTTAATCCTGAAGCTGAATTTGCATATGGTGCGGGGCAAATTAATCCTATTAAGGCAGTAAATCCCGGTTTAGTGTATGATATTAGTGAAGCAGATTATGTCAAGTTCTTGTGCGGAGAGGGTTATGAAGATAAAAAGCTCCGAATTCTCACTAAACATCATAGTAGTTGTAGCAAACAAGCTAGCAAGGAAGCTGTATACGACCTCAATCTCCCATCATTTGCTCTTTACGTGAACGTCTCATCTTTCAGTCGTATTTTCCATAGAACAGTTACAAATGTAGGATCGGCAACATCTAGTTATAAAGCCAAAGTGATATCTCCACCATCTTTGTTAGATATTCAAGTGAAACCGAATATTTTGTCCTTCACATCTATAGGGCAGAAGAAGTCATTCTCGGTCATAATTGAAGGGATTAATGTGGAAAATGTGGAAATAGTCTCTGCTTCTTTGGTTTGGGATGATGGCACGTTTCAAGTTAGAAGTCCCATCGTAGTGTACCAATAAATTCTCTGATCCTACGTGCGTGAAACAAGAGGAAATATCAGCTAGTACGGAAAATCGCATGATGTCACTTTCCAAGTTAGAATGCTGCATTGGTTGCTTACTTTACTCTTTTACCTTCCAAAGTAATGAAGTTTGTAAGTCTATCTAAAATAAATGCATATAAGCTCAGTGCGGTGAGCCTCTGTCTATAAATTGAAATTATTGCTATAAGAAAATTTAAGTGCTCTATTCGTATCTATCTTGTATGTGTAAGGATATTTGTATGTCAAAGTGAGTCAATCCTAACCAACAACAATCAATTTTTTTTTCATTAGGTGAGGTCGACTATATGGATCAAACGACACTATTGTACTTTATCATAAACCAATAAGTAATGAGCCAACCCTAACCAAAGAAGTAAATTTTCTTCGGCTCAATGTTGAAACAAATATAAAGTAAATTATCTCTTTATAAGTGTAGTGCTAGTTTGATTTTACAATAAAGAGTGTAATGGGACTCTTAACTTGCTATGTACCATCATCCCATTCTAGAGAAGCAGAAACTATAGTGGTGGCTAGGCTTCCCTCAATGCTAAGCAGAAAGGTCCGCTTCTAATCAATGGAACTGAAAGACAGGTTTGGAGGATTCACTTAGATCTCAAACCCTGTTGGCGCAGTCACAGTAGCATTATATATGGAGGTTGGAGAACCAACATTTGTGACAACCCTAGTGATACTCATAACAAGGCTGATTTTTGTGACAGTCATTATAATTTTTTTAATTTTTAACATAATTTTATAAACATGAGATATTGCTGCCCGTACTAATATTTGAGCTGATAAGAACTTTGTATTCAAGGTTCTTTTGTTTTTAATAAATAATAATGATATAATTTCTGCAATATATTTGCTTCTACATAGACGTAAATTTCCTACACAAATTAGGTTAAACTTTATGTTTCTCTTTGTTTTTCTATTATTATTGTTGTATCTTAATTCCTAAACATCATGGACCACTATTCTACTTTCACTTCTTCTTGTAAATTGAAAATGGTAAACAAAACAATTTGACTACAAGTAATAGGAATGACGAAATATTTCTGAAGGAATCCGTGATTTTGGGAAAACAATGAAAACAAATATAAAACAAAAATTCATAAAAAAAATCACAATTTGGCTTGAACAAAACAAAAATTTCCCACTTACACATCCCTTAAGTGAAATAAGAATTCAAAGTTATGTAATTCTTTGGAAATAATTGTAGATTAATTAATTATAATTAAAAAATATTTTTAAAAAAATGATTAGTTTTGCAATAGATTAATTTCAACCAAACAATAAGCTCATTTAGGAATTCAAAGTTATTTTTTAATCAAAATTCTATCCTTTTTTATGTTTATTTATTATCTAATCCTATTTATTCATTTTTTCTAATTATTTAACTTTAACAAATCATCTTTTTTCTTCGTTTGGTCATCAACTTTAACAAATCAACTGAAAATAAAACTCCAAACCTATCCTCTCAAAAAAAAAAAACACTCTAGGCCTCCTAACTAAAATGAATTGGGCCCATTAAATGCATAAAAACAAATCTGATTTCTCTCACATTATGCTTAATGACTAAAATCCAAACAGAGCCCACAATAATTCTATTCCTAACAAAAATTGAATCTGACTTCACCAAATCATTATAACCCAATCCAATGAGACACGTAAAATAAAATTAAAAATTATGAAAACTCCCTAATCCCAAAATCAATCCAAAGAGAAACAAGTAGGAAAACAGAGGAAAAGTTATTCAGGTGGACATGGTCTCACAAGGGTAGTGATTCACGGCTTGGCAGGGGTGATTTGCCGATTCTCCTTTAGCTTGGTGGGTGCCGGTTCCTTTGAGGCTTTGTGTTTGAAAATGGGTCGTTTGGGTTTGGTCTTGGGTAATTTATGCTCTTGGGAATTCAACTGTCAGTACTAAGTAAATATGTAAGCAAATGAAGTTTCACATCAAAAAGAAAACTACAAAGTGAAAACTTTATAAGTGATGGATTCATAAACCAATTACTTTAAGGGTTGGATTACTCATTATTGTTGTTTCTATAGTGGTTCAAGGTATGGATGGTTTAAGTGAAATAGTGAATGGTTGAATGGGTTGAGGGTATTTGGGTTGTGCAAAGGGTGTGTTTCATATATGTGTTAATGGCTGGGTTGGTGTGTTGGAAAATGATGCAAGTGAATTTCAGGCTGTAGAGCACAATGGGTTCTACAATAGAGAGAGTTTTCTAAGCTCCTACTACCCTTTTCTCCATATTTTCACCCCTCAAAGCTCTCACTGTGTATATCATCTTTTTTGCTTTTATTCCTCCCCTCTTTTCTCTGTTGTTTCGTCTAAGTTTTATAGACAAGAAATCAAAACTTTGAGGTAGTGTTCAACTTAGGTAGCAACTTAGCATATCATTGGTTATTTTCCAATTTCCTTTTTGATGAATTTTTTTTTCCTTTTCGACTTTCATATCTATTCTTACACCTGTTTTATTACTATTTTTATGTATAGTTATACAGACTAAACCAACTCAACATCTAAAATTTCTTAAAGTGACTTATTAGTCGATCAGATTAATATTGTAAATCATTTTTTATTGATCCGATCAAACTCGCTTAACCTGGGGCAACCCACTCGACCTGCCCAATTATCTTTGAACAAGTTTAATTAAAAAAAAATTGCTTGCATAAGGGAGAACATGAATGACTTTCTTAATTTCAAGGCATTTGTTTGAGAAGATATGAAGATTAGCTTTTGAACAGGTAAACAGGGAAAAATAAGGACAATAAAATGAACTTGATGATAGATGTATGGTGCAAGACAAAGAAATATGTGCAAGACAAAGAAATATGATGTCTTGTAACTTTGCCATAATGTGAGTGTGGTACCACACAAACATTATCGTTTGTCACCTGACTTGATAGGTAATGATGCTCACGAAAATTGGTTTGTGGAGTAGAGGAACTTTAGCTTTGGCATCTTTGATGATGTTATCTGAGGAAAGCGCCCATCGTTTCTTGTGTTGGTCATTAAAAAATTGTGGTTTTCAAATCAAAGCAAAAGCAAAGAAAGGAAACAGAGAGTAATATTTTTAATAATTTTGTAATTATTTATATTTAATTTAATAACATTTTATTTTTAAAATAACGATTTATATAATTATTTTGTTTATGTATTATATTTTTATTGGTGTAATGTATTACTTTTAGACTACACAATAATTTTTCGCAAAGGGATAAGATTTATCACATGAAAACGTTTAATTGGTTATAGTGAGATTTGTTTGACAAATTTGATAAAGTGTTTCGTTTTATGTTATTTATTTATTTATTATTGTGTTTTATTTTGTTAAATAAAAAAGATAATATTTGATGAGTGTCTCCTATGCTTTTAAGATATTCCATCAAGTGATTTGACGGTGAATACAACGATAATATCTATCAAAATATGCATGTTTATTATCATTAACCGACACAAATTTACGTAAAATGTTTTGATAATTTTTGTATAAATTTAAGGATTTTTATAAGGGTACTTTTAAGGAAATTTAAAATAAAAAATTATGTATAAAAATACATTTTTTTCAATTCTTAATGCATTAAATATTTTAATTTTTATAAAAAAATTCTTATTTTAAATTTTTAACAAATGTCCTTAAAATATTTTTTTAATAAAATCCAAAATTTAAAATATCTCAACGGTTTATTTAGTAATAGGCAAACAAGTAATATATGAATAAATACATAGTCATAAATTCAAATCTTAATTATATTAATTATTTAGGGTTGAGTTGTAATATTCTTGTGAATTCTTTACTTAACATAGATAGCCTACTTTTTATTAAACTAAAGAGGTGTATTAGTTATAATATGTGTAAGCTGACATACACACAACTTATCGTAATAAAATAATTAAGGTTAAAATGTTATTTATGTTTTTCATATTTTATAAATGTTTTAATTTAGTTCCAAAATTTTTTTTAGAGGTTCTTATTTACATCTTTCATGTTAATTTTTTTTTTTGTTTCAATGTCATTCTTTTACCTGACGTCTTCCAAATTACTAACAACAAAAGTTAACGTATGTGAATCTCATGTGACTATTTTTTACTTGAAGTGGATCTCATTTATCTGTTTTGAAATCAAATCAAAACTTTTGTGAAACACGATAAACATAAATAAGGTTTGGACCTATATAAATACGTAATCTTCTTCTCCAAATTCATATTTTTCACCAAATGTTAGGGTTACAGACATTAACACTTATTGGGAGGACTTTTTGGTTAACAACTGTCGCAACTGGGATTGCGACGGGACGATCGAAAAAATATAAAATCAATGGAGTCGACATCAATGTTTGTTTAAATTGGGAAAACATTAGAAAAACCATTTAATCGGGGTTGACAAAAGGTGCTTTTGAAAATGAGTTTGGATTCGGGAGTCGATTATAGGTAATGGTGTTAGCACTTTCGCCTGCTCCAAGATTAATTTAATTGGTCCTTTATTAATTAAAAGAAAAGTTATGTCGCATGTCCCGGATCGCGACGACGAATGATAAAACGATTCGATTTGAAAAATCAATTTTGGAACCGCTACCAATGTTTATTTAAATCGGGAAAACATTAGAAAAATCTTTTAATAAGCAAACCGTAAAACATTTTTGAAAATAAGTTTGGATTGGAGTCAATTACGTTTGAGGTAAGGAATGTATTAAGCACTTACACCGTTGCTCCATGAAAAAAAGTATTTTTAAGTTAGATTTTTGTGTAAATTTTGATAATCTCAAATATATTTATTTTAACCCCTTTAAACAAAAAGACTTTGTAATTATTTTTATTTCTTTTATTTTTTATATTTTTTTGATAAGAAATAAAAGAAACAAACAAATTATGAAAATTTATTTTTTTTCTGATGTATGAATTTCTAAAGCCCTACGTATCCTGGTGCAAAGGTGTAATTCAAAGTCACGTAGATTCTTTAGAAAATACTTGTGGGTTGGTTGATTTTATAAAAACTTTAAAAATTTGAACTATTAATGTTCGTCGCGATTACATTTTTATTCAAATTAATAATTGAATAGGTTATTTTTTATTAAGCGCACACGCACAATATAGACGTCACCCACTAATTATTGAATTTATTGCAATTAAATAAAATTTTAATGAATAATTTCATCTTTTTTTTTTAAAAAGTGCAAAAAATGAATAAATAAATAAATAAGCAAATCAAACTAACAAATGAATAAGCTAAAGGAAAGAACTTCTAAAATGAACAACACATATATATAAAAAATAATAAAACCAAAAATAAATAAATAGAATAAGCAAGCTTACCTCTAAGGCTTAAAAACAAAAAAATTGTTATGCTCAAAGAAGTTATCGGCCGGGTGGCGCGAGTTTCCACGCTGTTTCTCTTCAAATTAAGCCCGAAAAGTAATTCACTTACAAGAAAAAAAAATTACTAAAGTCTGCAACGTGACTTATACTTAGTATTAAACCCAAAAAATACTAAAGTTCTCGCTCTATACTTAGTATTAAGCCCAAGTGTGAAAATTTTGGATGTCCAAACCATTGAGAAACACCCTTTATATAGTGGATGGAGGTTAAAGGGGGAAGGAGCATGGTTTCTCCAATGTGGGACTTAGACACTTTAATTTTTTTCAACTATCTTCATTTTTCATTTTTTTCTTTTTTTTTTTTTTTTTTAGATTTTCATTCATTTTTTCAAGGTTTAGAAATAAATTTTATGGACAAACTTAGGTGTTCATACCTTGATTAAGTAATATAAAAAAAATGGACAAAATTGGGTATCAACAATGGAAGGGTTGAGATTTGCTTTTACATTTAAACTAAATGGAAAACAAAAGAATTGATTCAAATTTGTCCATGAAAATTTGATTTTTTTTTTTGTAAGAAAAAATAAAAATAGGAAAGGTAAAAAGCTTCAAAAATGGATAAAATCAGTATCAACAGCTGCCTTAAAGGTAAGTGGGGTACGGGGACCTGGAAAGGAAAAGACAATGGGCGCAAGGTCCATGAAATTAAAAGACAATGGGTGCGGGGATCCAAAACTTAAAAGGCAATGGGTGCGGGACCCGTAAATTAAAAGACAATGTACATGCGGGGACAAAAATGAAACTAAAAGGGGCAATGGGTGCGGGGATCCGGAAACTTAAAAGACAATGGGTACGAGGACCCCAAAATTAAAAAACACAATGAACGGGACCGTAAACTAAAAAGCAAGGTGCGGGTGCGGGGGACCCTAAAAACTTAAAAGACAATGGGTGCGACCAAAAACTAAAAGGCAATGGGTGCGGGACCAAAAACTAAAAGGCAATGGGTGCAGGACCTAAAACTTAAAAGACAATGGGTGCGGGATCCGCCTTAAAAAAAAGGTAAAATGGGTGCGGGGACCCAGAAACTTAAAAGACAATGGGCAATGTACGAGGACCAAAACTAAAAGGCAATGGGTGCGGGGACCCGAACTAAAACTAAAAGGCAAATGGACCTTAAACTTAAAAGACAAACTTAAAGGTTAAAGCTGGTATGCGTTGACCCTAAATTAAAAAAACAATGGGTGCGAGGACCCTAAAAACTTAAAAGACAATGGGTACGGGCCGAAACATAAAACTGCGGGGCCATGCAAAGTGCGTGATCCGCTAAAACTTAAACAAAACAAATGGGTGTGGGACCGTTGAACGAAACTAAAAGGCAATGAAAACGGGACCCTAAACTTAAAAGACAATGGGCACGGGGACCGAAAAAAAACAATGGGTGCGGGACCCAAAAACTTAAAAGGCAATGGTGCGGGGACCCGAAAACTAAAAGGTAGGAATGGAATGTGAAAACAAAAGGGACAGGATGAAAAAAAACAATGGGCGCGGGGCCCTAAAAACTAAAAGGCAATGGGTGCGGGGACCCAGGAATTAAAAGATAATGGGTGCGGGACCCTTAACAAAATTAAAAGACAATAGGCGCCATGGAGACCTAGAAAACTAAAAGACAATGTGTTGACTTTGTAAATGCATGTGATGTCTGAGTGATGCATGATGCAATGTATGCATGGTGATGCAATGGATATGATGCTTGAGGACAATGCATGTGATGCTAGAAATGATGCATGATGCAATGGATGCCCTACTGTAGGAGTCCTCATGAACCAACTGAGTAAGCAATTTTTTTTGTTTCTTTTTTCTTCAAACCTTTGATTGAGTCACTCTTAATTCCACAACCCTTAAAGACTTTCCCCACAAAGGATCGAGATTGAACAGTAACATTCGGTGATTGGCCTTATGATTTGCCGATGATTCTTTCTTTTCTCATCAATACTCTTGTCGTCAGATTTCATTATGTTTCCCATGACCTTTCGAGATTGTTAAAGCAAATCTAAATGCTTTTGCCATATTGTCATATGTTTCACATCTCAATATAAAACTATCATAAAAATGCATATTAAATCAACAATGGGTTGCAAAGGAAAAAAAAGGGATTATCATTATAGACAACGGGAAAAGTATAAGAAAGGCAATACAAGTGGGACTCGAATTGAAAAGGTTTACAAAAGAAATGTTGGAGTGGAATTTTCCAACTCTTCGGGTTCTTCCAATGAAACTCTCTTGGATGATCAGTGTTAATTTCCCATGTACATGACCTTGAACATCCCCTTGTCTGTTTCTAAGAATATGGTTTGACCCGGCTTTTACATATTGGGAGTATCTCCTGACAAGACTTCGTATATTCAAACTGCCCCGGTTTGGCCCAGATACTCTCAAACTACCCCAGTTTGTGACTTGAGGTACGTTCACTTCTTCGGATGTGTCAAGTACCATTTTTTAACCCTAACTTTTGCCGAGGTCACTCTTCCGAGTTCTCAACCTAGCAGGTCGCTCTAATTTTTGCCCAGGTCGCCTTTTCAGGTTTTCAGCCTAGCGAGCCATTTTTCTTTTCCTCACTTTTTTTTAAGCATAGTACATTTTGACTGCATCTGAATTTACGGGAAGTGGTAGATCTTCGCCATCCATGTTTGTGAGAATCAAAGCTCCTCCTAAGAAGGCCTTTTTTACGACATAAGGTCCATCATAGTTTGGAGTCCATTTTCCTCGAAAATCCCTTTGAATGGGAAGGATCTTTTTGAGTACTAAGTCTCCTTCTTGAAACTGTCGAGGACGCACCTTTTTCACATAGGGCTTCATCATTCTCTTCTGGTAAAGCTGACCATGACATAGTGCGGTTAATCTCTTTCCTTCAATGAGGTTCAACTGATCAAGTCGAGTCTGGACTCATTCGGCTTCTTCTAGTCCTGCCTCCATCAGCACCCTTAATGATGGGATTTCCACTTCAATAGGGAGTACCGCTTCCATTCCATAAACCAAAGAGAAAGGAGTTGCCCCAGTTGAAGTACAAACGGACGTGCGATAACCATGCAGTGCAAATGGTAGCATTTCGTGCCAGTCTTTGTATGTTACAACCATCTTCTGGATGATCTTCTTGATATTCTTGTTTGCTGCCTCAACTACCTCATTCATCTTTGGGCGGTAGGGTGAGGAATTGTGGTGCTCAATTTTGAAATTCTCACACATCTCTTTCATCATCTTATTATTCAGATTAGTGGCATTATCTGTAATAATCTTACTTGCCAAACTATAATGACAAATCAACTCCCTTTTGACAAACCGGACCACTACACTCCTGGTGACATTGGCATAAAAAGCAGCTTCGACCCATTTTGTGAAGTAATCAATTGCAATAAGAATGAAGCGATGTCCATTTGAGGCCTTTGGTTCAATGGGTCCTATGACATCCATTCCCCACACCGAGAATGGCCAAGGTGCTGTTAAAACATTCAAAGGTGCTGGTGGCATATGAATCCTATCAGCATATGTCTGGCATTTATGGCACTTTCTCACATAGTTGAAACAATCAGTCTCCATTGTCAACCAATAGTATCCCGCTCTTAGTATCTTTCTTGCCATTGCATGCTCATTTGCATGAGTTCCAAAAGAACCTTCATGAATATCTTTGATGATCTTCTCTGCCTCTGCTGCATCAACGCATCTTAGCAGCACCATATCATGGTTCCTCTTGTAAAGTACTTCCTCATTTAGAAAGAAACCCATTGCGAGTCTTCTGAGGTCCTTTTGTCATTTTCTGAACGCATGTGGAGGGTACTCTCTCGCTCTTGATAAAGCATTTGATGTCATGATACCACGGTTTCCATCTGGTTCCACTTCTATCATTTGACAATATACGCAGGTTGGTCACGACTTTCCATTTTTATAAGCGGCAAGTCCCTATCCTGACTTACTTTGAACATTGATGACAATGTGGCTAGGGCATCAGCCAACTGATTATCTTCTGGAGGGATATGATGGAATGTAACTTCGTCAAGCTGTTCAATCAACTCCTTGATGTAGGCATGATAAGGGATTAATTTGGCATATCGAGTTTCTCATTCTCCCTTTAGCTGATGGATGACCAAGGCAGAGTCCCCATATACCTCAAGAACTTTTGCCTTTGAGTCTACCGCTGCTTGGATTCCCATGGCACATGCTTCATATTCAGCTATGTTGTTTGTACAGTCGAAGCACAACCTAGCAGTAATTGGGATGAAATTATTTTTAGGGGAAATCAGTATGGCCCCCACTCCATGCCCTAGTGAATTGGAAGCTCCATCGAACAACAAAGTCCATTTTTCTTTTTTCGAGGGTTTTTCTTCTCTAAACAAAGTCATTACATCTTCATCAGGGAACTCACACTGCATAGACCCATAATCTTCCATGGGTTGGTTGACTAGCCAAGAAATGCGCTGTAACGCCGCTTTGACTGCGCTTTTGCGTGACGTAGGCAATGTCATATTCTCGATAGCAAAACTTGTGCGTGTAATCCTCCCGGTGGGGCGGGTTTTCAAAGATGTACTTGATAGGTCCATTTTGGACACTAACCAAGTGGTGTAACACAACATGTCTTGCGCTCTTAATCGATGGTCGCCCATACCAAGGCGCAACATGTGCGTGCTCCAACAATGAGTATTTTGCCTCATAGTTAGTAAACTTTTACTCAAGTAATAGATGACCCGCTCCTTTTCGCCGGATTCATCGTGTTGTCCCAAAGACACAACCCATGGATTCATCCAACATTGTCAAGTACATGATGAGAGGCCTTCCCGGCACTTGGAGGTACCAAAATTCGGGGGTTCTTGTAAATCGCTTGATCTTCTCAAATGCTACCCGACAATCCTCATTCCACTCTCTTGTCTGGTTTTTACGCAACAACTTGAAGATTGGCTCGCATGTTGCTTGTCAACTGGGATATAAACCTAGCAATATAGTTCAGCTTTCCCAAAACCCACGAACTTCTTTTTTTTTCGTGGAGTTGGCATCTCTATGATTGCTCGAACTTTGTCTGGATCAACTTCTATCCCTTTCTCGCTAACCACAAACCCCAAGAGCTTGCACGATTTCACCCCAAAAGTGCACTTAGTAGGATTCATCGAGAGCCTGAACTTTTAACCGCGTTCAAAGAGCTTTTGCAGATCAGTTATGTGATCTTCTTATGTTTTTGACTTTGCAATCATATCATCCACATAGACTTCTATCTCTTTGTGCATTATGTCGTGGAACAATGCCACCATCGCCCTTTGATAAGTTGCTTCGGCGTTCTTCAACCCAAATGGCATCACTTTATAGCAAAAAGTTCCCCACAGAGTGATGAATGTGGTCTTCTCCATATCTTCGGTGCCATCTTGATTTGATTGTATCCCGAGAAACCATCCATGAAGGAGAAGAAGAATGCATGTTGAGCCGTGTTGTCCACCAAAACATCAATGTGAGGTAGAGGAAGTTGTCTTTAGGGCGGCCCTATTCAAATCTCTATAGTCAATGCACATTCGCGGACTTTCCCATCTTTCTTTGGGACGGGGACGATGTTAGCAACCCATTGAGGGTACTTTACAATAGCGAGGAAACCTGCATCAAACCGTCTTTTTAACCTCTTCTCTAATTTTTAGTGACATCTCTAGCTTCATTCGTCTCAACTTTTGCTTAACTGGAGGACATTCTGGTTTTAAAGGCAATTTGTGCTTGACTATGCTTGCATCTAGGCCAGGCATATCTTGGTATGACCAGGCAAAAACATCACAATAATCAGATAAGAGCTTAACCAACTTGCTTCGCTCATCTTCTTTTATGGTAGTGCCAATTTTAAGTTCTTTTTTATCATCCTCTGTCCCCAAATTAATCAGTTCAGTTGGCTCTTCATAGGGTTGAATTTCCTTGGCCTCTTGTTCCATTGATCTCATTAGCTCAGGAGAGGGTTCCCAATTGTCATCATTATCCTCATCAACATGATTAACGGGATGGTCAAAATCGTATAATAGGGTCATAGCACTGTCATTTTCAAGAAAATCACTTTCAGATCTGCATTTATTGGTGTTAACACAAGTAAAAAAGGGTAATGAATAAAAGTTAATGAAATGGTCGAGCAAAAAGCTAAAAAGAAGAAAAAGGGGAAATAGTAAGATAATCTGAAAATGCATTTATTGATAGTAAATATTGAAATAGAAACATGTGAGCCCGCTTTCATAACACATTGTCCTAAAGCCTTGGGCAGAGCTAAAGGATTAGCATTACAAAATTACTTTGAATGAATTTCACAGGTTATGGGAAAATCAACGCTCTCCCAATTGTTAAGTTCTGCATCTGGGGAGCAAGGGTACACCAAGTTGACACCATGATTGATGGATTGATCGTCTTCGATAGCGGTCACTTGGTTTAGAAACACTAATCCCGCACTTTGAAAGTTTCATCGGATATCACAGATGGGGATCCCCTCAGCTTTAGGCTCCCGATTTTCCAACCTGGCCAGCCTCCTCTCCTTTTTCTCTTCTAGGACCCTTCTTTTGTTTGCTTTGGTGGGTTTATACCCTAACCCAAATCTGTCTTTGTTTTCAAAGGGTGCCCGAATTTCACGATGCCTTGTCCATTCATTCCTAGTCCTCTTCCATATTGATATCCTTTTCCAAGCATTACCTTAGCCATCATCATGGATGCATTAGATAGCCGGGGCTTCAGACCTTGTGCTCCTTCCTCCACATAAGTGGCATTGACAATCTCTAGCGCTTGGAACGCGGTTTCAAGAGCTTCTTCTGCAGCTTCAATATAAGGAGTGTCCAATGGCTTGCTCTCCAGCAGGTCCTCTTCACCAAAGACAGTAATCATCTTATTATCAACTATGAATTTTACTTTTTGGTGCAAGGTAGAAGGCATAGCTCCAGCAGAATGAATCCATGGTCGTCCTAAGAGACAACTGTAGGATGGCGTAATGTCCATCACTTGGAAGAGTATATTGAAAGTGTAAGGACCAATTTGAACTGGTACTTCAATCTCCCCCATGACTTCTCTCCTAGTGCCGTCAAATGCCCTTACTATTATCGTACTTGATTTCATGCAACTTCCATCAAAAGGCAACTTAGACAGGGTTGATTTTGGTAACACGTTCAAGGAGGAACCATTGTCAATGAGCACTCTAGCCATTATATGCTTTTGACATTTGACAGAAATATACAGTGCCTTGTTGTGCCCCATTCCTTCAGCTGGTATCTCATCATCAGTGAAAGTGACATAATTATCAGCAGTAATGTTGCCAATAATACCACCTAACTTGTCAGCTGTAATGTCATGAGAAACATGAGTCTGATTCAGTATTTTCATCAATACTTTTCTATGCGATTCAGAGTTCATCAATAAGGACAAAAGCGATATCCTTGCAGGGGTGCGATTCAGCTGATCTACCACTCTATATTCACTTTGCTTGATAAACTTCAAGAACTCACAAGCTTCTTCATCTGATACCTCTTTTTTGTACTCCTTCAACTTTTTTGGTCTTTCTTTTGCTTCGTTCCTAATGGAAGTCTCCCCTATCTTGACTTTGCCTTTACGATTCCCCTTTTCTTCTTCTTCTCGGTCCTTTCGTAGCTCCTCAGGAGTGTAGATGCGGCCACTCCGGGTCACTCCCCCAATCCCGATATATTAGTAATAATAGAAGTCGAACCGGGATTGACCGATTGATCATTCGTGGGATTGCTTCAAGGACTTGCACATTATAATTCCATGGCACGGCTCAAGTGTCCTTGAAGGGAAAGGACTGGGAACTTGAATGGTGATAGGTTTCGGGCCACAAGGGGATGGTGCATATGCAGCTTCAGTATAATAGATAACCAACGGTTTGATAGCCGGATTTGCAATATGAAGGGACCTAGAGAGTTTATGGATTCGTGACATTCTTGCGATTGGAACAACACACTCATCCACCATGTTTATGCCACCATTATCCCATATATGACCTATTTGCACTAATTGCATATCCATTAGGTCTTGGAGGATTTGTCTGAACTCACCACATTCCTCGATAGAATGCCTCACATTCCCATGGAGATTGCACATTATTTCATCTTTGTCGCCTCCCTTCTCTTCAATATGGGCTTCCATCATCCCAAATTTACACAATTCTTTAAAGATGACCTTCATGGGGGTCTTAACATCTTTTGCTTATCTTATGAGCTACTGGGCAGAGCATTTCTCTATAACATTAACTGTAGGATTCTCATGATTAGGCAAAGGGTTGTGGCCCACACTAGGAGTATTTGACTTGAAATTCAACCACTTAGCATCTATTAGGTCTTGCACCTTAAACTTCAAGGCTATGCAATTCTCTGTGGAATGGCCTGCAGCCCCCACATGGTAGTCGCACTTGGCATTTGGGTCAAATCCTTTAGGGTATGGGGGCTCCACATGGCTTCATCGGGCAAGGAGCCAAGAGAGAGTTACGGATGAGTGTGGGCAGCAGTCTCGGTATAAGTCATAGGGATTGGGTCAAGATGTTTTCTTTCTTGGCTATATGGTGGTCTTCTTTGGTTTGTGTTTGGGTTTTGGGTCCATGGTTGAGCTTGTTGAGGCGGTAAGGTAGGGGGTGTCTGGTATTGATTAGGATATGGCGTTTGGTGATGCCTCATTGGGTGATGAGGTTGAGGATGAGGAATATGTGAAGCAGTGGCGACATGGGGGTGATACAGCTGGGGATATGGAATCGGTGGAGTAGTGGGAAAGTACAGGGTGGTAAGGTGCGAAAGGAGTCCGGAAGGATGGTTGATGGTTCACGGGTATTTGGCTATATCTCTCTCGGGTGAAGTTTCTCCGGTCAAAGGAAAAAGCATGGGTTTCTCCTCTCTTTCTTCCCATCTGGGGCCTCTTGGCATTGAATGTTCCTTGTTAAACTTTCAACGATCTTCCCACTTCTCATTTCCCCTCAACTCTTTCTCCAATAATGACCATATCTGAGAAATTTGATGACACACTCCCTATCATTTTGTCATAAAAGGGTGATTGCAGAGTGTCAATGAACGTAGCCACCATTTCTCTTCCGTCAATGGGGGCTCTACTTGAGCAGCCATTTCTCTCCACCTCGAGCATATTCCTTGAAGGTCTCAGCATCCTTCTTAGCCATATTCTGCAATTGTAGTCTATCCAGTGCCATATCGATGTTATACTTATACTGCTTCAAGAAAGCGTCAGTCAAATCTTTGAAACATCGTATATGGGCACGCTCCAGATGCGTGTACCAATTCGAAGCTGCCCCAAGATTAATTTGTCTTGAAAAAAGTGGATTAACGGCTTGTCATCGTGAGCGTACGCGAGGTCATCTTGCGGATGTACATGGTTAGGTGGTTCTTTGGACAAGTAGTTCCCTTGTATTTGTCGAAATCTGGGACCTTAAACTGGGGGAATCACCACATCCGGGACAAGACAGAGCTCTGAGGCATCCAAAAGACCATAGCCACTTGCCCCTTCAATGGCTCGTAGTCTTTCTTCAAGAATTTCCCACTTCTCCCTGGATTGGAGATTTTCAATAGAGGAATTCAACAGGTATTGTGGCATGAAAGTAGGAACAAAATGTTGCCCCAGTGGGGTTCCACTGGCATGTGGTTGGGCTGCACTTAAGGAGTTTGAAGCAGGCATGCTGTCGTCCGGAGGATTGGCAGTTTGCGGTGGTACAGAACAGGGATGAAAACCATATGGCGGGATGAAGAAAGGATATGGGTGTTGTGTTGGCGGGGGTTCGTTGACATTTGACTGAGTGGCTTGATTTTGGGTAGAGTTTGAGGGATTTGGAGTTGGGGACACTGTTGGCATATCATTATTGGGGGAACTAGTGGCTAATGGCGGTATATAACCTGGAGGGAGGCCATACGGGGGAAAAGACGCCCCTTGGTTTCCCTGTGAACTGGCGACTGAGGGTTGAGTGGTGCCGTTTGGGCAAATGATGAGTGGCATTGTAATCCTCGAGGATTAAAGCCTTGGTAAGTGCAGGGGAAACGCAGCGAAATAAAGGGCGGGCAAAGAGGTGTGGCCGGATGTCCTTCATTTGTCACCGAGGGATTCCATCTCGTGCTCCTTCTATTCTCCATGATCGTAACATTTCCATCATCTTGGACATTTGCTCCCTAAATTTGGTTTAATTCATCCCTCAACTCTTGAATTTGCTGATCATCTCATCCATGATCTTTGCTTGGGAACGAGTCCTGTAAGGGTGTCGTGGAAGTTGTTTTCCTGCTATAGTGTCTACTTCTCTGCTCATGATGTGAATATGCAATTATTAGTATTGATTGAACAAAATTGGTGATATGCATGTATGTGAAGTAGTGACTACTTATGCAGATAAGAAAAAAATTTATTTTTATTTTTCATTTTTTTTAAGCTAAGAATGCAAAATGATGTATTTTTTTTAATTTTTTTTAAAATGCTTGGAATGCCATGAAATGCAAGAGAATGCATTTTATTATTATTATTTTTTAGAAAAAGAATGCAATAATGGATGACATGAGGGATAAAGATGAAGAAGTTTTTTTTTTGTTTTAAAAAGAAAAAAAATGGTAGAAATGAAAATGCAAGATGATGTATTTTTGTCTTTTTTATGATTGATTTTTTTTTAAAAATGCAAGAATGAATGATATGAGGAATAGATAGGTAAAGAAGATGTACGCTCCCTTTTTGTCCTAGGGATTCCCTTAAATTTGAGGAAATTTATCCTAAAGATCTATAGGTCTTACTAATTCGTGAGATCTTTCATTTGGTGGCTCTATTATTCTAAAGGCCTTTAGAGCTAAGTCCCATTTCAGAATGTTGACCACAAACAGTGGGTAAACCACTAGGTGTGGGAAATTCGTGAAAAGGGCACACTCTAGATGAGGTTTTCGCGATAACCAAACAGGATGTACATCCAAAATGGCTAACACTACGCAACCTCTACCTAACTTAGGCTTCACTCAGACCCGGGTATAGGGCCCTACTCAAATGTATGTGATAAACGTGTAGGTGTCGTGGGTGTAGGGAGCATACAAACCTGTATAAAAACTTAAAAGACAAAACTACCCCCAACCTGCAAAACATATATACAACAGCCAGCCAACAATCGTCTACCCTAGGATTTTAACAATTAAGTACAAAATATATATACAAGTCACCATATACATCTTTATCGAGATATTTACATAAAAATACTAAATAAAATACATTTACAAACAAATAAGAAAACAAAAACAAAGACAAAGAGGGTAAAATAAATAAATAAAAGATTATTAAAAATTTGCACAACTAACAACAATAAAGCCTAACTCTCTAAGTGTTGTAGTGGAGTCGCCGGTAAAAAGAAATGGGATCGAATCGCGACGGGACGACCGAAAACGATTCGATTTGAAAAATCAATGGAGTCGCCACCAATGTTTATTTAAATTGGGAAAATATTAGAAAAACCTTTTAATCAGGCAAACTGGTCTTTTTGAAAATAAGTTTGGATTCGGGAGTCAATTACAGGTAGGGAAGGTATTAGCATTTTATTACCATTTTGCCTGCTCCATGAATGGTAAGACACTTAAGTTAGTTGTGCAAATTTTGATAATCTCAAATATATTTATTTTAACCCCTTTAAAAAAAAAAAAGACTTTGTAATTATTTTTATTTTTTTATTTTTTTATATTTTTTTTGATAAGAAATAAAAAAAAACAAACAAATTATGAAAATTTATTTTTTTGGCTTGACAGAAATGAATTTTCGCTCCTACGTATCCCCTGGTGCAATGGGAAATTTAAAGTCACGTAGTTCTTTAGAAAATACTTGTGGGTTGGTTGATTTTATAAAAACTTTAAAAATTTGAATTAACAAGATCATCGTGTCATGACTCGCAAGTTATTCAAATTAATAATTGAATAAAGGTGAAGCTCGCGTCACGCTAGAGACGTCACCCACTAATTATTGAATTTATTACAATTAAATAAAATTTTAATGAATAATTTCTTTTTTTTAAAAAAAGTGCAAAAAATGAATAAATAAATAAATAAATAAATAAATAAATAAGCAAATCAAACTAACAAATGAATAAGCTAAAATGAACAACACATATATATAAAAAATAATAAAACCAAAAATAAATAAATAGAATAAGCAAGCTTACCTCTAAGGCGAAAAACAAAAAATTTGTTATGCTCAAAGAAGTTATTGCACAGAGTCCCACGCGTTCTCTTCAAATTAAGCCCTGAAAAGTAACTCACTTGCAAGAAAAAAAAATTACTAAAGTCTCGGGCTCTTATACTTAGTATTAAGCTCAAAAAAATACTAAAGTTCTCGGGCTCTATACTTAGTATTAAGCCCAAGTGTGAAAATTTTTGGATGTCCAAACCATTGAGAAACACCCCTTTATATAGGAGGAGGGGAGGGGGAAGGAGCATGGTTTCTCCAATGTGGGACTTAAACACTTTAGTTTTTTTCAACTATCTTCATTTTTCATTTTTTCTCTTTCTTTTTTTTTAGATTTTCATTCATTTTTTCAAGGTTTAGAAATAAATTTTATGGACAAACTTAGGTGTTCATACCTTGATTAAGTAATATAAAAAAAAAAGGACAAAATTGGGTATCAACATGTTAGTTGTGCAAAATTTAATAATCTCAAATATATTTATTTTTACCCTTTTTTAGAAAAAGACTTTACAACTAAATTTTTTTATTTTTATTTTAAAAGAAAGAAAATGAATAACCAAATTGTGAAAATTTATTTATTTTAGCTTGACAGAAATGAATTTCTGCTCCTACGTATCTCCTGGTGCAATGGGGAACTCAAAGTCACGTAGTTCTTTAAAAAATAATTGTGGGTTGGTTGATTTTAATAAAAAAAAGATTGTTGAAAAGAGATTTTTACTTGAAAACAAAATCGTCATTGCACAGGATTCAAGGTAGCATCGGGCTACTCAATAAACCCTTATGATCCAAATGACATTGAAGGTAGTATTCACTACTCAATCATAATCATTGGTCATTGCATTGATTAAAAAAATTTTATTTTTTTTATTTTTTTATTTTTATTTTTAAGGCATGCACAAGGACAAATAAGTAACTATACAAATAACATATTGTCATACCAAGTAAATACAATAAAAATAAAATAAAAAAACTAAATTAAACACAACAAACATAAAATAATCTTTTCTTTCACCCTTTAACATTTTTATTTTTTCATTTTTATTATATCTCTCTTTTTATTTCCAGATTTTTCTCTTTTTTTTAAAACAAAAGGGATTATTGATTTTTTATGTCACCTTAAAAGGCCCACTTATAATTTTCTAAACCTTTTTTTTATTAAAGTTAGTACCTTAAAGCCCAAATGACACAAAAAGAGATTGCCCAAAAAAAAATAGCAAATCAGCTTCATCAATTCATAGGAGAAAACAAAAACAAAGAAACAAAAGGGAACAGAATAAAGAAGCAAGAGAAAACCACGTTAAAAACAAAGGGAACAGAGAGTTCTGTAAACTTTAGCAACCAACGCACCAGAGGAGGAGATCTGGGTCGCGCACAGTGCAGGAGGTAGGTCGCGCACGGTGTGGGGTGGATCGGACGAGGCCGGGTTGTGGTGAGGAGCTCGACGGTGACTCAAGCTCTAGTTCGAGCGGAGAGGCGGTGGCGCGACGTGGTTGCAGATCTGATTTCTGCACGGCCGGAGAGCGAAGACAGAGCGTCGCCAATGATTTCTGGTACAACGATGACGGCTGCGAGGTAGCGGTAAAGGATCACGGTGAAGGATGGTGTGGTATGGACTTCAGATCCGGGTGGTGCGGTTCGCGGAGGAGTGCGGCTCACGAACCTGGCGAGGAGCGACGACTGGTACAGGCTCGGGTCATGCGGATCTGGAGTTGGGTGCGTGTCGCGCACTGAGTGGAGCGGAAATGGCGCGGGGTCAATGGCGAGGTCGTTGGTGGAGGACCGGATCTGGGCGTTGGGTGTGGATCGCGCACGAAGTGGAGTAGAAACGGCCGGCGGTTGCGGTATGCGGTGGTAGGTCGCGCAGCGCAGTTCGGGACGTGCGACGACAATAGGGGGAGGCGAGGCTCAAGCGGTTGGGTGCTGTTCACCAAGGAGTGCGGACAGCGGGTAGGTGGTGCTACTTTTGGTGGGCTGAAGGTGATGGTTGTTGCATTTTTTTTTGGTTGCGTGGTGAGAGGTTAAGGATAAAGTGTTAGTGGTTATGGAGGGTTTGAAGGTGGTGGGTTGAAGATGAAGGTGGTGGGTGAGATGGTGTTTATGGAAGAGGTTGGTTATATGGATGATGAAGATGATGGTGATATGGGTGATGAAGAGGGGTTGAAGATAGTGGTGGTTGTTATGGTAGCTGATGGTAAGGTGATGATGAAGGATGGTCGTTGGAGGTAATGGTGGGTATGGTGATGAGGTTGAAAATGGATAGTTGAAGCTGAAGGTGATAGAGGGGTTGTGTGGTAAGCAGTGTTCTCCCTATGATCCTCTCTCTCTGTCAAAAAAATCGACCCCCCACTCTTTTTCACGCTTTGTAAGCAGAAAGAAAAAAAAATTGCAACCCCAAGGAGATCAATGTAGGTAGCAGATAGAGTGGCTGATCCTTTCCATTTTCATGTATTTTCATTGAGGTTATCATTTTCTCTAACTTTGTACTCTTACCATTTTTGTGCTTTTGCTTTTTCCTTGAGTTTTGGGTTGCAGACATTGGCAGATAGTTGCATTCCAATTAATGGCTAAACATTGTAATGGTTTTTTTACTTTTCTGTTAACCATTCGTAACCAGAAGAAGGAATCCTCCCCTCTCTTTTTATTATTATTTTATTTATTTATTATTTTTTATTTTTTATTTAAAAAAACTTAAATGAGATTAGAGTAAATAAAAGAAAGGACAATGATCATGTGCTCATTGCAATTAAGCATCACTTAACATAAAAAAAATAAGCTCTTGATTAAGCAACAAAAATTTTATGGATAAAATTAGGTATCAACAGCTGCCCCCCTTTGCTTTACATTTAAAATAAATGTGAAGCAAAGGAATTGATTTAATTTTGTGCATGAAAATTTTCATTTCTTTTTCCTTTTCTTCCTTTAAAAAAAAACATATTGACGCAAAAACAAATGGACATCAAACGAGGTAGAAAGTTTGCGGAGTCGGGCATCCGTCAAAAATGGATAAAAAAAGGGTAGAAAGCTTGCGGAGTCGGGTATCCGCTGGAACTTGACAAAAAATTTAAAAGCAGAAAAGACACAAAGCTTGCAGAGTCGGGTATCCGCTGAAGCTTGACATAAGGGTAAAAAGGCACAAAGCTTGCGGAGTCGGGTATCCGCTGAAACTTGACAGAAACTTGAAACAAAAAAGACACAAAACTTGCGGAGTCGGGTATCCACTGAAGCTTGACAAAAACTTAAAACAGAAAAGACACAAAACTTGCGGAGTCTGGCATCCGCCGAAGCTTGACAAAAGGGTAAAAAGGCACAAAGCTTGCGGAGTTGGGTATCCACTAAAACTTGACAGGAAACTTAAAGCAAAAAAGGCACAAAGCTTGCGGAGTCGGGTATCCACCGAAGCTTGACAAAAACTTAAAACAGAAAAGGCACAAAGCTTGCGAAGTCGGGTATCCGCTGAAACTTGACAAAAACTTAAAACAGAAAAGACACAAAACAGAGTTAAAGCTTGACAAAAGGGTAAAAAGGCACAAAGCTTGCGGAGTTGGGTATCCACTGAAACTTGACAGGAAACTTAAAGCAAAAAAGGCACAAAGCTTGTGGAGTCGGGTATCCGCTGAAACTTGACGAAAACTTAAAACAGAAAAGGCACAAAGCTTGCAGAGTCGGGTATCCACTGAAACTTGACAAAAACTTAAAACAGAAAAGACACAAAGCTTGCGGAGTCGGGTATCCACCGAAGCTGGACAGAAAGATAAAAAACTTACGGGGTAGGGTGCCCGTCGAAGCCAGACAGAAAGGTAAAAGGTAATGAGCACAAGGCCCTGACTTGCTGTGAAAGTGATGGGTACGAGGACCTGAAAACTAAAAAGCAATGGGTACGACTTTGTAAATGCATGTGATGACAGAGATGGTGCATTATGTAATGGGTACAATGAATGTGATACCAGAGGACAATGCATGTGATGCTAGAGGTGAAGCATGAAGTAATGGACACATGATGATGCAATGGATGTGATGCCTAAGGACAGTGCATATGATGCCAAATATGATTCATGATGCAGTGAATGCCCTACTGTAGGGATTCTCATGAACAAATTAAGTAAGCAAAATTTTGTTTGTTTTTTTTATTTTTTTATTTTTTTTTGTTTTTTCTTCAGAGCTTTGATTGAGTCACTCTTAATTCCACAACCCTTAAAGACTTTTCCCATAGCAGGATCGAGATTGAATAGTAACATTCGTTGATTGGCCTTATGATTTGCCTGATGATTCTTACTTTTCTCATTAATCTTGTCAGGGTTTCATTGCGTTTCCTATGACATTTCGAGATTGTTAAAGCAAATCTAAATGCTTTTGTCATATTGTCACACGTTTCACATCTCAATATAAAACTGTCATAAAAATACATATTAAATCAACAATGGGTTGCAACAAAAAGGGTTTATCATTATAGACAGGAAAAGTACAAGAAAGGCAGTACAAATGGGACTCGAATTGAAAAGGTTTACAAAAGAAATGTTGGAGTGGAATCTTCCAGCTCTTCCAGTGATGCTCTCTTGGATGATCAGTGCTAATTTCCCATGTACGCGACCTTGAACATCCCCTTGTCTGTCCGCAGAATATGATTTGACCCAGCTTTTACATATTGGGAGTGTCTCCTAACAAGACTTTATATTCAAATTGCCCCAGTTCGGCCAAAATAAACTCAAACTGCCCCAGTTGGTGACTCGAGGCAAGTCCACTTCTTCGGATGTGCCAAGTACCATTTTTTTTTTAAAAAAAAAACCCTAACTTTTGCCTAGGTTGCTCTTTCGAGTTTTCAACCTAGCGGGTCGCTCTAACTTTTGCCTAGGTCGCCTTTTCAAGTTTTCAACCTAGCGAGCCATTTTTTATTTTCCCTTTTTTTTAAGCATAATACATCTTGACTGCATCTGAATTTATAGGAAGTGGTAAATCTTTGCCATCCATGCTTGTGAGAATCAAAGCTCCTCCTGAGAAGGCCTTTTTTACGACATAAGGCCCCTCATAGTTTGGAGTCCATTTTCCTCAAAAATCCTTTTGAATGGGAAGGATCTTTTTGAGTACTAAGTCTCCTTCTTGAAACTATCGAGGACGCACCTTCTTTGCATAGGCCTTCATCATTCTCTTTTGGTAAAGCTGACCATGACATAGTGCAGTTAATCTCTTTCCTTCAATGAGGTTCAACTGATCAAGTCGAGTCTGGATCCATTCAGCTTCTTCTAGTCCTGCCTCCATCAGTACCCTTAATGATGGGATTTCCACTTCAATAGGGAGTATCGCTTCCATTCCATAAACCAAAGAGAAAGGAGTTGCCCCAGTTGAAGTACGAACAGACGTGCGATAACCATGCAGTGCAAATGGTAGCATTTCGTGCCAATCTTTATATGTTACAACCATCTTCTGGATGATCTTCTTGATATTCTTGATATTCATCTTCGGGCGGTAGGGTAAGGAATTGTGGTGCTCAATTTTGAAACTCTCACACATCTCTTTCATCATCTTATTATTTAGATTAGTGGCATTATCTGTAATAATCTTGCTTGGCAAACTATAACGACAAATCAACTCCCTTTTAACAAACTTGACCACTACACTCCTGGTGACATGAGCATAAGAAGCAGCTTCGACCCATTTTGTGAAGTAATCAATTACAACAAGAATGAAGCGATTTCCATTTGAGGCCCTTGGTTCAATGGGTCCTATGACATCCATTCCCCACATCGAGAATGGTCAAAGTGCTGTTAAAACATTCAAAGGTCTTTGGTGGCATATGAATCCTATCAGCATATGTCTGGCATTTATGACACTTTTTCACATAGTTGAAACAATCAGTCTCCATTGTCAACCAATAGTACCCCGCTCTTAGTATCTTTCTTGCCATTGCATGCCCATTTGCGTGAGTTCCAAAAGAACCTTCATGAACATCTTTGATGATCTTCTCTGCCTCTGTCGCATCAACACATCTTAGCAGCACCGTATCATGGTTCCGCTTGTAAAGTACTTCCTCATTTAGAAAAAAACCCATTGCGAGTCTTTTGAGGGTCCTTTTGTCATTTTCTGAAGCATGTGGAGGGTACTCTCTGCTCTTGATAAAGCATTTGATGTCATGATACCACAGTTTCCCATCTGGTTCCACTTCTATCATTTGACAATATGCCAGTTGGTCACGACTTTCCATTTTTATAAGCGACAAGTCCCTATCCTGACTTACTTTGAACATTGACGACAATGTGACTAGGGCATCAGCCAACTGATTATCTTCTCGAGGGATATGATGGAATGTAACTTCCTCAAGTTGTTCAATCAACTCCTTGATGTAGGCATGATAAGGGATTAATTTGGCATCTCGAGTTTCTCATTCTCCCTTTAGCTGATGGATGACCAAGGCAAAGTCCCCATATACCTCAAGAACTTTTGCCTTTGAGTCTATCGTTGCTTGGATTCCCATGGCACATGCTTCATACTCAGCTATGTTGTTTGTACAGTCGAAGCACAACCTAGCAGTGATTGGGATGAAATTATTTTTAGGGGAAATCAGTATGGCCCCAACTCCATGCCCTAGTGAATTGGAAGCTCCATCGAACAACAAAGTCCATTTTTCTTTTTTCGAGGGTTTTTCTTCTCTAAACAAAGCCATTACATCTTCATCAGGGAACTCACACTGCATAGACCTATAATCTTCCACTAGTTGACTAGCCAAGAAATCTGCCAAAGCGCTGCCTTTGACTACTTTTTGCGTGACATAGACAATGTCATATTCTGATAGCAAAACTTGCCAGCGTGAAATCGTCCTAGTGAGGGCAGGTTTTTCAAAGATGTACTTGATCGGGTCCATTTTGGACACTAACTAAGTGGTGTAACCCAACATGTACTGCCTCAACCGGTGGGCTGCCTATGCCAAGGCGCAGCATGTGCGTTTCAACAATGAGTATTTTGCCTCGTAGTTGGTGAACTTCTTACTTAAGTAATAGATGGCCTGCTCCTTTTTGCCAGTTTTATCGTGCTGTCCCAGTACACAATCCATGGATTCATCCAACATAGTCAAGTACATGATGAGAGGCCTTCCTGGCACTGGAGGTACCAAAACTGGGGGTTCTTGCATATACTGCTTGATCTTTTCAAATGCTATCTGACAATCCTCATTCCACTCTACTATCTGGTTTTTACGCAACAACTTGAAGATTGGCTCGCATGTTGCAGTCAACTGGGATATAAACCTGGCAATATAATTCAGCCTTCCCAAAAACCCACGAACTTCTTTTTCAGTGCGAAGAGCTGGCATCTCTATGATTGCTCGAACTTTGTCTGGATCAACATCTATCTCTTTCTCGCTAACCACAAACCCCAAGAGCTTGCCTGACTTTACCCCAAAAGTGCACGTAGTAGGATTCAGTCTGAGCCTGAACTTTCTCAATCGTTCAAAGAGCTTTTACAGATTGGTTATGTGATCTTCTTCTGTTTTTGATTTTGCAATCATGTCATCCACATAAACTTCTATTTCTTTGTGTATCATGTCGTGGAACAATGCCACCATCGCCCTTTGATAAGTTGCTCCGGCATTCTTCAATCCAAATGGCATCACCTTATAGCAAAAAGTTCCCCACAGAGTGATGAATGTGGTCTTCTCCATATCTTCAGGTGCCATTTTGATTTGATTGTATCCCAAGAAACCATCCATGAAGGAGAAAAATGCATGTTGAGCAATATTGTCCACCAAAACATCAATGTGAGGTAGAGGGAAGTTGTCTTTAGGGCTGGCCCTATTCAAATCTCTATAGTCAATGCACATTCGCACATTCCCATCTTTCTTTGGGACAGGGACGATGTTAGCAACCCATTGAGGGTACTTTGCAACAGCGAGGAAACCTGCATCAAATTACTTTTTAACCTCTTCTCTAATTTTTAGTAACATCTCTGACTTCATTCGTCTCAACTTTTGCTTGACCGAAGGACATTTTGGTTTTAATGGCAATTTGTGCTTAACTATGCTAGTATCTAGGTCAGGCATATCTTGGTACGACCAGGCGAAAACATCACAATAATCAGATAAGAGCTTAACCAACTTGCTTCACTCATCTTCTTTCATGGTAGTGCCAATTTTAACTTCTTTTTTATCATCCTCCGTCCCCAAATTAATCAGTTCAGTTGGCTCTTCATGGGGTTGAATTTCCTTGGCCTCTTGTTCCATTAATCTCATCAGCTCAGGAGAGGGTTCCCAATTGTCATCATTATCCTCATCAACATGATTAATGGGATGGTCAAAATCATATAATGGGGTCATAACACTGTCATTTTCAATCGAGTCACTTTCAGATCTGTATTTATTGGTGTTAACACAAGTAAAAAAAAAGGTAATGAATAAAGGTTAATGAAATGGTCGAGCAAAAAGTTAAAAAGAAGAAAAAGGAAATAGCAAGATAATCTGAAAATGCATTTATTGATAGTAAATATTGAAATGGAAACATGTGAGCCCACTTTCACATCACATCACATCATCCTAAAGCCTTGGGCAGAGCTAAAGGATTAGCATTACAAAATTACTTTGAATCAATTTCAAAGGTCATGGGAAAATCAACGCTCTCCCAATTGTTGAGTTCTGCATCTGGGGAGCAAGGATATACCAAGTTGACACCATGATTGATGGATTGATCGTCCTTGATAGCGGTCACTTGGTTCAGAAACACCAATCCCGCACTTCAAAAGTTTTGTCGGATGTCACAGATGGGGATCCCCTCAGCTTTAGGCTCCTGATTTTCCAACCTAGCCAACCTCCTCTCCCTTTTCTCTTCTAGAACCCTTCTTTTGTCTGCTTTGGTGGGTTTATACCCTAACCCAAATTTGTCTTTGTTTTCGCAGGGTGTCCAGAATTTCATGATGCCTTGTCCATTCATTCCTAGTCCTCTTCCATATTGATATCCTTTTCCAAGTATTACCTTAGCCATCATCATGGATGCATTAGATGGCCAGGGCTTCAGACCTTGAGCTCCTTCTTCCACATAGGTGGCATTGACAATCTCTAGTGCTTGGAACGCGATTTCAAGAGCTTCTTCTGCAGCTTCAATATAAGGAGTGTCCAATGGCTTGTTCACCAGCAGGTCCTCTTCGCCGAAGACAGTAATCATCTTATTATTAATTATGAATTTTACTCTTTGGTGCAAGCTAGAAGGCACAGCTCCCGCAGAATGAATCCATGGTCGTCCTAAGAGACAACTGTAGGATGGCGTAATATCCATCACTTGGAAGAGTATATTGAAAGTTCAGGGACTAATTTGAACTGGTATTTCAATCTCCCCCATGACTTCTCTCCTGGTGCCGTCAAATGCCCTTACTATCATCGTACTTGGTTTCATGCAAGTTCCATCACAAGGCAGCTTGGAAAGGGTTGATTTTGGTAACACGTTCAAGGAGGAACCATTGTCAATGAGCACTCTAGCCATTATATGCTTTTGACATTTAACAGAAATATGTAGTGCCTTGTTGTGCCCCATTCTTTCAGCTGGTATCTCATCATCAGTGAAAGTGACATAATTATCAACAGTAATGTTGCCAATAATACCATCTAACTTGTCTGTTGTAATGTCATTAGAAACATGAGCCTGATTCAGTATTTTCATCAACACTTTTCTATGCGATTCGGAGTTCATCAATAAGGACAAAAGCGATATCCTGGTGCGATTCAGCTGATCTACCACTCTATATTCACTTTGCTTGATAAACTTCAAGAACTCACAAGCTTCTTCATCCGATACTTCTTTTTTGTACTCCTTTGACTTTTCTAGCCTTTCTTTTTCTTTTGCTTCGTTCCCAATGGAAGTCTCCCCTATCTTGACTTTGCCTTTACGGTTCCCCTTTTCTTCTTCTTCTTGGTCCTTTCGCAGCTCCTCAGGAGTGTAAATGCGGCCACTCTGGGTCACTCCCCCAATCCCTGATATATTGGTAATAATAGAAGTCGAACTAGACACAACTTCCGACTGATCAATCGTGGGATTGCTTCTAAGGACTTGCACATTATAATTCCATGGCACGGCTTGGGTGTCCTTGAAAGGAAAAGGACTGGGAACTTGAATGGTGATAGGTTTAGGGCCACAAGGGGATGACGCATATGCAGCTTCAGTGTAATAGATAACCAACAGTTTGATAGCCAGATTTGCAATGGAAGGGACCAGAGAGTTCATGGCTTCCTGACCTTCTTGCGATTGTGGAATAGCACACTTATCCACCATATTTATGCCACCATCATCCTATAGATGACCTATTTGCACTAATTGCATATCCATTAGATCTTGGAGGATTTGTCTGAACTCACCACATTCCTCGATAGAATGCTCCACATTCCCATGGAGATTGCACATTATTTCATCTTTGTCGCCTCCTTTCTCTTCAATATGAGCTTCCATCATCTCAGATTTGCACAGCTCTTTAAAGATGACCCTCATGGGGGTCTTGACATCTGTCGCTTGTCTTATGAGCTGTTGGGCATGGTACTCCTCTATAGCATTAACTGTAGGACTCCCATGGTTAGGCAAAGGGTTGTGGCCCACACTAGGAGTATTTGACTTGAAATTCAACCATTTGGCGTTGATTATATCTTGCACCTTAAACTTCAGTGCTTTGCAATTCTCTGTAGAATGCCCTGCGGCCCCTGCATGATAATCACACTTGGCATTTGGGTCAAAACCTTTAGGGTATAGGGGTTCCAATGGCTTCATCGGACAAGGAGCCAAGAGAGAGTTACGGATGAGTTGGGGTAGTAATTCGGTGTAGGTCATGGGAATTGGATCGAAGTGGACAAACTTCCTTTCTTGGTTATTTGGTGGTCTTCTTTGGTTTGTGTTTAGATTTTGGGTCCACGGTTGAGCTGTTTGAGGCGGTAAGGTAGAAAGTGACGGGTATTGAGTAGGAAGTGGCGTTTGGTGAGGCCTCATTGGGTGGTGAGGTTGAGGATGAGGAACGTGTGAAGTGTTGGCGACATAAGGGTGATAAGACTGGTGATATGGAATCGGTGGAATAGTGGGAAAGTACGGGTGATAAGGTGCAAAAGGAGTCTAGAAGGATGGTTGATGGTTCACAGGTGTTTGGCTATATCTGTCTTGGGTGAAGTTTCTTTAGTCGAAGGTAACAGCATGGGTTTCTCCTTCTCTTTTCTTCCCTATCGGGGGCCTCTTGGCGTTAAATGTTCCTGTTGAACTTTCAACAATCTTCCCACTTCTCATTCCTCCCTCAACTTTTTCTCCAATGATGACCATGTCTGAGAAATTTAATGACACACTCCCTATCATTTTGTCATAAAAGGGTGATTGCAGAGTGTCAATGAACGTAGCCACCATTTCTCTTTCCGTCAATGAGGGCTCTACTTGAGCAGTCATTTCTCTCCACCTCTGAGCATATTCCTTGAAGGTCTCAGCATCCTTCTTAGCCATATTCTACAATTGTAGTCTATTCGGTGCCATATCGATGTTATACTTATACTGCTTCAAGAAAGCGTCAGTTAAATCTTTGAAATATCGCATATGGGCACGCTCAAGATGCGTGTACCAATTCGAAGCTGCCCTAGTTAGGCTGGCTTGAAAGAAGTGGATTAACAGCTTGTCATCGTGAGCATGCGAAGCCATCTTGTGGATGTACATGGTTAGGTGGTTCTTTGGACAAGTAGTTCCCATGTATTTGTCAAAATCTGGGACTTTAAACTTGGGAGAAATCACCACATCCGGGACAAGACAGAGCTCTGAGGCATCCAAAAGACCATAGCCACTTGCCCCTTCAATGGCTTGTAGTCTTTCTTCAAGAATTTCCCACTTCTCCCTGGACTGAGGATTTTCAATAGAGGAATTCAACGGGTATTGCGGCATGAAGGTGGGAACAAAATGTTGCCCCAGTGGGGTTCCACTGGCATGTGGTTGAGCTGCACTCAAGGAGTTTGAAGCAGGCATGCTGCTGTCCTGAGGATTGGCAGTTTGCGGTGGTACAGAACTAGGATGGAGACCATATGGCGGGATGAAGAAAGGGTATGGGTGTTGTGTTGGTGGGAGTTCGTTGACATTTGACTGAGTGGCTTGATTTTGGGTAGGGTTTGAGGGATTTGAAGTTAGGGACACTGTTGGCATGTCATTATTGGGGGAACTAGTGGCTAATGGTGGTATATAACCTGGAGGGAGGCCATACGGGGGGAAAGACGCCCCTTAGTTTCCCTGTGAATTGGCAACTGAAGGTTGAGTGGAGCCGTTTGGGCAAATGGTGAGTGGCATCGTAATCCCTTGAGGATTAAAGCCTTGGTATTGTAGGGGGAATGCAGCGAAACCAGGCGGGCAAAAAGGTGTGGCCGGATATCCTTCATTTGTCACTGAGGGATTCCCATCCGTGCTCCTTCTTTTCTCCATAGACTGTAACATTTCCATCATCTTGGACATTTGTTCCCTAAGCTGGTTCACTTCATCCCTCAACTCTTGAGTTTGCTCTATCTCATCCATGATCTTTGCTTGGGAACGAGTCCTGTAAGGGTGTCATGGAAGCTGTTTTCCTACTATAGTATCTACTTTTCTGCTTGAGGAAACATGATGCGATTATTAGTATTGACTGAACCAAAAAGACAAAATGCATGTATGCAAAGCACTGACTATTTATGCCAATGTTTTTTGTCCTTTATTATTATTATTATTTGTTTTGGCAGATAAATATGATTCTGCATACAATTCCTTGTTAGCGAAGGGAACAAGTTTGCGCCTTGTGAGGATGCTTGGTGACCGTGGAAAGGTTCGCACAAACATTTGATAGCAAGGCAAAATCCCTACATTTAGCACTAGGGCATATCGCTCCTTAGGCAAAAATGTGGTTGATGGTAAATCCAAGGGAACATTCATTCCTCAGTGGACACCATTCACTGGCAATGCAGACATAGGACCAAACTCCCTATACTTTCACTCAAGGACAAATCGTCTCGAGGCAGAAATATGGTTGACAATTTATTCAAAGAAGAATTCACATCTCAATGAACAATATCTTACTAAAAGGATAACAAGATCGATATTTGAAACAAAACACAGCAATGAGCATCCATTTTCATTTCAAACTTCAGAAGTATAAGATTTAGTTCCCACAAAATATAGCACAATTACATCAACAACTTCATTTGCTTTTTTCTAAAACCCTTAGCAAAACCTTGATAATACTTCATAAAATCTGCAATCTTTGATGGTAGTCGTAACCAGGGGTTTGTGTGAGCTTGAATGTCTGCTTCTTCGAAATGAGTAATCAGTTGTGTAGTATGATATTGTAAGCTATCAGACATGTCTTCAAATTTATTCTTCCATTCTTCTTTTTCAGCCCTTTGATCTTGTGCTACTGATTGCCACACTTCTGTCCATTCTTCTTTTTCCCTCACTAGTCTTCGGGCTTCGAGTCTCCACTGCTCATGGTTTCGCCTCAACTCTTGAATTTTCAGCTTCAACTGCTCATTCTTTCAGTTTGCTTCCACGAGTGCATCGTGATATTTGGTAGCTAATGCTCGCCCTTGGTCAGAGCGACACTTTACTTCGATCAGAGCTTCTTGTACGGCTTGCATTCTACGATCTTGTACCTTAGCATTTGCTTCTAACTTCCCTTTCTCTTGGAAAACCAATGCCATTGCCTCTTCCTGAGCGGTTATCTTTGCTCGTAATTCATGAACTTCTATTGTGGTCTTTTCAAATTCTATCTCCTTTCCTTTCCTTGCCCTTTTTGCTCGACTTGGGGTCTCAGCAATATCTGCACACGCATCTTTTAAATATTCAACTTCAACAGCTAGCTTCTGGCATCGACTCTGGTGGATGACTACTTTTAACTCAGCGGCTTCTTTTCCTTGTTCTAAGACTTTCATTTGTGCTTTCAGTCTTTTAATCTCGGTGGCCATTTGAGGTATGATTTGAGGATGACCTTTATCATCTGAAACTGTCTGGGGGATACTATTCTGTACCCTTCTTGCATCTCTCCATTACAAGTATTCAGGGGTACAAACCACCACATGCTTCCCTAATTCCTTTGTTCCTGCTATATGAATATTCTTCCAAGCATCTCTAATCTCTTTTTCTCGCTTGGTAGTGCTTCCATCTTGCTAGTATAAGAAGCTGAACCCTTCAAGTTGCTTTTTGTTGGGCACGTATTGAGTCCATCGGAGTTGCCTAAGCACGAGGATTGGCGCGTATGATACACCACCTCTAGGGCTCATCAAAGAAACATTAGGAAAGTCACCACAGCTGAAAACTATCTCCTCTCCATGATACCAAGGGTATACCCATTTAAAAAAATCTGGCTCCATCCTCACGAACTCATTTTTCCATTCATAAGCTTTTTGTTACTTCACTGGTATGCGACCAAAATTCCTTAACGGGTCAGGTAGGAGTCCCAGGCAATTCTGTACATCCATATGCGTCATGATCCAAACGTACAACATATGTGTACAGCATCGAATCTTTCCACCACCCTTTTGATGACAGATTTCCATCGTCAAGAAAGTATCAGCAAGAATAGCAGGGACTGGATTTGTTTTATACTTCTCAAACTTGAAGAATACATCCATTGCTGCTTGATCTACCATATCTGAGGTAAATGGGAATAACACTAACCCAAAGATGGTTAAGGTCAGTGTTTTGTTGAAGAAATCCCACTTTCCTTGTTGTGCTAGATACTGAAGATGTGCTTCTAGGTAACTTTTCTTCAAGCCTTCTGTTCCTCCCCTCTTTTCCATACCCAATTGACTTGTTTGAGCCCCTATCAATTCTGCTATCTTCCCTACTGATACATAATACCCTCCATAAAGATAAACATTTGGGTGCTTGTTCATTGGAAGCCTCAACATGATTGCATACTCCTCTATGGTTAGTGTAATGTCCAAGTTAGGTAGCTCAAAACATTTAAGAGAATGGTTCCAAAATTGAGCAAGGCCACTCAAGATGGGCTCCTCAACTGTAATGCGCAGCAAATCCAGAATCTGCCCGTAACTGCTTGAGAACTCTGATCGAGCCTTAGGGGTCATTTGCTGAGTAACGTCCCTCACATACTTCAGATCACTGCCATTTACTGTAACCCTTATACTCCTCTTGAGGTCGACTGCATTGCTAGAGTTCTGTCCTTGATATGTTTCTTCCATTCCTTGCTATTGACGAGTACTAACCTTTCCACTTTACCAAGAAAACTCACCCTAAAAGGAAGTAATGAAGGGAACATGGAAGCAAAACAAAAAGGAGAATGCACCCAAAGGATACCTCTCATCGAGGTAACTCTAAAGAAAATGTATTAACAATCTAAATGGAGAAGCCCTCACAGGGTCGTAAACCCAAAGGGTGCCTAGTCTTTTTTTTATTTTTTATTTTTTTTCTTCTAAATGTTGAGAATGATATGAAAATGCAAGACGAAGTGTATTTTGTAACATCCCGAAAATTTATTATTTTGTTAAAAATGATCATTTTATAATATTTGTAATTTTTAAGAATTTTTGTGGAATTTTCTGGAGATGATGAATATTTTAATATATTCTTCGTCTTATGTGTGTGCTGAGTGGAGCTAGGAGAATAGAATATTTTCCCGAAGCCGGTAAACCTTGGATCACAAAGTGTCAACGGGGATCTTACTAAACCCGAGTCCCGGCACGCGATTTACGAGGTCTACATTTTGAGGTTTTATCTGTTAGTGTAATAAATCATCTGGTCGAGGTATTTAATCGAGGAGACAAGCTTACTATGCACTCGTAGAGAAGCGTGCAAAGCTTCTCAAGGAAGCTTCTTTGAATCATTTTTTTATTATTATTTCTCTCTCCTCCCATTTTTGTGTGCACATTTGAATTAAGGGACTTAATTCATTCTTCAATCCACACATTTTCCTCCTCCCGTACGTAGCACTCATCTTTCTCTCTTTCCCTTTCTCCTTCCAAAGAAGACCATCCACCCACCTTCATATTTTCATCCTCCAATACCGTCCACACTACAAAGACCATTTCGTGTCCGGAGAAACACCATACCCGAGGGAATCATCTTCAAAGTTCTACGTTTTCTTCATCTTCTTTTTCCTCCACGGTTGAAGCTTAAAGGTTGGAACTTTAAGGTAAAGTCCTTAGCTTTTTCCTCATCTCTCCTCATTTTCGTAACCCTTTGTCATTTTGATGACCATGGGTATCCATTTCAACACTTGATTCTGATTTTGGTGAGCTTGAATATTCAAGGATCTCTCGGGAGCCGAAAATATAATTTCGACCAAAAGGAGCAGCCTTTCTTTGTGCTTCTCTAAGGTAAGAGGAAGACACTCCTCCTCAACCTCTCTTAGCATTTAGGAACGTCTGTGATTTTGTTGAGGGTCCTTCTGCTTTTGTATGTTATATGATATATGTGTTATTTAATTGTTTGAGTTTGAATGTACATATATATAAATATAACTGGATGTATTGGAATAGGTAATATTGAAGGGAATGAGTTCCGAGTGATTTTCGGATAGTTACGGTGTTGAGCCCAGAATTTGGAAACTTAATGTGGAAACTAGTAATAGTATGAAATTTGGCCAAACTCGTCGAATATAATACCTTGATCTTTTGGTGATATGTCAAAATCCGTCGAATGAAGATTTCTGACCATTTTCGTCGAATGATAAAATCCATCGAGTAAGGACCCATAGCCAAACCTGTCGAACGTGATAACCTGATTACTTAGTAAAATGTTAAAATCCGTCGAGTAAGGACTCATGGCCAAACCTGTCGAACGTGATAACCTAATTACTTAATAAAATGTTAAAATCCGTCGAGTAAGGACTCATGGCCAAACCTGTCGAATTTGATATCTTGATCACTTAGTAAAATGTTAAAATCCGTCGAGTTTAGACTCGATTCTTTCCGTCGAATGTCAAACCCGTCGAATTTAGATTTGACCACAAACACTAAGTGAAAATCCGTCGAGTTTAGATCTTCGACCACTAAACACAATGTCAATATCCGCCGGAGTATGAACCTCGATCATGCCCGTCGAGATTGATCTTCCGACCAAAAACCCGTCGAATGAGTCCCCTGGACACTTACAAGAAAATGCCCCAAAGTCAATAATCGTCGAATTTGAGAGATAATGCCTGTCGAGTAGATGAATTTCTCGGCACTGCCGAAATTAGAGATTTCGACCAAGTTGTTCGTCGGTTCGCAACTTGGGAGATTTTCTCCAACGTCGACACCTATACCCGTCGAATTGAGGCTTTTTCGACCATCCGGTGGGTTTGACAGTTTTGGATCTTCGTTCACGTAGAACCCCCATCCGACACAAATGATTTCTTCGTCCGATGTAACCCCATCCGACGTAAAATGATTTCTTACCAATCCTATTATAAAAATGCTTTCCCATTCTTTCCTCCTCCTCGTTACATTATTCTTCGTCGAATGGCAACTTCAATTATTCATAAAACGTAGTCTCTGTCGAATTCAAATGTATACCTATCACCCAACACCTAGTAATTGAAATCATGACTCAATTTGTGATTCCGACCGTGTAGTTTCCTGGACCCAAAACCTTGGGACTAATAGAGGAATATTGATCATAAATAAATGGGATGACTAGAAATTACTTAGGGATGCATAAACAGGGAAGAACATGAGAGTGTGAGATTATGAGATCTTAGAATAACCTTCTAAGGGCATATGAATAAATTACCTAAGAGGAATTAAGTTAACTAAGAGAATTCCTTTAGAGGCAAACCCTGTAAGTAAAGCTAAACCTAAGCAAGAATTCATAATACGTTTTGAAAAGGGTATTGATTTATTTAATGACAATATTATGCTATTGTGGGTCCATGTGAGAGACCATTGATCGTATTAATTCTTACTTTGGCAAATTGTGACATATGATGGAATAGTATATAATAATGATCATACATGATTATGCATAGATAGAGTCAGTATGCATTGTGATTTGTCCGTTGGATCTGTCGAAGGCCTAGTTGCCTAGAGTTGAACACACCTTAGTGCGGGTACGAATAGACAAGTGGGGTCCCGTAGTTGGCCTTGAGGGCGTTGGGGCGCGGGTGTTTCACAAAGGGCGTGGTAGCCCCTCCGGGACCGTGAGACAAACCGATGCAACGCACCAACGATCCCGACTAGCCACAAACGCCCCTATATCGAGATCTTGTGAGAATGCCGCCGTATAAAGCCTTGTTGCGCAAAATGACCGATTATTTTCTCGGAAAGCACTTGTTTTTATGGCCGACGAGATACTGGCATGTCTCCCGATCATTCTCTCCGAGTGTTTTGTGTCTAGCTCCATGGAGTAGGATCTTGGTTATTGAGGGCTCATGTGTATAGAGTCCGTGCATTATTTGCATTTATCATTATTATGGTCTGGCATTGATATAATTTGATATACCTATGACTGCCTGGAACTGTTTGTTTGATCATAACTGCTCTTGAATGTCTATTACTATTACTGTTGTTGTAAATGCTATGTGGGCGCTTTGCGCCGTTTGGTTTCTTGATGCTATAATTGGTAATGACGGAAGGATGTCTTACCTCTTTTCCTTCCTGTCTCTCCATTTCTGTTCATCTGTACATTGCGTCTCATCGAAGACAACCGTGAGGAACCGGAAGCTCCCAACTTCCCCGGTTTTTGGCCTTATCTTTGAGCGACCACGAAGACTATGGAGCCCCGTACGCCTGCATTTTTAGGAGATGTACGTCTCGACTTTCTTAGGAAGTGCCGGTATATCAACTATAGTTCGAACGCCGTGTCTACACGGAGATGTCTCGATATCACTAGCCCGGAGGCGCCACGAACCACCTGTCTTCACCGCCGTATTAGCCTACGTTTGGAGTTTCACCACCGATACGTGAGATGTGGGGCGATCGTTACTTCACTCCGAGAGAGGACTCTTTTCGTTCTCAGCCTCGGGCCCCGTCCCGTGTCTCGCTATTCCTATGGTGATTTCCTCTCGATGATGAGGAAGATCCGAGGAAGATCCCGAGGAAGTCCCCGAGGACGACCCCGAAGAGGACCCCGAAGAGGATCCCCGACACGATTCCTCCTCACTGAGGGATTGATGTTACTCGTAGCTACCGAAGGCTACCAGGTGTTTTATTTTGGGGGCCCGATGTTTTGTTTGTAAAGGGTGTAAATTTCGATACCGTGGGATGTGCATGTAATACTTTTTAAAGGTATAGCTTTGCTTTTTGATGTACCAGGCTTGTAACTAAATGTTTTGATAAACTTATATATATATATATATATATATATGATGATGCGATGTTAATTCCTATGCATGTTTTTACTGTTTGATCTTTTATTTCCATTGATGTCTCGTCAACATGGTTACTAATTAAAAAGAAAAAAAAGTATATATATATATAACATAACCGCCAATTAAAATACCCAACTATAATCTAGTGAATATAATGTCTTATTAAAACGAACCGGTCTCAACTCATCTAATTTTATTTCCGCATTGTAATCGACTATGTGGCGTTCCCTTGGAAGAGGGGCGCTACATATTTTGTTCTGCTGACAAATTTTTTATGAAAATGCAAGAATGAATGAAAATGCAAGCCATGAAAGTGCAAGAGGATGTATATTTTTTATTTATTTAAAAGAAAGTGATAAGGAAAGACATGAGAGATAGATGGATAATGAATAATGAAAAGAAAAAAGAAAAGCTAGGAATGAAAATGTAATATCATGTATCTTTTTTCTTTTTTTGTTGAATTTTTTTTAAAAAAAAAACCAAAAGGAATACATGGATAAATGACATGAGGAAAAAATAAAGAAAAAGTATGCTCCATTTGTGTCCTAATCAGGTGTAACCTAAGGAGATGGATGACTCTAAATTTTTTTATGTCATTATGTTCAATCTACTAGTGCAAGGTTTTTAGGACAGATCTATCTTCTAAAAAGTCATGGTCCTCAGATTGCCCCCATCTCAAAAGATAAGGACCCAATTCATGAATTAATTACAAGTAAGGATAAACCCTCTCAATATGACTATTCCATGGTACTGGTAACAATCTGAGTGGCGTCTCGACAAATGTCAAGTGAGCATAAAGCTCCTCAATAACAAAAGTCAAGACCCCTCCTACTCCTCAGGTTCGCACAGACTCGGGTATAGAGCCCAACAAGTGTGTGAGGTAAGTAATAGTGACGTGTGTGAAGGAGCATACAAACCTGTACAAAAACTTAAAAGACAAAAATACCCCCAACCTGCAAAACATATATACAACATCCAACCAGTAATCGTCTACCCTGGGGTTTTAACAATTAAGTACAAACTATATATACAAGTCACAATATACATGGAATAATGCTATCAGATATTTACATAAAAATACTAATTAAAATACATTTACAAACAAATAAGAAAATAAAAACAAAGACAAAGAGGGTAAAATAAATAAATAAAAGATTATTAAAAATTTACACAACTAACAATAACAGTTCGACTCTAAGCGATCCCAGGTGGAGTCGCCACTGCCGTCAGAACCGGATCGCGACGGATGACCGAAAAAATATAAAATCAATGGAGTCGCCACCATGTTTGTTTAAATTAGGAAAACATTAGAAAAACCCTTTAATCAAAGTAAACCTGGTCTTTTGAAAATGAGTTTGGATTCGGGAGTTGATTACAGGTAGGGAAGGTATTAGCACCCTACACTGCCCGTTCCAAGAGCGGTACATTATGTTAGTTGTGCAAAATTTAATAATCTCAAATATATTTATTTTTGCCCTTTTTTAGAAAAAGACTTTATAACTAAATTTTTTTATTTTTATTTTAAAAGAAAGAAAATGAATAACCAAATTGTGAAAATTTATTTATTTTGACTTGACAGAAATGAATTTCTGCTCCTACGTATCCCCTGGTACAATGAGGAACTTAAAGTCACGTAGTTCTTTAAAAAATAAGTGTGGGTTGGTTGATTTTAATCAAAAAAAGATTGTTGAAAAGAGATTTTTACTTGAAAACAAAATCGTCCTTGCACAGGATTCAAGGTAGCATCGGGTTACTCAATAAACCCTTATGATCCAAATGACATTGAAGGTAGTATTCACTACTCAATCATTATCATTGATCATTGCATTGATTAAAAGATTTTTTTTTTTTTTTTTTTTTTTTTATTTTTTTATTTTTATTTTTAAGGCATGCACAAGGACAAATAAGTAACTATACAAATAACACATTGTCATACCAGGTAAATACAATAAAAATAAAATAAAAAAACTAAATTAAACACAACAAACATAAAATAATCTTTTCTTTCATCCTTTAACATTTTTATTTTTTCATTTTTATTGTATCTCTCTTTTTATTTTTGGATTTTTCTCTTTTTTTAAAACAAAAGGGATTATTGATTTTTTATGTCACCTTAAAAGGCCCACTTACAATTTTCTAAACCCATTTTTTTTTAAAGTTAGTACCTTAAAGCCCAAATGACACAAAAAGAGATTGCCCCCCCCCCCAAAAATAGCAAATCAGCTTTATCAATTCACAGGAGAAAACAAAAACAAAGAAACAAAAGGGAACAGAATAAAGAAGCAAGAGAAAACCACGTTAAAAACAAAGGGAACAGAGAGTTCTGTAAACTTTAGCAACCAACGCACTAGAGGAGGAGATCTGGGTCGCGCACAGTGCAGGAGGCAGGTCACGCACAGTGTGGGGTGGATCGGACAAGGCCGGGTTGTGGTGAGGAGCTCAACGGTGACTCAAGCTCTGGTTCAAGCGGAGAGGCGGCGACGCGACGTGGTTGCAGATCTGATTTTTGCACGGCCGGAGAGCGAAGACAGAGTGTCGCCGGTAATTTCTGGTACAATGATGACAGTTGCGAGGTAGCTGTAAAGGATCACGGTGAAGGACGGTGTGGTATGGACGTCAGATCTGGGTGGTGCGGTTCGCAGAGGAGTGCGGCTCACGGACCTGGCGAGGAGCGACGACAGGTACAGGCTTAGGTCGTGCGGATCTGGAGTTGGGTGCGTGTAGCACACGGAGTGGAGCAGAAACGGCGTGGGGTCAATGGCGAGGTCGTTGGTGGAGGGCCGGATCCAGGCGTTGGGTGTGGATCGCGCACGAAGTGGAGCAGAAATGGTCAGTGGTCGCGGTGTGCTGTGGTGGGTCGCGCAGCGCAATTCGAGACATGCGACGACAATAGGGGGAGGCGAGGCTCGAGCGGTTGGGTGCTGTTCGCCGAGGAGTGCGGACGGTGGGTAGGTGGTGCTACTTTTGGTGGGTGAAGGTGATGGTTGTTGCATTTTTTTTTTTTTTGTTGCGTGGTGAGAGGTTAAGGATAAAGTGTTGGTGGTTATAGTGGGTTTGAAGGTGGTGGGTTGAAGATGAAGGTGGTGGGTGAGATGGTGTTTATAGAAGAGGTTGGTTATATGGATGATGAAGATGATGGTGATATAGGTGATGAAGAGGGGTTGAAGATGGTGGTGGTAGTTATGGTGGCTGATGGTAAAGTGATGATGAAGGATGGTCGTTGGAGGTAATGGTGGGTATGGTGATGAGGTTGAAAGTGGATAGTTGAAGCTGAAGGTGATAGAGGGGATGTGTGGTAAGCAGGTGTTCTCCCTATGATCCTCTCTCTCTGTCAAAAAAATCGACCCCCACTCTTTTTCACGCTTTGTAAGCAGAAAGAAAAAAAAAACTGCAACCCCAAGGAGATCAGTGTAGGTAGCAGATAGAGTGGCTGATCCTTTCCATTTTCATGTATTTTCATTGAGGTTGTCATTTTCTCCAACTTTGCACTCTTACCATTTTTGTGCTTTTGCTTTTTCCTTAAGTTTTGGGTTGCAGACATTGGCAGATAGTTGCATTCCAATTAATGGCTAAACATTGTAATTGTTTTTTTGCTTTTCTGTTAACCATTCGTAACCAGAAGAAGGAATCCTCCCCTCTCTTTTTATTATTATTTTATTTATTTATTATTTTATTATTTAAAAAAACTTAAATGAGATTAGAGTAAATAAAAGAAAGGACAAGGATCATGTGCTCATTGCAATTAAGCATCACTTAACATTAAAAAACATAAGCTCTTGATTAAGCAACAAAAATTTTATGGACAAAATTAGGTATCAACAATAACCAATCATGACTGTGCCCATGTGATTGCTCTTATAGCATTATAGCAATGCCTGTGCGATATTGGTCAAAGGCATTAAAAAGATTAGAAATTAAAAGTTACTCTAAAATGAATTTATCTTTCAAATGAGTGAATTTAAATCATCTCATATTATTTTTTTATGTGATCAAGTAAAAGAGAGAGATAGATATAAAAATATTTATTAGTAAGATTCAGTTATAGTTTATAAATTTTTTTTATAATTTTTGTATTTATTTTTTTCTACTTGATCATATGAGAAAAAAATAATATGAGAAGATCTAAATTTAAAGTGAATAAATAAGAATATATTTATTCTTAATTTAATATAAAATATATTAAATTTTAACTCATTAAAATTTAATGATAAATATATCTTTATTTATTCACTTTAAAAATAATTTTTTTAAAAAGTCATATAAAAAAATGTAAAAATAAAAATCTTTTTGCTCTAACGGTAGTGGTGGGGATGATGGTAATAAAAGGAGATTATCTTTTTACTCAGAAAGTATATGCATTGGAGATTGGAGATGGATGAAGTTATACTTATGTATGTTGAATTTTATTAAATATTTTTTCTATTAAAGTTACTCTTATTTTATTGGTTGGTCCGATTAATATTGTAAATTGTTTTTTTATTAACCTAGTCAAACTCACTTAATTCGGAGCAACCCACTTGACCTATCCAATTATCTTTGAACAAGTTTATATTAAAAAAAAGATTACTTGCACAAGGGAGAACATGAATGACTTTCTTAATTTCCAGACGTTTGTTTGAGAAGATATAAAGATTAGCTTTTGAACATATAAACAGGAAAAATAAGAAAAAGAAAATGAACTTGATGATCAAGATGTGTGGTGCGAGACAGAGAAATATTATGTCTTGTAACTTAATTTGCCACAATGTGAGTGTGGCGCCACACTAACATTATCGTCATCACCTGACTTGATAGGTGAGGATGCTCACGAAAATTGGTTTGAGGAGTAGAGAAACTTTAGCTTTGGCATGTTTGATGATGTTATCTGAGAAAGCGCCCATCGTTTCTTGTGTTGGTCATTAAAAAAAATGCGGTTTTCAAATCAAAAGCAAAAGCAAAGGAAGGAAAATTCTCACATAATCTGAGAGTAATACTTATAATAATTTTACAATTGTCTAAATTTAATTTAATAATATTTTATTTTTAATCGAATAATCTTTATTGTCATCTATATTTATGTGTCATTTTTATTGGTATAGTATAATGCTCTTAGACTATATAAGAATTTTTTGCAAAGAGATAAGATTTGTCACATGAAAATGTTTAATTGGTTATAATGAGATTTCTTTGTCAAATTTGATAAGGTGTTTCTTTTTTTTTTTTTTTTTTAGTGTTTTATATTTTTAAATAAAAAATATAATATTAGATGAGTGAAAAAAGAGTTAGACAAATATTTATTTTATTTAATCGATAAAGAACTTAATTAGCTGATTTAAATTTAAACTTTTATTTCAAATAAGTTATATATATATATATATATATATATATATAATATGTAAAATAAATTATTATTTTTTAAAAATTAATTTTTATTTAATAAAAAATATTGTATTGTTGACAAAAAAATATTGTATTTATTTACATATTTAAAAGGTATGTTTGCTATTTAAAATATTTAGTTATATTATCATATATACAATTTCCGATAATCATTAACCCATTAACCCATTATCATATATAGGCCATACAACTATGCTTTTATGTTCTATGAAGTTCCTTAAACTTTGCATTGAGTAGGATAAGGTACAACACAGACATCAAAGATAGAAATTAAGTAAGGGAAAGGAAAGAAAGCTAAGAACTAGTAAGTAAGCAACAACAAAGTAAAGAGACAACTTAATACATAAAACAAAAAGCAACAGATCGTAAATGGTATTATATTTTCATTTTATTTTGTAGTGAAATGTTTTTTATTCATATCAATAAATAATAAAAGCTTTTTAATTAATGAATTAATTAATTTTTATTTTAAATTAACTTGATGAGAATTTGATGTTGACAGCTGCATGTGTGAAAATGTAAGTCCACTATTATAAGCCAATAATCTCAAGTTGAGTGGAGGACTAACTTTAGGGGTCATCTCGACATCGACTGCAATTGCTTTTTTCCCTCTGACATTAACTAGTAAGTATCATGTATTGTATATGTTTTTATTTTTCAAAAATTTAGATAGATTTTAAATAAATACAAATTAAAAGAGAAAAATATTTAAAATTATAAAAAATGTATAATTAATTAAAAAATAATTTGAATTAAAAAATTTAATCATTTTAAAAATAAAGTAGTTTAAAAAATTTAATTATTCTCAATAGATTGTACTCTAATTTATTATATGAGAGTAGATTTCTTTTAAAGATAAAATTTAGATAAAATTCTTTAAGTATTTGTAATATTTTTTTAATAAAAATATGATATGTATCTTATTCTTCAATAAAAATGTAACATATATATTAGTTTTTAACTACTTAATTATTATTTTTAAAATTTTTATTAATGAGTTATAAAAAAATATACACATATCATATTTTTATTAAATAAAAGTATCACAAATACTTAAAGAAATTTACCCAAATTTTGTCATTCTTTTAATCCCTTCTCATTGATTGTTTTGTGTGTTGTACATAAATATTAAAGGATCTTTCTCGTGTGTGTGTGTGTTTTTTTTTCGGTTAAATTATGCTCCAATATCTTTTTCTTTGGATCTCAATTTCTAAGCAACATGAACCACTATACTTCTTTCACTACTTCATGTAAATTAAATATGTTAAAAAAAAAACAATTTAACCTACAAGCATTAGGAATTATAAAATATTTCTGATGCAATCCATGATTTTTTTTTACGTAATTTGCGCATTCTTTTATATAATTTTTACTCTATCTTTTAGTTTAATATTTTGTAAATATTTTTTAACTCAATCTTAATTACATAATTAGTACTTAATAATATGTAAAATATCATTATTTATTTATTTGCATGTGATAAATAATATTTAATATTTAATATTTAATAGTTGATATTATTCATTTCTCTCAAGACAGTTTTACTAATGGAATTATTCTCTAGTTACAATTTAATTTTTTAATTTAATTATGTATATGAGTTAATCTCTAAATTTATATAACTTGTATCAAATTAGTCATTTTTTCTCACTTAAGTCTTTAAAAATGACAAAATTGATGCAATTTTTTAAAATTTAAAGATAAACTCACATACAAAATTAAATTAATGGACTAAATTATAAATAGAGAAAAAAATTTAATTAAATTGCTAATTTATTCAAATATGCCTGAATGTGTACCGTACAATCAATTTTTAATAATGTTAGCAAAATGGCATGCGTAAAAGTATTTTTTTTAAGAGCATGCCGTTTTTCTACACTTTCAAACTCCTACACTACATATAAATGTTTCGCTGCTTGTGGACCAAAAATATAATTTTTCTAATAAAAGCCAATAAAATGCATTGTGAGCATCAGTCAATTTATGTTTATCTGAATAAAAGAAATTTAAACTTTTAAATATATGATTTTAGATACAATTATAAGATTTATATATATAGATGGTTGAGAGGGTCATATATAAACACTTAACTGTAATTTATAAAATTAATTTTTATCTATTGAGCGAATATACTTAAAAAAACGCAACGCGGTTGGAGTACTCACCTGGTCATGTTTGGCTGCATTTGCTTTTTCCCTCTCCTTTAAATTCTTTTTGTCCCTTCGCATTGATTATTTTTGGTGCAGTACATAATATTAAAGGATCTTCAAAAGTGGAGGCCATTGCCCTCCGATCTATTATGTTTTGGTTGACACTGTGCTCTAATCTTTATTGTTGTATGTTAATTTCTAATTATAATGGACCGCCATTCTCCTTTCACTACTTCTTGTAACTGAATATAATGATGGCACGTATGTGATGCAATCCATGATTTTTATTCTGACGTAATCTGTGCAGTCTTCTGCCTGCATAACCCGTTTTATAATAAGAGAAGAGCATTCTCAGCATATATATAATTGCATAAAACTATATAAGTGCGTATACTATATACCATATATATGACTTTTTTTCTTATTTAGATTTTTTCTATATATTATATACTCAAATGATAGAATATGCTTTTAAAATTTATATTATTTTAAATTAATGTATAATTAAATTTTTCATTATTGCATATATGTTAATTAGAGCTTCTAACTACCGCAAATCCTAGTATGCATGGAAGAATAGTTGTTCATCATTTGACCTTTAATTAAAATTTAGTGAATGCCTCTCAAGTCTTGATAAAAACAAGTTATCTTTTCCGTGTATTGCATTGATTATTTTAAATCTCATATCTTTATAAATTTCTTATTTAATAACTAAATACTTAATACATGCTTAAATTAGCTTGTTTTGATTTTAAAATTTTATAAGCAAAATAATCTAAAGTGATTTTTTAATTGACTTTTTTTAAGTATAAATAAATCAATCCAAAATACTCATAGTCATATATATAAATTGTAGTAAAAAACTCATATTTAAAATTTAATATTTATACAACTAAATTTTATTTTGTTTGTTTGTGGCAATATTGTGGCAAACTTCTACGTTCTAATATAATTTTAAATATATAATTTAATGCTTACATGCAAGTTGCATAAAAAATTATTTTATTTGTTTTGGATATGTTAAATTACTTTTTTATAACATGAAAAATCTATATAACTTTTTCTCTATCATTATTTTTATTTTACTAATTTGTTGATAATTTCTAAGTCAATCTTAATTACATTATTAATCTTCATATATATATATAATCCTTAATTGTTTCTTTGCATATAATAAATAATAGCTAATAATTAATAGTTAATATCATTAATTGATCTTAAGGAAATATTACTAATGAAATTATTCTTTTACTTATATTTTAGTCCTTAAATTTAATTATGTATATGAATTACTCTTCGAGTTTTTAAAATTTTTATCAACTCAGTTCTTTTGTTTTTTATTTTAATTATTAAAAAAGACTAACTTAATATGAGTTTTGTAAATTCAATAATTAATTCGTACAGATAATTAAATTTATGGAGTAAGCTGAAAGTGGGAAATAATTATAGGATTAAGTTACTAATTTACTTTAATATGTATAATTGTGTACCATGTAATCTATTTTTAATAATGTTGCATGTGTGAAAATATTTTTTTTAATGTATGACTTATTCGATTGGTGCGTGTACTTGACCTTAACTTTAAAGTGCTTCTGTAGATTTCAAACTCCTATACTACATATAATTATTCCGTTGCATGTCTAAAAATGTAATTTCCCTACTACAAAGCCAATAAAATGGAGGTGATTGGAGGACTGACTTTAACTGTCATGTTTGGCTACATGCATTTGCTTATTCTCTTGCCTTTAATTTCTCTCTGTCCCTTCTCAATGATTGTTTTTGGTGCTGTGCATAGTATTAAAGGATCTTCAATAGACGTTGTGGTCTAATCTTTATTGTTGTATCTCAATTCCTAAACAGCATGGACCACTATTCTACTTTCACGACCTCTTCTAAATGAATATGTTAAATAAAGCAATTTGACTACAAGATTAGGAATGATGGAATATTTTTAATGGGAAAAATATAATTATATACTTCTTTTAAGAGTGTATGTATTCTTAATAATTTTTTTAAGAGTGTCATATTTAGTGAAAAATAATAATAAAAAAATAAATATGATAAATAATATTAAAAAATGTAAAAAAGATATATATACTATTAATAGTAAAAATATATTAACTATTTCTGATGCAATCCATGATTTTTATTCTATGTAATATACACAATCTTCTACCTACATATCTCGTTTTCTATAAAGAGAAAACCATTAAAGACCTCCCCCTTTAGTATAACTTGTACATGTAATGAAACTGGAACAATATGTGATTAGCTAGTGGAAGATGATGATGTGTTTATACATATATATAGTAGTAATATTTGCACATTCTTTTACAGTACTTTCAATATTGAAATAATAATTGATATAAAAATGTAACATGAGTTGTTTATAAATAAATCGACACTATCAATTTAGGACATGGTCTGGCTTTTCACGCCATAAAAATGCCTAGACGAAACAGAATTTAGTACATGCTCTGGCTCAGCATACCATGATAAATGCCAACACGTTGTTAGAATTTTGTTTGTGGATAAACATAAATCATATTATATAAAACTCAGATTAATTGGATGTCAAAATTATTAGAGCATTTTGTTTAGCCCAAATTATGATCAGTATTGTTAATGGGCCTATTGTTGTTAGAAAGACCGCTTCATATATGTGAGTTTTGTTTATGTCTCGTATATGAGTTTTATAATGGGTAGATTTAACCCATTTTAACTATTTTATATATACAGGGAGAGGCCCTATTCCTAACCACCCTAATGCTGCATTGCCCCTATCGATATCGACGTGTGGCGTATTGTGGGATAGGAATAGTATCTCTCCTCATCGTGTTTTACTTTTCAGATTGTTCGACAATGTCTTCTTCATTGATGCCAGGTAACTCTAAAATCTTTTATATGAAATTGATATGTCATAAATTATTGGGATTAATAGATCCGATAAATATTTTCTGTCAATTGGTATCAGAGCCAATGTTTTAATCCTGATTATGACTATCAATATCTTGTTTTAATCCCGAAATCACAACATATGTAAGGTTTAATTAATTTTATTTTATAATCGATTTCAAAGAATAAAATTAGGACTTTTATACATTGGGTTGTTCTAAATTCAGAAACATATTTATTGTATTTTGATATTGTGAATTTACAAATAATTTTATGCAAATCTATTGAACCCTAAAGTTGCAATCCTTATATGATTCGTTTTCCTTTTGGAGTTTTTTCAACAAATTGACTTAGGGCTATTGTAGATCCCTGTCTCACGAGTCTAAGCACGTATGGATTGTTTCTTTTGGTTGTGAAAAAATGGGAAATTCTTTAACAAACAGTATGCACGTTGTTCTTCTTTTGGTTGAGAAAACCCATTTTTTGTGTCGTTTTTTTTGGAAATTAAACTAGGGAAATTGTAGAGCCCGTTTTTCTGAATCTATAGGCACCAAGAAATTGATTTTTGGTGGAGAATCGAGGGAGAAAATCAGCGCGACCCGTTCTGGACAGAACCGGGTCGTGCGACCGTCTGACAAAAAAAAACGGGCGAAGAGGGAGACCAGCTCTCGACGACGCCCACTCGCTCTAGTGGCGCGTGGGGGCACGTGCGGCGTCTTAAAAAGTGATTTTGAACTTCTGTTTTTTTGGGTTGTGCTCCACGCGCCCTGTAGTATTTTTGATAATTTTTATTTATTTTTTAATGCCCATTTAATATTTATTTTAAAATTTTCAGAGGTTAAAATTATTAAAAATATATGGTGCTGTCCTCTTTTGCTTCTGAAAATTTTTGTGTATTATTGTGATATTGTTGGCCATGATATATATTGCACACTCTCAGAATTGATGTTGTTTGGTTACTCAAATATTTTGGTACTATTTTGTGCATAAATTAATATATAATATTTTGAAAATTATATGTTTTGTTGTTATTTATGCAATTAATTCTGAGAATTGTTGTTTAAAGTATTATTTTATTATTGTAATCTCACCTTTCATTTGGACAAATTATGTTGAGGTGTTAATATTGTTAATATTTTGTTAATAATGTTGCATTGGGATTTATATTAATAATGCGCTTATCTTATCGATTTGCCTTTATTAATGTAATTTCTAGTGATTTGTTGAGTGATGTTATTTTGGGCACTTTTCATAATTGTGAGCTCGCCTTTGCGGGATCAATTATTGTAATGTGCTATTTTGTTGATAAAATATTATTATATTGTGGCTTTGGGGATTACATTGGTAATGCACTTACCCTATCGGTTTGCCTTTATTAATGTGATTCCTAATGATTTATTAAAGGCATTGAGGTTCTGACCTTAGAGTTCTCAGTATCCTTTCGGTACTAGCTTTAGGGACATGATTTTGATGTCTGTGGGAGTCTACTCATGTATTGTAATCCGGGACCCTTCGGCGGGATTGCAATCGCATGGGGAAACTCAATTATGGTTTTGCTCAAATGTTGTACATGTTGATATGCTTAACAAAATCTCCCTTTAATGTATCGTTCTTTCAGCTTCATCGATGCAAATGAGTGCTATAACGAAATTGAATGGGGACAAATTTTGAGGACTGGGTGGATTTTGTGAAATTATTCCTGGTTGTCTCTAATGTTGATGTCGCTCTCACCGAGGATGAACCTAGAGATCGACAAATGCATCTTACGCTACGTAAAAGAAGAAGCATGAAAGGTGGGTTCAATCCAATAAAGTTTGTTTGATGACCATGAAGTATAGCATGGAAAAGACTATTAAAGAGAGCATTCTGAAACAAATAATGCTAAAGAGTTCCTCATATCGTTGGTGAGAAATTGAAGAAGTTTGGTAAAATTGAAAAGGCCTATTACCTCTCTTTGTTGACAAAGACTACATATGATGGTGTGAGTGGTGTGAGTGAACATGTTTTGAAGCTTGTGAACTGGTACAACAAGTTGAGGTCCATGAAAGTGGAGTTGGGAGAGGATTTCCCGGTCGGCAAGTGTGTGTTTGAGTCTCTTAGGCTAGTTTTGATGTCTTGAGAACCACTTACAATGCTCAAAAGGAGGAGTGGACTGTTGATGAACTTATATCTGTTCTTACTCAAAAGGAGCATACCATGAAGAAGGGCAAGGCTCACAGTGTGCAGTTTGCTTCTCACAAGAATGGTGAAAAAAGGAAGAAATTACTAAAGGGAAGAACAGTAAGCCTTAATTTAAGAAGAAGTGGAATGATAAGCCTGGATATTCTTCTAAGCTATCTTCTGGTCCTGGTGAGACTTCTGGTGTTAAACCCAGATATCATTTTAATGGAAATTATAAGTTTTGTGATATATATGGACATAAGCAGTCTGATTGTTTAAAGTTTAAGAGTTGGCTTGAGAAAAAGAAAGGTAACCCCTTGGCTCTAGTATGTTTTGAATCGAATCTAGTTGATGTTCCTTTAAATACCTGGTGGCTAGATACTTGGTGCGACTATTCATGTTACAAATTCATTGCAGAATTGAAGCGAGGAGGAAACCAAGTGAAGGGGAGTTGATGATCACAGTAGGAAATGAAAGCCAAAGTCAAAGTAGAACATATAGGAGTGGTTTCATTAAAGTTGTGTACTGGACATGATTTAGTTTTGAAAGATACAGTTTATGTACCTTCTATGAGGAGGAATTTGATTTCAGTTTCTGTTTTGGATAGTTGTGGCTACTCTTTCCATTTTAGTAATGCAAAAGTTTCTTTATATTATGATTGTGTTCTTGTTGGTTCTGGAGTATTGTCTAATGGTTTATACATGTTGAATGTTGATTCTTTTTCTGGTGATCAATGGGATTCAGATATCAATAATGTTGTTGGAAACAAGCGTGGTAAAGTTGCTGAAAAATCTTCTATGTTGTGGCACAAACGTTTAGGACACATCTCTAGGGAAAGAATGGAGAGGTTGATCAAGGAGAATATTCTTCATGACCTGGACTTCTCTGATTTTGATACCTGTGTTGATTGTATAAAAGGGAAACTCACAGCTGGAGCCAGGAAGAGTGGGGTTACCAGGAGCGAAGGAAGACTACAGTTGATTCATACAGATATTTGTGGGCCTATTACTCCTATTGCTATGGGTGGTTTTAGGTACTTTATTATGTTTATTGATGACTTCTCTAGATACGGGTGGATTGATTTACTGCGTGAGAAATCTGATTCTTTAGATGCTTTTAAAGCATTCAAAGTCGCTATTGTATTGGCTCAAGGGGTGCTAGGTTCTATTGTCCTTCTCATACTACTAGAGTTATTGAATCCGATCGAGCTATCTATTTTGAAGGGGACTTAGGACATGGTGGAACTCAGGAGCCGCGTATTGTTGATTTTAGTGAGGAGCATGTTGTTGTTCCTATTCCTATTGATCCCTTTCCAGGGATAATGTCATCTCCTCTTATCTATAATGATAATGTTGTTGATCTTGTTGATGTTGTCGATATCCCTCAACAAGTTGAAAATAATGTTCAGATTCTAGATGTTGTTGTGACTCCATTAAGAAGATCTGAGCGGGTTCCTATAACCATTGAGTCTACTAGATTCAGGGACTATGTTGTGTACTTGCAGGAGCATGAGTTTAATTCAGTTGAGGATTCTGATCCTATTTCTTTTCAAGAGGCCATGATTAGTCCTAATAGTGCACAATGGCTAGTGGCTATGGAGGATGAATTGGCTTCTATGAGAAAGAATAATGTTTGGGAATTGGTAGAATTACCTACTGGTTGTAAAACTGTTGGTTGTAAATGGGTCTTTAAGACTAAACGTGATGCTAAAGGTGAAATTGAGAGGTATAAGGCCAGACTTGTTGCTAAGGGATATAACTAGAGGGAAGGCATTGATTATAAGGAGACTTTCTCACCGGTCTCCACTAAAGACTCTTTTCGTGTTGTGATGGCATTGGTTGCTCATTTTGATTTGGAGCTTCATCAAATGGATGTTAAGACCGCCTTCCTAAATGGTGATTTGTATGAGGATGTGTATATGGATCAACTTAATGGTTTTGTTGAAAATGGTAAAGATCATATGGTATGCAAATTGAGACGATCCATTTATGGATTGAAACAGGCTTCCAGGCAATGGTATTTGAAATTTGATTATATTGTTAGTTCTCTTGGTTTTAAAGAGAATCTTTTGTTGACCAATGCATTTATCGAAGTTTAGTGGGAGCAGATTCATCATTCTTGTTCTATATGTTGATGATGTATTGTTGGCGAGTAATGATTATGTTTTTCTGAATGAGACAAAGTAGATGTTGACAGCACATTTTGATATGAAAGATCTTGGTGATGCCTCTTTTGTGTTAGGTATTGAGATTCACCGTGACAGATCTCATGGTATTCTTGGCTTGTCTCAGAAAGCTTATATTGAAAGGATTTGAATAGATTTAATATGAAATCTTGTAATCCTTGTATGCGCCTATTCAAAAGGGTGAAAGACTCTCTAATACCCAAGTGTCCTCAAAGTGATAAAGATGTTGCTGAAATGGAGAAATTCCCATATGCTTCCGCTGTTGGCAGTCTTATGTATGCTCAAGTTTGTACACGTCCTGATATTGCTTTTGTTGTTAGTGTACTTGGGAGATACTTGAGCAAACCTGGTGTGGCTCATTGGCAGGCTGCAAAACGAGTTATGAGGTATCTACAGGGTACCAAAGACTGTATGCTCACCTATAGGAGGTCTGACCGCTTTGAGGTGATAGGCTATACTGATTCTGATTATGGTGGTTGTCCAGATGATTACAAGTCCACATCAATGTATATCTTTATGTTAGTAGGAGGAGCTGTTTCTTGGAAGAGTGTTAAACAGACACTTACAGCTACTTCTACTATGGAGGAAAGAGTATATAGCTTGTTATGAGGCTACGCGTCAAGCGATATGGTTGAAAAATTTGATTACCGAATTTCTTATTGTGGAGAGTATTTCCGTGCCTCTTACTATTTATTGTGAACAGTAGTGTGCTTCTCTCAAATTAATAAAAGTTCAAAGCGTTCAAAGCATTTTGATACAAAATTCATGTTTGTTAGAGAGAAGATTCAGGAGTTTCAGACTCGTGTTGAGCATATCCCTACAGAACTTATGGTTGCAGACCCACTAACTAAAGGTTTAGCTGTTAATGTTTTTATTGATCATGTGACCCGTATGGGTATAGTGAGGTCTTTTGATGTTTTGGGTTAGTGGGAGTTTAATTTTGTAATTTTGTTATGACCTCATTTTATTATGTCTCGAGACAATTATATTATTATTATCGTTGTCATATAATATTGTTATTGTTATTGATCTCTATTGATTTTTTTTTTATTTATGATATGACATATTGTGAAGACATTTTGGACCCAAGTCTCATTTTGTTGTTGTCTTTGAGATGTTAAATCTCGAAAGCATCTTGGGCGGATGCTTGGGGCCATTTTGTTGGGAAATGCACTTTGATCACATATTGGCATGCAAATTTTGGATGTGCTTTCCCATTACCCATTTACCGCATTTTGATGGGTCACCGAGATATGAGTATGTTGCATATATGATATCAAGTATTCTTCGAGTATGATTTTCTGCATTGTTGGGATACTTGTAGTCTCATTTTGGACCATTTGTTGAGAGTGCTAGCTTGATTTTGACATCATGTTGTGGCCACATATTGTTTGATTAATCTGGATAATTGTTTTCTTATTAAAGTGATATAATTTGACTTATGTTGTCAAGTGGGAGAATGTTAGAATTTTGTTTGTGGACAAACATAAATCATATTATATAGAACCCGATTAATTGGATGTCAAAATTGTTAGAGCATTTTGTTTAGCCCAAATTGTGATCAGTGTTGTTAATGGGCCTATTGTTGTTAAAACTGCTTTCATATATGTGGGTTTTGTTTATGGGTCATGTATATGGGTTTGTCATAGTGGGTAGGTTTAACCCATTTTAACTATTTTATATATACTGAGGAGATTCTTATTCCTAACCACCTTCTAAATGCTGTCTGATTTTCATCGATATCTTGACGCGTGAGCGACTATTTGTGGGATAGGAATAGATCTCTCCTCATCGTGTTTTACTTTTCAGGATTGTTCGACAATGTCTTCTTCATTGATGCCAGTAACTCTAAAATCTTTTATATGAAATTGATATGTCATAAATTATTGGGATTAATAGATCCGATAAATATTTTCTGTCACACGCAACTATAGAACTTGCATACCACCGAAAACAATCTTTATATTCTTACTTCAAACAGTGCATACATCATTTTTTACACCTTAATTAATATTATTTATTATTATTTTTTTCTATCATTTTCTCTCACTCAATTATACTCATCAAAACAAATGTGAACAGTTCTACACTCCTAAAAAGGAGTATAACACAAACATTTTCCCACCGAAAAAGAAATCAACAGTTAGGAAAGAATTTTAACGGGAATATAGGAACTGAGATGCTAAAATCAGCACTATCAATTGAAGTCAGACATTTCAATCAAACCTATACAATACATGTCAATTCACCTACATTTTATAATTAAAGTTTAGCAAGAGGGGAGCCCATCCCTTTAAGTTTTGGTGCAAGACAAAAGAGCAGCAGATTTTAGCTAAGTTCACCAACCAGTAAATGCGCCTATTCAAACATTGGACAATTATTGATGTTGATGAATCAGAGTATCATCATATCATTTACCCCAATATGAGTGGCAACGATGTGCCTCTGACTGCTTGGCCTCGCCCACTGAAAGTTGGATTTTCCCTTCTCTTTACCTCACAGAAATCACTTCAGTTTCTGTATTTGTCTCAGAAAAACGTACAATAACTGCTAAGCCGTTTACTCAAAGAGTTTAATTACTTAATTCCCTATTTCTCATGGAATTAAATAACTTAATCTACCAACTATGTAATCGATATAAAATTACCATGAAATTATACATGTGCGAATGGGATCAAGTAATGATTCAGCCTCCATGGACTTTCATAATTTCCAACATTTGGAATGGATATTTGGATCAGTAAGAGCATTGTGGTCATCAATATATATGCCCCCACGTGTTAAGTAAATCCTTCCAAATACTACTTGCTAAAGCAAACTCACATAATTTCAACCCAACAAAAAAAAAAAAGCGTGCTCACTTAAAAAAGAAAAAGAATTGCTAAAGCATGAGATTTGACCTTTTCTAAGAATATGCTGGACATGTTACATAAATCTTCACAACTCAACTACCTTGCTAAAACATGGGTTTTTTCTTTATTTAAGTATATTAAAGACACTTGTTAAAGAATTAAAAATTAAAAATTAAAAAAATGTTTTTTTAATTTTTGATGTATTGAATATTTTACTTTTTATTTAAATTTTTTATTTTAATTCTTTAATAACTATTATTAAGACATTTGTTAACAAAATCCTAATTTATATATCAAAGAATGAAATAAATGACGCTTGCTATATGTCATAATGTTGAATCAAAATTCGAAGTGTAACATAATTAAGTATATAACTACGGTCACCAACAGCATTATAGTTCACGACAAACTTTTGCTAAATTAATGTATTAGAAGATTCTAATATATCCAGTAGTTGATTGGGGGTACCAAGACAGAATTGAAATGCAGAGGGTCCTATCACTTCTGTAGTTCTGTGAGAGTCCTCACCTTCATCATGAGCAGAAAAATGTGGAATGCTAAATTGAAATGTTGGTCAAGTATATAGTGTATGCTTTTTTTTAAATAAAAAAAATATAAGGATAAGTTACTTTAAAATTATCAGTAAAATCCTATATAAGGAAATTAATACTTAATTGGGTCTTTTTTACTTAATTGAGCTACCGGTAAAGATTAAAGTGTTGCTCAACTAGTATCTCTCTTAATTTTTTGCAGGGATATCTAATGACAGTTCCATTCTCTGCATTTCCGTCTCTCATAATTCCTTGATTCTAATAAGAACTCTCTTAAACAAAAGAAAAAATTAGTAGAGCCACGCATGGGTTATTAGACTATTAGTTATAATTTTCTTTTTGTTCTCATACTATAAATTTTGATTTGAGTTAGTGTTATTTGCATTTTTTTCAAATAATATTTTTATTGCATAATTTACATTATATAATCATCGTCTAGTTTAACTCTTTCTTTTTTTCAGAAATTATCAATAATTTATATTTTCTTGTATTAATTATGTGAATTGCACGTAATGCACAACTAGGATTATACTCGTTTGCACTTGGCCTGGCGGTCTGTTGACGTCACCTGTATTAATATAAAACGTTGGCTAAAAAAAAAATATTTATTTCTCTTAATGGAAGAAAGTTTTCTGAGAACTTGATGCTTATGAGGGCTTTCTCTCAGTAAAGTGGAATGAGAAGACCGAATTTTATTTTCAGAGATAGAGGAGTGTGGGAGATGGGAGTGCAGTCCATCCACAAAAAGCACATGGATCCTTTTAAAATATTATTATTATGATTATTTCCGAAAAACCACAACGGAGTTATTTCTTTCTTTACTTTTCCCTACTTGACCTTGATTAATCTCCTTTTGGATTGCTAATCAAGAAACTAATCATGAAAAGCGAATTGAATCCGTTTAAAATAATTGATTTAACTTATCTCAGGATAGTACTGATAATTTTATATTTTACTCACAAAATTGAATTTACAAGCTTTAATCAAATTCCACCTATGCAAAACACCTTAATTAAATATAAGTAGGTGAATTGACCATTCTTATAAATTATATAATGTTGATTAAAAAACTTCAAAAATAAAAAGTCTCCCCTATGCTTTTAAGATAGGAAAAAGATTATCATACATTCTTAAAAGAGATATATGTATCATTAATATTTTTTTAAGAATATCAAATTTAATAAAAAAATAAAAAATATAATGAATAATATTAAAAAGAATCTAAATATATATATATATATTATTAATGATAAAAATATCAAAACTATTTAAGATATTTCATCAAGTGATTTGAGTGAATAAAATAATAATATCTATCAAAACATGCATATCTATTCTCAATTACTGACACAAATTTAAGTAAAAAAAGTATTGATAGTTTTATACAAATTTAAATAATCCATGGGTTAATTTAGCAAACAACAAGCATTTAATGTGTATACAAATACATAATTACATGTTTAAATCATAATTATATTAATTACTTAAAGTCAAGTTATAAAAATTATTTTTGTAAGTTCTATTATCTCTTAATTTTAAGATGAATGAGGAACCTTTGGTTGGATCATAAGATATATTAGTCAAGATGGCCCACACTCCATTCACGGTAATTAATAAAAAAGTTACAAATTTAAATATAACTAATTGTGTAAAATAATATGTAGTTATGTTTACAGTTTCATTATTTATTTAATTTTTATACATCTAATTTTTTTTAACTCACTCATAATTTAATAGAAACATAAAATTTTAATTTCAATTTTAATTCTTTCAAAATTAGAATTAATTTAAAATCTTAAATTTTATATTTAGAGTTGTCAAAGAATTAAGATAAAAAATTATAATTCTAAATTCAATTACAATTTTATTGTTTAAAGATATGATCTAAAATATTAAAAAATTATTTATAAAAATTAAAATTAATAAAAATATTTATACAATAATATTTTTATAATATAATAGTTATTTTTTTCATAAAAAAATTTCATGATTTTTTTTAAAAAAAATAAATAGCTATTATAATAATTTTTGTATAAATATAAAAAAATTTCTATATAAATATAGAATCTCAATAAATGTGGTTATTTATAAATAAATGTGGAGAGAGAGAGTTTAATTTTTAAATTATAGAATTAATAATTCTTAAGGTATAGGCTAAGAATTGAGAAAGACTTAACTTAATTATTTTTCAATTCCATGGAATTAGATTATAGAATTACAATTCCAATTCTAAATGACATTCTAAACATAAAAATTAAAATTAAAAGGTCCAATTCCAATTCTAAACTCTAATCCTATGCTCAATTCTAAGAGTCAAATAGACACTTATATTTTACGAAAATATTATAATCACATAAAGACTAATTTAATATTTTTTTCATATTAATATATAATATAAATATTATTGATACCTAATTTTGTCCATATTTATTTTATTTATTAAGTCTCGATTTCTTTCAAAAAAAAGAGAAAAAAAAAGGAAAAAATGATTTTATTTTGAGAAATAAAAAAGAGAGGAAAATGGGTTACGGATTAACCCATGCCCAGTTCATTTCCTCCTTGCTGCTGCAACCCTAGCCATCAAACCCTAGCCTCCACAAACAACTGCATTGAATTAGATTAAAAACTTCAAACAGTTGTCTTGTCCATTTGCCTTCCAATCATCTTGTCCATTTCCCTTCCAATCATCAAAAATTAAGGAGATTTTTTTTACAACTTTTTCTTATAAGAATCACCCTCACACAGAGCAATGGAGGCAGAAAAATTCCCACACACACGAAAATTCCCTGTCACCCAAAACCACCCGCAGCAAACCACCATCATCCACATGCCAAGCATCACCAAAAGCCTTCTTCGCTTATTTTTATTTTTTTTTTTTTTCCATCTTGCCGCGCCATTCTTACCATTATTCTTCACCCATTCTCACCATCATCTTGACCCATTCTCTCGCAACCATCCCTTTCAACCATCAAACACCTCATTCCTAGCTTTCAAAGCCACCATATCCGAACCTCCACCCCTTCACCTTCATCATCTTCAACTTCCAAACAATCAACCACACCACCAACCAAACCACCGTTAAAACAATCTCCATCCTCTTCAACCTCAAACCAGCATTACAAACCCCATCTTCAACCTTGAACTTGCAAGACCACCTCCCTTGTTTGCACAACCCACGCGTAGCCAGCCCAACCGAAGCCATCATCGTTGTCTCACCGTAGTCGTCGCGCAACCGTGCTCTCCCGAACCAGATGGCCATGACCGAGCGTCCACCACGATCGTCACCCCTCTGCACCACACGCAAGGCAGTCGCGCCATCCACCGTCCTTGAGTCTCCATGTCGTGTCCCGAATCACACCATCATGTCCCCACTGCGTTCCGAACCTGATCTCATCAGATCCGGCACCGTCACACCTTGTCGGAGCTCCACTGCTACCCGTAGCCCATGATCGAACCACCTTCTCCCTGTCCGCGCCGCCTAGATCCACCGTGAGCCATTCTCAAACATCTCCCTTCTATTTGTTTTTTTTTTCTGTTTTGTTTTCGTTTTTATAGAGACTAAAGTCTCTTTCAATTTTTTTTTGTTTCCTTTCCTTTTTTTACTATTTATTTCTTTTTTCCCTTCTATTTAGATTAATTTTTAAACTTTTTTTTTTTGAGTTATTGATTGGGTGTCTCACTTAGGTGAAGTCATGGGGTATTTTATTTTTACTTGTACAAAATAAATTCTAAATAATCTTATTCCATATTACTCTTTGTAAATATGTCATTACACATTTGTACCTGTATTTTAATTTAACTCATTTATTTTTGTATTAATGTATTAATCAAACAATTTAAAATGGCTGACGACGAAAAAATTGGGAGAAGATCGGAGCACCAATCAAATACACTCTTTACGTTAATCTTGAGGCTTTATATTGAATTTTATCAGGAGCACTGACGAGGTCTAATCTCCATATAAAAATTAAAATAATTACGTAAACTAAAATACAACCTTTTTTATAAACTAAGATAGATTTTTTTTGTAAAATAAAATATTCAAATAAAAGCGAACAATTTCGCATAGTCTCAACATTATGACTGTGGTGAGTTCAAAAGAAAAAAAATTCTTTTTTTGTCTTCTTTTTCAAAAAATAATTTTTTTTCTTTCTTTGCAAAAATTTATTTTAAATCATTTCATCCCATCAAAAATAAATATTTTGAAAATTCTTTTCTTTGCAAAATTAACAATTTCAATTCACCACTTTTATATAAAATGTTGCAGACTTAGAATTTGTTCCAAAATAATGATTATTTAGTCACCCATATCATGTCTTAGTCATTTATCATCTTTGATAATATGCTGACAAATGAGACATGTAAAAAAAAACAAAAACAAAAAAAATTCTTTTTTTCTTAATAATAAAGGACCAATTTAATTCTTGCAAATAATATTAGATTAAATGGGTAACCATTCTTAGAATGGATGACGTAGGGTGCTAATATCTTCTCTACCCGTAATCAACCCCCAAATCTCGAGCTCTGAAACGTAGACCATCTTTTAGGTGTCCAATTGCACCATTTCATTTAATGGATAAAGCGATTGGTGGCGACTCCCAACACCACGAGGTCTTTTCCTCCATATTCTTTTTAATTTTGCGGAGCCCTTTGGGACGGTTGCGACATCTGGCGACTCCACTGGGGAGATCCAGAAGGTTGAGCCTTGTTTTAATCTCATGTTATTTGCTCTTTGATTATGTTAGTCTATTTTTGTTTCGTTTGTTTATTTGTTTCATATTGTTGTACATTTTTTGTTTGTATTACATGCATTGTATTTATGCTTTGTGAATAAATTTGCTTGCATGTTCCTTCATGTACACTTGCACACACAAGCTCCATACCCGAGCTCGGTACCTTGTAGGCTTAGATAAAGGGTGAAGTAGTGTTGCTTTGAAAGACCTTTGGTCTCCAAATAGGCACATGAAAACCCCTTACTCAAATTGAACTTTTTTCGCTTGTAACCTATCATGGGTGAGGATGAAGGACTCTTGCTAGCCAAAGTGTTGGTGACAGCAAGGGGCAATTTAGGGACCTTTTGTCTGATAGGGGTCTAGAACTAAAGCTATCACTTGTTGATATAACCTTAGAGCTACCATCGTCCATAGAATCCATCCTTTAGGACAGGTGCCAAGCCTAGGAAATCTCTTTCCTTTAACACATAAGGAATTTCTATTTGTCTGTTATTCTTGGCTCTTGTAATTTTATTTTGCAGTTGCTAACTCCCTTTTTGTTATTTTCTTTTACCTTGCATTTGCATATGTGGTCCAATCTTGTAAAGATATCGGTAAACCTCTAACATGAATAAGGGAAAGTTGGCTCTAATGTCTGAGGTGGCAAAGAGTATCTGGGCTGTCAGTGAAGAGTCTACAAGAATTCAACCCAAGGAAGAAAATAGTTTGCATCACGGGGATGCTCCTTTACCTCCCCTAATGAGGAGCCATGACTTTGAGCAAAATGACCTAAGGAGGCTCCGTAATGTGTGGTGTAGTATGGGAAGACAAGAAGAGTTCAAAGACAAGTATGGAGATATTACAACTCTCATGTTCAACACCCCTGACCTCCAAATGTTGAAAGCTATGCTTCATTTTTGGGACCCTTCATATCGGTGTTATACTTTCCAATATTTTGACTTGGTGCCAACGATTGAGGAGTATGCTAGGCTTCTTAATAGAGACGATGTGCCCAAGGACAAAGTATACTCATATGACCCCAAGAAGATGCCAAGAAGGATGCTGTCCAAATTGATAGGGATCCATGCCAATGAATTGGACAAGTACATGAGGAATGGAGGACAAAGTCTAGATTCAGAATTCTTACTTAGGATGGTTGAAGCTCAAGTCAATCAAAGTCTTGGTTTGGTAGCGCTAGCCCTCACTATTTATGGGTTAGTAATTTTCCCGAGAGTGAAGAATCAAATAGATGGACATATGATCAATTTGTTCGAGCATATCGAGCATGGGGTACACCCGGCCCTACCAATTTTAGTCGAGATAATTCGATCCCTGAATTTTTATCAAGTCCATCAGAAAGAAAGATTTTGGGGATGTGCACTATTGCTTGCAGTATGGATGCTTATTCATATACTGACCTTGAAGTGCTTTAACCATCTAGAAGTTGATTTAAAACAATATGTCATACCTAAGCACTCGCTCTCTCTATATGGTCAGGACAATTGGCCTCCCCGAACTCTGACGATGAGACAATGGATTAGTTTTTTCATGGAAATGAAAGAAGTGGTCTAGAGGGTGAAGTGGTTTCCTCTCACTTATACTATATATAGATGTGGAAGCAAACCTTGGGTTCCACTTATTGGCCTATGGGAGTGGTGGGCTATGCTCCAACTATAGTACGAAGACAAATGACATCCCTGCAATTCATTCTTATGACTCATGGGCTGTCCAAATTTGAATTCTCGTATGGCGATGAAAGAACCATCCGTAAGATAAAATGGGTCATTGGAGATTGGAAGGACACAATAAGTGTGAAGCCCGATCTCCCATCGTCTGAAATGACATCGGAATACCTAATTTGGCAGGCTAGTAGGAAGAAGAGGTTTTTTGCTCCTAAGGTACAGGGTCCAGAGCCACTAATGCACCAATTTAATGAACTCATTAACTACTATACTGAAGCAGAAGGACGATATAAAATCATTTATCAGCAGTGGGTCATTGAGAGAAGGTCCTTGAAAGATCAACTTAGCACTCCAAGAAGGAAAATCCAAAGTCAAAAATAGGAGACAACCTCTAAAGAGATTGAAATAGAGAGGTTAAGGAAAACATGTCAAGCCCTCGAAACAATCCTTCAAGGGAAAGATGGTCAACTTCAAGAATACAATAATGCAGTTAAAATCTTGAATCAACCTTTGGAAAAACATGTTGAATTGTCTACTTTCTTAGAAAGTAAGAAGAATTGGTTGGAGGATGATGTTCTTTTCTTGACTAAGGAAAAGGATTTCTACCTTAATGCAAGCCAAGAAATGGAGCGAAAAGCCAAAATGGTAATTGACAATATGAGGAAAATCTTCAATCATTCAAGAAAAAAGGGCAAGAGAAATCATCAAAGTGGAAGCCAAGCTAGAACCAGGAGAAAACCAACATATTCTGACTCGGGTCAGGAAAGACCTCGACTTCCTAGGGAAATTTCACTGAAAAGGACCACCGAAATTAGTTTCTTATTTTAGGAGTGCTGATGTAGTTTAGAGTTAGCATGACTCATTCCATCTTGTTTTGTAAAGCTAACTCCTCCATCTGACTTTAGGAGTAGCAATGATCAATATGTGTAAAGGCTAACTCTCTGTGACCATAAAACTATTCTCTTTGAATGAACAAGGTTTATTGATATCGCTTATTGCTTTGGATCATGTCTTTGCATGCATAATTTTACTTTTGTTTGTATTTTTTTTTCATATTTTCTAATAATAAATAATGAATACAGAAAGGAAAACTGTCTCTACAACACCCATATAAGACTCGCTCTCAATCAAAAGTCATGGATGAACTGGGGCAGTCACAAGAATAGCTGAAAAGTGAAGTAAGCCAGCTAAAGGAACAAATGGCCAAGGTCTTGGAAGTTCTACAAGCTTTAGAAAGAACGAAGAACACAGAGGGGACTCCTTCAAGGGCAAATGATGATCCTTCGACCATGCCTGCTCACCTGCCTGGCTTTACACCAATTCCTTGGCAATATCCTAGCATCATCTCTCAAGGGGCCATGATGTCACTCACCATCTACTCAAATAATCCTGAAACACATGCATCTTCATTCCCACCATATAGTCTTCCACTTGGTTATGTGCCACCATTAGCCACCAATACTCCTAAGGGCAGTGCTTCGACAGTTACAACAACTTTAAACCCTCCAAACACTACCCAAGGATCTCAGCCAAATACCAGTGAGATTCCTCATTACCCTATTTCCATTCCACCTTATGGCCTTTCCCTTGGTTTTATGCGGTCACAAATTACCAACCCTCCTAAGAGCAGCTCATCAATGATAATACCTACTTCAGGGCCACAAAGCTCGACTCTGGCCCAACCTCTTTTTTACATGCCACAGTTTTTCCCTCACAAGATCGTTGGTACTTTTTCGCTGAACACTTCAACTGAAGGCATTCAATCCAAGGAGAAAATAGAAGTTCTTGAAAAAAGACTGCGAGCCATAGAAGGAGCAAGTAGTTATGATTTTCTGGATGCATCAGAGCTCTGTCTTATCCTGAATGTGGTGATTGCTCCAAAGTTTAAGGTCCCAGATTTTGAAAAATATAAGGGAACCACTTGCCCAAAGAACCATCTAACCATGTATATCCGTAAGATGGCTTCGCATGCTCATGATGAAAAGCTGTTGATTCATTTCTTCTAGGACAGCTTAGCTGGGGCAGCTTTTAATTGGTATACACACCTTGAACGTGCCCATATACGATGTTTCAAGGACTTGACTGATGCTTTCTTGAAGTAATATAAATATAATATCAATATGGCACCAGATAAGCTACAGTTGCAGAATATGATTAAGAAAGAAACTAAAACCTTTAAGGAATATGCTCAGCAATGGAGAGAAATAGCTGTTCAGGTTAAACCCCCACTGACAGAAAGAGAAATGGTGGTCACATTCATTGACATTCTCCAATCACTCTTCTATGAGAAGATGATAGGAAGTGTGTCATCGAATTTCTCAGACATGGTCATCATCAGGGAAAGAGTTGGGGAAGGAATGAGAAGTGGGAAGATCGCTGAAAGTTCAACAGAGATATTTAGTGCTAAAAGGCCCCCAATAGGGAAGAAAAGAGAAGGGGAAGCCTATGCTGTGACTTTCAATCAGAGGAGTTTTGCCCAAGGGAGACATAGCCAAGCGCCTATCAACCCTCAGCCATCCTTCCAACCTCCCTACGTGCCTTACAACCCATACATTACTAATGCCTCCCAAACTCTATACCCCAAACCTTATCACCCAATGATCCCTTATCATGCACCATCTCTTATCCAAAACCAAACACTTCCTACCATGCCATCTCAACCAACCCAACCATGGGCCCAAAACCTAAATACAAACTAAAGAAGATCACCAGCTAACCAAGAAAAGAAACCCATCCAATTTGACCTAATTCCTATGACCTATACTGAGCTGCTACCATAATTTTTCTGAAACTCCTTATTAGTTCATTGCCCAATGAAGCCAGCGAAACCCCCTTACCCAAGAGGATTTGACCAAAATGCTAAATATGAGTACTATGTTGGGACTATAGGCCACTCAACAAAAAATTACAGAGCCTTAAAGTTCAAAGTGCAAGACTTAATTAATGCGAAATGGTTAAACTTTAAAGAAAAAACTCCTAATATAGGCCACAATCCTTTGCTTGATCATAGAGGTCCTGTAGTTAATGCCATAGAGAAGTCTTTTGGACAATGCCTCATAAGTCAGATAGTTGATGTAAAAACTCCCATGAGAGTAATTTTTTGAGAGCTTTACAAATTTGGGCTAATACAAAACCAAGTGGAGATCAAGAGGGTCCATGAAAAGGAAATGGTGTGTAATATCCATGGGAAGGTAGGACATTCTATCAAAGAATGTGATGAATTTAAGCAGATCCTTCAAAGTTTAATGGACAATCACGTAATACAAATAAATAATCAGTACGATAATGGTGATGTTTATATGGTCAAAGAAATTACACCTCCACCAGTTCAAGAGGCTGCCAAAACCTATGCAACGCAATCAATCATAAAGCAAGGTCCAGGTGTACCAAGACCATTGACGATTCATTATAGTAAAGAGGTGTCTCCACAAGTCTCTCTTGGTCAGAATCCTATCACCATTCAAGTGCCGACTCTTTTTTTCTATAAGGATACTAGAGCTGTGCCTGGGAAATATGATATGCAAGTCATTGTGATTGACCTCCAGGACAATCAAATAAAAATCTCATTGGCTATCTCTAACATATCTGGAAATGGTGGAATGACTCGAAGTGGTCGTATTTATACACCTAAGGATATGCATAAAGAGCAACTAGAGGAAGTGGAAAGAATTCAGAAAGGGAAAGGAAAAATGGGGAAAACTTCTACTGAAAAAGCTTTAAAAGAGAAGGAAGAACCAAAGACAACAAAGCAAGAGGTCTATAAGAAAGAAGTGACAGAGGAAGAAGCTTGTGAGTTCTTAAAATTCATAAAATAAAATGAATACAGGGCGGTGGATCAACTGAACCGCACCACTGCAAGAATATCACTCTTATCCTTATTAATGAACTCTGAGCCACACAGGAAGGTGCTAATGAAAGTGCTTAATCAAGCCCATGTTTCTCATGACATCACGGTTGATAAGTTGGATCGCGTTATCGGCAACATCACAGTAGATAATTACATCACTTTCACCGATGATGAAATACCCAATGAGGGAAGGGGACACAATAAAGCACTTCACATCTCAGTAAAATGTCAAGACCATATCATGGCTAGAGTATTGATGGACAATGGCTCTTCCTTGAATGTGATGCCAAAGTCGGCACTCTCTAAATTACCTTTTGATAGGTTATATATGAAATCAAGTATGATGATAGTAAGGGCATTTGATGGCACAAGGAGAAAGGTCATAGGGGAGATCGAAATACCAGTTCAAATTGGTCCCTGTACTTTCAACATACTCTTCCATGTGATGGATATTGCACCATCATACAGTTGTCTCTTAGGACGACCATGGATTTATTTTACTGGAACTATGCCTTCCACCTTGCACCAAAAAGTAAAATTCATAGTTGATAACAAGATGATTACTGTCTTTGGTGAAGAGGACTTGCTGGTGAGCAAACTGCTGGACACTCCTTATATTGAAGCTACAGAAGAGGCTCTCGAGACTGCCTTTCAAGCACTCGAGGTTGTCAATACCATTTATATAAAAGAAGAAGCTCCAATTCCAATACCGTAGCCCTCTGTTGCATCTGTAATGATGGCTAAAGTCATGCTAGAAGGGGGTTATCAGCATGGAGAGGGGCTGGGTAAGAAATGACAAGGTGCCATAGGACTTTTATAACCCTTGGAAAACAAAGGTAGATTTGGGCTAGGATACAAACCCACTAAGGCCGATAAGAGGGGAATCGTGGAAGAGAAAAAAGAGAAGAGATTGGCTCGCTTAGAAAATTGAGAACCTAAAGTGAAGGGTGTCCCTATCTGTGATATACGACAAAACTTCCAGAGCGCGAGAGTTGTGTTCGTAGACCAAGTGACCGCTATTGAAGATGATGACTTTGTCAGTCATACAGACATAGTATATGCATGTTCTTCAGATACAAGACTCAACAATTGGGAGATCTTCGAGTTTCCCATAACCTTAGAGTCTATTTCAAAGTAATTTTGTAGTACTATTCCTTTAGCTCTGCCCAAGGCTTTAGGATTTCCATTTGCAAAATGGGTTTACATGTTTCCTTTCCAATAATTGTTATTAATAAGTTTTCTCATTCCATAACTTTCATCCCACCATTATCATGACCTTATATTCATTTCATCTTTCTTGTGTCAACATCACTTAATGCAGATCTGAAAGTGATTCTCTTGAAAGTGACAGTGTTAAGATCTCATCATATAATTTTGAACACCCCGTCAATCATGCCGACAAGGATAATGAGGATGATTGGAAAACTTCACCTGAGTTAATGAGATTACTAAAACAAGAAGCTAAAGAAATCCAACCCCATGAGGAACCAATTGAAGTAATTAACTTGGGTACTGAAAATGATAAGAAAGAAATCAAAATTGGTACCTCGATGAAAGAAGATGAGCGTAACATGTTGATTAAACTCTTGTTTGATTATAGTGATGTCTTTGCATGGTCATACCAAGATATGCCTGCGCTAGACATTGACATAGTTGAGCATAAATTGCCACTAAAACCTGGGTACCCTCCGATTAAGCAAAAGTTTAGACGAATGAAAGCTGAGATGTCCCTAAAAATCAGAGATGAAGTAAAAAGACAGTTTGATGCTGGATTTCTTGTGGTTGTAAAATACCCACAATGGGCTACCAATATTGTTCCTGTCCCAAAGAAAGACGAGAAAGTCCGAATGTGTGTGGGCTATCGAGACTTAAATAGGGCCAGCCCTAAAGACGACTTCCCGTTACCTCACATTGATATTTTGGTGGACAACACTGCTCAACATTCATTTTTTTCCTTTATGAATGGTTTCTCAGGATACAATCAAATCAAAATGGCACCGAAAGACATGGAGAAAACCACATTCATCACTTTATGGGGAACCTTCTGCTACAAAATGATGCCTTTGGGTTTAAAAAATGATGGGGCAACATATCAAAGAGCCATGGTGACATTGTTCTATGATATGATGCACAAAGAAATAGAAGTTTATGTGGATGATATGATTGCGAATTCAAAAATAGAAGAAAATCATATAATTAATCTGCAAAAGCTTTTTGAGCAATTGAGGAAGTTCAAACTCAGACTAAATCCTACAAAATGCACTTTTGGTGCCAGATCAGGCAAACTATTGGGGTTTGTGGTAAGCCAGAAAGGAATAGAAGTTGATCCTGACAAGGTCTGGGCCATACTAGACATGCCAGTCCCTCGCACTGAAAAGGAAGTTCGGGGATTTTTGGGAAGGTTGAATTACATCGCTCGATTCATATCCTATCTCACAGCAACATGCGAGCCGCTCTTCAAGTTGTTATGCAAGAATTAGCCAGTCAAGTGGAATGAAGATTGCCAAAGAGCCTTTGAAAAAATCAAGCAATATTTACAAGAACCCCTAATTTTGGTGCCTCAAGTGCCAGGGAGATCTCTCATTATATATTTGATAGTACTTAATGAGTCTATAGGTTGCATACTAGGACAACATGATGAATCCGGTAGGAAAGAACATGCCATCTATTACTTAAGTAAAAAGTTCACCGATTATGAGGCAAAGTACTTATTGTAAGAGCGAACTTGTTGCGCCTTGGCATAGGCTGCCCATCGATTGAGGCAATACATGTTGTGTTACACTACTTGGTTGGTGTCCAAAATGGACCCTATCAAGTATATCTTTGAGAAACCCACTCTCATTGGGAGAATCACACGATGACAAGTTTTATTATCGGAGTATGAAATTGTTTATGTCACCCAAAAGGCAATTAAGGGAAGTGCCCTTGCAGATTATCTGGCTAGCCAACCTATAGAGGATTATGGGTCGATGCAATGTGAGTTCCCTGATGAAGATATAATGGCTCTGTTTAAAAATGAGGAATCCTTTGAAAAAGAAAAATGGACTATGTGGTTTGATGGAGCCTCTAATGCACTGGGGCACGACATTGGAGCCATCTTGATCTCCCCTGAAGATAAATTCATCTCAATCACAGCAAGGTTGTGTTTTGACTGTACTAACAATATAGCAGAATATAAAGTGTGTGCTTTGGGTATTCAGGCAGCAATAGAATCAAAAGTGAAGATCTTACAAGTATATGGGGACTCTGCCTTGATCATTCATTAACTAAAAGGAGAATGGGAGACCCGTGATGCCAAACTAATCTCATACCATGTTTACATCAAAGAATTGATTGAGCAATTTGATGAAGTCACTTTTCATCATGTTCCTCGAGAAGAGAACCAATTGGCTGATGCTTTAGCCACACTATCATCAATGTTCCAAGTAAGTCCTGAAAGGGACCTACGACTTATAAAAATGAAAAGTCATGACTGTCCTGTATATTGTCAAGTGGTTGAAGATGAGCCTGATGGGAATCCGTGGTACCATAACATCAAATGTTTCATCAAGAATAGAAAATACCCTGCAGGCGCTTCAGAAAATGACAAGAGGACCTTGAGGAGGCTTGCGATGGGTTACTTTCTGAATGGGGAAATACTTTACAAAAGAAACCATGATATAGTGCTTCTAAGATGTGTTGATGCAATGGAAGCAGAAAAGATTATTGAAGAAATACATAAGGGTTCCTTCGGAACTCACTCCAATGGACATGCAATGGCAAGAAAAATCCTAAGATCTGGTTATTATTGGTTAACCATGGAAACTGACTACTTCAATCATGTGAGGAAATACCATAAGTGCAAAACATATGCTGATAAGATCAATGCATTGCCAGTCCCCTTGAATGTCCTAGCAGTACCCTGGCCATTCTCCATGTGGGGTATGAATGTCATAGGACCTATTGAACCTAAGGTCTCAAATGGGCATCGCTTTATCCTTGTCCCGATAGACTACTTTACCAAATAGGTTGAAGCTACTTCTTATGCCAATGTGACTAGGAATATGGTGATCAAGTTCATTAAAAGAGAGTTGATATGTCGTTATGGTCTACCAAATAAGATCATCACTAATAATTTAACTAACTTGAATAACAAAATGATGAAGGAAATGTGCTAAAATTTCAAGATCCAACACCATAACTCCTTGCCATATCGCCCAAAGATGAATGGGGTTGTTAAGGCAGTAAACAAAAACATCAAGAAGATCATCCAAAAGATGGTTGTGATATACAAAGATTAGCATGAGATGCTTCTTTTTGCTCTGCATGGTTATCGCATGTCTGGCCATACCTCAACTGGGGCAACTCTTTTCTCTTTAGTTTACGGAATGAAAGCCGTACTCCCTATTGAGGGAGAGATCCCCTCATTAAGAGTATTGATGGAGACAAAATTGGAAGAGGCCGAATGGGTCCAAGCCCAACTAGATCAGTTGAATTTTATTGAAGGTAAAAGGTTAACTGCACTATGTCATGGCCAGTTATATCAAAGGAGGCTTATGAAAACCTATGCGGAAAAAGTGCGCCCTCGACAATTTCAAGAAAGAGACTTAGTGCTCAAAAAGATCCTGCCAATTCAAAAAGATCACTGTGGAAAATGGACTCCAAATTATGAAGGACCTTATGTCGTGAAGAAGGCTTTCTCTGGAGGGTCCTTGATTCTCACAAAAATAGACAGTGAATATCTACCACTTCCTGTAAATTCAGACGTAATCAAGAAATACTATGCGTAAAAACACTACTTGTCAAAAAAAAAAAAGGAAAAAGAAGAAAAAGGAAAAAGAAAAGAAAAAGGAAAAGCATGGCTAACTAGGTAGAAAACCTGAAAAGGCTACTTAGGCAAAAGTTAGAACGACCTGGTAGGTTGAAAACTCGAAAGAGCGACCTAGGCAAAAGTTAAGGTCCAAAATGAAATGACAATAGTGCTTAATATGACAAAGGAAGTGAGACCTGAGCGGCTGAGCCTCCATGCCAGGGAGGAGCATCTCTACTTTAGAGCAAACTAAGTTTTCCATGTTGGGGCAGGCCAAATGATCCCAACTGGGGCAATCAAAGTCTTCATAGGCTAGTTAATGAGTGTTCGAAATCAGGTATGCAGAGGATTGACACTGATTATGATAAAGGGTTTCGCTGGAAGAACTGAAGACATTTGCCCTCATCATCTCTTTGTAAATTTTATATTGATGACCACAATATTACTTTCTTTTCATCATTCCCATTTCAATACAATATCGTCATGTTTTTACCTTTGCCTCTTCTTTGACTCAATATGCATTTTTCTAATAATCATATATTGGAATGTGAAATATGTGACATTGCTATCAGAACATTGAGAATTGTTAATGACTTGAAAGGTATAGGAAACATAATGATTCCTGATAAGAGTGTTGATAAAAAGAAAGGACAACCAAGTCACCTCAAGGGTCATCTAAAGGATTTTCCCATTGCTCTTATGTATCACATCTAATGCACGCATCAAGGGTCATTCTGGTTAAACATTTCAACCATAGACTAAATAGACAAATGAAGGGTTACCAATAGATCCCATCCCAGTTCATCTTTGAAAGTGATCACGATCATGTCCTCAAGGTCGTAGAGACAAAAAAAAAGACAAAAAAAACAAAAGAAAAACAAAAAAACAAAAAAAGATAAAGAAAACAAAACAAAACAAAAAAAAGTTTTTCATACTCTCATACATCTGAAGCATGCATTGCATAGTGCATTTTTTTTCAATTTGCTAGCCTTTACCTACAAAGGTTAAACTAGTTGTTTCCTTTTCTGGGTCCCCGTACCTATTGTTTTACCCTTTTAGGTTCCCGCACCTATCGTTTTATGTTTTTGGGTCCCCGTACCTATTGCCTTTAAGTTTTTTTTGTTAAGCTTCAGCGGATACCTGACTCTGCAGGTTTTTTCCTTTTTATGGGTACCCACACCCATATCTTCTTGGTTTTTACCTTTTTGGGTCCTCGTACCCATTATTTTATGTTTTCGAGTCCCAGTACCCATTGCCTTTAAGTTTTTTATTAAGCTTCAATGGATACCTAACTCCGTAAGCTTCTTATCTTTTTTGTTAAGTTTTGACGGATACTTGACTCCATAAGCTTTTTACCTTTTATGCCTTAAGTTTTCTGTTAAGCTTCAGCGCATACCTGATTCTGCAAGCTTTTTACCTTTTATGGGTCCTCGTACTCATTGTTTTTATGTTTTTGGGTTCCTGTACCCATTGCCTTTAAGCTTTTCTGCTTTAAGTTTTCTACTCAGTTTTGATGGATACCCGACTCCGTAAGCTTTTAACCTTATTTTTGTTAAGCTTCAGCGGATACCTGATTCCATAAGCTTTTTACGTTTTGGGTCCTCGTACCCATTGTTCTATGTTTTTGGGTCCCTGTACCCATTGCTTTTAAGTTTCTTGTTAAGCTCTGGTAGATACCCTACTTTGCAAACTTTTTATCTTCATGCTTTAAGCTTTCTGCCAAGCTTCAGTGGATACTCGACTTTGCAAGTTTTTACCTTTTCTGCTTCAAGTTTTCTATGGATACCTGAATCCACAAGCTTTTTACCTTTTTTGCTAAGCTTTAGTGGATACCCAACTCTGCAAGCTTTCTACCTTTTCGCTTTCTGTCTTCAACGGATACCTGACTCCACAAGCTTTTACCTTTTCATGGACAAAATTGAATCAATTCCTTTGACTTTCATTTATTTTAAATGTAAAGCAAATGGGGGCAGCTGTTGATACCCAATTTTATCCATATTTATTTTATTTATTAAGTCTGATTTCTTTTTTAAAAAAGAGAGAGAGAGAAAAAGAAAAAATGATTCTATTTTGAGAAATAAAAAAAAAGAGGAAAATGGGTTACAGATTAACCTATAACCCAATTCATTTCCCTTTCCAGCTGCTGCAACCCTGGCCATCAAACCCTAGCCTTCACAAATAGCTGCATTGAATTGGATTAAAAACTTCAAACAGTTTTCTTTTCCATTTGCCTTCCAATCATCATGCAACAACATTAAGTTCAGATGGTTTTGATCTTTTTGCCTTCCAATCATCAGAAATTGAGGAGATTTTTTTTGTAAGTTTTTCTTATAAGAATCATCCTCACACAGAGCAATGGAGGCAGAAAAATTCCTACACACACAAAAATTCCATGTCACCAGAAACCACTTGCAGCAAACCACCATCATCCACATACCAAGCATCACCAAAAGCCTTCTTCGCTTACCTTTTTTTTTCCATCTCTGCACCTGCCCATTCTTACCATTATTCTTCACCCATTCTCACCATCATCTTGACCCATTCTCTGCAACCATCCTTTTCGACCATCAAACACCTCATTCCTAGCTTCCAAAGCCACCGTAACCGAACCTCCACCCCTTCACCTTCATCATCTTCAACCTCCAAACAATCAACCACACCACTAACCAAACCACCATTAAAACAATCTCCATCCTCTTCAACCTTAAACCACCATTACAAACCACATCCTCAACCTTGAACTTGCAAGACCACCTCCCCTGTTCGCGCAACCCACGCACAACCAGCCTAACCAAAGCCACCATCGCTTTCTCACTGTAGCCATCGCGCAACCGTGCTCTCCCGAACAAGACGACTGTGACCGAGCCATTCACCATGATCGTCACCCCTCTGCACCACACATAAGGCAGCCGCGCCATTCACCGTCCTTGAGTCTCCATGTCGTGCCGCAAATCACACCATCACGTCCCCACTGCTTTTCGAACCCAATCCCATTAGATCCGGCACTGTCACACCTTGCCGGAGCTCCACCGCTGCCCGTAGCCCAGATCGAACCACCTTCTCCCCTGTCTGCGCCGCCTCTCACCCCGTCGCCGGCACTCCACCACGCTGCTCTGCCACACGGCCTCGCGTCGTCCCTCATGTCGTCCACCTAGATCCACTGTGAGCCATTCTCAAACGTTTCCCTTCTATTTGTTTTTTTCTGTCTCATTTTCATTTCTGAGAGACTAAAAGTCTCTTTCAATTTTTTTTTGTTTCCTTTCCTTTTTTATTACTATTTATTTCTTTTTTTACTTCTATTTAGATTAATTTTTAAACTTTTTTTGAGTTATTGATTGGGTGTCTCACTTGGGTGAAGTCATAGGGTATTTTATTTTTACTTGTACAAAATAAATTCTAAATAATCTTATTCCATATTGCTCTTTGTAAATATGTCATTACACATTTGTACCTGTATTTTAATTTAACTCATTTATTTTTGTATTAATGTATTAATCAAACAATTTAAAATGACCGAAGACGGAAAAATTGGGAGAGGATTAGAGTACCGATCAAATACACTATTTCCGATAATCTTGAGGCTTTATATTGGATTTGTCAGGAGTGCTGGCGAGGTCTAATATCCACATAAAAATTAAAATAATTACGTAAACTAAAATACAACCTTTTTTATAAACTAAGATAAAAAAAATTTGTAAAATAAAATATTCAAATAAAAGCGAACAATTTCGCATAGTCTCAACATTATGATTGTGGTGAATTCAAAGAAAAAAAAATCTTTTTTTGTCTTTTTTTTCAAAAAATAATTTTTTTCTTTCTTTGCAAAATTTTATTTTAAATCATTTCATCCCATCAAAAATAAATATTTTGAAAATTCTTTTCTTTGTAAAATTAACAATTTCAATTCACTACTTTTATATAAAATGCTACAGACTTAGAATTTGTTCCAAAATAATGGCTATTTAGCCACCCATGTCATCTCTTAGTCATTTATCATCTTTGATAACATGCTGACAAATGGGACATGTAAAAAAAATAAAAACAAAAAAATTTCTTTTCTTCTTGATAATAAAGGACTAATTTAATTAATCTTACAAATAATATTAGATTAAATAGGTAACCGTTCTTAGAATGGACGGCGTAGGGTGCTAATACATTCCCTACCCGTAATTAACCCCCGAATCTCGAGCTCTAAAACGTAGACCATCTTTTAGGTGTCCAATTGCACTATTCCATTTAATGGATAAAGCGATTGGTGGCGACTCTTAACAACACGAGGTCTTTTCCTCCGCCCTTTGGGATGGTTGCGACAAATATAATATATGTATAAAAATTATACGCAAAACATTTCCCTTATCATCTTAGAAATTGAAGCCACGTTTGGTGATGCTAATTGATAACAACTGTATAAATTACTTAATTGTATGAACAAAAACTTAGAGAATACTGTTATAGAAAGCTAGAGCAATTGTATGTTGGCCGCCCACAAAAAAAAATAATATATTGACCAAAAGTCATAATACGTTAGTAATTTAGAATTTCAAAAGAGGAAGGAACCTACACAAAAAAAGAAGCTGTGGCATAGCTTGAGTGCAGGGACGCTCGAGCTTTCTAGGGCAAAATCTAAATTTACACATACCAAAATATCCCTTTGCATAAAAGGCTTAAAAAAAGGGAAAGAAAGAGACCATCCATGATAGATGAACAGTTACAAACTTACGGTAGCCTCTAGAAAAGCATAGGAAAGCAGGTTTTTGGGTCAATAAAAACTTTTAAAAAGGCTTTCATCTTTCCTTTTTGGTGCTTATGGAAGCATTGCAATCCTTCTTCCAGATATTTAAGAATAAACACTAGTCATTGCATAAACTCATAAAATTTCCTCTAGGTGAAAATGCTTTGATTTTGTGTAAGTTTTTGCTTTTTGTGACTTCATCTGTATAGAACAGTATCCTCCACCGAGAAAACAAAGGAGACAAAAAAAAAATTGTGGCTACATTAGTGTCGCAACCATCCTGAAGGGTGTAACATTCTAATATTTACTATCCAGATATATCATCATATAAAAGGATAATCAATATTGACCATGCTACTTCTAACATACATCAACAAACTAAACTCATATCATTCATATACAATGAGCAAATATAGAGAGTCACGGTAACAAAAGTTATATATATACATCACAACCTCAAAAAGCCATATTATTATAAATAACTCTAAACAATTAAGTAAATATAAAACATATATATAAGCTCAGCTCAAAACAACATCTATATTATGCTAATCCTCATACATCTTCTTTTTCCCCTTCGACGAACTTGTACCTGGATTTACATGACAACACAATTAGGGTGAAAAAACATATCTCAGTAGAAGTATTCCAATACCAGTAATTTATACAATCATAAAGATTATTCAACCACAAAGCTAACACTTCAATCACAGAAGTACACAATTGCCTATACAATTGCAATGTCATATTTTTATGTATGATAGCAACCGCCTGTACAATTATCTTGCTATGCTTAATTATGTCTGATGTGTATGTCTATGCAAGTCCTAAGAATGAATGTAGTTTCAAGATGTCATGAGCCTTCAGACGTATTGAGGATATTACCCACCTCAACTACTTTAAGATATGTTATGATATGTCATGGTTTATCAGGCATAGTGAGGATATGACTCACCAATACTATCCATCAAAACAAATAGAGGATATTACTCACCTCCACTGGTTAAACAAAGCAAAGAAGATATTACTCACCTCGTTACTTAACAACATAATAAGGATATTACTCACCCTATTACTCACAATATAGAGAGGATATTATTCACTTCATCATGTTACTCAAACATCTCATGCAAAACAATCACTAATTACCTCCTATAATTAGCATTACAATTGATTTATATGCATCTCAAACTCATATCACATATACTTCATCAAATACTTATAGAAGTACTTTAACACTCTTAAAAGAGCATATATGAGTGATTCTAACACTTAGGGAACTCATTTTCTCAATCCAACATAATACACGATATATGTATATACAACTATGTCAAATTATTTCTCATAATCATTACAAATCAACTTGATTCAACACATTTATTCTTCATTAAATACTCCTATTAGAGTCTCAACACACTTTAGGAAACATATAATAATGATCCTATCAAGCCAAGAACTTGAAAACATAAAAAATAACATTTTTAAATATTATGGCATCAGACACAGGCTATATCTCATTACGCGCTCTCCCCCCCCTGGTGTCTTCAGACACGGGCCGTGTTTCTCAATCAAAAACATTGCAGCAGCTTCTGCAAAACCATGGAACTATTCCATTGGTTCTTCCTCCTCCTCTAATCACTCAAACTTCATATCCAGGTGATTTCCAACCTTCCACAAGGTTCATCTAGACATAGCAACTCTTACTCCACTTTGAATTAACTCAAAACCAAAAATATTGGATAATCATCCATTACAAAATCTAAAACCCCAAATCTCAACTCAAATAGAATTAAAGGTATACAAGGGTTGAAAATCTATTTTCATACACCCAACAACTCATAAACAAGCCGTCCTCAAGTTCTACAACAAGTTCAAGCCAAAACAACCAAAAATAACTCAAAACCTAAAATTGTACATCAAGCCATAACTCAAGAACAAGATGAAGAGAGTAGGAAAATGAGTTAAGAAAAATGTTTCCCTCTACCTCAAGATCAAGAATATGTAGCCAAGGGTGGATCCAAGCTCCACTTGATTCATCTTCCTTCTTCCTCTTCTTCTCTTCCTCTTCGGTTTCTCTCTTCTATTTTCTTTTCTTTCTTTTTTTTTCTCTTCTCTGTTTCTTAAATCTCCCAGTCGTGGGATATTTAATAAGGGAAGTCAAATTTGACTTCTCTTGGATAGGTACCAAAACCTCGATCTGCTAAGAATACCTAGATTTCACCAAATCTAGATTTCTAACTTCCAATAAGTTTAAAATAAATCCTAAGATTCATTAAAAATCCTATTTCACCATTTCTCTATTTTTTCATATCAGCTGCTAGTCAAACCAGCATTAAAACACACAACTAGTATGCTTAAAAATGTCAAACTAACTCTGATTGACCTCAAACTTTAACTGTAACACAGTTCATACATTTGTGACTTAGAAATAAACTTTCCACATTTATTTCTACTAACTAAGCAGTTTAAGTCACTTTCAGAGTAAATAACGACTATATTTCACATATAGTGTTACAGCAAAGTACCTAAACGTGCTTTGACAATCACAAAACTTAACAGACATGATAAACAGGTATTATGTAACACCTCAAAATTTATTATTTCTCAATAATGTCTGAATTGTACTATTTTGTGATTTCTGTATGCTGTAAATTTATTTTGACTATTCTGTGACTATTTTTTATCTTTACGTGTGAGTGAGGACAAAGCATGCTGAAAAGACCCATGTGGATTTGTGGGGACACTTATCAATCTTGCAAGCAGTCTCGGGATGTTACATATTAAGCTACCTCCGTAACTATATACAAGTCTATCATGTTTTCTAAGATGTTACAAAGGGCACCACAAAATTAAAAAGAAGAGACTTTGAGATGTTGGGAGTTGCCACCAATTGTTTTATCCATTAAATAGAATGGTGCAATTGGACACCTAAAAGATGGTCTATACGCTTCAAAGTTTGAGTTTCAGGGGTTGATTATAGATAGGAAGGGTATTAGCACCATATGTCATCCGTTCTAAAAACGGTTACATATTTAATCTAGTATTATTTGCAATATTAAGTAAATTAGTCCTTTATTATTAAAAAGAAAAGAATTATTTTTATTTTGACATGTCTCATTTGTCAGCATGTTATCAAAGATGATAAATGACTAAGACATGAAATGGGTGTCTAAATAACCATTATTTTGGAACAAATTCTAGACCTGCAACATATTATATGAAAGTGGTGAATTGAAAGTGTGTTTAATTTCACAACAAAAAGAATTTTCAAAATATTTATTTTTTATGGGATATTTTGAATAAAATGTTTTAAAAGGAATTTTGCAAAGAAAAAAATTTATTTTTGAAAGTGGCAAAAAGGATTTTTGAATTCACCACAATCATAATATTGAGACTATGCAAAATTATTCGCTATTATTTTGGTTTATAAAAATATTTTAATTTTAATGTGAGAATTAAACCTCACCAGCGCTCATGACAAGATTCAATATAAAGGCCTCAAGAGTATTGGGAAGTGCGTATTTGATCGGTATTCAAATCCTCTTCTAATTTTTCATCGCCAGCCAATTTTAAATTGTTTGATTTATACATTAGTGCAAAAATGAATGAGTTAAATTAAAACACAAGTAAAAATGTATAATGATATTATTACAAAGAGTAATGTGAAATAATATTATTTTTATTAGAGATTATTATAGCGTCGTCAACGCTCTTAGAAAAACCATAAAACTTCTCCTCACCTCAAGAAAGTCAAGATATCTCCACTATCGCGGCTAATCTTAATTATTCTATCATCAGAATCTTATCTCATGTTTAGAGTTTTATTTTATGCAAACATGGATGACAATAGCGAAAACATAATAAACATGGAAAATAAAACTACTATGCTTTTTCATTTTTTCATATTTTTTTATCATTTATATTCCTTTTTTGGTATTTTTACTCACGCATAACAAGATACTCTAAAAAAAACTAAAAAACTTTGGCCCATTTTACCAATTTCACAAAAAAAAAGCCTTTTAAACCCAAAGCCCATTTGATTAATTTTTTTTTGTTTTTATATATTTTTAGCATATTAATGAAACAAAGATTAAAAAAACATTTTCTTTTAAAAACAAAGAAAGAGACCTTGTCTTGGAATCTGGAAAACGTAATAGCAAAAAAAAAGGATCGTGATGGAGCATGGCGCGATGGTGAGACAGGGTGCTGGTGGTGGTGCGCCAAGTTTGGGGTGCAACGACAGTGGCTCGCGGGTGGAAAATCTGGACTAGAGACGCGTGCTTGACCATACGCAGCGAGGCAACGTGGTGGAGCTCCAATCTGAGGTGGTTGTCGGTCTGGGTTCAATGACGATGCCAGGTTACAGGGTTGTTGCTGCTCGTGAAATTGGGTAGAGCGAGGCAGAGATGGAAGCGAAGGTGTGACAGTGGTTATAGAAGGGTGGCTGTACGACGTCACAAATCTACAAAGGTGGTGCAGCGCGGTAGTGGCTTAGGAACATTGGGTCGCAGTTGGCTTAGAGACGCGGTGTAGCGCAGATTTAGGCTATGGAGAATGACAGTTTTGGTTCGAGGCACTAGATCGTGGGTCGCAAGCAAGGTGGCGAGGCAGGGCGAAAGTGGTTCTAGGTGGAAAGCAAAAGGTTGCGGGTTCTGGTTCTGGGGTGCCAGTGACAGGGGTTGCGGGTGGTTGCAGGTTGTGCTCTGTTTAGGGATTTTGCCATTAGGTTCTCTTTTGATTTTTAATTTTCTCTCTCTCTCTCTCTTGGTTGTTGTTGTTGTGTGGACCATGTTCATGGTTAGAAAGTGTTGTGATATTGGCAAGTGCACCAAATTACAAAAGTAATAAAGAGTGAGATAAGTATCGTTCCCACGAGGATTATGTTGATAATTACTGAATTCACCAAATCAACATTATTTAAGCTATTAAAAAGAGAGTTAGTAAAAATAATAATAAGAAAGAATAAGCAAAAATAACAAAAGTAAAATTTAATTAATTGGGTAAAGTTGGAAGACAATGATATCAAAGTATTAGGGGTCAGATTTCACTTGAACTCTTCTAATGCAAAATCAAATATTGGTTTAATCAAATTTTATTCTAATAATTCATGGTCTATTCCCAAAATTAATCAATATAGAATCCCTTGGAGTATTATTCCTCTTCACACTAGTTAGAATTAATTAATCCCTTAGTCTAACCCCAAATAGAGAAGACATTATTAAAAATGAGAGAATTAAGAGAAAGACCACATAACCCACAACGTTTATTCCTAGCGATTGCAGAAATTGTGGTATTTATCACAAGTTCTAGGTTCATGCAAATTTTTTCAAATCATACATCAACCCAAAAATCATTCCTAAATTGGCCATATTTAGAAAAGCATTAAGAAAAGAGATAAACACGTAAATCATAAAATTAAAACATAGATTAAACTCATAAAAGAATTTACATAATCCAAATATCAAGATTCATCATCACCCTAACAAAAGAGGTTTAGTTACACATGAAAACAGAATAACACAAAAGGAAGAATATGACAAACTCCATTGTAGATAAGTGAAAAAGTTGAAGAAAATTCTTAATCTTCAAGCCTAATTGCGCTCACACCACTTTAGGGTTTCTGCCTCTTGACGGCTGTTGCATTCTGTCCAAGTGTGTGTTCAATTTGGCGTAACTTTTGTATTTATAAAGAATTAACATGCTATGTTACGTGTTTAGCGCTCAAGCGATAACTTTCCAACGCTTAGGCGCTGGATTTCTGAAATCACGTTGTTGTAAATGCTCTACGCGCTTGGGCACTCCTGGGACACTAAAGAGAAATTCTAGGACGCTCAAGCGTTGAGTCTCCAACGTTCAAGCACTGGACGTCTAAAATGGAATTTCCTCTTTTTCTTACTTCTTTAAATGTCTAATCTTTTCCATATGTAATTACTTATAAAAACATGTAAAACACGTAATAAGAACACAATTTAAAATACTAAAAACATAATAAAACTTAAGAATAAAACGCAATCAAAGATATTAAAAGAGGATGAAAACCCAAGATTTTGAATTGTAAAAATATGAATTTTTAAAGATTCATCACCCTCCCAAACTTAAGATTTTACTTGTCCTCAAGCAAAAAGAAAAAGAATTAAAAACAAAACAAAAAAACTAAAATCAAAACTTGCTAACTCAAACCTGGAAATACCGGGTAGTGAATATCATGTATATCCTCAGAAACTGCTTCACAATCTAATTTTCTAGTGCCATACATGTATAGTCCAATTGTTACATTGTCTCCCACATGCAACTCTCATGCATAAATGACTTCCCATAAACATGAATATAAGACCAAATCTAATCATAGAGCACAAGCCCGGATAGGTTTATCAAAATGTAAATGCACATCAAACTTGCATCTATAGGGTTGTTTTTCATATTTATTTTCACTAATGTAAACAACACATAACCAAATATCAAAAGGGATTTTACAAAGCTTGTAATGTAAGGCCAAAGGTAAGAGATAAGAAAGAAGAGGTAAGATAAACAAAACAAAAGTTGAAATACATAAGCATGCAAATTTCAAAATTCAAGTCATAAAATGTAGAGCAAGTGCAAAACGGAGCATAAGAATCAATATTTTATTACTTTTTCTTTTCTTTTCTTCTTTTTTATTTAACAACTTCCACCCCCAAACTTATTTCTTTACAATACTTTAGGTGGACTTTTTTTTTCTTTTTTTAGCTCCTGAAATATTTCATGTACAAGAATAACGAAGGCTTGAATAATAAAATAATACAAGATATGCACTCAACAAAAGGTGTGTAAGAAAATAATATTTTTTATTATTTTTTTATGGGTATGGAAATGGTAAATGTGGGTAAAGAAAAAAAAATAGAGGTCAAACAATAACAAGGTTGTAAAAAGGACCTAAGGATATACTGTGTATACAAGTTAGCTTGAAAAGCTCAAACAGTCCAAAGAAGGCCATTATCATTTCCTTAATCATGCATTGCCTAGAATTTCACCTCAAGAGAGAATCTAACAACTTCTAGATACAAATTATCCACACACATGTATTCCCATAAACTTTCTCTAAGCTTGACATGCATTCATATCTCAAGATCTACCAAACATAAAGATAGAAAATACATTCATACATAATTAAAACAATAAAGATAAACATAACTCTCGAATTCTCATATGATTTCTTAAGAAAAGAGAGCGATTCACAGTTTATGCAATCATCAGATATTCAATTCAACAAATCAGTATGCACAATTTTAACAAAATGACTCAAAACACAATAGGGTGATGATGACAAAATAAAATCAATAAAAATAAATAAATAAATGCGGAAATAAAATACTAAAGGAATGAGAAAAAGAAATCTTTTTTGCCAGCAACTATATACTTCCATCTACGAAAGGCTCTGAACTCGGAGAGACACCTAAGTGATGTGTGTGAAACAATATCATGTTTTATTTTTGTTTTGCATGCATTTTTAAGCATTTTAGGCATGTTAGTTTCTCTTTTTATTTATTTTTCATTTAGTTCAGCTAACTGCGGTATTTGTGATGTTGTTGTGCAGGATTGGTGCTTAATTGGCCTTGAAATGGATGGAAAGCTTGCATGATTGAAGTTGGAGCTTTATGAATGGCAAACAGGGGCAAAAAGCTCACTCCAGAGAGTTCCACGGCCTGCTCGTGGAATTTTTCATGGCCATGGATCGAGTAGCTGCATGAAGAAGCAAAAGTGATTTTCCAAAGAATTCTATGGCATGACCGTGGAATAATCCACGGCCGTGGAATTCAGTCAGCAAGATCCACGGCCAGCCAATGGAATAATCTACGAATGTGGATCACAGTTCGCATCAGTTTTTAAGCTTTATTTTTTTTTGGGCCTTTTAGAGAGTTAAAACCCTAGGGGTATAAATACATGTTCTGAATATAGTTTTGGGGTTCCAATTTGGTTTTAAGGAGGCACGTTTGAAGGCTCTTGATCTTCATCTTTCTCCTCTCTTCTCCCTACGCTACGAGTTTGGATGTTCTTGAATATGTTTTCTTGTTTCTTCTTCTCCATGTCTGAGTAGTTTCTTTTGTTTCTAGGATTGGGCAATGCCCTTTGATACATTGATGATGATTAATTGACTTTGTTTACCCCTTTTTATTAATCTTGAATGTTCTTTGATTCAATCCTTATTGTGCTTATTCATGTGAATTTGCTGGCCACATATTTACATCTCATAGATATCTAGGGACGTACTGAGAGGTGAACCTAGGTGTTGGAACCATAAGAACTGAACTTAAGGTCTAAATCATGAGAGTAGGTTTAACCTTTCGAGGATTCAAAGAATTACCATAAAGCGTAATGGGTTTAATTTAAATTCAATTACCACGAGAGTAGGAATTGGCTTAATTGGGCACGATTCTTGTCTCTTGAGAAAGAACATTAACTAATTTAGGATAATTCACCTTTAATTGAATTTTAATTTTAATAAAATGGTTGTCAATTAGGATTTGTTTTGTATCATTATGGTTACCCCAATCTTGGAAGCTTTCTTGAATCTGAAAAACCTTTCTTAATAACTTGTTATTTTTGTTCGTAATTTATACTTTTATATTTATTTATTTAATTGCCTAGTTACTACGTTCTCATCAATCAACAATTTTATCCCATTTGTTTAATTTAATTGAATTAATTAATTAATTATTATTTATAGACATAGTCCCTGTGGATTCGATCTTTTTATTACTTGACGATGAAACCGTACACGTGCGGATTTCACACATCACTAAGCGACTCAACATTAACTTAAAAAAAACCAAAAATAATATTAGTTAATAAAATAAGAAAAACTAAAAACAAACTGAAGAAAAATAAATAAATAATATATTTTAAAATAAAAGAAAAAGAAAAAAATTTGGATTGCCTCCCAAAAAGTGCTTGTTTAACGTCATTAGCTTGACATTGCCTTTTCAATTACTCACGGTGGCTTGAAGCAGGAGAAGTAAGATGATTTCTTTCTTTTTTCAGAACAATGCATCCATCTTTGGTCAACAACCTTTGAAATACCTCCCAATGCACTTTGAACTTGACTTGAACTTGGTTGTTCTGAATATACCTTAGTATATGAAATGTCATCTGGCCATGAAGGTCTCAATTTATCAAAAGATAATAGATTAGGTTTCAATTTATCAGAAGATTTTGGCCTTTTTTTGCAATGAATTATGAGAGATGGGAGGACCTTTCTTTGTTTCATTAGTCTTAGAAATAGAAGAATCAACATTAATCAAAGGTGGAGAGCTCTTACCAATCAACTCCTTTTGAGACTTATCTTTATTGTAATTAATGAGAGTATAAAGATCTGATATTGGTGAAGACTTATCAAAGACATTGATAGTCACTTGATCTCCATCCACCCTAAAAATCAATTTACCTCTTGGAACATCAATCAATGCTCCTGAAGTAGCTAAGAACGGTCTTCCAAGAATCAGAGGGATATCAACATCCTCATTCATATCTAAAATCACAAAATCTGTGGGAAAGAAGAATTTATCCACCTTTACTAGAAAATCTTCAACTATACCATATGGACGTTTGCTTGACCAATCAGCTAATTATAAAGGCATTGTAGTTAGCTTCACTTTGTCAATCCCAAGCTTACAAAGAATTGGCAATGGCATTAAATTGATGCTAGTTCCTAAGTCACATAGAGCCTTCTCAATGGTTAGCTTACCAATAGTGCATAGAATAGTAAAACTACTTGGATCCTTTAACTTTGGATGTAGTTTTCGCTGAATTATGGCACGGCACTCTTCAGTAAGTGCCACAGTTTCATCTTTCTTGAGTTTCCTCTTCTTTAATAATAGGTCCTTCATAAATCTAGCATATGATGACATCTGCTTAAGTGTTTCAGTAAAATGAATATTTATCTGTAACTGCTTGAAAATATGAAGGAACTTTAAAAATTGCCTCTCTTGCTTCTCTTGATTTTCCTTCTTCAATCTCTAAGGAAATAACATCCTAGCGTACAGTGAAGGGTCAAATGTTTTCTTTTTCTTAAGTTCTTTCTTCCTTCTTTGCACTCTTGGTTGTTTTTCTTCAGCTTTTTCCTTCTCAATCTCTTCTTCTTTATTGCCATCTTTCTCTTGGACTTGACTCGTATAGGGAGGTACTTCCTCAGTTTCATCTTCTTTTGGTTGAGGACTAATAACTTTCTCATTCCTCAAAGACATTGTCATACATTGCTCTTTAGAATTAACCACTATATCACTTGGTAAGGTGCCTGGAGGTCTCTCTGATAGCTGTTTTGTTATTTGACAAACTTGATTATCTAAACTCTGAATAACTGCTCTTTGATTCTGAAAATTAGCTCTTATTTTCTCTATAAAATTGGAAGTCTATTGCACAAAAGTAGAGGTTTACTGCATAAACTTTTCAAGTGTACTTTCAAGAGAAGACTTCTGCTCGAGTTGAGCATTCAGTGGTATCGCTTGATTTTTCCAAGAGAAATTGGGATGATTCCTTCAACCTGGATTATATGTATTAGAATAAGGATTATCTTGTGGTCTCGAATGATTTTCCATATAGTTGACAAGCTCTGGAACAATAACACCTGAGTTTCCTGCCTCACATTGACCATTAACATGGTTGCCTCCACAGAAATCGCGAGTTAAGGTTTGGTGATTAACTGAATTTACCTGCATACTATCAACTTGCTTGGTAAGGTTGGCGATGTGCTACAGAATCATTTTATTCTGCACAAGTAAAGCACCAATTGTGCTAACCTCCATGTCTCCCTATTTAACAGTAGATCTTCTACTAGGAAACTGGTATTTGTTGGTAGCCATAATCTCAAACAATTCCTGAGCCTCTTTAGGAGTTTTAGTATTTAATGACTCACCTGCAGATGCATCCACCATAAGTCTTGTGGAATGATTCAAACCATTATAGAAGATCTGCACTTATTGCCAAACTTTGAAAGCATGATGAGGACACTTTCTCAGTAGTTCCTTAAATCTTTCTCATGCTTCATAGAGATATTCTCCTTGATTTTGAGTAAAGCAAGCAATCTCACTCCTTATCTTCACAAACATTGATGGAGGAAAATACCGAGTGAGGAACTTACTAACTAGATCATCCCAAGTGGAGATGCTTTCTTGAGGCTGGGTTTGAAGCTAGCTCTTGGCTTTATCTTTAAAAGAAAATGGAAAAAATCTTAATCGTATGACATCATCACTAGCTCCATTATATTTGATAATGCTACAGAGCTGCAAAAAATTAGTAATGTGCAAGATTGAATTTTTTGCTTGACCTCTCCCAAACTAATTTTGTTGCACCAGTTGTAAAAGTGCTAGTTTAATCTCAAAATTATTTGCTTGGATAGCAAGTTGCACAATACTGGTTGAGACATTTTTAGAAGATGGAGTTGCATAGTCAGCCAAAGTGTATCTTCTTTGTGCAGTAATGTTCTTAGCCATCTTTTCTTCTAAGCTCCTTCTTTCTATAGCTGCTCTTATGTTTGCTTTTGCTGTTCTTTCGATTTTGAGATCAAAAAGTAATTTTTTGGATCCACAATACCTTGCATAAGCAAACAAATTAGAGTGAAGTAAAGAAAATAAATTAAAAATAAAAATAAAAATAAACGACAAATAAAAATAAACAAAGAAAATAAGAGTGAATAAAAAGAAACAAATTAAAAAGAAAATTAGATAAAGAAAAATAAAAATTAAATAAGAAATAAGAAAAAATGCTTAAATTAGTGTCTCTTCAACTACACTTTAATATTGAAAATAATAATCCCCAACAACGGCACCAAAAACTTGTTGTGATATTGGCAAGTGCATCAAATCGAAAAAGTAAAAAGAGTGAGATACGTATCGTTCCCACAATGATTATGTTGATAATTACTAAATTCGTCAAATCGATATTATTCAAGTTATTGAAAAGAGAGTTAATAAAAACAATAATAAGAAAGAATAAGCAAAAATAACAAAAGTAAAATTTAATTAATTGGGTAAAGTTAGAAGATAATGATATGAAAATGTTAGTGGTCAGATTTCACTTGAGCTCTTCTAATGCAAAATCAAATATTGGTTTAATCAAATTTTATTCCAATAATTCATGATCAATTCCTAAAATTAATCAATATCTAATCCCTTAGTATATTAATCATCTTCACACTATTTAGAATTAACTAATTTCTTAGTCTAATCATAAATAGAGAAGACATTATTAAAAATGAGGGAATTAATAGAAAGACAACGCAACCCACAACATATATTCCTAGCGATTGCAGAAATTATGGTATTTATCACAAATTCTAGGTTCATGCAAATTTTTTCAAATCATACATCAACTCAAAAATCATTCCCAAATTGGTCAGATTTAGAAAAACATTAAGAAAAGAGATAAACACATAAATCATGAAATTAAAATATATATTAAACTCATAAAAGAATTTACATCATCCAAGTATCAAGATTCACCATCACCCTAACAAAAGGGGTTTAGTTATACATGAAAAAAGAAGAACACAAAGGAAAGAATATGACTAGGGACGAATCCAAGAGAAGCGAGCATGGGTCTTGGTCCCCCTTTTCTCATTAATTTTTTAGGTACTAATAATTTAATTTAATTTATTAAAAAATAAAAAAATAATTATATTGATATTTTATAAAGTTAGTATTTATTATATTGATACTTTTATTTTAAAATTATACCCACATCCCTGGTTTTATATATTGTTATTACACCCCAATATCTTTCTTTGTTTAAAAAATTATATATACCTCCCCTACTTTATATACAAACATTATACAAAGTCCCAATGAAAATAAAAAGTAAGAGAAGTATGAGTAATTTCTCAAATAAAAAGGGTATCAATATTATAAGTACTAACCTTAGGAGAGGTCAGTATAATTATACCAAAGATAAAAATGATGAAATTAAAAGAGTTTATACTTAATATGTATTTGACATGTGATTTATTATTATTTTATATACATTAATATTATAAATTTAGATTCATCTTTCTATTAATTTTTAATCTTTATATAATAAACCTACTAACTCTTCTCACTTTTAGGTTTACTCTCTTCCCTTTGTAATATATATATAAACTTTATTTTGCTTATAAATCATGATGTAAATTATAACTACTATTGTGATGTATTTAATATCTAATATAAATAATTTTTTACATTTTTCACTTTATTCATAAATCTTCCTATATAATGAAAGAAAAATACTCTTCTAAAGTGAGCAAATAATAGTATATATACCCTTAATTTAAAATAGTGCATTTTGATCTTAACCCACTAAATAATTTAAGGATGAAAACGTCTTTATTTGCTAACTTTAATTTTTTTTCTATATTTAATAATATGATTCATAATTTTCAATTGGCCAATTCACTAAATACTTTCTGGATCCGTCCTTGAATATGACAAACTCTATTGTAGATAAGTGAAAAGGTTGAAGAAAATTCTTAATTTTCAAGCCTAATTGAACTCACACCACTTTAGGGGTTGTGCCTCTTGACGACTGTTGCGTTCTGTCCAAGTATATGTTCAATTTGGCGAAACTTTTGTATTTAAAAAGAATTCACTTGCTTTGTTACGCGTTCATCGCTCAAGCGCTAACTTTTCAGTGCCTGGGTGCTGGATTTCTGAAATCATGTTGTTGGATATGCTCTACATGCTTGGGAACTCCACTCCCAGCGCTCAAGCACTAGGACACTAAAGAAAAATTCTTCTAGCATGCTCAAGCGTTGAGTGTCTAGCGCTTAATCGCTAGACGTCTGAAATGGAATTTTCTCTTTTTCTTGCTTCTTCAAATGTCCAGACTTTTTCATATGTAATTACCTATAGAAACACATAAAACACGTAATAAGAACACAATTTAAAATACTAAAAACATAATAAAACTTAAGAACAAAACTCAATCAAAGAGATTAAAAGAGGATGAAAATCCAAGATTTTGAACTGTAAAAATATGAATTTTTAAAGGTTCATCAGAAAGTTCAATGGTGTTGTATGAGAATGGCAAAGGGTGTTTGTGCATAGGTGTGAAGTTGCTTGGGTTGGAGATGGTATTTTTGGGAATTTCATGGGTGTTGATATTTTTTGGGGAAGGGTTCTAGAAGCTCTGGTTGTTCATGGTTGTTTGGTGGAGCTTGGTTGAGAGATGGGTCATGTTGGTTTATGGGTGTGAAGATTCATGGTTATGGGATTAGAATGATGAATCTGGGGAAGGGGAATGGAGCTAGTGTGTGAAGAAATGAATTAGTCTCTATAGCTTTAGTGAGGGTGTATGACTACGTGAGTGAGTGTGTCTCAAAGTTTCAAGTAAAAAAGAAAATCATATTCAAGTAATAAAGTAAAGAAACATTTAAGGAATGAAGTTGCAAGTGCTTACCTGACCACAAGTCTCTCAGAAAAATCCTAGAAATGAAACCCTATTCTTTTTTTCTTCTTAGCCAACAACCTGTTTTTCTCTTCCTCACCTTGTATTTCTCAATTGTGAAATTGAACAGTTAAAGCTCTTTTCTTTTCTTTTATCATTCTATGTTATGAGATCTTTATAGACCGCAAGCCAGAGCAATCCCTAGGCTGGATTCTATAGGGATCATATGTATGGTCTTTTTCTTATCCTTTTTTTTTTTTTGCTTTCAAAGATGCTTCCCCTTCCTCTCATGCTGCAACCTTCCTATTTTATGTGTTTTGTCCCTTGGCTTTCTTTTTCCATAGTTGACTTTGCATAGCTTGCAAGTGTTGCAGGAAGTGTACTTGCTCCTTTTCCTTTTTGGTGTTTTATTTTGAAAATTTCAACATCATACTTTTCTATTTCATTTGCCATGAAAAAAGAACTTGTTTTGTCTTTTGTTTTTGGCCTTGTTTGTTATAATGTTTCTACCCCTTCTTTCTTTTCTCTTTTTTTTTTATGAATTAGTTTCCTGTTAGGTTAAAGAGCCCAACAACCTTTAAATGAAATGGGCCAAAATGAATGGATGAGATAAAAAAAATTAAGCCCAAATAATATCATCATAAGCATTAGATAAAAGGTATGGACAAATTTGAGTACCAACAATCAGAAATGATGCACTTGTAGGTGGTGGCGAAATCATCAAGAAAGAGAATGATGCACAATGATTGCAGGCCAGTGCAGAAAAATGGTTGTGGTGCTTGGAAAAGGTGGCGACGATAATCGCTGTGGTCGGGAAAAATGGCCATGGTAGTAGTGGTTAGAACACACATGTTGGCCATGAAGATAACGAGGGGTGTTACTTAATAAGTGTGTTCAAAACCTATTGCCTTATTCAAAACCTCAATTATGAAATCCCTTATCTCCCACTTCACACCTTGGAATGCACCATTCTTATAGAAAGAGAAGTGCTTTCACATCTTCTTAAGTCGAAATGACTGGGGAGATGAAAGGTTCCCCTTTTCAGGGTACTCTGGGGAACAAATCCAGTGGAGACAGGGTGGGACCTGTAGCTCAGAGGATTAGAGCACATGGCTACGAACCACGATGTCGGGGGTTTGAATCCCTCCTCGCCCACAACTGGCTCAAAATAGTTTTAATATGGAATCAATAGGTATTTCCATATATATATTACTCAAAAGATCAATCAACACAATGCGCCTAGTTGATTGGAATTGAAAAAATTTTGTCCCTGTTGTTGTAAACATATGATTCATGTAGAGACAAAGAAATAGATTAAATTGATCGCTTTTGTATCACCCTTCCAAAGGAATATGAAAAATGATCTATTTTTCATATATATTCTCATGGGTTTGCCTTGGTATCGTGTTCATACCGTTATATTAAATGATCACAATCATTTGCTTTCTGTCCATATAATGCATATAATTCTGGTTGTTGGTTAGGCCGGTTTGATGGCTCTATATGAATGAGTAGTTTTTGATCCCTCTGATCCTGTTCTTGACTCAATGTGGAGACAAGGTATGTTCGTTATACCCTTCATGACCCTTTTAGGAATAACCAATTCGTGGGGCGGTTGGAGTATCATAGGGGGGACTATAACAAATCTGGGTATTTGGAGTTACGAAGGTGTGGCTGGGGCACATATTGTGTTTTCGGGCTTGTACTTTTTAGCAGTTATATGGCATTGGGTCTATTGGGATCTAGAAATCTTTTGTGATGAACTACAAGAAAACTTTCTTTGGATTTACTAAAAAAATTTAGAATTCATTTATTTCTTGCAGGGGTGGCTTGTTTTGATTTTGACGAATTTCATGTAACAGGATTGTATTGGTCCTGGAATATGGGTGTCTGATCCTTATGGACTAATCGAAAGGGTATAACCCGTAAACCCCGCATGGGGTGTGGAAGGTTTTGATCCTTTTGTTCCGGGGGGAATAGCCTCTCATCATATTGCAGCAGGAACATTGGGCATATTAGCGGGCCTTTTCCATCTTAGTGTGCGTCCACCCCAACGTCTATACAAAGGATTGCGTATGGGAAATATTGAAACCGTCCTTTCCAGCAGTATCGCTGCTGTCTTTTTTGCAGCTTTTGTTGTTACTGAAACTATATGGTATGGTTCAGCAACTACCCCGATTGAATTGTTTGGTCCCACTCGTTATTAATGGGATCAGGGATACTTCCAACAATAAATATATCAAAGAGTTGGTGCTGGGCTAGCTAAAAATCAAAGTTTATCATAAGCTTAGTCTAAAATTCTTAAAAAATTAGTTTTTTTATGATTACATCGACAATAATCCGGCAAAGGTGAGATTGTTTAGAGCGGGCTACTCCTAGGAAAAGTTCGAACGACCTTCTACAAAAAGGTATCTGTACCCGAAACCGACACAGGTGGGTAGGTAGAGAATACCTAGGGGCGCGAGACAACTCTCTCTAAGGAACTCGGCAAAATAGCCCTGTAACTTCGGGAGAAAGGGTGCCTCCTTATAAAGGGGGTCACAGTGACTAGGCCCAAGCGACTGTTTACCAAAAACACAAATCTCTGCAAAGTTGTAAGACCATGTATGGGGGTTGACACCTGCCCAGTGCCAGAAGGTCAAGAAAGTTAGTGACCTCTTATACTAAAGACATGTCCCAACCCGAAATTAATTTGGACGGATTTGGGTTATATGAATTAAATCTAATATATTTTTTTTGGTCAAGTTAGGGTTATACTTCGAGTTGTCTCCACTCGATCCAGTATTATAGAATATTTTAAAACTTATAATTGTTTTTGACAATTAATAATAAATAATTATTTTTCAACTTAAATTAATATTTTTGTATAACATTACAGTATATTTGTATGATATGAATGATTTTGAAATATATATTGTAAAACATCACATATTTTTAATTTCATATTTTTAAAATTTTATAACTTAGTTATACAAATGTCTATTTTTATATAATTTATTTTATTATCGAGTCAATCTGATCTTAACTTGGTCATTTGTCAAGTCATGATTAAGTCAGATTAGGACCCAAAATATTAATTAAATCAAAATATTAAGTGAGGAGAAATTCGTCCCATAAACACTCTTATTACATAGTGATAAGAGGTAAGGATAAGGTTGAAATAAAAATATTATTAGTTCTTATTAAGTAGAGCGAGAGTGGATAAGACCATTATCATGTTATACTTGAATAAAAAAGGTACCTAAATTGATTATATTCTCAAGTTAGTACACTAAATATTATTAGCTTGCATTATCATATCCTCGTTATACAATATATCGAATGTAGCATGAGTTTTATTTTATTTTATTTTATTTATAGTTATAAAAAATTAGTAATATATATTAATTATTTTTTTAAATTTTTTTTGTCTTTTGATATACTCATTAAATGGAATAAGAGAATATTAATAAAGTCATAATATTTTATATTTTAATAGAGTAAAACTTAATTAAATATAATTATATTTTTTTATAATTAAATTTTATGTAATTATTTTATTCGATAGATATTTTAAAATAGATAAAGTATTATTTATAAATTATGTAATAAAAGTAAGTATCTGTTGGCTCTAGTCTTGTGGTGATGGGATGCCCATTGCATGACTAATTTGAAATAGAGTATATTAATGCATTTGGATTTTAATTATACAATAAAGTATCCATGTGCAATGATTTTGAAAGCTAGAGGTAAGGTCCACTTTATTCCACCATAAAAGGGCGTGACACACAGTTTACACGAGGACACCAGATGAAAAAAGAGAAGAAAAGACATGACTACACCAACAACTAAAGGAAGAATAATTAAAATAAAGAAGGGAGCAGCTGGGCCCCATGTTGATGTGAAGGAAAAGTTAAAAGCAAATGTGGGTTGACGGCCATGCTTACAATTTGCAAAGATTGATGGTTGGGTTATTAAAATGGTGCGCAGATGTGTTTAACTTATTATGGTGTCATGGAAATAATTATAAAAGAGAATAAGAATTATTTAAAGGAAGAATTTTTATAAATGAATAAACAAGTTTATATTAATTATAATTATAAAAGAGAATATGAATTTTTTAAAGTGAAAATTATTATAAAATAAATAAGTAAGTTTATATTAATATTAATGATCAATAAAAGTTTATCTGTTAATGATTAATATTAATTAATTTATTTATTTTATAAGAATCTTCATTTTAAAGGATCTTGTCCTATAAAAGAAGAGGAAATGTTGTACAGTGACAGGTCGCATAGCAAGAAAAAAAAATTGCAACGCAGACCACGTAACAATGGAGAAAATTGCAAATAAGTCGTATATAATGAAAAATATTAGTGAAATAATTTTATTATGTTTTATTAAATTTTTTGTATTAAGAAAATAATGAAATTTTGATTATTTTGGTATTATTATGTTAAATTATTTTTACTCAATTTTAAGATTTAATGCTTATTAATTTTATTTTTCTATTAGATTATATGAATGAATTTTTAGATAATTTTAGTCATGCTTTACAATTTATTTATGTTATCTGAGTGTTAGTGCTAATTATTAGATATCAATTGTGATTTCTTATTAGGGATGCATTTGATAATTTACTATTAATTAGAGAAATTTTATCATACACTTGATTATTATTTTTCATGCTTTAATGATAGATCTTTTGTGATCACATGCTTGCTGCTAAATGTTCATGAGTTAAATATTTGGGTATAATAATTTGACATAATTAATTTTAAAATTAATCTTGGTGGATTTTGAACCTTAGTCATCTTACATATGATAAAAACTTAATTTGTTTATTTTGCTTCACTTTAATTTGCATTCAAAATTAATTTTTTATTTACCATTAATCATTTAATATTTTTTTAATTTTTTTATTCCTTTAGCTATTCTTTTAATTTGTCTCTATGTGGAATCGATATCCTAAAGCTATACTAAAACTACTACGTTATTCTTTGGGCGTAATCAAATTTTGGCGTCGTTGACAAGGAAACGATAAAAGAATTGCTAGACAATTTTTCTTTTCAACAGTTTTTAAAGCCAGTAACTTTGCTCTTTTTTTTAGCTTGCTGCATCTTTATTTTATTTTATTTTTGTAATTTTTTTTAGTGTTGCATTTTTCTCTACCTTGCATTCATAGGTATAGAGACGCCTTGGGTCAGTTTGCTTGTAGACCTGTGTCAGAGTCAGAATCTGATTTTTCTATTCATTTGTTTGATACTTATTCTAATTATGAGGAAATGAGTGAACACGGAGATTAACTCACTAGGACCCTTTAGGATTACCTCCACCCTACATGTACAGCCACATCATCATGCATCATGTTTCCAGTTAATACTCCCCACTTGGATTTTAAAATAGGGATGATACAGTTACTCCTTACTTTTCATGACTTGGAAAATAAAAATCTATATTTGCACATTAGGGAGTTTAAGGAAGTAGTTGCGACTTTTTATAGTCAAAATGTAACTGATGACGTTGTGAGACTTAAGTTATTTCCTTTCTTTTTGAAGGATAGTTAAGTGTTGGCTATATTCGCTAAGACCACGATCTATTAGGTCATGGAATGAGATGACTCAAGTTTTCTTTAATAAATACTTTCCCCAACATAAGACCAACGCTTTAAAAAGGCAAATCTCCACCTTTGTACAAAAGGACAATGAGACTTTGTATTAGTTTTGGGAGAAATTTAAGGAGTTGTTGAGTATGTGTCCTCACCATGGGTATGAGAATTGACGCTCAATAAACAATTTTTATGAGGGACTTACACCTATAAAAGTGTCAATTTGTGGAGATGATGTGTAATGGTGAGTTCTTACAAAAAGATCTTGATGAGGCCATAGAATACCTTAATGAGCTTGTTGAAAAAGCTCACACTTGGACTGGACTTAGTGCTACTAAGAGCACAAATAGATCACGACCTGCAGGAAACCCAAATGGTGGTGGAATCTACAATCTCAGGGAAAATGATAACCTAAAGGCTAAGGTTAAAATGCTCACTAGGGAGTTAAAGGTGTTAAAGATTAAAGACTTAAAGCCAATATATGTGGCTAATCATTCATAGTCTTTTAGGCCATGTTTTGTGTGTGGCGAGGTAGATTACCTCGCCTAAGAGTGTCCCACATTTGTTGAGATGAGAGGGATGTACGAGGAACAATGTAATGCCTTAAGTATGTACAAGAAGCCTTTTACACATTTTTTTGATACCTATAATATGGGATGTCGTAATCACCCCAATTTTAGCTAGAAGTTTGAAAACCAGTTGTCTGCACAACCTCCTAGATCATATCCTGTACCATATCATGCACCTTCATCTTCTAGGAGTCCTTTAGAAGACACTTTGAAGGCTTTTATTGAGGCACATTGTAAGACTAACTAAAAGTTTGAACCTTTGATTACGCATGTTGTTGAAGAAAATAATGAGATAAAGAGTCAAGTGTCTAAATTAATGAACTTCTTGAGTGCAAATGAGCAAGATAAGTTCCCTTCTCAAGCTCAATCTGCACCCCATGGTCAACACATGGCGCAAGAGAATTTGAAAGATGTGAATATCATTGTGACACGAAGTGGTACATCAGTACACATCCCAACACCAAACAAATAAGAGGATGTAGAAAAGAATCAAGATAATAATGATATTGAGCTGCCCAAAGAACCTGAGGTGACAAAGAATTCTGTTAAGGTACCATTCCCTCAACCTTTAAAATCAAACAAGCGAACATTAGATCTTAACAATGAAATCCCTTAGAATCTAAGGCAGGTAAAAATCAATCTTCTTTTTTTGCTTGTAATTAAACAAGTTCCTATTTATGTAAAAGTTCTCAAGGATTTATGTACAGTTAAGAGGAAGCACTATGTGAAGAAGACAACGTTCTTGACAGAACAAGCTAGTGCTCTAATTGAGCAGCGGATTCTTCCCAAGTACAAAGATCCTAGTTGCCTAACCATTGCATGCAGCTTCGAAATCATGAGTTTGGGTAAGCTTTTCTAGATTTAGGAGCTAGCGTGAATCTAATGTCATATTCTATTTATTTGTAGTTGGGGTTAGGAGAAATCAAACCAACCACTGTGGTATTGCAATTGGCTGACTATTCAGTCAAAGTACCCCGGGGTGTGGTAGAGGATGTTCTAATTCAAATTGACAAATTTTATTATCATGTTGATTTCCTAATCCTCAACATTAGCTCTGCCGTTGATATTACTTCTAAAATTCCTTTGATTTTAGGTAGACCTTTCCTTGCTAATGCTAATGCTCTTATTAATTGCAGGAATGGGCTCATGAAGCTGTCTTTCGGAAACATGACTCTCGAGGTGAATATCTTCCATATTGAAAAATAGCCAAAAGATGATGACGAGGGCCACCAGATATACATGATTGACTCACTCATGGATAGGAGAGTTTCTACAACCCATGATTTTGATCCCCTTGAGTATTTTCTTATTAATTCTGAGTTTGATTCTATTAGTAATCCATCTGATGCAGTTAATATTTATGCTATTTTTTTTTATAGAACTCGAGATTATGGTACTCGAGCATGGCAACCAAAGTTTGAGGAGTTACATGAGAAAGGTGAAAAATAAATTCCTTCAAGTGTGGAAGTACCTAAGGTTGAATTGAAGTCTTTGCCTAAGGGTTTAATGCATACTTTCCTTGGTCTAAGTGATACTTTTCTTATTATTATCTCATCTGAATTGTTTGAGTTTGAAAGTGAGAAATTAATTTGGACTCTAAGTGTGCATAAATCAGCCCTAGGTTGGAGCATTGCTGATATAAAAGGTGTTAGTCCCTTGGTATGTTCTCACAAAATTAATTTAGAGGAATGAACTAACCCTCATAGAGACCCCCAGTGAAGGCTTAATCCCACTATGAAAGAAGTGGTGAAGAATGAAGTGTTGAAACTATTAGATGTAAGAATCATATATCCTATTGCTAATAGTAAATAAGTAAGTCCTACACAGGTTGTTCCTAAAAAGTCAGGTGTTATCATGGTGAAGAATGACTTGGGAGAGTTAGTCCCTACAAAACTTGTGACTAAGTGGCAGATGTTCATTCCTTACAGAATGTTAAATGTTGCTACCCGAAAAGACCATTTTCCTCTCTCTTTTATTGATCAAAATTTTGAGCATGTGACTGGTCATCCTTTCTATTATTTCTTGGATAGTTATTCTAGTTATTATCAAATTAAAATTAAGTTAGAAGACTAGGATAAAACCACTTTCACTTGTCCTTTTGGTACTTATGCTTTTTGTAGAATGCCATTTGGATTGTGTAATACACATGCTACTTTTCAACGTTGCATGATGAGCATTTTTAGTGACATGGTTGAAAATTACATGAAAGTCTTTATAGATGACTTGACTATTTTTGGATCTTCTTTTGATGTATGCTTATTGAATTTATAAAGAGTGTTGACTCGTTGTGAGGAAAAGAAGCATTTATTTTCTATTACTTTCTCTACCATGGTTTGCTCATATTGTGAATTATTTGGTTGCGGGTGAGATACCAGTAGATTGGAGAGCTCAAGATAAGAGGAAGCTCATGACTGAGGTACATAATTTCTAGTTCATGACTGAGGTACATAATTTCTATTAGGATGGCCCTTTTCTTTTCAAATACTGCCTTGACCAAATTTTAAGGCATTGCATCCCTGATGAAGAGATTGCTAGCATTTTGAAATTTTGTCACTCTTAAGCTTGTAGGGATCACTTTTCAATGAAAAAAACCACTGCAAAAAATCTGCAGTGTGAATTTTATTAGCCTACCTTGTTTAAGGATGCAAACATTTATTGTCGCTCATGCGAAAATCAAAAGTTAGGAGTTATGTCCCATCATAATATAATGCTTTTAAACTCAATTTTAGTGATTGAAATATTTTATTATTGAGGCATTGATTTTATGAGACCATTTTCTCTTTCTTTTGGATATTAATATATTATTGTGGCAGTAGATTATGTGTCAAAATGGGCAGAGGTATAGCGTGCAAGAGTAATGATAATAGGACGATAATTAAATTTCTCAAAGAGAATGTGTTATCTCGATTTGGTACACCACATGCTATCATTAGTGACTGGAGTACACATTTTTATAACCGTTCTTTTGAGGCTTTGATGAAAAAAATATGGGGTGGTACATAAGATCTCTACTGCCTACCACCCTTAGATAATTGGACAAGTAGAACTTGCAAATAGGAAAATTAAGCAAATTTTAGAAAAAAACAATCAACCTAGATTGCAAAGATTGGTCTTTGAGACTAGTTGATGCACTTTGGGCCTACCATACAACTTTCAAAACTTCCTTAGGCATGTCACCTTATAGGCTTGTTTTTGGAAAGCTTTGCCACTTACCTGTGGAGCTCTAGCATCGAGCTTATTGGGCCATTAAACATTTCAATTTTGACATGGGATAAGCAGGTAAACTTCTAAAATTTCAATTAACTGGGTTAGAGGAATTAAGAAATGATGCTTACGAGAACTCTAGAATCTATAAGGCTAAAATGAAAGCATTTCATGATAAAAGTATTTTCAGAAAAAACGTTTAAGCCAATGATCGAGTGTTCTTATATGATTCTAGACTCCATAAGTGTTAGGGGTCAAACATGTTGCCCTTTTTGCTAGCCGCAAGTGCACGAGTCGCACAAGTAATACAGATACGGAGTAAAAGTTTGTTCCTACGAGGATATTGTTATAAAGCTAAATACCAACCAATAGCTTAATCAGTTCTAGACAAGGACATGAAAATAGGAAAATAATAATCTAAACTAAACTAACCTACAAAAGCTATAAACCTAAAAGCGGTTAGGTTTCAGGAAATCCTCCTTCACCCCCTACATCTATCAACAACATGCAATTCCCCTCATAAACACAAATGCATTGATTAGGTTAGCTTGAGAATCTTCATTAGTCAATAACCTATGTCTAGGTCAATCAACCTGGTTTCTACTTGCCTAACTCACATAGTTTCCTTGAGAGCTAGTACAACTTCCACTCATGAACGATCTATTCTCAATCACACACTATACATGGTCAATAGGTATATTAAACCTTATTAACGAAACAGCTCATAGCCGAACATGTATCAACCACACCATATCCATATCAACAAATCCCTATGTCTAGTTCATTTGCCAATATTAAGATCATACAATTGAGGCCAACCAAGAACAAGCATTAAACATTGTCGCAACCGTCCCGAAGGGCGTCGCAAAAATAAAAAGAATAGGGGAGGAAAGGACCTCGGGGTGTTGGGAGTCGCCACCAATCGCTTTATCCATTAAATGGAATGGTGCAATTGGACACCTAAAAGATGGTCTACGTTTCAGAGTTTGAGGTTCGGGGGTTGATTACGGGTAGGGAAGGTGTTAGCACCCTACACCGTCCGTTCTAAGAACGGTTACCTATTTAATCTAATGTTATTTGTAAGATTAATTTAATTGGTCCTTTATTAATTAAAAGAAAAGAATTTTTTTATTTTTTTATTTTGACATGTCCCATTTTGTCAAGCATAATATCAAGAATGATAAATGATTAAGACAAGCAATATGTGGCTAAATAGCCATTATTTTGGAACAAATTCTAAGTCTACAACATATTATATAAAAGTGGTGAATCAAAAAAAAATTTTTTTTGAAGAGAAGTAATTTTTAAAATAAATGGCCAAATAAAACATTATTTCAATGAATAAATTTTAATTCAAAGAAATTTATTTGAGGTAAGAGAAAGTTTTTAAGTAAATGGCCAAATAAAATCTCAAGAAAAAAAATATTTTTAAGCATAAAGAGATTTTTGTAGTAAAAAGGTCTTCATAAAAAAAATAAAAGTTTTAATTCACCACAATCATGATGTTGAAACTATATGAAATTGTTCACTTTTATTTGAGGATTTTTTTTTTTTTATTTTACAAAATGATTTTTATTTTTGTATATTTTTTTATTTTAAAAAATTTAATTTAAAAAAAATTATTTAATTTAGTGTGAGAATTAGACTTGTGACGCTCCTGGCAAAATCCAATATGAGTCTCAAGATCATCGGGAAGAGTGTAATTTGATCGGCGCTCCGATCTCTCTCAATTTTTCCGTCATAGGCAAGTTTCAATAAATAAATAAATAATTATAAAGAGACAGATAAACTATAATCAAATCAAATCGCAAGCTCACTTTCATTACATTTTTATTTATTTATGATTTTTTTATATTTTATGTATTTTTATTTTATTTATTTATTTTTTATTAATCACAAAACACAATATAAAACATATCATCAAGTAAAATAAATATGATCAAACAAGTACTAAATCCTAGAATTCAAAACACATTTAGATTTTTTATTTCACATCTTTTTCTATTATAGTAAAAAAAGAAAACGGGTCAGTAAGCCCATCGAGAAAGAGAGAGAAAAAAGTGAAATGGTCTGTAAGCCCATCAAAAAAAAAAAAAAAAAAGCAGAAATAAAGGAAAGAACTTCTCGGATCGAGAGGCATACAAAACAAGAAAAGAAAGAAGAAAGAAAGGGGAGGGAAGAAGGAACTCACGGCGGTGCAGAGGAGGTGGTCTCTGATCGATCCCACGGATCCGGGTTCGTGGGGGAGGGCGGCGGAAGAGGGAGCGGCGCGCAAGTTGGGGGCCGGCTCCGGGCGCTGGTGGACGCGGGTCGGGTCGCGCTGGCTGGGTGGCGCGGTTGGGCGGCGACGACGGTCTGGTGCGATTCCGGCGAGCCGTGGTCAGTGTGCGACGCTGCTCGTGGTGGTGCACGGCTGAACGTCTAGTGGGTCACGCGTGTGGGCAACTCGTGTTTTAGAAGGCTGGTCACGGTTTGGACGGCAGAATGGTGGCTTGCAACGTGACTATGGTATAGGCAGTGATTACTAGCTTAGGATGGGGTAATGTTGTTTTGGGTAGAGGATGATGATGTTGGAAGGTTGTTGGTGGGAAGGTTATGGGGAATTTGGGGTGGCTTTACTTTGGGAGTGGATTGGCGTGGAAGATGATGAAAAGGAGTCAAAGTTGGATGAGTGGATGGTTAGTTAAAGGGAGAAGATTGTGATGTTGGGTCGATGGGTGGTTTTCAAGGATTTTGCAATGTGAGAGAATTTTCGTAGGATGAATCTGTGTCTGTGGGAATTTTTATCAGTCTGTAATTTTTGCTTGTATTTCTGACTCCTGTGTTGCTCTCTACTTTTTCTTTCTGAACGATTGAATTCCCTCGTCCTTGTATTTTTCTTCTCCTTTTTATTGTGCTTGAGATGCCATTACCAATTGATTTGCACTAATTTTCATTCAATTTGCAACGATTAGAATACCAATGGGAAAGAAACTGACAAAAGTTTTTAATCCAATTTAGTGTAGCTGTTTGTGGAGGCTAGAAATTTTGACATGGAAGGGGAAAGGGAAGGGTTGAGATGGAAAATGGGTTATAGGTTAAAAACGAAAATGGGTTACGGGTTGAGATGGAAATTGGGTTGGGCTGACTCAGTAGTGACAATTTTTTTATCTTTTTTTATCTTTTTTTTGTTTTGTAAATAAAGAAATTAAATAAAATAAAAAAAAATAAAAAATAAAAATGGATAAAATTGGGTATCAACAAACACAAATAATGATTGAACCATAATCAAACATTCACATAAACTCAGAGAAAAATACATCATTAATATAAATAAAAGGATCCATAGTATTCCTAAACAAAGCTTAGCTATACAAAAGATAAGGAAGAGAATAGAGAAAGGGGAAAGAGAGAAAGAAACTCATTGATTTGTCTCTGAAGCTTGAATCCTCCTTCAATCCTTTGATCCTTGCCTCCAATCCACCATCCATGAAGATCTAGCCAAGTTATCTAACCAAAAACTAACTTAAACTAACTAAACCTAAAAAGAAAGAACTGGCCAAATGACCAGAACCCTAAAAAAATAGAGAGAAAACTAAAGAGATGGAGAGAGCTCTCTGTACAGAATCTGAGAAAAAACGTATAAAAACTATTTATAGGCTCAAGCCAGCTCGGCCTTCGCGGTCCCCACATATGCAGCGCCGCGGCCCGAGAGGGTCGGTCTTATTATTGCCCCACATATCCGGGCCGCGCTCTCTCGCTCTCGGGTCCAAGTATGGCATCTCCATTTTGCCTTAGGCTCAACACCTTGTGCCGCGGCCCTGACCACTGAAATGGCTGATTTGGCTTCTCTTCCTCTTTAAGCTCATTTGCTCCATATTTAACCTTGTTTAGAGCCTCTTCCTATCATAGAGAAAACACCAAATCAGTATTACATATAAATCTACCTAATTCATGATCATTAAAGCTCAGTTTTGCACAATAACACATCGGAAAGGCTTAGAATCAGAATATGACAAATATAAGTACAAAACCCTCCAAATATGCATTTAAACAAGGACATAGCATTCATTCTAGCACATAAATAGGGCACAAATAACTGCATTCTAGCTAGTCATCACACCCCCAAAACTACATTTTGCTAGTCCTCGAGCAAAACAAAATAGAACTAAGTAAATCACTTAAACATTAAAATCAATTTTTCATTCAGCAAATATATTTCAATCTTCTTATTCAATCAAAAACAAATACTAGTATGTAATGGTTGCATCAATCCTCAAAAAGTACAAATGCCCCTTAAACAGTTCCACACATATATAACCCTCAACATGCTAACAATCCAAACAACTCTTCATGCAATTCACATTTATCACAAACATGCAAAATAAACTTCTCCTAATCAAGTCATACACATTCAGATAAGTTTATAAGCATACATGCATATGATTCACAGAATCCACAAGATTGTAAATCAACTCTCTCTCCACTAATGTAAATCACACAAGATTGAGGATCAAAAAGGACTTAATCAGCTTATAATGTTAGGCCAATGGTATGGGCGAAAGAAATGAACGAGAAAGATATAATACAAACATTGAAATACATAATATACTACTTCAAGACATGAGTCACCAATGACACTAGCAGGGTATTCAATTGTGAATCATAAAACTTGCCAGAACCATTTTTGATGCTTTTTGAACTTTACTTTTCTTAAGCTTTTGTTTTTCTTTTCATTTTCATTTTTCTTTTCATTTTCTCTTTCTTTTCTTTTCTATTTTTGCAAAGCAATGCTTTTTTTTTCTTTTCTGTGTTTTGCATCTAGTTCCTTTAGGCTCATTTTGAATTGAGTATTCATACCCCTAATCATCAGACTCATTTCAAGAAATAACACATCATATACTCAACAAACAATAAGGGTAGGAAGAAAATGGCATGCTTTCACATGCATTAGAACGGTTAACAGGTTAACGAACACAATGGTTACGAAAAACAAATAAGGCCAAACAGTTTAAGGCTTCAAAAAGGGACCTAGAGATATCATCATATCAGGGTAAGCTTTTTAAGGCTCAATCGGTCCAAACAATGCCTTAATCATTTCCTCAATCATGCACAACTTAGGATTTCGCCTCAAGAGAGTTCAAAAACAATTTCTAGGATAATCAAAACTCTACATGTACATCTATAAACATTCTCAAAACATGCACTCTTATCATTTTCAAAGTTACACATGCATCTAAGTGAGATGTAAATCATGCATCAAAAGCAACTAAATTGTTTCACATGCATCAAATCATATAAGGTTTCACTGAAAATGGGGCAAATAGCAACCTTTCACATCATGGACAACCAAAAACAACATCAGCATTCTTGCAAAATGTCATGCATTCAAATGGATTCACTTCTAAGTTCAAACATACACAACATCATTTGCATAATGTGAAAATTGAAATTCAGGTCATCAGCACATCAGTGATAGTCATAACAGGATATAATCATGAAAATATGATGACTAAAATCACTGCATACTCAAAATACCAATACATGTTAACATTAAGCTCAAAGGAATTAAACATGTAAAAATACTCCCCCAAACCTAAAATGAAATGTATCATTAAAGAACATAGCCTATAGGGAACCTAAGACTAGTATTGAGCATTACTATATATTTAAAAAACAGAGAAAATAATAAAAATAAAACAAAAATAGAGAAAAATAACAAAAAAATAAAAAAGGGGCTCAACGCCACGTGCGCACCCATGCCTGGCCGCGGCGCTCAAAAAGCTGCAGAATTTGCAGAAAACGCCAATTGGGCAAGCAGCGCACCTATGCCTGGGCCGCGGTTCAGCTACCTGAATCAAGTAAATTTACTCGACAGCTTTTATCGCTTGGAATGGTCCATAAGGTTCTCTAATCGCAACAAAACTTGCTCAAAAAGCTAGATTACAAAATGTACAACCTAAACCTAATAAAACATAAAAACAACATGCTTAACCTATATACAAACCTAAAACAACTTAAAACTTAAAAACTAACTAAAACATTCAAATAACCTAATTAACATACATAAATACTAACATACTAACAAAAACATATTAACAAAACTAACAAAACACACCATACTAATATACTAACATATTTAACTAAATAAGCATATTAACATACTATGTATTTATGCACAAAGTAAAGACAGGAATGAAACATAAACATGGGGTACCCTCCCACGATGGGCCTGAGTTATAGTCCCAGCAGGACTTTATCACCAAAATTGAAGTACTGCGGATGAGTAGTCTTCAAGAACTTGATCCAAGGATATCCTCTCCAGGATTCGCGAAGTCCCTCAAGGGCCTCGAATGAATGAAATCACCCAGCTTCTTATTTGAAACTACAACTAAACATAAACAAAACATAGATTATATACAACTTATATACAACTTGAATTAGAACTAATCAAACTCATTGTTGATATTAACATTATAAAAACTAACCTTGGCAACCCAAAACTTGTTAGGCATTGATGACTAGAATCTAATCAGTGCAAACCATTTATAACGAAATATCCCTCGGCAACGGCGCCAAAAACTTGTTGTGGGTCAAACATGTTGCCCTTTTTGCTAACCGCAAGTGCACGGGTCGCCAAGTAATAATAGATACGGAGTAAAAGTTCGTTCCCACGAGGATATTGTTATAAAGCTAAATACCAACCAATAGCTTAATCAGCTTCTAGACAAGGACATGAAAATAGGAAAATAATAATCTAAACTAAACTAACCTACAAAAGCTATAAACCTAAAAGCGGTTAGGTTTCAGAAATCCTCCTTCACCCCTACATCTATCAACAACATGCAATTCCCTCATAAACACAAATGCATTGATTAGGTTAGCTTGAGAATCTTCATTAGTCAATGTACCTATGTCTAGGTCAATCAACCCTGGTTTCTACTTGCCTAACTCACATAGTTTCCTTGAGAGCTAGTACAACTTCCACTCATGAACGATCTATTCTCAATCACACACTATACATGGTCAATAGGTATATTAAACCTTATTAATGAAACATTTCATAGCCGAACATGTATCAACCACACCATATCCATATCAACAAATCCCTATGTCTAGTTCATTTGCCAATATTAAGATCATGCAATTGAGGCCAACCAAGAACAAGCATTAAACATGAGATAATGATTGAACCATAATCAAACATCCACACAAACTCGTAGAAAAACACATCATTAATATAAATAAAAGGATCCATAGTATTCCTAAACAAAGCTTAGCTATACAAAAGATAAGGAAGAGAAGAGAGAAAGGGGAAAGAGAGAAAGAAACTCATTGATTTGTCTCTGAAGCTTGAATCCTCCTTCAATCCTTTGATCCTTGCCTCCAATCCACCATCCATGAAGATCTAGCTAAGCTATCTAACCTAAAACTAACCTAAACTAACTAAACTAACTAAACCTAAAAAGAAAGAACTGGCCAAATGGCCAGAACCCTAAAAAAATAGAGAGAAAACTAAAGAGATGGAGAGAGCTCTCTGTACAGAATCTGAGAAAAAACGTATAAAAACTATTTATAGGCTCAGCAGCCGCCTCAGCACCGCGGCCCCCACATATGCGCGCCGCGGCCCTGAGAGGGTCGGTCTTATTGCGCTGCGGCCCCCACATATCCTGGGCCGCGGCCCTCTCGCCTCGGGTCCAAGTATGGCATCTCCATTTTCTATTGGCCATGCGCTCAACACCTTGCGTCGCGCTAAAAACCACCGAAATGGGCCGATTTGGCTTCTCTTCCTCTTTAAGCTCATTTGCTCCATATTTAACTTTGTTTAGAGCCTCTTCCTATCATAGAGAAAACACTAAATCAGTATTACATATAAATCTACCTAATTCATGATCATTAAAGCTCAGTTTTGCACAATAACACATCGGAAAGGCTTAGAATCAGAATATAACAAATATAAGCACAAAATCCTCCAAATATGCATTTAAACAAGGACATAGCATTCATTCTTGCACAGAAATAGGGCACAAATAACTGCATTCTAGCTAGTCATCAATAAGCATCTAGGAAAACTTCGGTCTAGGTGGATGTTTGTCCCTTTATAGGCCGCAAGTGCACGGATTGAACAAGTAATATAGTGAAAAGTAAGATATCGTTCCCACAAGAATAAAAATACTTCCAAAGCTAAATATCAACCAATAGCTTAAGTAATTCTATTCAAGAACAAAAAAATAGGGAAAAACATATAAACTAAAGATTGAAAGATGATAAATTGGAAATAAAGATAATGGATAGAAATTAGGGAATCCTTCTTCACCTCTTACTTCAATTGGCAATATACAATCCTCTTAATCAACATAAATGAATTGTTTAGTTAGCTTGAGAATCTAATTTAGTTAAAAACCTATGTCTAGGTCAATCAATCATGCTTCAATTTTCCAACTCACTATGTTTCCATGAAAGCTAGATGCAAAACCCACTCATTAAGGTTTATTCTCAAACACCTACTATGCATGGCTAAGAGGTATATTTCTATCCCATTAGCGAATCAACTTATCCCCTCTATGAGAATGAAATCAAACATGCATCAACCATACATATAATCTCAAATCCAAATTCTCATGTCTAGGCTCATCAGATTTCAACAAATCACTTAAAAGTTTATCAGACAATCAAGAGCATTAAGAGTAATATGATTGAATAAAATCAAACATATATATCAACTCAAAGAAGTACAAAATCAATAATTTTCATAAAAAGGATCTAAAGTAATCCCTAATATAGCTGAGCTACTCATTAAACACGAAAATATACATTAAAAATGATGTTCATAATATAAGGGAGACACGCAATAAGTGGGAAAAGAGAAGGAAGCTCATGAATGTGATCTTTAATGCTTGAATCCTCCTCCATGAGGAAGATGGCCTCCAACCTTAGCTCCCCTAGCCTATTCTCAGCCTCTAACATGAAAATCGAGCGTAGCTTCTCTAAACCTAAGAAGCTCTCCTTCTAAATCTGATAAAACAATATTTATAGGCCCAGAAAATAGAGTCACGCCGCAGCGCCACACATATCACATTGTGGCGCATGTTCAATTTAGGTTACCATCACCGTAGCATACGCTCATTTGCGCTACGGCGCTCTAGCCACGGGTTTTCAGTATGTAGCAGGGGAATACACCATGCCGCGACATTCACATGCCAGTGCCGCGGCGTGAGATGCTGCAATGCTCCTTGGGCTTTTGGGCCTTGAGTTGCTTCAATTAATCTATTTAAAGCCCATCCTATAGTAGAGAAATCACCAAGTTAATAACAAGTTGTAAATCCACTTAATCACTTAAAGAATATGCATAGATTGCTCAATATCATATAGGAAGATATCCACATTGAATTTGATAAATATAAGCTTAAATCAGAAACTCTAGGAACATGTTTGTCAATACTTAAATCATTATTAAAATAGTTTTTTTTTTTAAAAAGTTGTTTTCACAGTACTATAATATATTTGGTAAAATTAACTTTAACTTTTATACTAAATTCAATGTATTATAAAAGCTTTTTTCATAATACTGAAGTTTAAAACTTATAATTCTATCTTATAGATTAAGCCTAACATTTTGATATATAAATATCATTTTGTCTTTAATCAAATAATTTTTTAATCATTCTATACTTATTTTAATAATTTAATGTATAAAAATAATTCTTTTTTATATCATCTAAACTAAAAAGATTAATTTAAAATCATTTTACAATTAATATATCTAAATATAAAATTAATTTAATTATAATTAATTATAACAAAAAATTTATATATAATAATTAATTATTTAAATAATTAAATTTTTATAATTATCTCAAACACATACTAAAACTCACGCACTCACTGCTTCCACGCACAAAATGCAAACCCTGGGGCCTGCAACAATAACAGAACATCCCCAAATTATCGTTTTATTGAACTTGACTTGGGAGTTTTGTTGGGTTGAGCTGATATGGGTCGTGGCTGTTATTGGGCCTGAGATTAAAAGAGTTGGAGAATTTTGGGAGAAAAATTTAAAAAAAATTGGGCTTAAACGGGAATATTTTTTATTTAAAAAAGCTAAAGCTATCTAGGTTGCGGGTCATCCCAATGTTATGGGACCCATCTGCTTAGCCTGAAACGGGCCTTTAATTTGACTGGTTCTAACCCACATGAGTCTCAAGTTGAATGAGCCAGCCTACGGACCTTACCCGTACACCAAGTTCTAACTATCATTATGTTTTTATGTCTGATTTGATAAATAAAATGTTAGATTCCACCAAATAGGAATAGAATCGGAATGAGCAGGAATAAAATGACCATTCTCATAATTTTGCCTTTTATGTTTTATTATTTTATTAATATTTTTTAACTTAATTTTAATTATGTAACTAATACTTAATAATATATAATATATATTATTAATTGTTTCTTGGCATATAATATGTAATAGTTAAATAATTAATAATTTGATAATTGATATCATTAATTGCTTTGAAGACAATTTTACTAATGTAATTATTATTCACTATTTATAATTTAGTTTTTAAGTTTAATTATATATATTAAATTTATAAAACTCGTATTAATCTAATCCTTTTTTTCTTACTTTAGTTTTAAAAAAGGCTTAGCTTGATACAAATTTTATGAATTTAAGGACTAAGTTAATAATTTACTCTAATATATATAAGTGTGAATCGTGCAATCTATTTTTAATAATGTCTACAAGTAAAAATATAAGAATTTGAATTTGAAGTATTGTCAATGTAAGTTTTTAATATTATTAACTAATCATACATTATTATATATGTGATAATGCATAATTGAATGTGATAATATATAATTAAATGACATTGTAAAAATAATTTTTTACATTAAGGATCCATTCAAATTAAATTCAAAATATAATACCTCTACTCCAAGCTCTAATAAAACGCAAGGTGAGTGGAGGCCTCACTTTAGCAATCATGTTTGGCTGCATTTGCCTTTTCCCTTGCCTTGAATTTCTTTTAGTCCCTTCTCATTAATTGTTTTTTGTGCTGTGTATAATATTAAAGGGTGTCCAAAAGTGGAGGTCATTGCTCTCAAATCTGTTATTTTTTGGTTGACATTGTACGTCAATTATTATCATTGTATCTTATTTCCTAAACATCATGGACCACTATTCTACTTTCACTTCTTCTTGTAAATTGAATATGTTAAACAAAACAATTTGACTACAAGTAATAGGAATGACGAAATATTTCTGAAGGAATCCGTGATTTTGAGTAAACAATGAAAACAAATATAAAAGAAAAATTTATAGATAAAAAAATCACAATTTTGCTTGAACAAAACAAAAATTTCCCTTTTACGCATTCTTTAAGTGCAATAAGAATTCAAAGTTATGTAATTCTTTAAAAATAATTGTAAATTAATTAATTTTAATTAAAAAAATTTAAAAATGATTTTTTTGCAATGGATTAATTTCAACCAAACAATAAGCTCATTTAGGAATTCAAAGTTATTTTTTTTAATAAAAATTCTATCCTTTTTTATGTTTATTTATTATCTAATCCTATTTACTCATTTTTTTTCTAATTATATAACTTTAACAAATCATCTTTTTTCTTCTTTTGGTCATCAACTTTAACAAATCAACTAAAAATAAAACTCCAAATTTATCCTCTCAAAAAAAAAAAAAAAAAAAAACACTCTAGGCCGCCTAACTAAAATGAATTGGGCCCACTAAAAGCATAAAAGTAAATATGATTTCTCTCACATGGTCCTTAATGACTACAATCCAAACAGAGCCCACAATAATTCCTCAAAAAAATTGAATCTGACTTCACCAAATCATTATAACCCAATCCAATGAGACACGTAAAATAAAATTAAAAATTATGAAAACTCCCTAATCCCAAAATCAATCCAAACAGAAACAACTAGGAAAACAGAGGGAAAATTATTCCGGTGGACATGGTCTCACAAGGGTGGTGATTCACGGCTTGCCAGGGGTGGTTTGCCGGTTCTCCTTTAGCTTGGTGGGTGCCGGTTCTTTTGAGGCTTTGTGTTTGGAAATGGGTTGTTTGGGTTTTGTCTTAGGTAGTTTATGGTCTTGAGAATTTAATTGTGAGTTCTAAATAAATATGTGTAAAACAAATCCCCCATTAGAAAGGAAGAGACAAAGTAAGAAATTTATAAGTGATGGACTCATGAACCTATTACCCTCAACTTTTAGATTACTCACTATTGTTGTTTCTATGGTAGTTCAAAGTATGGAAGGTTTAAGTGAAGTAGTGAATGGTTGAATGGGTTGAGGGTATTTGTGTTGTGCATAGGGTATGTTTCATGGTGTTAATGGCTGGGTTGATGTGTCGGAAAATGATGCAGGTGAATTTCGGGTGGTAGAGACACAATGGGTTCTACAGTAGAGAGAGTTCTCTAAGCTCCTACTACCCTTTTCTGTCTCTGTGAATATTACATTTATTTGAATCAAGTTCAATTCGGTTAACCGATTTGTTTGTGGTAGTAGTTAACTGATCCATTTCCACAAAATGATAACTGAATTACTTTCAAACTGGTTTAAACAATTCAGTCCTTTTTGGTTTGGTGCAGTTTGGTTTTACAGGTTTAGTCCAGTTCATGGTTATTTTGCCCACCCCTACATTTTTCTCCATATTTTCACCCCTTAGAGCTCTCATTGTGTATATCTTTTTGTCTTTTATTCCTCCCCCCTTTTTCTCTGTTGTTTCGTCTAAGTTTTACAGACAAGAAATCAAAACTTTGGTAGTGTTCAACTTAGGTAGGAACTATGATTGGTTATTTTCCAATTTCCTTTTTGATGATTTTTTTTTTTTTTTGCTTTTAGACTCTCATTTCTATTCTTACGTCTGTTTTATTATTATTTTTATGTATAATTGTACAGATTAAACTAATTCAACATCTAAAAATTCTTGAACTGTTTTGTTAGTCGATCTTATTAATATTGTAAATCATTTTTTTATTTACCCGGTCAACCTCGCTTAACCCAGGGCAACCCACTTGACCCGCCCAGTTATCGCTGAACAAGTTTAATTAAAAAAAAAATTGCTTGCATAAGGGAGAACATGAATGACTTTCTTAATTTCAAGGCATTTGTTTGAGAAGAAATGAAGATTAGCTTTTGAACAGGTAAACAGGGAAAAATAAGGACAAGAAAATGAACTTGATGACACATGTATGGTGCGAGACAAAGAAATATGATGTCTTGTAACTTTGCCATAATGTGAGTGTGGCACCACACAAACATTATCGTTTGTCACCTGACTTGATAGGTGATGATGCTCAAGAAAATTGGTTTGTGGAGTAGAGGAACTTTAGCTTTGGCATGTTTGATGATGTTACATGAGGAAAGCGCCCATCGTTTCTTGTGTTGGTCATTAAAAAAAATGTGGTTTTCAAATCAAAGCAAAAGCAAAGAAAGGAAACAGAGAGTAATATTTTTAAAAATTTTGTAATTATTTATATTTAATTTAATAATATTTTATTTTTAAACTGACGATTGATATAATTATTTATATTTATGTATTATATTTTTATTGGTGTAATGTAGTACTTTTACACTGCACAAGAATTTTTCGCAGAGGGGTAAGATTTATCACATGAAAACGTTTAATTGGTTATAGTGAGATTTGTTTGACAAATTTGATAAAGTGTTTCTTTTTATTTTTTTTTTAATTTTTTATTGTGTTTTATATTGTTAAATAAAAAAGATAATATTTGATGAGTGTCTCCTATGCTTTTAAGATATTCTATCAAGTGATTTGATGGTGAATACAACAATAATATGAATATCTATCAAAATATGCGTGTTTATTATCATTAACCGACACAAATTTACGCAAAATGTTTTGATAATTTTCGTATAAATTTAAGGATTTTTATAAGGGTACTTTAAGGAAATTTAAAATAAAAAATTATGTATTAAAAATAGATTTTTTAATTCTTAATGAATTAAATAATTTATTTTAAAAAAATCTTATTTTAAATCTTTAACAAATGTCCTTAAAATATTTTTTAAGAAAATCATAAATTTAAAATATCTCAACAGTTTATTTAGTCATAGGCAAGCGAGTACTATATGAATAAACACATAGTCATAAGTTTAAATCTTAATTATATTAATTATTTATGGTCAAGTTGTAATATTCTTGTGAATTCCTTACTCAACATATATAGATGGCCTACTTTTTACTGAACTAAGGAAGTGTATTAGTTATAATGTGCGTAAGCTGACACAGACACCACTTATCGTAATAAAAAAACTAAGGTTAAAATCTTATTTACGTTCTACATATTTTACAAAAGTTTTAATTTAGTTTCAAAAGTTTTTTTTAGGGATTCTTATTTACATCCTTAATGTTAATTTTTTTTTTGTTTCAATATCATTCTTTTACCTGACGTCGTCCAAATTGCTAATGGCAAAAGTTAACATACGTGGATCTCATGTGACTGTTTTTCACTGGATGTGGATGTCATGTGTCTGTTTTGGAATCAAATCGAATCTTTTATGAAATACGAGAGACGTAAATAAGATTTGGACCTAATATAAACATGTAATTTTCTTCTCCAAATTCATCTTCTTTGCCAAACTTTAGGGTTGCAGATATTAACACTTGCTGGGAGGACTTTTTGGTTAATAACCAACTATGACTGTACCCATGTGATTAGTCTTATAGCATTACAGCAATGCCTGAGGGATACTGGTCAAAGGCATTAATAAGATAGGAAATTAAAAGTTCCTCTAAAATGAATTTATTTTTAAAGTGGACGGATTTGAATTTTTTTATATTTTTTTTCATATAATCAAGTAAAAGAAAAAGATAAACACAAAAGATATTTATTAGTAGATATTAGTGATGATTTGTGAATTGTTTTATAATATTTATATTTATTCTTTTTTTTACTTAATACATATAAAAAAAATAACATAAGAAAATCTAAATTTAAAATGAGTAAATAAAAATATATTCACTCTTAATTTAATTTAAAATATATTAAAATTTTAACTCACTAAAATTTAATAATAAAAATATCTTTATTTATTCATTTTAAAAATAAATCTTCTTTAAAAAGAGTCATATAAAAAAATGTAAAATTAAAGATATTTTGGCTCTGAACGGTAGCGGTGGGGATGCTTGTAATAAAAGGAGATTATCTTTTTGCTCTGAAAGTAATGCATTGGAGATTGGAGATGGATGAAGTTATATAGATGTATGTTAAAATTATTCTTATATTATTAAGTATTTTTTATTAAATTTATTATTAGATTAAAATAATTTATCATATAATATATATATAATTTTATATAAATTTAAAATTATTTAATACTTTATTAATATATATATTAAAATTAACATAACATATATTTTTAAAAAATATAAAAATAAGATCTATTTAATTATATTTTTATTAATATTTAATTTTTATAAAATTTGATACAAATAATAATGATAATGAGCAATTATAATTTAATAATTAAATCAATAAATATTATATTTTATAAATAATTATTAAATAATATATCAATATAACTTAATCCCTTTCATATTGGTTTAGGTTTTTGTCATAGAATGAAGTGTCTATGCGCATCGATTTTGTAACAAGCCAGAGGTAAAGTTCACTTTCTTCCACCATAAATACTCTGTGGTGGAACAGGCATAAACACGTACGTCGAGTGCTTCTTATAATTTTTAATTATTATATTCTTATATCAAATAATATATATATATTTTTATATATTTTATTTAATATTATTTATTATACATATTTTTTATTATTTTTTTACTTAATTATATTTTTTTAAAAAATATAAATAATACTTATATTTTTTTTAAAAGTATAAGATGATTATTTTTCAATAATTTTTCTGCTTGTCACTATGAACCTGTGGCAAATATGGTCTCTTTAAGGCCATGCCTTCATTTCACTCTTATCTTCATTCTGATAATTAATCACGCGTATTCCAAGGATGATCGGAAGGCAAATATACATATATATCTCCTGTTATTATTATTTACTAGACCTGTCATAATTTTATGCCTATTACTTGGTGCAAACTGCAAATACGCTGGCATCTGTGCGCCCCGCCCCCCCCCCGGCCCCCAACCACCGACAAAAAAAAAAAAGAAACCTTGGAGGTAGTGCTCAACTTAAGTAGCAACTTAGCAGATCATTGGTTATTTTCCAATTTCATTTTTGGTGAACTTTCTTTGCTTTATGACTCCCATATTCATTCTTACGCCCATTTTATTACTACATTTATATAGTTATACGGATTGAACGGCTCAGAAAGTTAGATTTAAAAACCTTTGAACTAACTTGTTGGTTGGTCCGATTAATATTGTAAACTATTTTTTTTATTAACCTAGTCAAACTCACTTAATTCAGAGCAATCCACTTGACCTATCCAATTATCTTTGAACAAGTTTATATTAAAAAATTTACTTGCACAAGGGAGAACATAAATGACTTTCTTAATTTCCAGACGTTTGTTTGACAAGATATGAAGATTAGCTTTTGTACAGGTAAACAGGAAAAAATAAGAAAAAGAAAATGAACTTGATTATCAAGATGTATGGTGCGAGAGAGAGAAATATGATATGTCTTGTAACTTAATTGCCACAATGTGAGTGTGGCGCCACACAAACATTATCGTCATCTCACCTGACTTGATAGGTGATGATGCTCACGAAAATTGGTTTGAGGAGTAAAGAAACTTTAGCTTTGGCATGTTTGATGATGTTATATGAGGAAAGCGCCCATCGTTTCTTGTGTTGGTCATTAAAAAAAAATGTGGTTTTCAAATCAAAAGCAAAAGCAAAGAAAGGAAAATTCCCACATACTCTGAAAATAATACTTATAGTAATTTTACAATTGTCTAAATTTAATTTTATAATATTTTATTTTTAATCTAATAATCTTTATAGTCATCTATATTTATGTGTCATATTTTTGCTGGTATAGTATAATGCTCTTAGACTATATAAGAATTTTTCACAAAGAGATAAGATTTGCCACATGAAAACGTTTAATTGGTTATAATGAGATTTCTTTGTCAAATTAATTTGATAAGGTGTTTCTTTTTATTTTTTTATTGTGTTTTATATTTTTAAATAAAAAAGATAATATTATATGGGTGAAAAAAATAGTTAGACAAATATTTATTTTATTTAATCGATAAAGAACTTAATTAGTTTATTTAAATTTAAACTTTTATTTCAAATAAGTTTATATATATAAAAAATGTAAAATAAATTATTATTTATTTAAAAATTAATTTTTCTTTAATAAAAAATATTGTATTTATTTACATATTTAAAGGGTATGTTTGCTATTTAAAATATTTAGTTATATTATCATATATACAATTTCTGGTTTGACTGGAAAATCTCAGTTGAACTATTGATTCGATAACTTAGCTTCCGATCAAATCATTGACCCATTAACTTGATTTTTTTATCTTCTTATAGGTCATACAACTATGCTTTTATGTTGTATGAAGCTCCTTAAACTTTGCATTGAGTAGGATGAGTACAACACAGACATCAAAGATAGAAATTCAGCAAGGGAAAGGGAAGAAAGCTAAGAACTAGTAAGTAAGCAACAACAAAGTAAAGAGACAACTTAATACATAAAACAAAAAGCAACGAGATCGTAAATGATATTATATTTTCATTTTTGTTTTGTAGTGAACTGTTTTTTTTTCATATCAATAAATAATAAAAACTTTTAAATTTAATTAATTAATTAATTTTTATTTTAAATTAACTTGATAAGAATTTGATGCTGACAGCTGCATGTGTGAAAATGTAATTCCACTGCTATAAGCCAATAATCTCAAGTTGAGTGGAGGACTAATTTTAGGGGTCATCTCGACATCGACTGCAATTGCTTTTTTCCCTCTAACATTAACTAGTAAGTATCATGTATTGTATATGTTTTTATTTTTCAAAAATTTAGATAGATTTTAAATAAATACAAATTAAAAGATAAAAATATTTAAAATTATAAAAAATATGTATAATTAATTAAAAATAATTTGAATTAAAAAAGTTAATCATTTTTAAAAATAAAGTAGTTTTAAAAATTAAATTACTCTCAATAAATTGTACTCTAATTTATTATACGGTGGTAGATTTCTTTTAATCCCTTCTCATTGATTGTATTGGGTGTTGTGCATAAATATTAAAGGATCTTTCTCTTCTGTGTGTGTGTTTTTTTCTTTTGGGTTAAATTATGGTCCAATATCTTTTTCTTTGGATCTCAATTTCTAAACAACATGAACCACTATACTTCTTTCACTACTTCATGTAAATTAAATATGTTAAAAAAATCATTTAACCTACAAGCATTAGGAATTATAAAATATTTTCTGATGCATTCCATGATTTTTTTTACGTAATTTGCGCATTCTTCTACCTACATAACTCATTTTGTAAAAAGAAAAAAAAATCATTTTGAATGTTATATACTATATATGAGTATTTTTTTCTCATTTAATTTTTTCTATTATATACTCAAATGAATATTCTTTCAAAATTCTATATAACTGTAAATTTATGTATAAGTGACTTATTCATTACTTTATATAAGCATCTAATTACCCCAAAACCTAGTATGCATGGAAGCATATTTGCTCTTCATTTGACCTTTAATTAAAAATTAATGAAAACCTCTCAAATCTTGATTAAAACAAGTTATCTTTGCCATACATTGCACGGATTATTTTGATTCTCAAATTACTAATTATAATTTTTTTATTCTATATAAAATATTTACTACATGTTTAAATTAATTTTTATAATTTCTAAAAATTTATAATAAATAAGTTATAGAGATTATTTAACTAAAAAGTATTTTTAATTGTAAAATAAATTAATCCAAAATACTCATATCTTATTAAGTGTAATACAAAAACTCATATCTAAAATTTAATACTTATATAGCTCTATTTTATTTTATTCGTTTGCGGTAATTTTGTGATGAACTTCTAACATAAAATATATATAATTTAATGCTTACATGCAGGTTGTGTAAAAAAATTATTTTAATTTATTTGGACATGGTAAATTACTTTTTCTATGACATGAAAAATATTTATAACTTTTACTGTCTTTTTTATTTTACTATTTTATTAATAATTTTCACACTCAATCTTAATTATATAATTAATAATTAATAATATATATAATATCATTAATTGTTTCTTTGCATTTGATAAATAATATTTAATAATTAATTGTTCATATCATTCTCAAGGCAATTTTACTAATACAATTACTTTCTAGTTGTAATTTAGCTTTTTAATCTAATTTTGTGTACAAGTAAGTTCCTAAATTTATAAAACTTGTATCAAATCAATTATTTTATTTTTCATTTAACCTTTAAGAAAGACTAGTCACCTTGATAGAAGTTTTTAAAATTTAAGAACTAATTCATATATATAATAAAATTAAGAGACAAAACTGTAAGTTAATTTTTTTTACAGAAATTAAATAGCTAATTTACTCGAATACGTGTCAATGTCTACCATACAATCAATTGTTAATATTATCTGCATGTGTAAATATTTTTTAGCAAGAAACTGCTCTATTTCTTGACTTTTTGATATATGTCTAATTTCGTTGGCGGCGTGGGCTCTGCCTCATCTACAAAGTACTTTTTTAGATTTCAAATTCCTATACTACCTATAAATATTCTGCATCTTGTGTAAAAATATAATTTACCTACTGCAAGACAATAAAAACGCAAGGTGCACGTGAAAGAGGGGGAAAAAAAATACCAAGTTGAGCGGAAGACTCGCTTTAGAGCCTTAGAGGTCACCTTTGGCTTTATTTGCTTTTTCCCTTGCCTTTAAATTCCTTTTGTCCCTTCTATTGATTGTTTTTGGTGCCGTGCATAATATTAAAGGATCTTCAGTATGTAGAGGAGGCCATTGCTCTCCAATCAATTATTTTTTGGTTGACTTTGTGCTCCAATCTATACATTATGGATCACTATTCTATTTTCACTTCTTCTTGTAAATTGAATATGTTATATAAAAGCAATTTGACTACATGCAATAGGAATGATGAAATTTTTTTTATGCAACCTATGATTTTTAAAATCTAATCTCATCGTTAAGAAAAATATTGTCTCCTAGATTAGTTTCTGAGCAATAAAAATCTCCAACTTAATATTTGAAAATCTCAAAATTGAGTCAAATTAATTCTTAATAAAAATTAAAATGTCCAATAAAAATAGACAAAAAAAAACTTATTTGACTCAATTTTTAAGATTTTCAAAAATTAAATTACATTTTTTCATTTCTCAAATATTAATATGAGAGTAAATATTTTCTCAAAAATGAAATTAAGTGTTTACTCTTTTTATTTTGACTGAATCTTTGCTATCTTGTACCTGCATAAAGCGTTTTGTGAAAAAAAAACCACTTGAAACTTATAATTGCGTAAAACTAAATAAGTGCGTATACGATATATATGGGTATTTTGTTCTTTTTTTTTCCTATTATATACTCAAATTAATATTCTTTGAAAATTTGATATTATCATAGTTTTATAATGTGCAATACAAAAAAATCATATTTAGAATTTAATATTCAAATAAATCAAATTTTTTTTTGTGGCAATATTGTCATAAACTTCTAATATAAGTTTATATATAATTTAATACTTACATGCAAGTTGCATAAAAAAGCTTATTTTAATTTATTTTGATATGTTAAATTACTTTTTTTGACAGGAAAAATTTTTTATTTTAGTTTAATATTTTGTAAATATTTTTTAACTCAATAAATTACATAATTCGTTTTTATGTAAAATATCATTATTTATTTATTTGCATGATAAATAATATTTAATATTTAATATTTAATAGTTGATATTATTCATTTTTTACAGTTTTCTATCGAATTATTTTAGTTACAATTTAATTTTTTAGTTTAATTATGTGTATGAGCTCATCTCTAAATTTATATAACTTGTATCAAATTAGTCATTTGTTTCTCACTTAAGTCTTTAAAAATGACAAAATTAATACGAGTTTTTAAAATTTAGAGATAAACTCACATACAAAATTAAATTAAGGGACTAAATTATAAATAGAGAAAAAAATTAAGAATTAAATTGCTAATTTATTCAAATATGCCTGAATGTGTACCGTACAATCAATTTTTAATAATGTTGGCATAATGGCGTGCGTAAAAATATTTTTTTTAGTAAGAACATGCCATTTTTCTACACTTTCAAACTCCTATACTACATATAAATGTTTCGCTGCTTGTGGGCTAAAAATATAATTTCTCTAATACAAGCCAATAAAATGCATTGTGAGTATCGGTCAATTTATGTTGATGTAAGTAGAAGAAATTTAAGTCTCTTAAATATATAATCTTAGATTAGATTATGAAATTCATGTATATGAACCATTGAGAGGGTCATATATAAACACTTAACTTTAACTCGTAAGATTAATTTCTAGTCTATTGACCGAATATCCATAAAAATACGCAACGCGGGTGAAGTACTCACTTTAGCGGTCATGTTTGGCTGCATTTGCTTTTCTCCTTGCCTTTAAATTCTTTTTGTCCCTTCGCATTGATTATTTTTGGTGCTGTACATAATATTAAAGGATCTTCAAAAGTGGAGGCCATTGCCCTCCTATCTATTATTTTTTGGTTGACACTGTGCTCTAATCTTTATTGTTGTATGTCAATTTCTAAATATAATGGACCGCTATTCTGCTTTCACTACTTCTTGTAACTGAATATGTTAAATAAAAGCAATTTGACTACAAAGCAATAAGAATGATGGCACGTATGTGATGCAATCCATGATTTTTATTCTGACGTAATCTGTGCCGTCTTCTGCCTGCATAACCCGTTTTGTAATAAGAGAAAACCATTCTCAGCTTATATATGTTGTGAAATGTGTATTTTCAAAAGAACAAGTCTCACATTGGTTGGAAGCAAGTTTTTGAAGAGTTTATATTTTAATTTGTGTTTTGGGCTTTGTAAGAAATAAATAAAGTGGTGACAAAGACACAAGATTGAAATTTGAAAAACTCACATAGTAAGAAATGATTTATGCGCGTGCGTGAAGTTCTGAGATCTTTTGTCAAATATTTAATTAATTTTTGGAGCTTATCCAGAAAATGAGGTTTTTGAATAAGTCAAATTTGACTTGGTCCGTTTTTCCTAACGGGCAAATAAATGTATTTTTCTAACGTTCCAATTAGTTATTAATAAGCAGATAATTAACATTTAGTTTTCAACGACCAAATTTACTTTGTGCTTCTATAAATTCTAATTACCTCTCTCTCTTCTGCACCTTCTCCTTCTCTTCGTCTGCATAACTCTTGCGTTCTTTGATCCCTGTCAAACAGGGAAATATACCTGCGGGGATTCTCGTATAACTTTGACACGCACTTTCTGATTTTTGTTTATTTCAGTTCACTTAACAACAATATATACTTGCATACAACTCTATAAGTGCGTATACTATATATATGACTTTTTTTTTTCTTAGTTAGATTTTTTCTATATATTATATACTCAAATGATAGAATATGCTTTTAAAATTTATATTATTGTAAATTACTGTATAAGTAATTTTTTCATTATTGTATATATGTTAATTAGAGCTTCTAATTACCCCAAATCCTAGTATGCATGGAAGAATAGTTGTACATCATTTGACCTTTAATTAAAATTTAGTGAATGCCTCTCAAGTCTTGATAAAAACAAGTTATCTTTTCCGGGTATTGCATTGATTATTTTAAATCTCATATCTTTATAAATTTCTTATTTAATAACTAAATACTTAATACATGCTTAAATTAGCTTGTTTTGATTTTTAAAATTTTATAAGCAAAATAATCTAAAGTGATTTTTTAATTGATTTTTTTAAGTATAAATAAATCAATCCAAAATACTCATAGTCTTATATATAAAGTGCAGTAAAAAACTCATATTTAAAATTTAATATTTATACAACTAAATTTTATTTTATTTGTTTGTGGCAAGATTGTGATAAACTTCTACGTTCTAATATAATTTTAAATATATAATTTAATGCTTACATGCAAGTTGCATAAAAAATTATTTTATTTGTTTTGGATATGTTAAATTACTTTTTTATAACATGAAAAATGTATATGACTTTTACACTATCGTTATTTTTATTTTACTAATTTGTTAATAATTTTCTAAGTCAATCTTAATTACATTATTAATACTATATATAATCCGTAATTGTTTCTTTGCATATACTAAATAATAGCTAATAATTAATAGTTAATATCATTAATTGATCTTAAGGAAATATTACTAATGAAATTATTCTTTTACTTGTATTTTAGTCCTTGAATTTAATTATGTATATCAATTACTCTTCTAGTTTTTAAAATTTTTATCAACTTAGTCCTTTTGTTTTTTATTTTAATTATTAATAAAGACTAACTTAATATGAGTTTTATAAATTCAATGATTAACTCGTACAAATAATTAAATTTATGGAGTAAGCTGAAAGTGGGAAATAATTATAGGATTAAGTTACTAATTTACTTTAATATGTATAATTGTGTACCATGTAATCTATTTTTAATAATGTTGCATGTGTGAAAATATTTTTTTTTAAGAACATGAGATATTTTTACACTCTTTTAATGTATGACTAATTCGATTGGGGTGTGGACTTGACCTTAACTTTAAAGTACTTCTGTAGATTTCAAACTCCTATACTACGTATAATTATTCCGTTGCATGTCTAAAAATGTAATCCCCCTACTACAAGCCAATAAAATGGAGGTGATTGGAGGACTGACTTTAACTGTCATGTTCGGCTACATGCATTTGCTTTTTCTCTTGCCTTTAATTTCTTTCTGTCCCTTCTCAATAATTGTTTTCGGTGCTGTGCATAATTTTAAAGGATCTTCAATAGTGGAGGCCTTGGTTGACGTTGTGCTCTAATCTTTATTGTTGTATCTCAATTCCTAAACAGCAAGGACCAGTATTCCACTTTCACGACCTCTTCTAAAATGAATATGTTAAATAAAGCAATTTGACAACAAGATTAGAAATGATGAAATATTTTTATGGAAAAAAGATCATCATACATTTCTTTTAAGAATATATATATTGTTAACATCTTTTTAAAGAGTGTTAGATTTAATGAGAAAAAATAATAAAAATAAATAAATATGATAAATGATATTAAAAAGAATATGAAAAGAGGTATATACATCAAAACTATTTTAGATGTAATCCATGATTTTTATTCCATGTAATATACGCAATCTTCTACCTACATATCTCGTTTTCTATAAAGAGAAAACCATTGAAGACGTCCCCCTTTAGTATAACTTGTACATGTAATGAAACTGGAACAACATGTGATTAGCTAGTGGAAGATGATGATGTGTTTATTTGTAATTCTTATACTATTTCAGAAAACCCTTTATTTGTAATTCTTATACTATAAATTTTGATTTGAGTTAGTGTTATTTGCATTTTTTCAAATAATATTTTTCTTGCACCTCTCCTCCTAATTTACATCAAATTAAAAATAATCATCATCTAGTTTAACTCTTTTATGCAAATTTTTGAGAAAGATAAAGTATTGAATCAATAATCTTGCCAATGTATTGCACGATTCTTGTACTGCACAATCTCACAAGCAACGACATCGTTGGTGGCGTCACTTGCAGGTTGCAGCCAATCACTTGCAATGGCATCTTCGTCTCTCTGATGCATCAATCATATATCAACACTTGCAACCAATCATCACTTGTCCAGTCTCCGGCGTCACAAGGAAAGGGAAAACTGGAAAGGAGGCATAAGGTTTGCTTGAGGTAGAGAGCCTTTTTCCCAAGCTAAATTGAGTTGGTATAATGAAATGTAAAGTGAAAAGAAAGAAGGGCCTTTGAGATTGATTTGACATTTGAGGCACTAGAAGGCCAAGGCGTGCTATTGTGGCGGTGGTTGTCGTTGTCGTTCCTGGCAGAGTTGTTTCCTTCGCCCTTCATCTATCCCGAGAAACACCTTGTCGCCATCGCCATTGTTGACGGCGCGTTTTCTTCATTCCTGCTAGGTACAAGGGTTCATGCTACTGGAGGATGAGAAGTGAGAATGAGATAACATTAGCGATGGAGACTTGAAAAAAGTTTTTTATATATTTATCTTCAAATCAAACTCGTCAATAGGTTGAGTTGGTTCAGTTCAGGTTATTTAATTTTTTTTTGAAAAATCGACCTAACTCAACCCGAACTTGATTGATTAGTTTGGATATTTTTTCCCCTAAATTTGAACTAACCCGACCCGTGTGTAGCTCTGCTTTCACGCCATAAAAATGCCTAGACGAAACAGAATTTAGTACATGCTCTGGCTCAGCATACCATGACAAATGCCAACACGCAACTATAGAGCTTGCATACCCCCGAAAAAGAAATCAACAGTTAGGAAAGAATTTTAACGGGAAAATAGGAACTGGGATGCTAAAATCAGTACTATCAATTAAAGTCAGACATTTCAATCAAACACTTTTAAGGCATACCTATACAATACATGTCAATTCAGCTACTTTTTATAATTAAAGTTTAGCAAGAGGGGAGCCCATCCCTTTAAGTTTTGGTGCAAGACAAAAGAGCAGCAGATTTTAGCTAGGTTCACCAACCAGTAAATGCGCCTATTCAAACATTGGATAATTATTGATGTTGATGAATCAGAATATCATCATATCATGTACCCCAATATGAGTGGCAACGATGTGCCTCTGGCTGCTTCGCCTCGCCCACTGAAAGTTGAAATTTCCCTTCTCTTTACCTCACAGAAATCATTTCAGTTTCTGTATTTTGTCTCAGAAAAATGTACAATAACTGCTAAGCCGTTTACTCAAAGAGTTTAATTACTTAATCCCCTATTTCTCATGGAAATAAATAACTTAATCTACCAACTATGTAGTCCATATAAAATTACCATGAAATTATACTTGTGCGAATGGGATCAAGTAATGATTCAGCCTCCATAGACTTTCATAATTTCCAACATTTGGAATGGATATTTGGACTAAATCATCAATATATATGCCCCCACGTGTTAAGTAAATCCTTCCAAATACTACTTGCTAAAGCAAACTCACATAATTTCAACCCAACAAAAAAAAAAACCGTACTCACTTAAAAAAAGAAAAAGACTTGCTAAAGCATGAGATTTTACCTTTTCTAAGAATATGCTGGACATGTTACATAAATCTTCACAACTCAACTACCTTGCTAAAACATGAGTTTTTTTTTTTATTTATTTAAGTATATTAAAGACACTTGTTAAAGAATTAAAAATAAAAAATTTCAAATAAAACGATTTATTTTTAATTTTTGATGTATTGAATATTTTATTTTTTATTGAAAATTTTTTATTTTAATTCTTTAATAAATATTATTAAGACATTTATTAACAAAATCCTAATTTATATATCAAAGAATGAAATAAATGACGCTTGCTATATGTCATAATGTTGAATCAAAATTCGAAGTGTAACATAATTAAGTATATAACTACGGTCACCAATAGCATTATAGTTCACGACAAACTTTTGCTAAATTAATGTATTAGAAGATTCTAATATATACAGTAGTTGATTGGGGTTCCAAGACAGAATTGAAATGCAGAGGGTCCTATCACTTCTGTAGTTCTGTGAGAGTCCTCACCTTCATCATAAGCAGAAAAAAGTAGAATGCTAAATTGAAATGTTGGTGAAGTATACAGGCTATTTTTTTTAAATAAAAATATATATAAGGATAAGTTACTTTAAAATTATCAGGAAAATCCTATATAAGGAAATTAATACTTAATTGAGTCTTTTTACTTAATTGAGCTACTGGTAAAGACTAAAGTGTAGCTTAACTAGTGTCTCCCTTAATTTTTAGTAGGGATATCTAGTGACAGTTCGATTCTCTACATTTCCGTCTCTCATAATTCCTTGATTCTAATAAGAACTCTCTTAAACAAAAGAAAAAATTAGTAGAGGCATTGGTTATTAGACTATTATATATATATATATATATATATATATATATATATATATATATATATATATATATATATTTGTAATTCTTATACTATAAATTTTGATTTGAGTTAGTGTTATTTGCATTTTTTCAAATAATATTTTTCTTGCATAATTTACATCATATAATCATCATCTAGTTTAACTCTTTCTTTTTTTCAGAAATTATCAATAATTTATATTTTCTTGTATGAATTATGTGAATTGCACGTAATGCACTACTAGGACGTTTGCACTTGGCCTGGCGATCTGTTGACGTCACCTGTATTAATATAAAACATTAGCTAAAAAAATTATATATTTATCTTAATGAAAAGTATTTTGAAGTACATTCAGAGGGATACCTAAAATAGACATGTATATGATAGTTTCTTCCTTTAGCAGCAGTCGAGCGTGTTGAGACATGGGGGTGAGTACCTACAAAGAAATTTCAACGCTTAAGATAGGCTGTACTCAAATAGAGAAGAGTATATTGAGTAATTTTCTGGTATCTGATTAGGCCTACTTAACCTTGTATTATAGAGCGTGTACAGAATCCTCATGCAATCCATGTTGAATGCAGGTATTTAATATCAGTATCTTGATAAGGATTACTTTCCCTCTATTATTGGGATAAATCTCTAAAAGTTAAGAACTCTCCATATAAGAGTTACTTATCAATCTGAGTCTGTTATAGGTCTTATAATATCGTAAGTAGATGATTGATAATTACGGATATTTAGGGATATATCCTTGCACGTATCTAGCAATATTGATATTATGGCACAACGTTGCTCAACGTGTATAGCTCAGAGGCCCAAGTCACCTTCAAGGCCTTCCAGGGAGGAGTTCGCTCATACGTGTACCAGGTTGATCCAACTAGACGGAATCTCGGATCACGATCCAAAACAGTCGCCCCCAACTTGGCGCTTGGAAAGATAGCCAAGTGTCAAGTTCTAACAGGATCATCTAGGCACACGATTATCACAAAAGTCCGAAAAGTTAACATCGAACCCCGGATGTTTTACGTGTAATGTCGGTGTCCATAATATGCCGTTACATCATACGGATTCTCTGCCCCCAAGCATTAATTCTCGAGATTTCCTTAGATGATTTTCACGCAAACTCTGAGTGTGATTTCTGAAACTGCAGGTAGTAACAGTCTGCAATTCTCTGGGGAGTTGTTACTTTGACTTCATTGGGAATTAAATACCATTTAAAGAGGATCTCAGTTTCATACTATTTCTCAATCGCCTGATACTATCTAACAAATCAGAGACTGGAGGCATGCGATCAGATTGCCTTTTACAGGGTCAATCAAGGTGTTTCATTCTCTCTATAAATAAGAAATGTTTGCATTAAAATTGACATCTTTTTCTTTTCGATTTGTAATTTTGTTTGAGAATGCTCTTTCTTGAGAGAGTAGTTTTCCCTTCATCTTTTGCACTTAGATGGAGGGTTTTGCCCCCTATAAGGGTTATTCTCTTAATCTTTTCAAGATTCCTGAAGGTGATTGATCCTTTGCAAGCAGTTTCCTTTCTTCAAAAGAGCTTTTCTCTCTTGTGAAGTGGAATAGCCATGCATTTAGGGAGATGGAAGTCTTTTTATCCTGGCGTACACGGGGGTGTTTGACCCAACATGTGTTGGTGTATGCCCTAGAGGCCGATATATTTTGTCTATAATTACATACATTGTATTATGCTATTTTTATATATGAGGCATTTCATTTATTGTGTTATTTATGATAAACATAATAAAGTCCTTAGAATAGTAAGCTTGATGCCATAGGACATCAAGTGGATAACTTGATCGTGAGATCCTATTAGATAAAATTAGAATACTATTCTTAAATGTCCATAGTCAAGTATTATTGTTAATTAGAACAACAATAATTGCATTGAAACTAGTATGTGCGTAGACTGATGGCCACATCTCACGGGTCATAGATATGAGATATCAAGTCTTCACATAGGTATATTTGTTAAGAGTAATGATATACTGGACTGACCCGCCATGAGAACGCTACGTGGATCGTTACGTGAGTGTCATAAGTGATTCTCATAGTGATAATGGTGTATGTGATCATTTGACCTGAAATCACTATGATTCCTACATGAAGAGTTGTATGTTTTGATGCCATCAAACGTCATCTGTAACAAGGTAGTTATAAAGTTGGTTATTGGATATACTGCGAATCATGTGGAGGGATGTGAGTGACCTAGATGAGATTTGTCATCATACATAACATGAGTGATATCTTTGGGCCCCCTGATTGAGAGAGACTACGAAATGCATGGTCATGCTCAAATGAGTCAATATGAGATATTGATCTCATTTACTACATCTACTCGAGTATCAGGAAACAAAAGATTGAACTGTACAAGGGTGACACGTTCCATGCCTTGTGTTCAATCTAGATATCTGGATAAACGAACTAGACTACACGGAAACATTGATCACAGAAAGGTTATGTCAAATCATTGACATTCTCATTACTTGGGTAGCAGCGATGTATTGCTAGATACCGCTCACTGCTTGTTGTCGCAACCGGGATCGCGACGGGACGACCGAAAATATTCCATTTTGAAAATCATTGGAGTCGCCACCAAGGTTTATTTAAATTGAAAAAACATTAGAAAAACCCTTTAATCAGGAAAACTGGTCTTTTGAAAATGAGTTTGGATTCGGGAGTCGATTACAGGTAGGGAAGGTATTAGCACTCTACACTGCCCGTTCCATGAACGGTACCTTAAGTTAGTTGTGTAAATTTTAATAATCTCAAATATATTTATTTTAACCCCTTTAAACAAAAGACTTTGTAATTATTTTTTATTTTTTTATTTTTTATTTTTTGAAAAGAAATAAAAGAAACAACCAAATTATGAATTTTTTTTTTGGCTTGACAGAAATGAATTTCTGCTCCTACGTATCTCCTGGTGCAATGGAGAACTCAAAGTCACATAGTTCTTTAGAAAATGATTGTGGGTTAGTTGATTTTAATTAAGAAAGAGATTTTTGAAAGGGGATTTTGTTTGAAAACAAATCCATTCTTGCACGAGGTTCAAGTTAGCACCAGACTACTCAATAAACCCTTATGATCCAAACGACATTGAAGATAGCATCCACTATTCAATCATCATCATTGGTCATTGCATGGATTAAAAGATTTTTATTTTATTTTAAGGCATGCACAAGGACAACTAAGTAGTTATACAAATAACACATTGTCATACCATGAGTCAAGTAAATAAAATAACATAAAAACCAAATTAAACACAACAATGAAAAAAAAAAAATTATTATTATTTTTTATCCTTTAACATTTTTTTCATTTTATTTTAAAATTTTTTTCTCTTTTTTATATATTTTTAGATTTTTTCTTAAAATAAAAAATAAAAATAAAATAAAAAATACAAACAAACCAAAAAAAGAAAAAAAAGAAAGGGAGAGTAAGTTTACCTCAAAGACGTATAAAAATGTTATGTTCAAAGAATTCTGCACAGAGCCTCACGCGTTCTCTTCAAATCGAATCTTAAAAAGTAACCCACTTGCATAGAGGAAATTTTTTTTTACTAAAACCTCGAGCTCTTATACTTAGTATTAAGCTCAAATAAAAAAAATTTACTAAAGTTCTCGGGCTCTATACTTAGTATTAAGCCCAAGTGTGAAAATTTTTGGATGTCCAAAACAAATGAGAACCACCCCTATATATAGGAGGAGGGGAGGGGGAAGTAGCATGACTTCTCCAATGTGGGACTTAGACACTTTAGTTTTTCAACTTTCTTCATTTTTTTTTCATTTTTTCATTTTATTTTTTTTAGATTTTCATTCATTTTTTCAAGGTTTAAAAATAAACTTTATGGACAAAATTAAGTGTTCATACCTTGATTAAGTAACAAAAATAAAAAAAATTATGGACAAAATTGGGTATCAACCGCTGCCCCCCTTTACTTTACATTTAAATTAAATGAAAAGCAAAGGAGTTGATTCAATTTTGTCCATAAAAAAAATTCTCTCTATACAATGGGCATTAAAACAATGTAAAAAGCTTGCGAAGTCGGGTAACCATTGAAGCTTGACAGAAAACTTAAAACAGAAAAAAGCTTGTAGAGTTGGGTATCCGCTGAAGCTGGACAGAAAGGTAAACAACAAATAGCTTGTGGGGTAGGGTGCCCATCGAAGCTTGATAGGAAAGGTAAACAGCAAACAACTTGTGGGGTAGGGTGCCCATCGAAGCTGGACGGAAAAGTAAAAAGCAAACAGCTTGTGGGGTAGGAGGCCCATCGAAGCTGGACGGAAAGGTAAAAAGCAAACAGCTTGTGGGGTAGGGTGCCCATCAAAGCTGGATGGAAAGGTAAAAAGCAAACAGCTTGTGGGATAGGGTGCCCATCTAAGCTGGACAGAAAAGGTAAACAACAAACAACTTGTGGGGTAGGGGCCTATCGAAGCTGGACGGAAAGGTAAAAAGCAAACAGCTTGTGGGGTAGGGTGCCCATCAAAGTTGGACGGAAAGGTAAAAAGCAAACAGCTTGTGGGGTAGGGTGCCCATCAAAGTTGGACGGAAAGGTAAACAACAAACAGCTTGTGGGGTAGGGGGCCCATCGAAATTGGACAAAAAGGTAAAAAGCAAACAACTTGTGGGGTAGGGTGCCTATTGAAGCTGGACAGAGAGGTAAACAACAAACAGCTTGTGGGGTAGGGTGCCCATCGAAGCCCGACGAAAAGGTAAAATAACAAACAGCTTGTGGGGTAGGGTGCCTATCGAAGCTTGATAGGAAAGGTAAACAGCAAACAACTTGTGGGGTAGGGTGCCCATCGAAGCTGGACAGAAAGGTAAATAACAAGCAGCTTGTAGGGTAGGGTGCCCATCGAAGCTGGATGGAAAGGTAAAAAGAAAACAGCTTGTGGGGTAGGGTGCCCATCGAAGCTGGAAACTAAAAGACAATGGGTGCGAGGACCCAGAAACTAAAACACAATGGGTGCTGATTTTGCAAATACATGTGATGCCTGAGACGATGCATAATGTAATGGATGCATGATGATGCAATGGATGCATGATGATGCAATGGATGTGATGCTTGAGGATAATGCATGTGATGCCAGAAATGATGCATGATGCAATGAATGCCCTACTGTAGGGATTCTCATGAACAAATTGAGTAAGCAAATTTTCTTTTTTTTATTTTTCTTTTTACACTTCAGAGCTTTGATTAAGTCACTCTTAGTTCCACAACCCTTAAGGACTTTTCCCACAACAGGATCGAGATTGAACAGTAACATTCGTTGATTGACCTTTATGATTTGTCTGGTCATCTTTTCTTTTCTCATCAACACTTAAAGGGCCTCGAGCCAGAAAACTTTATGCAGTGGGCCTTGAACCTAAAAACTCATGCAGTGGGCCTTGAGCCCAAGAATTTGCATAATGAGTCATGAGCCAAAGAAGTGAATGTACTTGAGAAAAACCCCCTTTTTTTGCCAAAGTTTTGAACCAAATGCTTCTTGGAAACCAACCAAACCCATATTCAAGGAAATCATTGTCAATCTCATCTTGTTCAAATTCCTCTTCATTAGATATGACTTGGTGGAAGCTTGTGACTCTATTTCCCCAAAGGTTCCTATTTCCACTGAACACACTTTAATCTGAGTTATCCATTGAGGATGTTATTCCCTTCATTGATTGAAACTCTAGAACTCCTTTAGCTAGAGTTGTTCAACAAGAAATTACTATTAGATGGTTAAATTGTACTATTGTGCTTATGTTCACCCAACCTAAAGCACCATGTACCAGATATGCATGGATTCAAAAGTACAACAGGAAAGAGATTTACTAATTGAGTGACCTTTTTGACTGATTTTGGGAGTATGACTACACAAATGACATTTACAAAGGATAACGACACAAGAAGTGGAATAGTACGAAAGCCAAAGGGGTTTTTTTGTTCTATTTTTTTTTACCCAGTTTGGATGTGATTGATCCTTACTTGACAACTGAATATCATGACCATTGTTTTATCAGGTATCTACAAAAAAAAAATGCCCCTGTGTAAGGTATCAAAAAAATGAATCTGACTCAAGGTATGTCATTTAAGAACAAAAATACCCAATGTAGGTCATTTGACAACAAAATTTGTCCCAGTGGGGAACTTGAGATTTTTTTTTCAATGTAAGGCCAAATAAAACTAGGCAAATTATCCCAGTTTAGAGCCGAATTGAATAGGGTAGAGACTTGCCCCAATATAGAGTCAGATTGAACCAAGATTTACCCTAGTTTGGAGTTGAATTGCATAGGACAGAGAGTTGCCCCAATGTAGAGCCAGATTGAGTCAAAAGATTTGCCCCAGTGTAGGCCAAGTCGAGCTAAAGAAGAAAAAAAAATTACCCTAGTGTAGGGTCAATTTGAACAGGGTAAAATTTTGCCCAAATGTAAGTCACTCTTTTTTGTCTTATCTTCTTTTTTTTTTTTAGACTGCCTTTGCGGGTTTTCAGCCTAACGAGTTTTTTTTTTGGAGCAATGAACTAAATCATAACTTTTTGTCTCGAAATTAAAACTTGTGAAAATAAAGTCAATCACTCATTGATCAGATTGGACTTTTTAAGGCTTGTAATGTGGCCAATGTTAGGGGTTATGAAAAGAATGGTATAAGACTCAAATAAGTGTTTAAAGGTTAAGTGGGACCAAGGATCTTTGTTCAAACTTAAACTTCGTCAATTGCCTTTGCGCTTTCAGTCACACTTTTCTCTTATTGTTCTCTATTTTTTTCCTTGTCCAAACTTAAACTTTGTCAAAAAAAATTTTGCTTTTACTTTCCACCCCTTTCACCTTTTCTTCTTTTTTCCTTTTTTATGCTTCAAAATAGTCACCATGACAATCAACATTTATTTTGTGTTTTCCTCTAGTGTAGAGGTGATCCTTGTCCAAGGTTTATTGAAGCAAACCTTCAAGCTCAAAATGGGATAACAATGGATAATGAAAAGATGAATTCTTGTGAGAGATAGAGAAAGATGGCCAATCTTCATTTTAAATTTTGATTACCCATTTTCAAAAATTTTAATTTAGAGATAAAAGGATAATACACACCAAGTGATTATTTATTTGCTCCTTTTTATTTTCTTTTTCTTTTTTCATTTATTTTGTTTTTTTTTTTTGCCCTTTTTTTTAGGGCAAAGAACACCTGCATACACAGGCTTTATGACCACAAATTTTCTTCTGAATGAGAGTCTTATGGGATCCAAACCAAAAGAAATCAAGTAAAAGGAAGAAAAGTATGATAAAAAATATCTGACAAGAACATAAGTGCCAAACACATAGGAAAAGGAAACAAGATATGTTGAGATCCACACAAATCCATCACATTAATGCTTCAGGAAAGTTTACATAAGTTCAAAAACTCGAATGGTTTTAATGATTGAACAAGCATGACGTCATAACAATTAAATCATCATTCATGGTAACAACTTGGTAAACAAATCAGAATACTAGTCGCTCAGAAATTTTCCAGTGCTGGAGGACTCCGAGGTATGGTTCATTCTTTAGAAAAATAAATTACCACTTTGTTGAACCTTCTAAGGTTGCCCTGATCGACCATTATAAGTATTCACTCCTATTGCAGATGGGCATGTGTAGAAACCTCTAACAACACCTGGTGAATTACTATTTAGGTAATCGTTGTCATCCATGAGTTTTCCTGAAACTCCATTTAACTCATTTGACCTGAAGTCTACCCTTAGTCGATTCAACATTTATCCATACTTGCTTGTCCATCATTCATTTGATGCAATCTTCTTTTTTTCATTTCATTTTTAATCCTTTCACCAATTATCACGATATCAGAAAAATTTGACGACACACTTCCAATCATATGATCATAGAATGGCGCGTGTAGTGTATCAGTGAACATAACAACCATCTCTTTTTCTGACAAAGAGGGTTCTACTTGTGCAGCTATTTCCCTCCACCTCTGAGCATATTCCTTGAAGGTCTCAGCATCCTTCTTAGACATGCTTCGCAGTTGTATTCTATCTGGTGCCATGTCAATGTTGTATTTATACTGCTTTAGAAAGGCATCAGCTAAATCCTTAAAACTCCTTATATGGGCACGCTCAAGATGTGTGTACCAATTCAAAGCTGCCTCAGTTAAACTGTCTTGGAAGAAATGGATTAACAATTTGTCATCGTGAGCTTGTGAAGCCATCTTGCGAATGTACATTGTCAAGTGATTCTTTAGGCAAGTAATCCCCTTATATTTATCAAAATCCGGGACCTTAAACTTAGGGGGAATGACAACATCAGGGACAAGACAAAGCTCAGTAGCATCCTTGAGGCCATAACAACCTGCTCTTTCAATGACCCGTAATCTCTCTTCCAAAGTTTTCCATCTCTCTTTGAACTGAGGATTTTCAACAAAAGAACTCAATGGATATTGAGGCATGAAAGTGGGGACAAAATGTTGCACTAATGGGGTTCCACTAGTACCTAGGTAATGGGCATATGGTTGGGTTGTGCTCAATGAATTTGAAGCAGGCATGCCACTGTCAGGGGAAGTAGCAACCCATGGTGGTACAAAGCTAGAAGGGAAGCCATATGGTGGGATGAAGAAAGGGAATGGGTGCTATATTGGCGGGGTTTCATTAGCATTCAGCCGAGTGACTTGAGTTTGGGTAAAGTTTAACAGGTTTGAATTTAGTGTCGCTGCTGGCATGCTATTACCAGGGGGATTGGCGGTCAATGATGGTACATAGCTGGGAGGGAGGCCATATGGTAGAAAGGGTGGCACCTGGGTTTCCTGAGAACTGGTGACTGAGGGTTGAGTGGTGAACGGCATCACAACTCTTTGAGGATTAAAGCATTGGTATTGTAGAAGATTTGGAGAGAAACCAAGAAGGTGAAGAGGTGTGGCCGGATGTCCTTCGTTTGCCACTGAGGAATTCCCATTTGTGCTCCTTCTATTTTCCATGGACTGTAGCATCTTCATCATCTTGGACATTTGTTCTTTGAGTTGATTCACCTTATTCTTCAACTCTTGAGTTTGATCTATTTCTTCCATGATCCTAGCCTAGAAACGAGTCCTGTAAGAGTGTCACAGAAACTGCTTTTCTGTTATAGTGTGCCTTTTTCTGCTTTGTGAAACATGATGTGAATATGTAATTATCAGTATTGACTGAACACAATTGGCAACATGCATGTATGCGGAGTATTAACAACTTATGCAGATGAATTTTTTTTTTTTTTAAAGAATGCTATGAATGCCATGGTAGTGCAAAATGATGTATCCTTTTCTTTCTTTTTTTTTAGAGCTAAGAATGCGATGAAAATGCAAGATGATATTTTTTATGGAGTTGTCATGCAAATGCAAGATAATGTATCTTTTTTTTTTTTTTTGCTAGGAATGCTATGAGAATACAAGATAATGTATTTTTTATGCTAGGAATGTCATGAAAATGCATGATGATATTTTTTAGAATGCCATGAAAAAGTAAGATGATGTATGTATATATATATATATTGAATGCCAGGAATGCTATGAAAATGCCATATGATGTTTTTGTTTTTTTTGAATGCTAAGAATGTTATGAAAATGTAAGATGATACTAAGAATGAACATACAAGATATATGTTCCTTTTTTTTAGCCCTTTTTTTCTAAAAATGTTATGAATGCTATGAAAATGTAAGATATTTTTTTTTAAAAAAAATAAGAACGAATGACATAAAGAAGATTTTTTTTAAGAAAAAAAAATGAAAAGAATGCTAAGAATAAAAAAGATAAGATGATGTATTTTTTCTTTTTTTTATGCTATTTTTTTTTTAAAAAAGAGTAAATGACATGAGGGATATATGAATGAAGAAGAATTTTTTTTTAAAAAAAAGAAAGAATGCTAGGAATGAAAATGCAGGATGATATATATTTTTTATTTTTTTTTATTATTATTTTTAAATGCAAGAATGAATGACATGAAGAATAGACAGATAAAGAAAAAGAACGCTCCCTTTGTGTCCTAATCAGGTGCAACCTAAGAAGCTGGATGACTCTAACTTTCGAGGTCATTATGTTCAACCTATCTGTGCAAGGTTTTTCAGGATAGATCTGAACTTCTAAAAAGTCATGGTCCCCAGATTGCCCCATCTCGAAAGATAATGATCCAATTCATGAATTAATCACAAGTAGGGATGAACCCTCTCAATATGACTAGTCCATGATACTGGTAACAATCTGAGTGGTGTCTCAACAAATGTCAAGTGAGCACAAGGCTCCTCAATAACAAAAGTCGAGACCCCTCCTACTCCTCGGATTCACACAGACTCAAGTATAGAGCCCAAAAAGCATGTGAGGTAAGTGATTAGTGACGTGTGTGATGGAGCATAAAAAATCTGTACAAAAACTTAAAACACAAAAATACCCCAACCTGCAAAACATATATACAACAACCAGCCAGCAATCGTCTACCCTAGGGTTTTAACAATTAAGTACAAAATATATATACAAGTCACAATATACATGAAATAATACTATTAGATATTTACATAAAAGTACTAAATAAAATACATTTATAAACAAATAAGAAAACAAAAACAAAGACAAAGAGGGTAAAATAAATAAATAAAAGATTATTAAAAATTTGCACAACTAACAACAACAGGCCTGACTCTCTAAGTATCCCCAGTGGAGTCGTCAGCTGTCGCAACCGGGATCGCGATGGGATAACCGAAAATATTTGATTTTGAAAATCAATGGAGTCGCCACTAATGTTTATTTAAATTGGGAAAATATTAGAAAAACCCTTTAATCAAGAAAACTAGTCTTTTGAAAATGAGTTTGGATTCGGGAGTCGATTACAGGTAGGGAAGGTATTAGCACCCTACACTGTCTGTTCCATGAACGGTACCTTAAGTTAGTTGTGCAAATTTTAATAATCTCAAATATATTTATTTTAACCCCTTTAAACAAAAGACTTTGTAATTATTTATTATTTTTTATTTTTTGAAAAGAAATAAAAGAAACAACAAAATTATGAAATTTTTTTTTTGGCTTGACAAAAATGGATTTCTACTCCTACGTATCTCCTGGTGCAATGGAGAACTCAAAGTCACGTAGTTCTTTAGAAAATGATTGTGGGTTAGTTGATTTTAATTAAGAAAGAGATTTTTGAAAAGGGATTTTGTTTGAAAACAAATCCATTCTTGCACGAGGTTCAAGTTAGCACCAGACTACTCAATAAACCCTTATGATCCAAACGACATTGAAGATAGCATCTGCTATTCAATCATCATCATTGATCATTACATGGATTAAAAGATTTTTATTTTATTTTAAGGCATGCACAAGAACAACTAAATAGTTACACAAATAACACATTGTCATATCATGAGTCAAGTAAATAAAATAACATAAAAACCAAATTAAACACAACAACGAAAAATAAAAAAATTTTTTTTTTATCCTTTAACATTTTTTTTCATTTTTTCATTTTATTTTAAATTTTTTCTCTTTTTTTTATATATTTTTAGATTTTTTCTTAAAATAAAAAATAAAAATAAAATAAAAAATACAAAAAAAAAAAATGGAGAGCAAGTTTACCTCAAAGACGTATAAAAATGTTATGCTCAAAGAATTCTGCACAGAGCCTCACGTGTTCTCTTCAAATCGAACCTTGAAAAGCAACCCACTTGCATGGAGGAAAATTTTTTTTACTAAAACCTCGAAGCTCTTATACTTAGTATTAAGCCCAAGTAAAGAAAATTTACTAAAGTTCTCGGGCTCTATACTTAGTATTAAGCTCAAGTGTGAAAATTTTTGGATGTCCAAAACAAATGAGAACCACCCCTATATATAGGAGGAGGGGAGGGGGAAGGAGCATAGCTTCTTCAATGTGGGACTTAGACACTTTAGTTTTTCAACTTTCTTCATTTTTTTTCATTTTTTCATTTTATTTTTTTTAGATTTTCATTCATTTTTTTCAAGGTTTAGAAATAAACTTTATGGACAAAATTAAGTGTTCATACCTTGATTAAGTAACAAAAATAAAAAAAATGGACAAAATTGGGTATCAACACTTGTAATATTAAAATGAGATTTTAATATTATTGTCAATGTCATGAGAACCTATAGGGTCACACATTTGAAACAGACTAAATTGGAATAAATAGAATCCAAGTTGGACTGAGAATTCTATCGTGGGCCAAAACTCATAACAGATGAGCCCAAGGCTTCACACTAACCCTACTACTGCTCTTTCATTCAAGGATTCTAAAAGAAGCTGTTAGAGGCTTCTTAGAGAAGTTAATGGAAAGACTTCTTAAAGAAGCTAATGCAAAGCTTCTTGGAGAAGCTAATGTAAAGCTTCTTGGATAAGCAGATGCAAAGCTTCTTGGAGAAGCTAATGCAACGCTTCTTGGAGAAGCTAATGCAAGGCTTCTTGGAAAAGCTAATGCAAAGCTTCTTGGAGAAGCTAATGCAAGGCTTCTTAGAGAAGCTAATTCAAAGGTTTCTTGGAGAAACTAATTCAAAGCTTCTTAGAGAAGCTAATGGAAGGCTTCTTGGAGAAGCTATTAGAGGCTTCTTGAAGAAGCAAATAGATGGCTTCTTAAAGAAGCTATTGGAGGCTTCTTCTATAAAAAGGCCATAAGGGCATGAATTGTAAATTTGATGCTTGATGCACACAGATAGTGAAAGAGAGTGACAAGTTTTCTTCTCTTTGTAGCTAGCACTGCGTTAGGGAGGCGGGACTCCAAGCGGGCGTTGGACATTCGTGGGTCTGTTCGTGTGGACTACGTAGAGACATCGTCGCTGTTATGGTGTTAGTGGTTTGCGTTGATCATCTTTCTTTTGGCTTCAAGAGGTATACTCGAAAATCACGTTTCATGGTCCCTTTTTTGTATAGATCCTTGGTGCGAATTCCCTTTTTTCGTTGCATATTTGATGCCCGAATTCTCAACAGTGGTATCAGAGCCACTTGCGAAACCATGATTCAATTTTTCTGTTCTTCATGTTGTATGAAATAACATGTTTAGTTGTTCTATTTTTGCGAAGTTCTCTGGTATATATGTGATATATACAGCATTCTGGAAACCTTTTTTTTTGGTATGTGGCGGCATCAAGTGTTGATGTCAAGCAACCCTTGTTTTTGGATAGCATATGGTGACGCTAAGAGGTCCTGCGATATGATGTGTTCATGTCCTCGTGGCTATGAGGGTTCAAGTGTTGATACCCTAGCCGTCAAGGAGGAGCAAGAAGTTCAGCCATTGACCAAGCAGCAAGAACCCCATATGTATAGAGTGTGATATTTAATTTTGTTTTTATGACTCATAAAATAATAATGTATTATTATTTTGAGTTTTTATGTATTTTGTGGTGCATGGTTGTGACATTAGTCCTCATATTTTTGCTTCTTTGGTTATTTTAAAATACGACTTGTGTGTCGTGCCTTTCTCTCTACATTCTGATTGTACATTCTCTTCTCACCTAACTCCCCTCGAATATAAAAGAGGTTTCTGTATAATGTAATCTTGATGTGGAGGCAAGAAGACGACATCGAATGAGGACGTTGGTGGGAGATGCTTGGTGAAGCCAATTCACTATCTGAGTTTAGTTAATGATACTCTCATTGGCTTGGGAGAAGCATTACATTAGGGGCCATAACCATGTCACATTTATTTATATACTTTATATGTATGAGATGCATGGATGATGTTTGTGGTATGTTAAATAGTTTAACAAATGATGAGATCAAATAATAATAAAAATCCCTCAAAGCAAATATTAAGTCAATATGTGATGCCTTCCAATGCCTGATACTCGTCAAGACTAGTATCAATTAAGTGTAGGTCTGCCAAAGCAATGTGCCTTTATCTATATTAGTAAGGCGCGATAGGATAAAAGTAATATCCAACTGTCAACCATTGGGTCAGACTTAACTAAGCTATTTCAATAGGATTAAAGGCTTAGAGGCATGAAGTTGAGCTTTAGTCCATTAGATGGATTATAATAAGTGTTATTCACCCAACTATTTAAGAGTAACATGTGATATAATTGAAAAGTGTTTCCTACCTAAATAATCAAATTTTGGATGATCAGCCAAAGCTGACTCAAAGTTAGGTGAAATATGAATTTTGACCCACTAGGAAATCTTACGATGGGATTTTCTGAGTCATTGCTGAGAGTCATTGATTTGAATAAAATAATGGGAGGAATATTTAATTAAAGACCTCGTTAAATATGTTTATGGCATGATACGTATATTTTGCATATTTATGTTGATAGATTACAATGATAACAAACACCTTGAGTAACTTATCATTGCGATCCGTCCTTGAAAAGGACAAGTTATCTGGGACAAATTTCCTAGACTGGTACAGGAATTTGAAGATTGTCCTCAAACAAAAGAAAAAGCTATATGTTTTAGAACAGCCTGTTCCTGAGCTACCTGCTATAGATAAGTGGAAGGGCAAGGCCAAGGATAAATCCAAGCCCAGCACTTTTGGATTGAAACTAGTGGACGGAGTGGCTAAGGAAGGTGTATGCTTCCACTGTGGTTAGACCGAACATTAGAAGATGAACTGTGGTAGATACCTGGAAGAGCTTAAGAAGAAGAAAGGAAGTGAGACTTCCACTTTAAGTATTTTGTAATAGAAGTCAATTTTTCTGCTTCTGCATCTTGAGTATTAGATACTGGATGTAGATCTCACATTTGTGTAAATGTCCATAATCTAAAGAACAGTAGACCATTGGCTAAGGGTGAAGTCGACCTACGAGTTGGAAATAGAGCAAAGTTTGTTGCTTTAGCCGTAGGGACTTATCTTTTATCTTTACCCACTATGCTTGTAATTTATTATCAAGTGGCCTCAATACTCAAGAGGGGGGTGAATTGAGTATGTAAGACAAGTTCGCAAATCTTTCGCAAATCGTTAGATAAACAATTTTGTTGAAGCTATTTGATGATTAGAAATGATTTGATATATGAGATAAACACTTTTACTTATAAATGCAATAACCTAAGGGAACAATATTCAAGCAATTCAATAAAATAGTGCTCAATGTAAAGAGAAGGGTTTAGAGAAAACAAACACAATGATTTATCCTGGTTCGATCACTAATCCACTTGTGATCTACGTCCAATCCTCAAGCAACCGCTAGAGATTTTCCACTATTTCTTCAAGCTTTAATAGGTGCTTGACAACCTTTACAACCTTGAGCACTCAACACTTTAGGATACCTCACCCTTATGCTTGAGCCTCTATTTCCAAGGGATACCTCACCCTTACAAGACTTGAGGGATACCTCACCATCTCTAAACAGATTGTATAAGAATTAAATGGAAGAAACTCTCTCTAGAGCAAGTAATACAAATTGAAGAGCTATGGTATTTGAGATTCACACAAGTTCAAGCTCAAAAACAGAGGATTTTGTAAAATGATGAGAAAAACTTGTTTAAAGCTCAGTTGTAATTTTTTAGATTGATAGACTCAGTTTTTCTAATCTTCCATTGAAGCCCAGCATCCAAATATATAGTTAAGGACCATTTATTACCGTTGGAGGTAGACGTGAGCAATTAATGCTCATTAATATAGCCATTACGAACTTCTCCTTATTTTTCCAGAACATAGGCTAACCAGTTAGCCAAGCATCTTAACCGGTTAGGGGCTCATTTAAGCTTAAAGGAAATTGTTCTGGTTTGATAACTAACCAGTTAGGAATGTGTCCTAATCAGTTAGGACATCACCAAAATGGGTTCTGGGAAGGATGCTAACCGATTAGAACTCCAGGCTAATCGGTTAGGACATTGTTACAATGGTTTCTAAGTTGATGAATAACCGGTTAGGTCTATCACCTAATCAATTAGGGCAAAACATTTTTGGCTTCTGAGAGTGAAACTAACCGGTTAGGTCTCTCACCTAATCGGTTAGGACAAAATAATTTTGGCTTCTGAGTTAGAGAATAACCGGTTAGGTCTCCTTCCTAATCGGTTAGAACAAAAATATTTTGGTTTCTGAGTTGTTAAATAACCTGTTAGGTCTCCTACCTAATCGGTTAAGACAAAAAGAAAATAGCTTCTGAGTTATTAAATAACCAGTTAGGCACCTTGCTTAATCGGTTAGACATTTGATAAATAACGAGGCAAAGCCTCTGTTTGAACAAGCTAACCGATTAGGAACTGGTCCTAATCGGTTAGGGGCCTTAGAGTTTTGGCTCTTAATATAACAGATAGTAGTTTTATGATTATTAAAAAACCAGTAAGTTCCCAAAAAGGCTTATTTCAATTTTGACACATATAAGGAGATTTATTTGAAAGATGATATAAGATTTCAAAGAGATGTTGTAAAAAACCTTTTGATCCTAACTTGAAAAATCATTTTGCAAATTCATTTTAAGGAAGCCATTTGAGCTTGAGGTGAATCCTTAATATACCTTTACACTAGATCTATAACCTACATGCTAAGCTTGAGTCGCTAAGCTTGAGTTCCTTGTGACTTGATCATTGTGTTTCCATTGCTTTCTTATTTGTTGACATCAAAATCATTTGCATCTAGTCCATAACAATCACATAATTGAGTTAGAAAAGTGTTATTTTGTGCCTGCTATAAGTAGGAATATCATTTTTATTTCTTGTTTGGACAAGAAAGGCTTTACATTTATTATAAAGGATAAAACTTGTTTTATTTATTTGAATGATATTTTTTATGGTAGTGCACAACTAAGTCATGGACTTTATGTCCGCGATCTCGAAACGCCCATCTATAACATAAATACAAAGAGGTTTAAATCAAATTATCTGAACCCAACTTTTCTCTGGCATTGTCGTTTGGGCCACATAAATGAGAAACGCATCTCAAAACTATATAAGGATGAATTCTTGGACTCATTTGATTTTGAATCACATGAGATATATGAATCTTATTTATTGGGGAAGATGACAAAGGCCCCGTTCAAGGGACAAAGTGAAAGGGCTAGTGATCTTTTAGGCCTTATACATAGTGATGTATGTGGACCACTAAACACACTAGCTAGAGGTGGTTTTTAATATTTCATTACATTTACTGATGATTTCAGTAGATATGGATTTATATATCTTATGAAGCACAAATCAGAATCCTTTGAAAAGTTCAAAGAATTCAAAAATGAAGCATAAAACAAACTTGGAAAGAGTATTAAAATCCTTCGATCAGATCGAGGAGGTGAATACTTAAGCCAACAATTTGATGATCATGTAAAAGAGTGTGAGATAATATCTCAACTCACTCCTCTAGGAACACCACAATGGAATTGTGTTTTTGAAAGGAGGAACCGAACATTGTTGGACATGGTCCGATCCATGATGAATCATGTTAACCTTCCAAGCTCTTTTTGGGGACATGCTCTATTAACAGTAACTTTCACACTTAATCGTGTTCCATCTAAAGCGGGTCAAAAGACACCATATGAGATATGGACAGGGAAACAACGCAATATGTCTTTCATGAAGATTTGGGGTTGCGAAGCTTATGTGAAATGTCAAGTTTCTGATAATCTTGGACCCAAATTAGATAAATGCTTCTTTGTCAGTTATCCCAAGGAAACCAAGGGATACTATTTTTATAATCTTACCGAGGGCAAAGTGTTTGTCGCACAGACTGCTGTGTTTCTAGAAAAGGAGTTTATCTCCAAAGGAATCAGTGGAAGGAAAATAGAACTTGAAGAAGTTCAAGGTTCATAGAGTAGCAAAGAACTGATGGTGGAAATAGAGCAGCCTCCACCAAATGCTATGGAAGAACAACCTGCTCTAGTAGCACAAGACCCGCATAGGTCTAATAGGATACATCATCAACCAGAGAGATATGAATTTTTCATGACTCAGCAAGGTGATGTATTGCTTATAGATTAAGATGAGCATATAACTTACTAGGAAGCCATTAAAGGCCCAAAATATGAGAAATGGCTTGAGGTTATGAGATCTGAAATGGAATCCATGTATGCCAACCAGGTATGGACCTTGGTTGACTTACCTGAAGGGGTAAAACCCATTGGGTGCAAGTGAGTTTTCAAGAAGAAAACTGACATGGATGGTAACATGCATACATTTAAGGCGCGATTGGTGGCTAAGGGTTTCAAACAAATTCATGGTATAGACTATGATGAGACTTTTTTCCTAGTTGCGATGCTTAAATCCGTTCGGATCTTGCTTGCTATTGTAGCATACCACGATTATGAAATCTGGTAAATGGATGTCAAAATTGTTTTTCTTAATGGAAATCTTCTCGAGGATGTGTACATGACACAACCTGAGGGTTTTACCACTCCACAAGATGCTAGAAAGGTGTGCAAGTTGCAACGATCTATTTATGGATTAAAGCAAGCTTCCAGAAGCTGGAATCTTCATTTTGATGATATAATAAAATAATTTAATTTCATCAAGAATTAAGAAAAATCTTGTATCTACAAGAAGGTTAGTGGGAGCACAATCTTTCTGATGTTGTATGTAGATGACATACTACTCATCGAAAATGACATCACTACCCTACAGTCTGTAAAGACTTGGTTAGGGAAGTACTTTCCTATGAAGGACTTGGGCGAAGCCACCTATATGTTAGGTATCAGGATCTATAAAGATAGATCACAAAGACTATTTAACCTAAGTTAGAGTACATACATAGACAAAGTGTTAAAATGGTTTAACATGCATTAATCTGAGAAAAGACTCTTACCTATGTCATATGGTGTAAGCCTATCTAAGGCTCAATCCCCTTCCATCTAGGATGACAGGGATAACATGAGCAAGATTCTATATGTATATGTAATTGGATCTATTATGTATGCCATGTTATAAACTCGACCAGATATTTTGTATGCTTTGAGCATGATGAGTAGGTACCAATCTGATCCTGGTGAGAGTCACTGGACTGCTGTCAAGAACATCCTTAAGTACTTGAGAAGGCCTAAGGATTCATTCTTGGTATATGGAGCCGAGGAAGAGCTAGTTGTAAAGAATTACACTGATGCTAGCTTCCAAACTGATAAAGACGACTCCAAATCGTAATTGGGTTATGTTTTTTGCCTAAATGGTGGGACTGTGAGCTGGAAGAGTTCAAAGCAGGAGACAGACGCCGATTCTGCTACAGAGGCTGAGTATATTACTGCTTCCAATGCAACAAAGAAGGCCGTTTGGATTAGGAAGTTCATTACTGAATTTGACACTATTCCTAACATTGTGGACCCAGTGGACCTCTATTGTGATAATAATAGAGCCATTGCACAACAACCTAAGGAGCCTAGATCTCACCAGCGATCTAAACATATACTTAAACGCTTTCATCTCATTCGAGATATCATCGATAGAGGATATGTGAATACATACAAAGTACCAACAGATGATAACATTGCTGATCCACTGACGAAACCTCTTGCATAGCAGAAGCATGGGGGTCACACTAGATCTTTAGGCATTAGACATATGCCTGATTGGCTCTAGTGCAAGTGAGAGATTGTTGGTGTATGCCCTAGAGGCTGATATATTTCGTCTATAATTATATACATTGTATTGTGTTATTTTTATATGTGAGGCATTTCATTTATTATGTTATTTATGATAAACATAATAAAGTCCTTAGAATAGTAAGTTTAATGCTATAGGACATCAAGTAGATGACTTGATCGTGAGATACTATTGGATAAAATTAGAACACTATTCTTAAATGTCCCTAATCAAGTATTATTGTTAATTAGGACAACAATAATGCATTGAAACTAGTATATGTGTAGACTGATGACCACATCTCACAGGTCATAGATATGAGATATTAAGTCTTCACATGAGTATATTTATTAAGAGTAATGATATACTAGATTGACCCGCCATGAGAAAGCTACATGGATCGTTACATGAGTGTCATAAACAATTCTCATAGTGATAATGGTGTATGTGGTCCTTTGACCTGAAATTACTATGATTTCTACATGAAAAGTTGTATGTTTTGATGCCATCAAACGTCATATGTAACAAGGTGATTATAAAGTTAGTTATTGGACATACTGCGAATCATGTGGAGGGATGTGAGTGGCCTAGATGTGATTTGTTCCTCCTATATAACAGGAGTGATATCTTCGGGTCCTCTGATTGAGAGAGACTACGAAATGCATGGCCATACTCAAATGAGTCAATATAAGATATTGATCTCATTTACTACGTCTATTCGAGTATTAGGAAATGAAAAATTAAATTATACAAGGGTGACATGTTCAATGCTTTGTGTTCAATCTAGATATCTGGACAAAGGGATTAGACTACACGGAAACATTGATCACAGAAAAGTTATGTCAAATAACTGATATTCTCATTACTTGGGTAGCAGCGATGTGTTTCTAGATATCGCTCACTGCTTGTAATATTAAAATGGAATTTTAATATTATTACCAATGTCATGAGAACTTATAGGGTCACACATTTAGAACAGACTAAATTGGAGTAAATAGAATCCAAGTTGGACTGGGAATTCTATCATGGGTCAAAACTCATAACAGATGAGCCAAAGGCTTCACACTAACCCTACTACTGCTCTTTCACTCAAGGATTCCAAAAAAAGTTGTTAGAGGCTTCTCAGAGAAGCTAATGGAAAGGCTTCTCAGAGAAGCTAATGCAAAGCTTCTTGGAGAAGCTAATGTAAAGCTTCTTGGATAAGCTGATGCAAAGCTTCTTGGAGAAGCTAATACAAGGCTTCTTGGAGAGGCTAATGCAAGGCTTCTTAGAGAAACTAATGCAAAGCTTCTTGGAGAAGCTAATGCAAGGCTTCTTGGAGAAGTTAATTAAAAGGCTTCTTAGATAAGCTATTAGAGGTTTCTTGAAGAAGCAAATAGAAGGCTTCTGAAAGAAGCTATTGGAGGCTTCTTCTATAAAAAGAGCATAAGGGCATAGATTGTAAATTTGATGCTTGATGCACACAGATAGTGAAAGAGGGTGACAAGTTTCCTTCTCTTTGCAGCTAGCATTGCGTCGGGGAGGCAGGACTTCAAGTAGATGTTGAATGTTCGTGGGTCTGTTCGTGTGGACTACGTAGAGACATCGTCACTGTTACGATGTTAGTTGTTTACGTTGATCATCTTTCTTTTGTCTTAAAGAGGTATACTCGAAAATCACGTTTCATGGTCTCTTTTTCGCATGGATCTTTGGTGGGAATTCCATTTTTTTGCTGCGTATTTGATGCCAAAATTCCTAACAATGTGTTGTTAGGATGGAATGATGTTTTCGTCAACCAATGCATGGAGACACTGAGGAGCACACTGTTCCTTCCTCCACCTTTTTCCTGGGTAATTTGGAGGCACCTGATTGGTCTTCTTCGTAGTGCGGCTGGATATGCAGGAATGTCAGCTCAAAGGAAAAGAAAACCTTCTGAGAGTAACTTGGGGTGGTCAACTTTCTTTGACTTGCTCTACGAAGAAATAACTGTGGTTGGCCTATAGTTTCACTGTGAAGGAGGCAGGGAAGAGGAAATGGAGCGACTTCAGTTTGTTCTAGTGAATAGAGTGAATGAATTGTGGATGTGACTATGAATGTGACAGCGTGGCAGGATGCTTTTGTCATGACATCCCATCCTTAAGCTCCCTTACGGACACTATTTTCACTTTCCTTCCAATGTATTTTTCTTTCTCCTTTGGTTGAGATTAACAAGGTATGAAATGAGATTATCAATAAAATAACAAAATTTTACTAATGTATTCTCTAATCTTATGATTTTCCTTTTCTTCTTTCCACCTTACATTGTCTGGGTAAGTCCAACGCTTACCCTATAACCTTATTGCCCTTAACTCAACTTTAGATGTTGGTATGACAAAATGGCAAGTTACAGCCTTGACTCTTTTTTTCTATACTTCTTGATAATGCTGGACTTTCTTGGGAAACTGCTGCCTTAGCTTTATTGAGAATTAACAAATCTATTAATGGAGCAATAAATATGTGTTGTTTCCAAACTGCCCATTTACTTCTCCACCAATTAGAAGCAAAAGGCATAAAAAATAATGTTTATCTTGTACGATCAGTTTACCTTTCTAGGGACCAATCAGAATACTTTATTGTGCCTATAAATTAGGGAATGCTTGCATTTAGGCTAGTATTCCTTTCTTCTTGCCATTGTACTCTGGAATATAACCTTTCATAGCTTTCTTCTCATTTTGCTCATATTCAAAGAGGGTTTTGCCCCCTGCAAAGATCATCTCCTTGCTTTTCCTAAAATCTGTGAAGAGGTTCTTCCTTTTATTAGCTAATAACTTTTTCAATATGGACTTTTCTTTCTCAGTGTAGTAATGACAGACACTTTTCTTCCCTAGCATACGGTGGAGTATTTGAAACACGCTCTGCTACTGGGGAAAGTTGTGATTCCTGTCGTGTTTGGACAATCCTCCTTGGATAAATAGAGCCTGCACTCCTCCTCTTTTTTAAGGACTTAGTAAGTGCTCGGATCAGAGCCTTGCAGGTTCTCAGATTAGCGGAGGGATTACTAAAGTAGTTCCACAATTTGAGGTAACTTGGTGTGATTATGAAGCTAGTGGAATGATCTTATTTATGAAAGATCGTACCCTGTCCAACCAAGGAAATGAAGGAGGCCGATCCTCTTTCCTTATACATTCTATGTCTCAATATTTTCTTTTCCCTCTTTTCTAGATGTAAGATGATGTATGGAATGAGAATTAATTAATAAAAATTACTAGATCAAGAACTTTGCATGATATCCACCTCCGGCCTTTAACTTTTGTCATTGTTCATATCTCTTTTTCTTCACCGGGATGAGTCCAACGCTTATTCTAGTATAACATTGTGTTGCTCCCAGCTTAGTGCCCGTTTTGCGTAAGTAGCAAACTTCAAGTCTTTAATCCGGGATTCAAATAATTTACCACTAATAAAACGTTTGCTAGGGTATCAGTATTTTGTTTCTTTACAACTGTGATTCGAAGTGATAACTCGTCTCTAAGCAAATATCTCGGCTAAAGCCAGGGTTCTTGGGAATAACCGTACTTAACCCTCAGAAATTGCATGATGTTTGAATTGTTGTGAAACTGTCCCTTCAGTTGCTTCGACAACCGTATAGGCCATGTGGCACATTTTTATTGGAAGGACGTGCATAGTACTTTGCGTACCATGATGAGCATTATTTCAAAAATTGGGTCATAAGGATGATAATGGCCCCTAACCGCCTAGCCTTTATAAATAGGGTTTTAGGGACATATTGTCTCCATTTTGTTAGTCATGGCAACCATTACCCAAGAGGGGGGTGAATTGGGTATGAAAAACTTTTCACAAAAGCTCTTAAAATAAACACAAATATTTAAGCTATTAAAATAAAAGAGAAAGGATTGTGAGACGAAGAATAAAAGCTTTAAGAATAGCAGATAAATAAATGTGCAATAAAATAAAATTGCATAAAAATAAAGAGATAAAGTGAAGAAAAGCAGCAGCACGATATTTAGCCTGGTTCGACCATAAATAGGGTCTTTAGGAGACTATATTGTCTCCATTTCACTGCTAAATTTTCAAATGTAGGATCTTCAAACCTTGAAGGATACCTCACCCTCAATACGAGAAGAATAGAAATTATAGATGGAAACTCACTCGAGTAAATTATACAATTTGAAGTGCTAAGAAGTCAAAGGAACCTAAAATAGGCGTAAAATATAAATCAATTATTTTTATACTTATTTGATGAGATGCCTCTTTTTATAATAGAAAATTAGCCGTTGAATTCCGTGATTAATATGAAAAAATATCCGTTAGTTTCTATATTGTTAACATTTAGCGAAAAGTTTCTAGATTTCTTTTAAAAGCTTAATTGGATCTTTATTATGAAACTATGCTTAAATGTGATTATAAGCAATCATTAATTGAATTGTGTCTAGCAAGTTATTTAGAAATCATTGAATAAAAGTGTTAGAATAACACTAAAGAAGAAAAGATCAAATATAGCTTTAGAATAAATAACTGAGTTTGTAAAACGGTTAAAAACTTGAAAAACATCCCGAGAAAGTCAAAACATTTTTAAGTTATTTTCAAATCACAGTTTTGGTATAAGTTTAAGGGCATAGGAGATTATTCTCAAACAAAGAGAAATTAAAGCTATCCTTAAAAGATTTTGGAAGCAAGATTTTGACTTCATGTTCATTATCATTGAAAACATTCTTCAAAGACACGTGTTATGAATTCTCTTTGTGGGGGCTTAATGTTCTTTCTTATTTACGTGTTTCAATGATAGTTTATTAGAAGAATCCAAAAACATAATTTAATATCTTCATATGCATGAATCATAAATATATAATTCTAGTTAGTTTAACATGCATATAAGACTTTCATAGACACATTCAAATAAGATATTTATCAATTATTAATGAATATGCTCTATATAGAATGCAACAAAGAGTATAAGCAAGATATTCCTTTTGTCTTGTATTTGTCATCATCAAAACTTAACATATAAAACCATTTGGGGCAAACTTATTTAAACTATTTTCAAATATCTTCCAGAGGAGGGTTAGTTGGGTCAATTATTTTTATACCTTGAATGGCTATAAATAGGATTGTTAACATTTAGCAAAGGATTTCAAGCTTAAAATATATCTAGCTTAAATGTGGAGAATTGCGTCTTGCAGGAAATCATTGAATAAAAAGTCCTAAAGAAGAAAAGATCAAAAGAAGGTCATGAAACAAGAAAACAAGAGGGAACGAAAACACAGGAGATTGGATCAATGAAGCTTATTAGAAGAGTCTCTGTGTTGTGTTATAAAACAATGTTGAGATCGATTATGGGCCCAAAGGCTATAAATAGGACCTTTGAAAACTAGTTTGATCAAGAAAGCGAAGAAAAGAGGAAGAACAAGGGAAAGGAGATTGGATCGAAGAAGATTGGAGTCTCGAGTTCGAGCAATCAGAGATCGATTATCCCCAATCTTTGGAAACTAGTTTGATCTTCAATTTTCTTTTGCACTTTCATTCTGAACTATGTTTTTCTTCTGTTTTTCTTGTGATTTTGAATTTGCCATGTGTGGCTAAACGTCTTGATTGGTTAAGGGAAGATGAAACCCTAGTTTTGGTTATGTGAATCTTGCATATTTCTTTATATCAATACAGTTATGTTTTTATTCATATGTTTCTGATCTTAAATCAATATAAAGGTCTTTATATTCTTGCCAAATTTTGAGAGTCGTAAAACTAGGATTGTTATGTGCGGTTGCAGTGGTAAAACTAGTGAAACATATTATCAAAGTAATGTAATCCTGGTGTGTGATTAGATCTTAGTGTGATTAGTTTTCTAATTCTTAATGCAATCATTAGGTAGGTGTAAGAGCGATTGCTTTAAAAATAAATAATGGTTAAGGTTTGATTTGAGCAGTTGCTGAATTAAGCGAAACTTAAGGAAAATAGGAGATTTATCTCACAATCACATAAGAACATAATTGATCATGTTGGTATAAAAAGTATGTAAGTTAGAATAAACACATAAATCTAGTGGTGGATTCCATCTTATAACCATTGTCTTTAAATTGATATTTCAGATCGTGTTTACTGTTATTGATTTTGATTCAAATTCTATTTTTAACTTTAATTAACAAAACTCCCCTTTTTACTTTTTACTGTTTTCTTTAGAGTCTAAATTAGGAATCGGTTTATAGTGTCAATTGAATTAGTTCTCTGTGGATAGACCTTTGCTAACTACAACTAGTTGCAAGATTTTTATATTTTTGGTGGAACTTGGCAACTATTTTTTATATTAATTTTTAATTGTATTCCACACTATACCAAATTTTGGCGCCGTTGCCGGGGAACTAATTTTTCAATTGTGCTATTGATTTGTTTCCTACTTTTTACTCTATTTTTGTTTTTAATTCATTCTTTATGATTGTTTTGTAGGTGTTGATGTCCATTGATCATTGGTGAAACGGTTAATGGATATGGGGAAAGCACAAGTACATGCTTGTGAGATTTGCTTATTACCTGGACATATCACTGATATGTGTCTCACTTTCCTAGTGGACACAAATGAGGAGTCCCAAAATCAACCTTTAGTTTATGAACCTCTGGAATTTCAACAAAGGCAAGCATATTTCCCATAGAGGCAACAACAAATTCAAGCTTTGAGGCAACCTGAGCCTTCACTGAAGGAGTTAATAAGGCAAATGACCATTAGTAACATTTAATTTCAACAAGAAACAAATGCCTCATTCAACGACCTGCAAAACCTACTAGGGCAATTATCCACAAATCTCAGCAAGGTGCAAAGCCTATTTTCTGAAGGATTTCTCTCACCGCCGGAAGTGAATATGGAGGAAAATGCTAGTCATATCATATCGTGAAGTGGGAACTTGTTAGGTGAACCCATCTCTCCCCTACAAGCTACTCAAGAAAAAGACCAAGAGCCTAAAAGGGTCAATGAAGAAGGGAAAAACTCTAAGGCTCCCGAGGTAAGTATTCCTGAACCCTTTCCTAATGTGGTGGAGAAACATTATGATGAGTTATGTGATGAATTTCTTGATTTTATTAGTTTCAATAATCTTATTCATTACTACTCATGTACTGATTGTGATGGTGATATGATATGTGTCATTTGTGCTGAGATTTTTGCATCCTTGAAAGTTACTGATTCTATTTACTCAGTAGCTAATGGAATTGAAGGATCTATCAGTACGGTTCTTGGTGCAGTTGCAGATTCTAAGACCCAAAGGGATATGAAGTTGCAGGCCACTAAAGAATTTTACACAGGGAGAAGAACACCGGTTGGTGGTCACCACTGAAGTGAATTTTGTTTTTGGACCTGGGTCCAACATAAACAATGAAAATGAAGTTGTAAAAGTATACATATTTCTTTCCAATGGTGAAGCCAAAGAAATTAAGGAAGGTCAATGGGATCCTAGTGGAAGCCCTCATGCCTCAAGCTTAACTTGGTCATTACACTTCAGCCAATGGGACCCCGGTGGAAGCTCTCATGTTATTTCAAGTATAAATTGGTTATTATGCTTTCAAAAATGGTATCCTGGTGGAAATCTCTTCATCTACCTCCGTTATTTCAGTTGATAAGGATGTTTTTTCCCTCTCTTTTATCTTCCTTGTCCTAGATTTATTAATGATTGTTTATTATTAAGGTTTACATTGAGGACAAATTTAGAATTTAAGTGTGGGGAGGAATTGACATTTTGTTTTCTATTTTATTTATATTTTTATTTTAATTTTTGTTTTCTATTTTTGAAAAAAAAATTATGCTTTTATTTGATTTCCAATGATGTTTTGAGATTTGTGAAGTCTATGAGTTTGACGCAATTGAAATTCAAGGTTATGATTTATAAATTTCTTTTTTCATCTTGAATTTGGCATGCTTGGTTTTGGATGTTTGATTGATGAATTGAGTTTAATATATGCATACCTGGTGAGATTTTGAGCCTTTTGATGGATGAATTTAGCATTTATGTCATTCTCTTCTTTCTTATGTGATTTTCACTCATGTCATATTGATCACTCTAGAACTTGCTTTCATTCTTTTTAAGGCTATATTTTCACTTACATACATGAACATGATTGAGACACTCTTTTGTGATTAACTACTTTGGCCAAATAGCCAACCTTGTATTATTTCCCTTTGATTAACCCTTTGAGCCTATTTGCTTATTCTTTGTCTTACCTCATTATATGCCTTATGTGAAAAATCATGATTTTACCTTACCTTAGGGAATAGGAGAGCATTAGTTTATTTTCATTGGAGGAGCTTTTTTACTTACAAGTATTTAATAGGACAAGTGTAGGAGTTATGCAAATTGATGTGTAATATGCAAGATGTTGGTGAAAAAAAAAATATGCAAAGAAAAAAAAATTCAAAAAAGGTTGTAAAAGAAAGAAAGAAAAAGGAAAGAAATATGTAAAGAGAATGTGCATTATATAGATTTGAGGGGATAAAAATTTCATGTTTGTCAATTGAGTTTCTCCCCAATGTTCTTTTATTCTCTTGGGTGCTCATCTTACCATACTCATATTATTTCTTTCCTTTACCTTGACCCCATTACAACCTTAAATAAAGTCCTCTTAATTTGTGTGTGCATGTGTTTGAGTAGTGGAGAAGTAGAAGATAAGCAAGCTTATGGTAGTGCATTTTTTCATGGGTTGAATTGAGTGAAATACTTACCTTGTAAACACTTGAGAAATTGAGAGTGTATCTTGTGAGGATCTATCATTCTTAATTTATGCTTTTTAAATTGAAGATACCTTACTTGTTAGTTAGAAATGTGAAGAATTATTATCTCTTGAATGTTTTGATCCCTTGAATCTTTTCTTGCTCTTCTTGCTTACAAATTTTGCCTCTCTTGAATATCATTGAAAACTTAGTCTTTTAAATTTTTAGGTTTTGAATTTGTTTTGTTTTCCCTATTCCTTGGTTTGGTCTTATTTTTTGCCCAAGAGTGTAAAAGGTTAAGTGTGAGGGTATTTAATTTATCGATTATTTACATACATTGAATGCCTTATGCTTGATCTAATTGGACTCCACTTTGTGCTTAATTATTAACATTTAACAAAGTTTCTAGATTTCAAGCTTAATCGAATCTTTATTATGAAACTATGCTTAAATGTGATTATAAGCAATCATTAATTGAATTGTGTCTTACAGGAAATCATTGAACAAAGGAGTCCTAAAGGAGAAAAGATCGAATATGGAAGAAACAGCAAAACATGGTCTGTGTCATGAAACACAGGGGGGTTGTGTTATTCTCTAGAAATTGAAAGCAAGAGGCTTGGAACGAAAACATGGCCCATGTTATAAAACACCGGGGGGCGTGTTCTTCTCTGTTTATATGTTTCCATGACAGTTTATTAGCATAATTAAACACAAGGGGGCCGTGTTATAAAACACGGCCCGTGTTAGCGTGTCTGAAATCAAAACTTTAAAACAGAGCAAGGGTTATGGGCCCAAAGGCTATAAATAGGATTGCCTAAGGTTCTGAAAATATATCTGGCTTAGAGGCTGCCAAGAAACTAAAGAAAAGAGGAAGAACAAGGGAAAATGGGATTGGATCGAAGATTAGAGTCTCGGGTACGAGCAATCGGAGATCGATCATCCCCAACCTTTGGAAACTAGTTTGATCTTCAGTTTTCTTTTGCACTTTCATTCTGAACTATGTTTTTCTTCAATTTTTCTTGTGATTTTGAATTTATCATTAGTGGCTAAACATCTTGATTGGTTAAGGGAAGATAAAACCCTAGTTTTGATTATGTGAATATTATATATTTCTTTATATAAATACAGTTATGTTTTTATTCATATGTTTCTGATCTTAAATCAATATAAAGATCTTTATATTCTTGCCAAATTTTGAGAATGGTAAAACTAGGATTGCTATGTGCGGTTGCGGTGATAAAACTAGTGAAACATATGATCTAAGTAATTTAATCTTGGTGTGTAATTAGATCTTAGTGTGATTGATTTTCTAATTCTTAATACAATCATTAAGTAGGTGTAAGAGTGGTTGCTTTATAAATAACTAATGGTTATGGTTTGATTTGAGCGGTTGCTGAATTAAGTGAAACTTAAGGAAAATGGGGGATTTATCTCATAATCACATAAGAACATAATTGATCATGTTGGTATAAAAAGTATGTAAGTTAGCATAATCATATAAATCTAGTGGTGGATTCCATCTCTTAACCATTATCTTTAAATTGATATTTTAAATCATGTTTATTGTTATTGATTTTGATTCAAATTCTATTTTTAGCTTTAATTAACGAAACCTCTTTTTTTTACTTTTTACTGTTTTCTTTAGAGTCTAAATTAGGAATCGGTTTATAATATCAATTGAATTAGCTCTCTATGGATTGACCTTTGCTAACTACAACTGGTTGTAAAGTTTTTATATTTTTGTGGAACTTGGCAATTATTTTTTATATTAATTTTTAATTGTATTCCACACCACACCAGAATCCTAGAGGATTTTCAAGCATTTTCATCTTCAACAATTCTGAGCTTTTCGCAAACGGTACTCTCCCTTCTTTTTCCTCATTACTATGATTAAATAACCGAACAGTTATGCACTCCTTGATGGAGTGCATTTCTGTTCTTCAATTCCAGTAAGTAGATTTAGGATTTCTAATCCTCTTCTCTTGGCCCTATCCTAAGCTTCAGGCTTTGGGGGAAAGGAGATCGTCGTGTAGGTGTGAACCATTCCGTTCACCCTTCACCGTGTCTGAATCTCTGATTTAACTGATTTTGACCATTATTGACTGGCCTCTTTGGGTGTTCTCAGGAGCTTTATGGCCAGAGGTAGGAGGGGAGCTAGAGCCCAAACACCTGTTACTGAAGCTCGTGCACTAAACGAGGAGGAGCAAACTCAGATCCGGCGTGGTCCGGGGCTAGTATACTCGTGGGTAGGGGATGATGTCTGGGAACACAGATCTGAACTTTCCTCTGAAGACAAGCTCAAAAAATTTGTATAGTATCTGGAACTGACCGAAGGGGGAAACCGCGATAGAGAATTCTAGGTTTTATGCTCGGAATGGAACAAGAGAGTTTGCTCTTCTTGGGAGGCAGGTTCATATTTCATATTCCTCTACGAGCCCCTCTTCATCAAATTGGGGCTTTGGTTGCCCTTCAATGAATTCTAAGTTACCGTACTGTAAACTCTACGAGCAGCTCCTACCTAGATTCATCCTAATGGATAGGGTTATATCATCGCTTTTGAAAGATTTTGCCGGATCATGGGGTTACAGTATTCTACCAAAACCTTTTTGTATTTCTATACCCGGATAAACACCCAAGGGCCAGCAATAGAAAGGCTGACTCATAATTCGGTCAAGATCTGGTTGCAAATCCTTTGACATTTTCTTGGATAGTTTCAAAGGATTTAATACTAGGTTCTTCAAGCTGATGCCAGCAGAAGAGTATCACCTTTTTTTTCCTGAAAGACGACAGGGGCCCAAGTTTCCATTATACTGGACTGAGGATGCCTGGTGTTTCCCCACTATGTTGCTTGAAAAAGAAGAGAAATACCTTACCCCGGATGAGGTCGACTGTGTGTGATTTATAACCCGGCATTTCTGACAACACAGGTTTATAAAAATCAATGATGTCCTTCATACACCTGGTGATAATCTTCTTTTTGTTTTGTTAGGTAGGAACTAGGATATTATTGCCCGTAGTTTATCCTGTACTATTTGCACTTTGAATTTCACTACTTTGTAGTTTTGTTTGTCTGACATCTATTTGTTGTCTTATTTCAGTAAGTAACATGGCGTCAGGACTTTCTCTTGTAGCTCTGCAAGCCTTGAGGTCAAGGAGGAAAGGAGTGGGATCCTCTAGTGCACCTGCGGCGGCCGTATCGGTATCCTCAAACTGGGGTATTGTTATCCAAGAGACCCCAGAAGAATCGGACTCCACAACCCAGAACCTATAAGGAAGAAAAAGGAGAGCTGTTGAGAGCTATGCTGACCGCGATAGGGAAGGAGTTTTGGGGAGCAATGATCAAGAGAGAACAAATCCTTTGCCCATTATTCTAGGGCAGTATGATGTCGGGCCGTTCATAGATGGGTGATTACTGAGTGATGAAGGAATGAGACATATTTCTAGATGGGATATGGCCCAGGCCTTAGCCAAGCCTCAAACTTTTGCATTTCAGATTGCCGTCTTGGTCTGCTATATTGAGAAGACCATTGAGGCAACCATTAAGAAGATGGCAGAAGAAAAAAAAAAAGGAGAATGAGGAGGCTGCCCAGAAATTGACCGCGACTCTTCAGCTGAATGAGGATGCACAAACACGAATTACAGAGTTGGAGGCTACATTGGCTTCCTCTGACCTGGCCAAGAAGGCGCTTGAGGCAAAGAGTCTTCAGGCCGGCGATACCATCAATACCCTCCAAGCTCGAATCATCTAGTTGGAGAAAGATGTGGTGGAGCTTAACACTATTTTAAGGAATATTGAAGGAGAGCAATTCCAGAATGTCATGGCTCAAATCCAACATTTCAACCTCGGTATAACTCTTGCCTTGGAGGAGGTTAACTCAGTAAAGGTCTTTCATGACGACCAAGGTTGCTCAGGTCGGTTCTACTGCCAACTAAGATGTTGCTCCGACTTCAGTGGAAAGGGAATCTGAAGCTTGAATCTTTTTTTTTTCTTCTTCATTACCCCCTGCGTGGGGTTTTTATCTTTTGTAAGGACAATTACTCGGTATCCAGGATTTTTTTTATTAACCCTGCACTTTTTTGGTTCATGCTTTGACTTGTTAACTCAATTTATTTCCATGGTCTATTTTGGGTCCAACGCCTAAAATGGAAAGTAACAACTCCCTTATGCAGACTTAGGAAATAGTTTTCTTATATCAGAAAGGCCATGGTCTGGGATCCTACGCCCATAATAGCGAGCACATGACATTCCACTGTACTTAGGTAAAAATTACACCTTAGTCTATAGTCCAATGCCTATCATAATCAAGTGTTTTGGGATTTGAGACTTAGGCAAAAATAAAACCTTAATCTATAAACCAGAGTTCATAATAAAGAACGTTTGGCATGTTAAGATTTAGGTAATATAACACCTTAATCCATAAACTAGAGTTCATAATAAGGAACGTTTGACATGTTAAGATTTAGGCAACATAACACCTTGCCTAGGGCGTTTATCATCCCTTTTGGCTTAGGTATAATTTAAAACCTTAGTCTGAGGTCCTATGTTCATCTTATCGAACATATGACATTCTGGACTTTGGCATAATATAAAACCTTAGTCTGTGGTCCTATGTTCATCTCATTGAATATATGACATTCCGGACGTAGGCAAAATATAAAACCATACCTGGGGTCCTCTTAGGATCCCATCTGGCTTAGGTATTGGTGATGACCACGGATATAGATTTCGTAAAGCCTCTTGATTGCGAGACCTCTTGATAGTCACCGCCAAGTGTCGAGGATGGGTATTGACCCTTCCCCATGACTCGGACTCATTAATATGTCTTAAAGCAAAAAAAAATCTGAGTAACTCTATTTTTATTGATGATTCTTGGGGGACCAAAGTTCGTACAGAATGTATTATTTAAAAAGATGGACGGATTAAACTTTAGCTTTACTAACAGACTAGGCCATCAAGGACATCTAGCTATAGTATCTTCTGAGTTTATCCCAATTCCAATAATTCTTGATTGGGGTGCCCGTTAGTGTCTCCAATGTATAGGCTCCTTTACCAATGCTGACAATAATACGGTAAGGGCGCTCTCAATTAGGGGCTAACTTTTCTTGAGAAGTATTTTTTCCTTCAATATCCGCTCTTTTGAGCACTAAATGGCTTGGTTGGAACCTTCTAAAGACTATTTTTTGGTTGTATTTGGCCGCTGTTCTTTGTTTGAGGGCAACATCGCGTATGTGGGCCACGCATCTTCTCTCTTCTATCAAATCTAGGTTTTTCCTGATTAGACCGAGGTTGTCATCCTTTGAGAATTACTGATTATGAAGACTTGGCTCACCTATCTCTACCGAGATCATGGCCTCACACCCTTTGGTAAGCTTAAGGGGAGTCTCACCCATAGTAAAATGGGGTGTGGTTCGATAAGCCCAGAGAACATGGTCAAGTTACTTGGCCCAATTTCCCTTGGCATCATCCAATCTTCTTTTAATCCCATACACAATAATCCTATTAGTTGTCTCGACCTGTCCATTAGTTCTGGGGTTCTCCACGGAGCTATAGTGGTATTTTATTTTTAAGCCCGCTAGAAGCTCTTCGAAACCTTTGTCCTTAAATTGGATTCCGTTGTTTGTTACAATGGATTCCAGAATTCCAAACTTGGTGATAATGTGGCGCTAAGTAAACTTCTAGATCCGTGATGAAGTGATTGTGGCCAAGGGTTCTCTTTCAATCTACTTCGTAAAATAGTCCACTGCAACTACCAAGTATTTCAATTGACCTGGGGCCTAATAAAATGGGCCCAGGATGTCCATACCCCATCTATAGAAAGGCCAAGGTACTGACATTGTAGAGAGCTTTTCAGATGGAGCCTGGTAGTGATCCGAGTGGCGTTGACACTTATCGCAAACCCGGATATACGCGTGGGAATCAGCTTCCATCGTTGGCTAATAATAGCCTGCCGTGAGAGCTTTTAGGGCCAAGGTTGTGCCTCCTAAGTGATGTCCGTAGCTTCCTTCGTGAATCTCAGTAAGGACATATCCGGCTTCTTTCAAAGTAAGGCATTTAAGAAGGGGTGATGAGAAACCACGACGGTATAACTGTCCCTCGTAGATGGTGTACCTTACAGTTGTCTTGATCAACTTTAAGGCTTCTTTGGGATCTAAAGGCATAACCCCGGACTGTAAGTACTCCATAATGGGGGTGATCCAGGATGAATTCTCCTCTTGTACTTGAAACACGGCATGATCCGTGATAGAAGGCTAGGAGATGGTTTCTTGAATGATTGACTAGTTATTTTCGAGGCCTTTAGTACTGTCTAATTTAGACAAGAGGTCTGCCATAGAGTTCTATTCTCTCGAAATGTGCTCAACATTTGTCTCTTCAAAGCGTTTAAGGAGCTCTTGTACTCTGGCCAAATATATCTGTAAGAGGGGCTCCTTAGCTTGATATTCACCTCGGACTTGGGAGGTTACAAGTTGGGAGTCACTACAGAGCGTGATCCTGGTTGCCCCCATGTCCCTTGCCATTATTAGCCCGATAATACATGCCTCATATTCAGCCTGGTTGTTCGAGGTTAGAAATTCAAACTTCAGAGAATGCTCCAATGTCAGTCCCTCTGAGTTTTCCAAGATTACCCAAGCGCCACTCCTTTTGGGGTTGGAGGATTCATTAACAAAGATAGTCTAAGAGATTCTTGCTGGGTTATCGAGGTCTGATCTGAGTTCTGCTATAAAATTATACAACACTTGGGCTTTCATTGCTAGCCATGGTTGATAAGTGATCCCAAACTCAGACAGCTCAATTGACCAGGTAATCATTCTTTCGGCTAAATCTGGCTTGTGTAATACCTGGTAGATGGGTTAGTCCATTCTTACTACCACAATGTGGCATTGAAAGTATTACCGCAGTCTTCTAGCCGTGATGATCAGTGTAAAAATTACCTTTTTAACTTTCTGGTAGCAGAGTTCAGGTCCTTGGAGAACTTTGTTCACGAGGTAAACCGATTTATGCCCTTCATTTGTTTCCTGAATTAACACAGAACTTACTACTTCTTCATGAACTGAGAGGTATAAGTAAAGTGTCTCATCGGGCTCCAGTCTTGTCAGAATAGGAGGGGAGGAGAGTAACTTTTTCAAAGATAAGAAGGCGTCGTCACATTCTTGGGTCTATTCGAAATTTTTGCCCCTTTTTTAGAAGCTTAAAAAGGGAAGAGATTTGTAGGCCGCTTTGGCAAGGAATCTCGTGAGAGTTGCAATGTGGTCTGTAAGCTGTTGAACCTCCTTAACACTTTAAGGACTTTTCATGCCAAGGACCGCCTGACATTTGTCAGGGTTAGCTTCAATCCCATGGTGGGTTAACATAAAACCCAAGAATTTCTCGGCTTACACCCCGAAGGCACACTTCTCGGGGTTTAGCCTCATGTTATACTTCCTAACCTGGGCAAATACTTCTTCTAGGTCTGTTACAAGTGATCTGCCCTGTGGGGTTTTCACTATCATGTCGTCTATATACACTTCTAGCATCTTTCCCACTTGGTCATCAAAGACTCTGTTCATCATCCTCTGATAGGTGGCTCATGCATTTTTCAGATCGAAGGGCATAACCCTATAGCAGTAGCTCGCCCTGTCAGTGATGAAAGTGATTTTATCCTCATCTCTGAGATACATAGGAATTTGGTTGTACCTGGAATACGCATCCATGAAGGACAACCACTTGAAACTTGAGGAACAATCCACCAATTGATCCACATTGGGGAGTGGGTAAGGATCCTTAGGACAGGTCTTATTCAGATCTGTATAGTCTACGCACATCCTCTACTTCTCATTGGATTTCTTGATTAGGACCACGCTGGATAGGCATGTGGTATAGGAGATTTCCCTAATGAAGTTGCCACTTAGTAACTCCTCAACCTGCTCCTCAATGACCTGTTGCCTTTTTGGGCCGACCTTTCTCTTCTTTTGAGCAATCAGTTTCACATCTTCTCAGATGGACAGGCGGTGACAGATGAAACTGGGGTCGAGCCCTGACTTGTCAAAGGATGTCCAATCGAAAAAGTCTTTATTCTTCAGCAGGAGTTCTGTCAGTTGCTATTTTTCTTTATTTTCCAAATGTGCTCTAATCTTAGTGACTTGATCTGGGTTGGCCCCAAGTTGGAGAGGTTGCAACTCACCTTCCGACTAAGGCTTGGTACTACAAATTTATTCTCTAACATCCAGTTCTGTCATAAGTATATTGACCTGATCTAGGACTATGCCAAGGGTGTTAGGTTTTCTGCTTTTGGTAGCTCTATAAATCTTCAAGCTCTCATTGTAACACTTCTTGGCAGCTATTTGATCTCATTTGACATAACGACCTCGTTGTTCTTGTTCAGGAATTTCATCACAAGGTGAGTAGTGGAGACCACAGCACCAAGAACATTTAGAGAGGGACAACCTAAGATAATGTTGTAAGTCGAAGGGTACTCTACGACCAAAAACTTTACTTTGATGTTTTGAAGAATTTGGATGATCCCACAGTCAGATGGGTTTCGTAGTAGCCTACTGGGGTGATCTTCTCACCTGTAAAACCTTCAACTCTCCATCGTGAGGAGTCAAATCCGATTGTGGTAGTTCTAACTTCTGATAGAGATCTAGGAACATGATATCTGTTGAGCTTCCTTGATCCACAAAAATTCAGCAGACCTCAGCATTGGATATTATTCCCGAGATGACAAGTGGATCATCATGCCCTTGATGAAGCTATTCAAGGAGGTTGGCCATCTTCTGCTTATGCGCTTCATTGGCCAAAACTTCGTCCATTCCCAGGCCAAACAAATTACCAAGTTCTTTGAGGAGCAATGACGGAGATACGTGCTGCACCTCGACTTTGGAACATACAGTTGAAGGATGAGATTTCGAAGTAATAAGGTCTCCCAGAAATAATATCCTCAAGTCTTTTAATGGGGTCATCCTCATCAACTGCTTCTTCTACGTTCATAGCTTCTACCCCCTCAACAATTCTCCTTCCACTTGCTTCGACTGGTGGCTCAGTTTGAGAGGGAACTTCATGTTGTGTTGATTATTGGGGGATCTTCATCACATCTGTTGGTTAAACTTCAGCTTCGATTGATGTTGGTATCTCAATTTCATGTAATGTGGCCTTTCTCTAAAATTGAAAAGGACTTGAAGTTAGAAATGAAAGATAAATTCAATAGAAAAATTAGTTCAAAGTAGTTAGGACCTCTCTATATGGCTTCGATCCGACATGTTTTACTCGCCATTAGGGGTGAAACTTTCAAGGGCCTATGGCTTGGTTTCACCGAGGTCTGGCTTCTACTGCCTATTTACTAAACAAGTTAGCCAAGGCTTTTTTAAAAGCCTCGTTTAAAGTGCCTTGCCATCTAATAAGCCTTTTAAGCCTGGTAGTAGTAGCTTGCCTATTTAATTATATATAATATAACATATATTATTATAATAATTATAAATTATAATTATAATTATTAATTTATTATAATATATTAATATATTTTTTAATTAAATTTTAATAAAAGTCAATAATTAAAACTTAAGTTAATAAGTTATAATAGAAATAACATATTTATTAATATATTTAACGTAATATATTTATTAGAATGAAAATAATAAGTTAACACTCACTCCTTACCTTGGATTCTTTTGCTCGATCTTTGATCGATGTGGGACTTGAAAGACTAGAGTAAGAAAGTGAGAAACTTGGTATATCTCTAAGTCCCACATCGACCAAAGACTAGAGTAAGAAAGTAATGAATATCTATAACACTCACCCCTTACTTTTATAGATACTCACTATTTTCTTATTCTGATCTTTGGTCGATGTGGGACTTGAAAGACTAGAGTAAGAAAGTGAGTAATTTGGTATATCTCCAAGTCCCACATTGACCAAAGACTAGAGTAAGAAAGTAGTGAGTATCTATAAAATTAGAAGTGAGTGTTAAATTATAACAAATGTCTATTGGCTTTGAGTAGGCCCATTGGTTTATTTCAAGGCTTAGGCCTATTAGCTTACGTAAAGGCATATTGACTTATTTAAAGGTAGGCCTATTAGCCTATATAAGACATGTTGACTTATTTAAAGGTAGGTCTGTTAATCTATATAAAGGTCTGTTGGCCTATTTAAAAGTTTGTTAGCCTCTTTGCAAAGTAGGCCTTAGATGCTTCATCCCTATTACAGGCTCATAAGCTAGGCTCAGGCCTTATAATTGGGATACAGGCCAAGCCTGTTTAAGGCAAAGCCTAGCCTGGTCTGGCCTGTTTCCACCCCTACTCACCGTGACTTTATTGGGTTTGTTTCACTTACATTTTCTTGAAATTGAAAAGGACTTTAAGTCTGAAATGAGAGATAAATTTAATAGAATAAATAAATTGGAATGGTTTGATTAAGTCTTACCTTGGATTGTTGGGGAGGTGTTGGTACAGGGTCTTCGACCACCTTCTTTTTCTTTTCCACTGGTTTGGGCTTAAGAGGAGCAGGAGCAAGTTTCTTCTTGGGTTGAGACGAACAGGCTATCTCCACGGGGGCCTTCCATTCAATTTTTTGAACCTTCTTGGGCCTTAGATGTTCATCCTTCTCGTGCTCTCCCAAATCTTCTTTCACCCTAGTCCTTTTCGAGACTGCATTAATGAAAGATTGGAGTAGGACCCTCATCTCCTCAGTCTCAAGGTTGACGTTAATGGGTTCAACCATTTTGTCATTAAAAGTCATTATTGCCTTTGTGTTTCCCCAAATAGTGGAGTAGTTGGATAGTGGGGGAATGGTTACGTAGTGGGTGAACGAGTAAATGGAAGCTTGATTTTAAAATTCTATATTTTGCCCTTGACCTTCCACATACTGGTTCTCACTAGGGCTAATGTAGCGCGAATAAAGCTCGAAAACCAAATGCAATCAAAACGGTAATGCTCGAAACTAATCATTTATCTCTCATACTTTGAGAATAAATATTGGAGGCATCTGTTGATATAAAATAACACATTTCGATTGGAAATAATTTTAAGGGCGTGTTGGAATACTTATATTAATATAATTGATTAAATTCAAAATATACAGGAATTTTAACTCTGTTAGGATCGAATTTGTAATAAACAAGTATTGGTTTCGATTAGAAGTCAGACATGATCTCGACTAGAAGCCACCAATGATTCAAAAACATTAAATCATAAATCCTAAACCCTAAACCTTAAACCCTAAATAAAAATGCAACCTATATAACTAAATTATAGTGATCTACTTAGAGTAATTAAGTAATCATGACTTAGTTAAAAAAAGTACTAAAATAATCATTAACCAACAGAAACTAACCACTTAGTTGGACATTGGTTTGTAATTAGATGGTTTAGCCACTAGTTAAAATCTAATTGGATATCTAGAAAATATAAAAGGAAGAGAATAGAAAAGAGACAACAAGAACACAACCAAAGAAGCTAGAAAGTTCGGCTAAGCACGGAGAAAGAAGGTACAAAGGAAGAAAAATAGGATAGAAATTTGAAGAAAATAAGAATCTTCAAGTTAGCAAAGAAACAAGGAGATTTCAAGTAGATCAAGCTTCAAGTTCTCCTTTTTACTCAACTTTTCTCAAGACCAAGAGGTAGGGGAAGTACTAAGTTTTCTAACTAAGTAATCATGACTTAGTTAGAAAAAAACATTACTAGAATAATCATTAGCCAATAGAATGATGACCACTTAGTTAGACATGAGTTAGTTTGTAATTGAATGGTTTAGCCTCCAGTTAAAATCTAATTGGATAGCTAGAAAATATAAAGGGCATAGAATAGAAAAGAAACAAGAAGAACACTCCCAAAGAAACAAAGCAAGGAGAAATGAGGTACAAAGGAAGAAAAATAACATATAAAGGAATCTTCAAGTTATCAAAGAAACAAGGAGATTTCAGGTAGATCAAGCTTCAAGTTCTCCTTTTTGCTCAAGTTTTATCAAGACCAAGAGATAGGGGAATCGTACTTTTTCCTATTTTCATTGACTTGTTCTTCTTATGGAAATGTTTTACTATAACTAAGAACTATGATTTTAATGCATAGAAATTTTGTTGAGGCTTGTTTTGATGCATTCAAACTTTGCATAAGTAAGACCATATTTTGTGTTCTTAATGGTTTAAGGAATTTCAATGGAAGTTTTTTGAGGATAAAGGTTGTTGATGATTACAAAATCATAAAAATGATTTTAAATTGAGAAGATAAATTCGAGTTCATTCAAGAAATAGGGTTGTTGATTCTATCAAATTGGTGATTTTGTCTATCATAGTATTTAAAATGAAATCGATGGTGGAGTTGGAAGTTGGGGACCTAAATAAGAGCATAAATCGATTAGTATTTAAGTGAATAATTCACTTAGTCTTTTCTATTAGAATCAAATACTTCATTGTGGAGTGTTATCTTTTCGAATATAATCAAACACGTTAAATTGGAGTATTTTATATTTTCGACTTGGTTCAAAAACTCTACACATTGTAGAATATGATATTTGAATAAGACCTCTAAGTTATACGGTAAAAAATGGATAAAACTTACTGTTCATGGTAATATTTTGTCTCAAGACAGATGTGATTTCAGATCTCAATTCAGAGAAGGGGATCGCTTCCTCTTAGAATTCTCTACTTCCCAGATTGATCTTAAGCAAGAACGTCAAAGATTTGTTTTGAATGTGTTTATGGTAAATTTTTGTCAAATGACAAATTTGATTCAAGATATCAATTCAGGGAGGGGAATTGCTTCTAGGTAGGATTCTCTAATTCCTAAACTGATCGAGTAAGAACGTTGAAGGATAATTTCAGATGAAACAATATTGTGTAGAATCATACTTTTTACTTATTTCTATAGCCATTACGTGGTCACTCCCCCATTAACCAACTGCTTCCACTATTTGGTGAACCACAAAGCTAATGATGAATCTTTAATGCATATAACGACCTTAGCGGTATTCCCATCAGATGACTAATTGGCTAAGTTAAGATTCAGATGACATTAATAAGTCCAACCAACCCATTATATGCCTATCCATAATAATAAGCCCAACGTATTGACCCACATACCAAGTTGGTCCAGGCCCTATGTCGTTACTTTCACCCAAAAAAAATAAAACTTTTCATCACTATTTATCTATTTTGGTAATTTTACCAACCATTATTAACCACTTCACCCTTTTTCTCTTATTTCATATCTACTTTTCATTTATTTAACCATCAAATCAAAGGTTGAAAACTAGTTAATCTATTCATGGACCACTTTGCAAGTGGTCCATATTAGAATTCTCTCCTTACAAATACTACTTGCTAAAGCAAACTCACAAAATTTTAACCAAAAAAAAAAAAAGCATACTCACTGAAAAAAAAGAAGAAAAAGACTTGCCAAAGAATGAGATTTTACCTTTTCTAAGAATATGCTAGGCATGTCAGATAAATCTTCACAACTCAACTACCTTACTAAAACATGAGCTTTTTCTTTACTCAAGAGTTAACGATACTTGTTAAAAAATAAAAAATAAAAAATTTAAATAAAAAGAATTTATTTTTTAATTCTTGATGTATTGAATACTTTATTTTTTATTTAAATTTTTCTATTTTGATTCTTTAACAAATATCATTAAAGTTTTTGTTAACAAAGTCCTAATTCATATATCCAAAGAATGACACAAATGACGCTTGCTATATGTCATAACGTTGAATTAAAACTCGAAGTGTAACATAATTAAGTATATAACTACGGTCACCAATAGCAATATAGCATTATAGTTCACGACAAACTTTTGCTAAATTAATGTATTAGAATATTCTAATATATCTAGTAGTTGATTGGTGGTCCAAGACAGAATTGAAATGTAGAGGGTCCTATCACTTCTGTCGTTCTGTGAGAGTCCTCACCTTCATCATGAGCAGAAAAATGTGGAATGCTAAATTGAAATGTTGGTCAAGTATATAGTGTATGCTTTTTTTTAAAATAAAAATATATATAAGGATAAGTTACTTTAAAATTATCAGTAAAATCCTATATAAGGAAATTAATACTTAATTGAGTCTTTTTACTTAATTGAGCTACCGGTAAAGATTAAAGTGTAGCTCAACTAGTATCTCTCTTAATTTTTAGCAGGGATATCTAATGACAATTTCATTCTCTACATTTCCGTCTCTCATAATTCCTTGATTCAAATAAGAACTCTCTATATTGTGCTTTTGGACTTGTGCTTTTTGGCACCTATCTGGCATTGGGTCTATTGGAATATGAAAATCTTTTGTGATGAACTACAAGAAAACCTTCTTTGGGTTTACAAAATAAAAAATTAGAATTCATTTATTTCTTGTAGGAATGACTTGTTTTGGTTTTGGCACATTTCATATAATAGGATTGTATAGTCCTAAAATATAGGTGTCCGATCCTTATGGACTAACCGGAAGGGTACAACCCGTAAATCCCGCATGGGGTGTGGAAGGTTTTGATCCTTTTGTTCCGGGGGGAATAGCCTCTCATCATATTGCAGCAGGAACATTGGGCATATTAGCGGGCCTTTTCCATCTTAGTGTGCGTCCACCCCAACGTCTATACAAAGGATTGCGTATGGAGAATATTGAAATCGTCCTTTCCAGCAGTATCACTGTTGTCCTTTTTGTAGCTTTTGTTGTTGCTAGAACTATGTGGTATTGTTCAACAACTACCTCGATTGAATTGTTTGGTCCCACTCATTATCAATGGAATTAGGGATATTTCCAACAAGGAATATATCAAAGAGGTTGTGCTGAGATAGCTAAAAATCAAAGATTATCAGAAGCTTAGTAAAATTCATGAAAAATTAGTTTTTTTATTATTACATCGGCAATAATCCAGCAAAAGTGAAATTATTTAGAGCGGGCTACTCCTAGGAAAAGCTTGAACGGCCTTTAAAAAAAAGGTATCTGTACTCGAAATTGACACAGGTGGGCAGGTAGAGAATACCTAGGGGTGCGAGACAACTCTCTCTAAGAAACTCGGTAAAATAACCCTGTGACTTCAGGAGAAGGGGTGCCTCCTCACAAAGGGGGTTGTAGTGATTAGGCCCGAGCGACTGTTTACCAAAAACACAAGTCTTTGCAAAGTTGTAAGACCATGTATGGGGGCAGACGCCTGCCCAGTGCCAGAAGGTCAAGGAAGTTGGTGACCTCCTGTACTAATGACATGTCCCAACTCGAAATTAATTTGGATGGATTTGGGTTCTATGAATTAAATTTAATATTTTTTTGGTCAAGTTAAGGTTATAAGTTATCTCCATTCGATTCGGTATTAGATAATATTTTAAATTTTATAATTTTTTTTAAAATTAATAATAAATAATAATTTTTTTAACTTAAATTAATATTTTTTGTATAACATTACAAAATATTTATATGATATGAATTATTTTGAAATATATATTGTAAAACATCACATATTTTTAATTTTGTACTTCTAAAATTTTATAACTTAATTATACAAATATCGATATTTATATAATTTATTTTATTATTGAGTCACTTAGTCTTAACTCAATCATTTGTTAGGTCATAATTTGATCAAGTTAAGATCCAAAAAATTAACTAAATCAAAATATCAAATAAAGAGAAACTCGTCTCATAAACACTCTTATTACAAAGTGATAAAAGGTAAAGGTAAGGCTGGGAAAAAAAATATTATTAGCTCTTATGAGGCTGGGCTTGAGTGAATAATACCATTATCAGGTTATACTAGAATAAAAAAGATTGAGGTAAATTGATTATATTCTCAAGTTAGTACACCAAATATTATTAGCTTGCATTATCATATCCTCGTTATACAATATATCAAATGTAGCATGCGTTTTATTTCATTTTATTTATAGTTATAGAAAACTAATTATATTAACTATTTTTTTAATTTTTTTGTCTCTTGATATATTCACTAAATGGAATAAGAAAATATTAATAAAGTCATAATATTTTATGTATTTTAATAGAATAGAACTTAGTTAAATAGAATTATATTTATTTATAATTAATTTTTTAAATATTTTTTAAAAGTTTTATCTAATTATTTTATTCGATAGATATTTTAAAATATATTAAGTATTATTTATAAATTTTGTAATAAAAGTAAGTATCTATTGGCTCTAGTCTTGTGGTGATGGGATGCTTGTTGCATGACTGATTTGAAACAGTGTATATCATTGCATTTTGATTTTAATTATACAATAAAGTATCCATGTGCAAAAGGACGTGACACACAGTTTACACGTGGACACCAGAGAAAAAAGAGAAGAAAAGACATGACCACACCAACAACTAGAGGAAGAATAATTAAAAGAAAGAAGGGAGCAGCTGGGCCCATGTTCATGTGAAGGAAAAGTTAAAATCAAATGTGGGTAGACGGCCCATGTTTACAATTTGCAAAGACTCATGGTTGGGTTATTAGACGGTGCGCAGATGTGTTTAACTTACTATGGTGGCGGTGGAAATAATTATAAAAGAAAAGGGAACGCTGCACAGTGACAGCCGCATAGCAGGGGGAAAAAAAAAGAATAGAAACGCAGGCCACGTAACAATGGAGAAAATTGTAAATAAGTCATATATAATGAAGATTATTAGTAAGATAATTTTATTATATTTTATTAAATTTGTTTGTATTAAAAAAATAATTAAATTTTGATTGTTTTAGTATTTTAATGTTGAATTATTTTTATTTAATTTTAAGATTTAATACTTATTAATTTTATTTTTTAATCATATTATATAAATAATTTTTAATTATTTTAGTTATATTTTGTAATTTATTTGTGTTATTTGAGTGTTAGTATTAATTATTGGGTATCAATTATGATTTTTATTAAAAATACATTTGATGATTTGATAGTTTATTATTAATTAAGAAAATTTTATCACTATATTTGATTATTATTTTTCGTGCTTTATTGATAAATCTTATGTGATCACATGTTTGCCGCTAAATGTTCATGAGTTAAATATTTAGGTATAATAATTTGACATAGTTAATGTTAAAATTAATCTTTATGAATTCTGAACCTTAGTTATCCTCCATATGATAGAAACCTAATTTGTTTATTTTGCTTTACTTTAATTTGCATTCAAAATTAATCTTTATTTATCATTAATCATTTAATATTTTTATTTAGTTTCTTTGTTGCTTTAGCTATTTTTTTAATTTGTCTCTCTATAGAATCGACATCCAAAAACTATACTAAAACTACTAGATTATTCTTTGGGCATAATCAAATTTTATCGTCATTGCTAACGAAACGATAAAAGAATTATTAGAAAATTTTTCTTTTCAACAGTTTGTAAAGGTGATAACTTTATTCCTTTTTTTTAGCTTGATGCATCTTTATTTTATTTTATTTTATTTTTGTAGTTTTTTTTGTATTGCATTTTTTCTAACATTACATGCATATGTATAGAGACGCCTTAGGTCAGTTTTCTTATAGTTTTGTGTTAGAATTAGATTCTGATTTTTCTATTCATTTGTTTGATACTTCTTCTAATTTTGAGGAAATGAGTGAATATAGGGATCAACCCTCTAGGACCCTTTAGGATTACCTTCACCCTACACGCACAGCCACATCATCATGCATCATGTTTCCAGCTAATACTCCTCAACTGAATTTTAAAAAAGAGATGATACATTTACTTCCTACTTTTCATGACTTGGAAAATGAAAATCTATACTTGTACATTAGGGAGTTTGAGGAAGTAGTTGTGACTTTTCATAATCAAAATGCAACTGATGACGTTGTGAGACTTAAGTTCTATCCTTTCTTTTTGAAGTTTTGAAGGATGGAGTTAAGAGTTGACTATACTCGCTGAGACCATGATCTATTAGGTCATGTAATCAAATGACTTAGGTTTTCTTTAATAAATATTTTTCCCAACATAAGACCAACGCTTTAAATAGGCTCTTCACATTTGTACAAAAGGATAGTGAGACTTTGTATTAGTCTTGGGAGAAATTTAAGGAGTTGTTGAGTATGTGTCCTCACCATGGATATGAAAATTGGCACTTAGTGAGCAATTTTTATGAGGGACTTATACCTAGAAAAGCCAATTTGTGCAGATGATGTGTAATGGTGAATTCTTACAGAAAGATCTTGATGAAACCATAGAATACCTTAATGAGCTTGCTAAAAAAGCTCACACTTGGACTGGACTTAGTGCTACTAAGAGCACAAATAGGTCACGACCTGCAAGAAACCCAAATGGTGGTAGAATCTACAATCTCAGTGAAAAGGATAACCTAAAGATAAGGTTGAGATGCTCACTAGGGATCTAGAGGTGTTAAAGACTAAAGACTTAAAGCCAACACATGTAGCTAATCATGCATAGTCTTTTAGACCATGTTTTGTGTGTGGCGAGGTAAATCACCTCGCCCAAAGAGCGTCCCACATTTGTTGAGATGAGAGGGATGTACGAGGAACAATATAATGCCTTACGTATGTACAAGAAGCCTTTTACACATTTTTCTGATACCTATAATATGATATGACACAATCACCCTAATTTTAGTTAGAAGTCTAAAACCCAGCTGTATGCACAACCTCCTAGATTACATCCTATGTCATGTCATGCACCTTTATCTTCTAGGAGTCTTTTAGAAGACACTTTGCGGGCTTTTATTGAGGCACATGGTAAGAATAACCAAAATTTTAGATATTTGATTACACATGTTGTTAAAGAAAATAAGGAGATAAAGAGCTAAATATCCAAATTGATGAACTCCTTGAGTGTGAATGAGCGAGGTAAGTTCTCTTCTTAAGCTTAATCCGCACCCCATGGTCAATATATTGTGCAAGAGAATTTGAAGGATGTGAATGTCATTGTGACACGAAGTGGTACATCATTACACATCCTAACACCAAACAAATCAGAGAATGTGGAAAAGAATCAGGATAATAATGATGCTGAGTTGCTCAAGGAACCTGATGTGACAAAGAGTTCTGTTAGGGTACCATTTCCTCAAGCTTTAAAATCACACAAGTGAATTTTGGATGTTAATAGTGAAATCCTTTAGAATCTAAGGCAGGTAAAAATCAATCTTCCTGTTTTGCATGTGACTAAACAAGTTCCTATTTATGCAAAAGTTCTGAAGGATTTGTGTACAGTTAAGAGGAAGTACCATGTGAAGAAGACAACGTTCTTGACAGAACAAGTTAGTGCTCTAATTGAGCAGCGTATTCCTCCTAAGTACAAAGATCCTAGTTGCCCAACCATTGCATGCAGCATCGAAAATTATGAGTTTGGACAAGCTTTTCTAGATTTAGGAGCTAACGTGAATCTAATGTCATATTCTATTTATTTGTAGTTGGGGTTAGGAGAAATCAAACTAACCATTGTGGTATTGCAATTAGCTTACTATTCAGTCAAAGTACCTCGGGATATGGTAGAGGATGTTCTAATTCAAATTGACAAATTTCATTATCATGTTAATTTCCTAATCCTCGACACTAGCTTTGCCATTGATATTACTTCTAAAATTCCTTTGATTTTATGTAGACCTTTCATTGTCAATGTTAATGCTCTTATTAATTGCAGGAATGGTCTTATGAAGCTATCTTTTGGAAACATGAATCTCGAGGTGAATATCTTCCATATTACAAAATAACTAAAAGATGATGACGAGGGCCATCAGATATACATGATTGACTCACTCATGGATAAAGGAGTTTCTACAACTTATGATTTTGATCTCCTTAAGTATTTTCTTGTTAATTATGAGTTTGATTCTATTAGTAATCCATCTGATGCAGTTGATTATTGAAACCTCTACCTAATTAAAGCATGCTTTCCTTGGTCCAGGTGATACTTTTCCTATTATTATCTCATCTGAATTGTATGAATCTCAAAGTGAGAAATTAATTTGGACCCTAAGTGTGCATAAGTCAGTCCTAGGTTGGAGCATCGTTGATATAAAAGGTGTTAGTCTCCTGGTATGTTCTCATAAAATTAATTTAGAGGAAGGAACTAACCATTGTAGAGACCCCCATCGTAGGCTTAATCTCACTATGAAAGAAGTAGTGAAGAATGAAGTGTTGAAACTATTAGATGCAAGAATCATATATCCTATTACTAATAGTAAATGGATAAGTTTTACACAGGTTGTTCCTAAAAAATCAGGTGTTACTGTGGTGAAGAATGACCTAAGAGAGTTAGTCCTTACAAAACTTGTGACTGAGTGGCAGATGTTCATTCATTACAGAAAGTTATATGCTACCTTCTGAAAAGACCATTTTCCTTTTCCTTTTATTGATCAATTTTTTTAGCATGTAGCTAGTCATCCTTTCTATTATTTCTTGGATGGTTGTTCTACTTATTATCAAATTGAAATTACATTAGAAGGCTAGGATAAAACCACTTTCACTTGTCTTTTTAGTACTTATGCTTTTCGTAGAATGCTATTTGGATTGTGTAATGCACTTGCTACTTTCAACATTGCATAATGAACATTTTTAGTGACATGGTTGAAAATTGCATGAAAGTTTTTATATATGACTTGACTATTTTTGGATCTTCTTTTGATGTATGCTTATTGAATTTATAAAGAGTGTTGACTCGTTGTGAGGAAAAGGAGCATTTATTTTCTATTCTCTACCATGGTTTGCTCATATTGTGAATTATTTGGTTACGGGTGAGATACTAGTAGATTGGAGCGCTCAAGACAAGAAGAAGCTCATGACTGAGGTATATAATCTCTAGTTCATGATTGAGGAACATAATTTCTATTGGAATGACCCTTTTCTTTTCAAATACTGCTCTGGCCAAATTTTAAGGCGTTGCATCCTTGATGAAGAAATTGCTAGCGTTTTGAAATTTTGTCATTCTCAAGCTTGTGGGGGTCAGTTTTCAATGATGAAAACCACTACAAAAATTATATAGTGTGAATTTTATTAGCCCACCTTGTTTAAGGATGCAAACATTTATTGCCGCTTATGTGAAAATCAAAAGTTATGAGTTCTATCTCGTCGTAATACGATACCCTTAAACCCAATTTTAGTGATTAAAATTTTTTATTGTTGGGACATTGATTTTATGAGACTATTTCCTCCTTCTTTTGGATATCAATATATTATTGTGACAGTAGATTATGTGTCAAAATAGATAGAGGCAGCAACGTGTAGGAGCAATGATAATAGGACGATAATTAAGTTTCTCAAAGAGAATGTGTTATCTCGATTTGGTACACCACGTGCTATCATTAGTGACTAGGGCAGACATTTTTACAACCATTCTTTTTAGACTTTGATGAAAAAATATGGGGTGGTACACAAGATCTCTACTGCCTACCACCTTCAGACAATTGGACAAGTAGAAATTGGTAAATAAGAAACTTAAGCAAATTTTAGAAAACAACAATCAACCCAGATTACAAAGATTAGTCTTTGAGACTAGTTAATGCACTTTGGGCCTACCATACAACTTTCAAAACTTCCTTAGGAATGTCACCTTATAGGATTATTTTTGGAAAGCCTTGCCACTTACTTGTGGAGCTCTAGCATCGAGCTTATTGGGCCATCAAGCATTTTAATTTTGACATGAAAGAAGTAGGTAGGCTTTGAAAATTTCAATTGACCGAGTTGAAGGAATTGAGAAATGATGCTTATGAGAACTCTAGAATCTATAAGGCTAAAATGAAAGCATTTCATGATAAAAATATTTTGAGAAGAACATTTAACTCTAATGATTGAGGGTTCTTATATGATTTTAGACTCTATAAACATCCAGGAAAACTTCGGTCTAGGTGGGCTGACCTTTTTGTAGTGAATAATATTTTTGCATATGGGGTAGTAGAAATAGAGGATCTTAAGGATGATTAGATCTTTAAAATAAATGGTCAATGCCTTAAAGTTTTAATTGATAGGTAAGTTCCGGAAGTGGAAAACATTTCACTTGTGGATCCAGTCTATCAACTTTACGACAACACTCAGGTATGTTTTTCTTTATTTGTTTTGTTTTATTTTTTTACTTCTCTTTTTTTCTTTCTTTTCCTTTTTGTTTGTTGTAATTTTGTTTGTTTTTTGTTTGCTGGTTAGTTTCATTTTGTCATTTCATGTTACCATCTTTGGTGCTTAGCAAGCTACCCACGTCGCTCATCAAGTGTATTCTATCTTTTTTCTAGCTACTCCCCATTTAATTTTGAGTCTTAAACATTGAGAACAATGTTTCATTTAAGTTAGGGAGTATTGGTGGTGCAAATTCAATATTTAAAATACTTGTTAGAACTCTGTGACATATTTTCATGTGTAACTTTTTTAAAAAAAATTTGTATCACACATACATCCTTTTCATATGTGTACTTATTCTCATTCATAGACATCTTTGTGAATTCACCAAACCCACTATAATCATTTTTTCTGAAGCATCCACAGAACCTCAAATGCACTTATCCAAGGTTTGTGGTAAGATGGTGGTTTGACACATGTAGCTAAAGAACTCTTTTGCTTAAGTATTCATGTGAGTTTTGGAGATGATTCAGAGCTTACAAATGCAATAAATTATGATAAGCGTTCATTAATGTGTTGAATTAGACACTTCCTTTGAGACATCATTTCATGGTTTGTGATAAGATGGCAGATATACTTGGGATATGACGAAGGTCAACTTAGGATTAACGTTTGAGCCTTTCAAACTAATCATTTCTATCATAAACCCCTAGTAGCCAACTTTGAACCAATAAACACATGTAACTTTTTTATTTTCATATGTCTACATCATCCATGCCTCTCCACATTAGAGTATAGCATATACACTAATTTTTCTACCCCTTTTTACTTCCAAGTGTATACTAAGTATGAAATTTGTATTTTCTTTCTTTTGTATTGAGAGTAAAAAAAAAAATCAAAGTTAGGTAGAAATGGCAAGATGACATGTGTTTGTTCATCAAATAGTCCTATTAAAAAAAAAAGGAAACAAAAGTAAAAAAAGAAAACAAAAGAAAAAAAGGAAGAAGAAGGAAAAACATTATTATTTGATGATCTAAAAAGTTAGAAAGTACATCAAGTGAGAAGTGTGATTTATTAAGATATTTAATAAGATTTCCTTTGTATGTACTTTTAAGTTTTTGAATCCTTTTCATTCTTTTTACATAGCCCCAAACTCAAGTTACGTTACAACTTTTTTTGTTGACCATTCTGATCCTAAGTAAACTTTTGGAAAGAATGGTAAAAGTCTCATTTGTTAGTATTTCTATCATAAGATCAATGTTTACTTACTGCTTGTATATAATTGCCTAATTCTCCATGAGAGTTTGTATATACCTATTGTCAACTCCATAGAGTGAATCATCACACAAAACACTTTATAACAGTGAAAGTGGGTTGTGAAGTTGAACCATTTGCTTGAAATGTTATTGATGTTACATGTGTCAGGGCTTCTAGTTAGATGAATATAGTTTGGTACACACATACACTTTATGAATTGTTATAGGCGGATTGCTTATGATAGGGTTATTAAATACTTAAGATTATTTTGATATGTGAAATTTGAAAATTATGAATTGATGAACTATTTTATTATTTTTTTAATCTCTTTCATCTCTTTTATATAGAAATTATTATGAACTAACAATAAGTAAAGTTAGAGATATGATGAATGTACGAACAATGTTTTTTAAATACTTTATTATTTGATTATAATGTTAAAATAAAAATAAAAATTATTGAAATTAATGTATATTTTTAAATTAAATTTTTATTTATTTTAATACTTTTAAGTAATAATTTTATATATATAATATTTAAATTTGATTATTTTTTATTTTTATTTATTTTAATTAATTTAATCTCATTATTTAATTATTTTATTTTATAAATTATATGAGTAAAGAATAAATAAAAAGATAAAAGTTCAATTGAATTAAAAAAAAAAAAAAGATGTGACACACAGCGCCGCAGGAGGACGCCAGATCGGAAAAAGAGAAGAAAAGACGTGACTCCACAACAATTAAAGGAAGAATAATTAAAAGAAAAGTGAGCAGCTGGGCCCATGTTCACGTGAAGGAAAAGTTAAAAGCTAATGAGGGTAGACGGCCCATGCTTACAATTTGCAAAGATTCATGGTTGGGTTATTAAAACGGTGCGCAGATGTGTTTAACCTATTGTGGTGTCGGTGAAAATAATTATAAAACAAGAGGGAACGCCTTACAGTGGCAGGCCGCATAGCAGGGGAAAAATGAAGAATAGCAACGCAGGCCGTGTAGCTGTGGAGAAAATTGTAGATAAGTTGTGCGTAATAGAGAATATTATGGAGATAATTTTATTGTGTTTTAATTTTATTATGTTTATTAAATTTTTTGTATTAATAGAATGATAAGAAATTTTAATTATTTTGATATTATTATATTGAATTATTTTACTTAATTTTAGGATTTTATATTTATTGATTATATTTTCTTATCAAATTATATAAATAAATTTTAAGATGATTTAGATATATTTTTGTCATATTTTATAATTTATTTGTATTATTTAAGTGTTTGTGATAATTATTAGATATCAATTATGATTTATTATTTAGGATACATTTGATTATTTGATAATTTATAATTAATTAAAAAATTTATCATACACTTAATTATTATTTTTGTATTTTATTAATAAATATTCCTTGAGCACATGTTTATCGTTAAATATTCATGAGTTAAATATTTAAGTATAATAATTTGACATAATTAATGTTAAAATTAATTTTAATAGATACTAAATATTAGTCATTTTATATCTGATAGAAACTAAATTTATTTATTTTGTTCACTTTAATTTACATTTAAAATTAATCTTTAGTTATAATTAATCATTTAATTTTTTTTATTTTTTTATTCCTTTAACTATTATTTTAATTTATTTTTCTATAGAATCGACGTTCAAAAATTATATTATAACTACCACATTATTCATCGGATTTAATGAAATTTTGTTACCATTATAAAAAAAATTTACTAGATAACTTTTTTCCAACAAATTGACACAAATTTAAGTAAAAAAAGTAATAATTTTATACAAATTTAAATAACCCATGGGTTAATTTAGCGATCAACAAGCATTTAATGTGCATATAAGTATGCAATTACATGTTTAAATTACAATTATATTAATTACTTGTAGATAAGTTATACAGATTATTCTTATAAATTCTTTTATTCTTTAATTCAACATAAATAATAAACTTTTAGTTGGATAATATGATATATTAGTCAGGATGTACTTCAGATAGCCCAGATTCTACACACCGTAATTAATAAAAAAAATTACAAATTTAAATGTAACTAATTGTGTAAAGTAATATGTAGTTATTTTTATCGTCTCAAAGATTGAAGTCACAGTTGGTGCAGCTGATTGGTAATAGCTGATTGACAATAATTGTATAAATTAGTTAATTGTACGAACAAAAACCTAGAGAATAATGTTATAGAAAGCTCGAGCAATTGTATATTGGCCGCCGCCCATAAAAATAAATAAAAATAAAAACAATACATTGACCAAAAGTAATAACACATTAATAATCAATAATTTAGAATATTTAAAGAGGAAGGAACTTGGACTTTTTGATCAAAATGTCCTTTGTCACAAATTTATTTATTAAATTATCATTGTTTTAAAATTATTTATTATAATATCATCATTTTTGTCACACTAAATTATTTTATTATTTAGTCATCCACGTGGGATGCACCACAACGCTTGGCGCATCCCACATAGATACGCCAGGCGTTGTGGCGCATTCAAGCTATACGTCCATAAGCCCCCCTCCCCTCTCTCTTTCACGGTTACTTCTTTCATTTCTCAAATTTTCACCTTCTCTCTAGAAATTTTATCTCTCTAAACTCTCTGAAACTCTCCTTTAGTTATAACTTCTGAGAAAGACATTTGCTGCTCATATATGTAAGTATATTTATCCCGACACTTATTGTTATATTATTTGTTGAATATTATATTATTACATTTTTTTTAAGTTTGTATATTTATTGTGTATTGTATATTTAAGTTATGTTTGGTGCATAATAGTATAGTATAATATAAGATGATAGGATAATATAAAATATGATAATATAATTAATAGAATAAGACATAATCCACTATAATTAATAGGATAAGACATAATCCTATATTTTATTTGATAACAAAAAGATAAATTAGTTGATTGTATAATATTTTTTTAAGACCAAAATATTTTTAGCATAAAAATTAAAATAATTAGAAAACAATAATAAAAAAGCCTTATGGTGGTGGTGGTGGTGGTGGTGGTGGTGGTGGTGGTGGCGGCGGTGGTGGTGGCGGCGGTAGTGGTGGTGGTGGTGGCGGCGTGGTGGTGGCGATGGTGGGGGGTGGTGGCGGCGGCGGCGGCGGTGTGGCGGTGGTAGTGATGGAGGCGGTGGCGGTGGTGGTGGTGGTGGTGGTGGCGGCACAAGGGAGATGAGTGATAAAAATGAAATTGAAGATAAGATTGGAATAGATATCCTATCATGTCTTATCATGTACTAGGGGAGAGATAAAGTTATCAGCTTAGAATATGATAAAATAACTTGACCTAATTTTATTATACTATCAGTTGAATGCACCAAATGTTAGCCATGGCAACCATTACCCAAGAGGGGGGGTGAATTAGGTGATGCCTAGTTTTAATGCAACTTTGACAAATTATGCATTTTGAATAACTCAATTAATAAATGCAGCGGAATAAGTCTAATAAATGTACAACTATTGAGGATTACTCAAATACAACTTGGGATATATGATGAACTAAGTGAATAAGCTAGATATCAAGTTGTAACAATCAAAACATCAAGATATGCAATAGATAAATATATTCTACCAAATACTGAATTTAAAGAGTGTAGGGAAGAGAGAATCAAACTCAAGAATTTATCCTGTTCACCACCAACCACTTGTGGCCTACATCCAAATTCTCAAGCTTAACTTGAGATTTTCTTCACTATCTCCTAGACTTTACGGGTGCTAGAAAAACCTTTGTACATACAAGAGCACTCCTCACACCTTGGGATACCTCACCCTTGTGCTAGAGCCTCCAATTCTTCAAGCTTCACAGGTGCTTGATGACCTTTACAATCAAGAGCACTCACAACACCTTTGGGATACCTCACCCTTTGTGTTTAGTCTCACTATAAGGGATACCTCACCCTTTTTCTCTCTTGAGGATGCCTCACCCTCTTACAATGATTTCTAGATGAAGAGAAAGAATAGAAACTCTCACAAGAGTAGATATACAACTTGAAGAACAAAGTATGGATGATAGAAAACTCTCTCAAGAGTGGATAATACAAGTTGAAGCTCAATGGGTATAAAGGATTTACACACTTAGCTCAAAACAAAGAATTTAGAGAAAAAGATGATGAATTTCGTTTTCAATGCTCAAGGGTAATTTTCAGAATGTTCTCCAACTTGTTTTTGATGCCCAAACACTTTTATTTATAGCCCAATGAGTTTTAGAGCCGTTGGAGGTGTTTAGAAATGATTTTCTATGAAAACTAGCCGTTTATAACCGTTAGAAACGTTCTGGCACTTTGTAATCGATTACAAGCTTCATGTAATCGATTACAAGCTTTTTGGTACTTTGTAATCGATTACATACTTTTTGTAATCGATTACATGCTTTCTGGCACTTTGTAATCGATTACATACTTTGTAATCGATTACATCTGTTCAACGTTATAATCGATTACATGACTTGGTAATCGATTACACCATTTCTGGTTTTCAAAACTGACTTTAAAAGGTCATAACTTCTTCATTTCTTATCCAATTAAAGAAAATGACCACTCATTGGAAAGCTCTTTGAGTCTATTTTCATATGAAAGAAGTTTCAGAACAAAACTCAAAGTATTTTGAAAGATATGATCAAAATAGTAACCAAAGGTCATATTTTCAAAACTCAAACTTTAATTGGTCATAACTTTTTCGTTTCTTATCCATTTAAAGCAAATGACTAGTCATTGGAAAGATCTTTGAGTCTATTTTCAAATGAGATAAGTTTAAAAGTAAAACTCAAAGTATTTTGAAAGTTATGATCAAAAGAGTAAGTATATGTCAGTTTTACAAAACACAAACTTGACTATTTTTCATAGATTTGAAATACCACCAATACTAGCTTTCCAAAAATAGTTTGTTGAGCATTTAAACATTTTAGAAACACTTATAAATATGTTTAAAACTTGTTTGAGCTTAGTGTGATTCCTTTTTACCTTTACACAAGATCTAAGTCCTATAAGCTAAGCTTGAAGATGTTGGACTAGATCTTTTACCACCATCACTTCTTGATGTAATCCAAGCTTCCAAAGAAAATCTTCTCTTCAAAACTTGTAAATGCCTGGAACATCTTTTCATTTTCATTCTCCTTGAGTTGAGCATAGTTGTGATCTTTTACTTTCTTGTTGCAATGCTTACTCTTGGTACTTGACTATCCTACAAGTATTGCTCACTTAACCAAACATAGTTAGTCCAAATTCATAACTCAATATCTTCATATGCATGATTCATAAATGTATAACTCTAATTAGTCTAACATGCATACAAGACTTTCATAGACATATCCAATATTAATTCATTTATAACTCATATAAAATATTATTGGATATATTATATGATGAATGTTACATATATCTCATTAAACACATTTATGTAACATGGTCAACATTCTTTTGTGATGCATTTGTCATTTATTAAGCACAACTATAAAGCATAAGCATCATTCTTTTTGTCTTGTATTTGTCATCATCAAAACTTAACAGATTAAATCATTGGGGCAAACCTATTTCCACACCAAACATTGAATAAGACCTGATAGTATTAGCTTATACTATCATATTTTCTTTATACGATGCACCAAACGTAGCCTTAGTTTATTAGTAGGATTATCGATTATTGTTATCTCCTGTATATTTGTTTTATTGTTTGTTAGTAGGTTTTTGAAATTTGTTCGTGCAAAAAATAACAATTTGATTATTAGTTAAGTTTTGTAATTTTATTTATTATTTTGAATTGATTAAAATTGTTGATTTATTGAGATTGAAATTAGTCGGGTATAAAACATATTTGTTTCAATTGTCAAATATGTTAATTGATTTCATCTATGTTGTGTTGTTATTATTCAGAAGTTTAAGATGACCAAACACCTTGTTGTTCCCATTTACTACAATGGCAGAATGTACGAAGGTGAAGAGGGTTTAATGTTTGAAGATCCTCGTCCTAAGTCTATCATGATTCAACGTGATACGACTTTTGAGCTTCTGAAAAGGAGAATTCATTTAAAATTAAAGCTCCAAGAAAATCAAGTTGTGTCCAGTATTGTGTATAGATTTCCACAATGGAGCAATGTACTGAAATGGATAGGTTTTCTATTAGAAGATGATGAAGACGCTGGTTGCATGATTGATTGCTTTGATCAACATGCTAACTTAACTTCCATGGAGTTGTATGTCGAGACAGAAACGAGTGAGCACAATGAGCATGTTGCAGGTCCTTCTGAAACAGGGTTACAAGCTGGTCCTTCAATATTGTTGAATCATCGTACCCTATCAACACTCAATTCTTTATGACACATGCTCCTGTCCTAGTACAATCTCAAGAAGTTGGTACATCTACAATGCCTGAAGGGAGCTCATTTAGGTTAGATTTCGAGTCCGATAACCCGCTTATGACAAATGCATTATTTGACACAAGCGATGATGAAGGAGAGATGTCTGAGGATGAAGATACAGACACTGACTTAGAAGAAGATCAATCTGATCCTGATGTAAATATACAACAACTTGCTCCTCCATTGGTAGTTGCTCCTGAATCTACATTTGTGCCTCCATGCCCTCGATTTTCTGAAATCAATTGAGATGCGTTGAATACACCTGATAATTTGCCTGAATTAGATTCTCGTGATATTTGGAGTCCAGATGAAGAATTTTATATTAGATTGTAATTTCCCTCTAAAGATGCTGTCAAGTTGGCCGTAAAACATTATTCGATTATTAGACATCAGAATTACAAGGTTGAGGAGTCTGATATACAGCGGCTAATTGTCAAGTGTCCAAGATGTGCTGATGGTTGTAAGTGGAGGGTCAGGGTCATTCAAGGCAAGAAATCAAACATGTGAGAAATTAGAAAATATGATGGACCTCACACTTGTGTCAACCTAGCTCTGTCACAAGATCATCATAAGTTAGATTCTGTTATGATATGTTCTTGCATTCTGGAGATGGTTAAGCAAAAACCCGATTTACCTGTATGCCTGATTATTGAAAGGGTTCGATGTCAATTTGGATATGACGTGTCTTATCAGAAAGCTTGGAAGGCAAAACAAATTGCCATTGTGAAGGTATTTGGAGACTGAGATAAATCTTATATAGTGTTGCCTAGATGGATACTTGTCATGCAAAGAGACATGTCAGACACAGTGGTGGAGTTACAAACCGTTGATTATGTCGAGCGCAATAGAGTTGACCGTTCAAAACTTGTATTGCATCGCTTATTTTGGACATTCAAACCATGTGTTGTTGGATTCCAATACTGTAAGCCCATTATTCAGATTGACGACACTCATTTGTATGGTAAATATCGTCATAAACTATTGATTGCAACAACTCAAGATGGCGATAGAAAACCTTTGCCAATTGTATTTGCCATTGTTGAAGGAGAAACAAAAGACGCTTGGAGTTGGTTCTTAGCCTTGATTCAAAAACATGTCACACAACAACAGGACTTGTGCTTGATATCTGACCGACATCAAGGCATCATACAGTTAGTGGCAAACCCACAGCTGGGATGGCAGCCACCGTATGCGCATCATGTCTTCTGTATTCGACATATTGCCAGTAACTTTAACATCGCCTTCCGCAATCTGGCCCTAAAGAAATATCTGATTAACACAGGTAGTTAAACATTTCAATTCCTATGTGTTTATTATACTACTTACTATACTATAAGATTTGTTACCAAGTGGTCTCAATACTCAAGAGGGGGGTGAATTGAGTATGAAAAACAAGTTCGCAAATCTTTCGTAAATCGTTTGATAAACAATTTTTGTTAAAGCTAATTGATGATTAGAGATGATTGGATATAAGAGATAAAACCTTTTACTTATAAATGCAATAGCCAAAGGGACCAATATTCAAGCAATTCAATAAAACAGTACTCAATGTAAAGAGAAGGGTTTAGAGAAAACAAACACAAAGATTTATCCTGATTCGATCACCAATCCACTTGTGATCTACGTCCAGTCCTCAAGCAACCGCTAGAGATTTTTCACTATTTCTTCAAGCTTTAATAGGTGCTTGATAACCTTTACAATCTTGAGCACTCAACACTTTGAGATACCTCACCCTTGGAGCTTGAGTCTCTTCAACTAAGGGATACCTCACCCTTTACACTTTTAGAGGGATGTCTCACCCTCTTTACAAAACAATATAGATTGATTGAATGAAACTCTCACTAAAGTAGATGATTACAAATTGAAGATCTAATATGCTCTCAAAGATTAACTCACGTTTTTTCACAAAAACAGAGCAAGAATGGATTTGAGAATTGAATCACATTTTGAAGTATTAGTAATCAGTTTTTGTTCAAGGTCAACCTCTAATGAAGACTCAACATTGGTATTTATAAGTTTTGCAATAAATGGATCCGTTGGAGGGTTTTAGCCAAGCATTAAATGCATTTAATATAGCCGTTGGACGTTGTCAGGATGCGTGTAATCGATTACACAACAAATGTAATCGATTACATTGTTGTTTCAACGTGTTCTTGGCTTTCTGGGCTGTGTGTAATCGATTACATTATTGGTGTAATCGAATACATGGCTTCTGACTTGCTTGTAATCGATTACAATATCCATGTAATCGATTACATGACTTCTGACTTGCTGTGTAATTGATTACAATATCCATGTAATCGATTACATGACTCTTTGAATGTGTTCTTGTCTTTCTGGGCTTATTGTAATCGATTACATTATTTGTGTAATCAATTACATGGTCTCTGACTTGCTTGTAATCAATTACATTGCTCATGTAATCGATTACAAGGCCTCTGTTTGCTGTGTAATCGATTACAAACATCATGTAATCAATTACATTGGCCTTTGAACATATTCTTTAAGTCCAATAAAGCTTGTAAGCCATTTCTAACACCTCAAGACATTTGATTAAACATAAATCCTTTTAAGAGTGTTAGGTTTAAGATTGAAACTCAAGTTTCTTGAAAAACATGTTTAGCTTTGAATTTTTCCACTTATTTTGAAATGATATATTGAAAAATCATTTGAGAAATCTTGAGAGCATTTAACATTAATGTTCTAAGTCTTTATAACTAAATAAACCTCTTGACTTCTTTCTTTGATCTTGATCTTTCCTTTTGCACTTGATCTTCACTTTTGTACTTGATCTTCACTTTTGCCTTTGTTATCATCAAAAACTATTTGACATGCTTTAGGGATATAAGCATTCACATTCTCCCTCTTTTTGATGATGACAAACTGATCATAGGAAAAAGAAAGAGTTTTTGCATTTGTATATAACAGAGATTTAGGCGCAACGCTCCCCCGGAGTTTATGCATGATATTGAATTAGATTTTTCATGTAAAAAGCTTAAGAGCTCAAAAGCTCAATAACTCCCTCGTACGCATACAACCTTAATTAGATTTCATTTCATTTCAATAACTCCCCCGTACACATGCAACCTTAATTAGATTTCATTTCATTTTCCACTATTCTCTCCCCCGTTGGCATTATCAAAAAGACATAAGCATTTACAAAAAAAATGGATAGCATGATAGCTATATTTCATGATTTTCCAAGTTTTGCCAGAACAAGAAATCCAAAGAGAATAATTAGTCCAATTAAATTTTCAAAAAGCCAAACATTCAGAGAATAGAATCAAAGCTAAGTCAAGTTCATATATCATTAAAAAGAAGCATGTACAATGTAACTTATCTCAACCAGTATAGCCAATAGCCAAAAACACCAGAAATGTATACCAATGTTATATAACTGAGCTAAAAAAAAAATACAATGTAGTAATCAGAAACATCAGTGCAATGAGCCATGATCACTATCAGCAGCCTCACTGTCACTGTCTGGATCCACAATAATGTCTCCTAGATCAACGTTATCATCGCCGGGCTCAAGATCGTCCTCAGAGTCTAGAAGCTACTCATTATCAGCAGGGATGCCAGATGGACCAACAAAGGACAGGGGAACAGGAGAGGCAGAGGATGTGGGAGGTGCAGCAGCAGCACTCGGAGGAATATGAGGTCCACCCAGGAGGGATCGAATGGAGGCAAGCTCCTGATCTGAGTAATCCATCCTCAGCTCAAGGTGATCGATCTTTTGCTCAATACGATCTATACGTGTGTCTACAGTCGCGCTCAGGTTTCGCATCTCTTGGAGCATGAGGTCTAGTGTAGCTGGAGCAAGAGCAGGGGCAGGATGCTAAGCCTCTTCATCATCATCACTATCCGGATCATGATGGATATGTCCAAAGGTGCCATGGGCAATGTAATGCCACCTATCATCCACTTTGTAGAGCTGGAGCTTCTTCAAGGTATGCAAGCCAATGGATTGTGGTCCTTTCGAGCTGGTATCCTTGGACTCCTTAGCCAGGGAGATGCGACAATGCTCTAGGATGGTTGTTACCAACATAGCAAATGGGAGAGCAGAGTTTTTCTTTTTCTTTTCATCCAACATGTGCTCTATAATGTAGTAACCCCAGTTTATTGGCCGCCCAGTGGTCATTGCCCATAAGGATACCACATCATCCTTGAGAACCTGGGAGTAATTCCCTCCCCTAGGAATCAATCATTTGAGCAAAAGATAGTGGAGAACCCTGTTCTCCATAGTTAGACCAGTGGCCATGATTCTCCTTTTGGGATCACTAGGGGGTAGTAACTAGTCCTAATCAGTGAGAGAAGAGCAGCCTTATGCTCAAACTCATGACCCCAGATATTTACATTCCCACAGAAGTTTGCTCCATCAGGAGTGAGCTTCATCAGCCTATACCACTCAGCCATAGTTATCCTTATTTGTTACTTTTTCACTTTAGATATTAAGCAATTATCTTTAAATTTCAGATTCGCATAAAAGACTCTCACTAGGTTTGGGTAGATAGTCTTCTCTATACTCAGAAAACCCAGCAATCCTAAATTCTCAATGGTTCTAAAACTCTCCAGAGGTTCACTCTCACAGAAGGTGATGGGAAGATACCTAGGAGAAATAATCTTGCGTAGCTGGAAGTTCTTCCGGAATAACTTAGCTCTCTTCACTGTGGAGAAGTGGCGTGTAAGGTCCAAGCCAGAGATGTTGTGTGAAGCTCCACCAGAGGACCCTCCAATGGCAGCCCCTGTTCTTGGGCACTTTGGTCGCTGAGAGGATTCAGCTATGTGATGAGAAAGAGGAGAGTGGGATGAGTGGAAAGTGTTTAGAGATGAGGGAGGAATGAGAGAGGGATGAGTTTAGGGCAGAGGAGTGGGGATGTGGTTCGTGAGAGGTGGTGGGGAGATTTGAGTGAGGGATGTGATGGGATTTGAGAGATGGGCTGTGTGGAGAGGAGTTTTTCGAGTTAGAAAGAGGTGAAATGAAGGATTTTGAGGGAGGTTTGAGTGAGAAAAGAGAGATTAGGAGGTTTGGGTTGCGTGGGAGCAGAGGAGGAAGATGAAGGAGTTGAAGAGTTTCTGAGAAATGAGCTCTGCGCGCGTCAGAAACCTTTTAAAAAACCCTGTGTAATCAATTACATTGGGTTTGTAATCGATTACAAGCGTTCTGGTTCATATGTAATCGATTACATTTTTGGTGTAATCGATTACCAAGCTTCTCGGGAACCTTGTAATCGATTACATGGTTGATGTAATCGATTACCTGAGTTCTGAGTTTATTGTAATCGATTACAAAAGTTGTGTAATCGATTACATGCTTGACAAAACCTGTGTAATAAATTACAAAGGCATTGTAATCTATTACCAGCACACTTTAACTCAAATTTTGCATTCCAATCAGCATGGAATCAATTTTAAACCATTCAAAATAGTTCCAGAGCATCTTAGATCAATTCAAATCATCATGCAAACATATAATCTAATCATATTATGATTTAAATCACATAATTGTTCAAAATTACTATTTTTACCAAGAATTACACCATTTTTGGTGAAATTGTGAGGTTGTTGAGTTGCTTGGGAGTCTTGGGCATGAGGGAGCACCTGCAAAACAACTTAGGGAAAATCTCCGACGCTCAAGTCAGTATTGGATTCAAATATGATGAAAAATTCAGAGATTATGCAGCAATGTGGCATGATTATGCAGAAAAATACAAGTTATGCATTAGTTTTAGGATTATGCAACAAATAGTTAATTTATGCATGATTGATCCAATATACCAAGTTCATTTCTTATATAGAAAAATGCTTCTTTTACTAGGGGTTTAGTGAAAATGTCAGCTAGTTGCTTAGTGGTTTCTACAAATTCAAGCATATAATCACTCTTTTGAACATGGTCTCTAATGAAATGATGTCTTATTTCAATATGTTTAGTCCTAGAATGCAAAATGAGATTTTTAGACAAATTGATTGCACTAGTATTATCATATCTTATGGGGATGTGATCAAGCTCAAGACCATAGTCCAAGAGTTATTGTTTCATCCAAAGGATTTGAGAACAACAACTCCAAATGCAACATATTCAAACTTTTTGTAGACAATGTTACACTATTTTGCTTCTTGCTATGCCAAGAAACTAGTGAGCTTCCAAGCAAGTGGCATGTCCCACTAGTACTCTTTCTATCCATTTTGCATCTAGTAAAATCAGAATCAGAATACCCAATAAGGCTACATGAGGCACCTTTAGGGTACCATAAACCCATTTGTGATGTGCCTATTAGATATTTCATTATTCTTTTAACAACACTTAGGTGTGATTCTTTAGGATTAGCTTGATATCTAGCACACATGTATACACTAAATATTATATCAAGTCTACTTGCAGTAAGATAAAGGAGTGAGCCAATCATACCTCTATATTTTGTAATTTCTACTGATTTACCTTCTTCATCCTTGTCCAAATAGCAAGAGGTGCCCATAGGAGTAGCCATATGCTTGGCATTGTCCATTCCAAACTTCTTGAATAGCTCCTTACAATACTTGGATTGGCTTATGAAAGTTTCTTCTCTTGTTTCCTTGATTTGGAGACCAAAGAAGAAGTTGAGCTCACCCATCATGGACATTTCAAACTCACTTTGCATAATATTTGAAAATTCTTTACAAAAAGAGTTGTTAGTAGCTCCAAATATAATGTCATCAACATAAATTTAAACTAGAACTATGTCATGCATTTTATGTTTTATGAAAAGGGTAGTGTCAACTTTACCTCTAGAAAAATCTTTTTCTAAAAGGAATTTACTCAACCTTTCATACCAAGCTCTAGGAGCTTGTTTCAAGCCATACAAGGCCTTTTTTAGTTTAAAAACATGGTTAGGTATTTCAAAATCCTCAAAACCAGAAGGTTGTTCTACATATACCTCTTATTGTATAAAACCATTTAAAAAGGCACTTTTGACATCCGTTTAATAGAGTTTGAAATCCATGATGCAAGCATATGCAAGTAATATTCTAATGACCTCTAATCTAGTTACGGGAGCATAAATTTCTTCATAGTCTATGCCTTCTTCTTGATTATATCCTTTAGCTACAAGCCTAGCTTATTTCTTATTATTAAGCATGTTTCATCAAGTTTGTTCCTAAAGACCCATTTGGTGCCAATTATAGGATGATCATTAGGCATTGGAACTAATTCCCAAACTTGATTTCTCTCAAATTAGTTTAGTTCTTCTTGCATGGCCAAGATCTAATGCTCATCATTAATGACCTCATTTATGTCTTTAGGTTCAACTTAAGAGACAAAAATTAAGTGATTACATGCATCTCTAAGTGAGTTTCGAGTGATTACCCCTTTTGATACATCACCTATCACCTTGTCGAGAGGGTGATATCTTGAAGTCCTCCATTCCTTGGGTAGATCCAAGATTTCTGAATCTTTTTGCCATGAGTGATCAAGGAGTCTCTCTTCTTGCTTCTTGGACTGTTTCTCTTGATTTTTCAAGTGCATTTTTGCCAAGATTTCTGCAACATCATCAACAAGCTCCTTTCTCGGCTCATTTGGGTTAGTTTCATCAAATACAACATGTATGAATTTTTCTATGGTCATAGTTCGTTTGTTATAGACTCTAAAAGCCTTACTATGTATAGAATAGCCAATGAATATTCCTTCATCAGATTTTGCATCAAACTTCCTCAACTTATCCTTTCCATTATTCAAAACAAAGCATTTACATCCAAAGACGTAAAAATGTGACACATTTGGCTTCCTTCCTTTGTATAATTCATATGGAGTTTTCTTTAAAATTGGCCTTATTATGGCTCTATTCATAACATAACAAGCGGTGTTAACCGCATTTACCCAAAAGTATTTAGGAAGGTTGGCCTCATTGAGCATAGTTCTTGCCATTTCCTCTAAAGATCGATTTTTCCTTTCTACAACACCATTTTGTTGTGGTGTTCTAGAGGCAGAAAAATTATGCTCAATGCCATGTTCATCACAAAAAGTTTCAAATTCATGATTTTCAAATTCACCACCATGGTCACTTCTTATGGATGCAATACAAAACCTTTTTTTGTTTTGGATAACTTTGGAAAGCTTTTTAAATGATTGAAAAGCATCATTTTTGTGGGCCAAGAATAATGTCCATGTAAACCTAGAAAAATCATCCACAATCACTAATGCATAGTAATTCCCACCAAAGCTCATAGTTCTAGAGGACCCAAAAAGATCCATGTGCAAAAGCTGTAAAAGTCTAGAAGTTGAAACCATGTTTTTAGCTTTAAAAGAGACCTTTACTTGTTTTTCCTTTTGACATGCATCACAAAGTTTGTCTTTTTCAAATTTGAGTTTTGGAAGACCAATTACTAGTTCTTTAGAAACCAATTTGTTTAAGTGATCTATATGAATGTGAGCAATTCTTCTATGTCATAACCATGAATCATTTTCTTTACTCATAAAGCATTTAGCATCATTTGAGGAAATATCATCAAGACTAATCATATATATATTATTGACTCTATGACTAATAAACTTAACTTATCATCATTTCCCTTAATTATGCAACAAGAAGAATCAAATATAACCCTATTGCCTTTATCACATAATTGACTAATGCTAAGCAAATTATGTCTAAGTCCTTCAATAAGCAAAACATTATCAATAAATGATGAAGGGATTTTACTAACTTTGCCAATTCCAAGAATCTTCCCTTTGTTGTTGTTACCATATGTGACATAACTATGTTTCTTGTGAGTAAGGGAGGAGAACTTGGAGCCATCACCGGTCATGTGCTTGGAGCAACCACTATCAAGATACCAACTTGAGCTCTTAGTCTTCAAGTACACCTATAACACACTTTCAAGTTTTAACCTCTGGTACCCAAATTGTCTTGGGTCCTTGTGTGTTAGAGTTAGGCATGGTGCCTTTAGGAACTCAAACCCTTTTTATTTCAACTTTAGTGTTTATGTTCTTTCTAACATTGCAAGTGGATGCACTATGCCCTTTCTTACCACAGTGAAAACATTTAACAAAGAGACTACTTAAAGTATTTGAGGAAACAAAGAAATTCTTATAAGACTTTTGATGGTTGTTTGGATTAAATCCAAAACTGACTTTTTAAAAAACACATTTTTGTTTCTCTAACAACACATTCAAGTTGCCTCTTCCAAAAGTGAATTTTGCAAGAGTGTTGTTTAAGTCTTCAATTTTTTTTCAAATGCTTTGCATGATGAACAAGGTAATAATATGGATGTATTATCATGTGAGGAACAAGTCATGCATAGTGAATTAGCATCAATAAGTCCTAAGGTCTCATTTTCAATCTTAAGCTCATTTATCTCCTTACTTAAGATAGAAACTTTGTTTACCAATAAGGAAATTGTTTTGTTAGAGGACAAAACCATTTTTGTGAGCCTTAAAGATTCATCATGCAATTCTTAAAAAGTATCTTGTAATTCATCATATGAAGGTAAAGATTCTGAGTTAGAAGAAGTTACCTCGGTATCGCTCTCTCCACTTTCTTCTCCTTGAGCCATGAGACAAAGATGAGCTTCTTCATTCTCCGAACTGTCAAAAGAGCTTAAGTTATTATCCTCCCAAGCTATGTATGCTCTCATTCCTTTCTTTTCTTTGGAAGGCCTTTTCTTAAACTTCTCCGTCTTCTTGAGATACATAGGACACTCTATTTTCATGTGCCCCAGTTTTCCACATTCATAGCATTTTGGAGGAGTAGAGGATCCTTCTCCTTTGTGATACACTTTCTTTTGAGGAAAGAGTGGTCTTCTTTGAAATTCCTTTTTCTTTAGGAATCTTTCAAACTTTCTCACACGGAGACTAAGATTTCTCCTCACTTAGCTCAACACTTTCAGCATCCTCTTCACCATCTTCATCATCATCTTCAATTGTAGAGGAAGTGGCTTTGAGTGTGATTCCCTTCTTCTTTTTGTCATGCTCTTCATTTTGATTGAGCCTATTTAGTTTCAGCTCATGTTCTTTAAGCTTTCCGAATAAGGTGGCTAGAGACATTGTTGATAAATCTCTTGATTTCGCAATCGCCATTACTTTGGGTTACCAATTCCTGCCTAGACATCTCAAGACTTTGTTAATAAGATCCTCATTAGAAAATGTCTTTCTCAATGAGATAAGATGATTAACAATATGAGTAAACCTCTTTTGCATATCTTGAATACTCTCACTTTAGTTCATTCTAAACAATTCATATTCATGAGTAAAAGTGTTTATTCGATATCGTTTTACCTTACTAGTACCTTCATGAGTTACTTGTAGGGTATCCCACATTTCTTTTGCGGTCTTGTAATTTGACACCCTAAAGAATTTATCATACCCCAAGGATGTGGTGATGATGTTCTTGACTCTCAAATTGTATTAAACCTTCTTTTCATTATCATTGGTCCATTCATTTCTACTTGTATTGCATTTCCCCTGCTCTCATGCAATAGTTACATGTTCTTCTAGGACACTTGATGCTTTTCGATATGTGTATAGTGTTTACAGAATGCATAGTTTGTACAAGGCTTATGAGATTGATTGAGGAGTCATTAAGGATGAACCATGGTGGCCGCCAGTTCCAGCGATTACATTGGTACCCGATCGTCAATTGTTTAGATCTAAAGGTCAACCAAAATCAACTCGACTTAGAAATGAGATGGATTGGCGTGAACCAGGACCGAGACAAAGATGTAAAAAATAAAGGTGAATTTGAGGACATAATCTCGTAGTATTGTAATCAATTTTTTGTTCAAGATGGTGAAGACCCAACATTGGTATTTATAAGTTTTGCAATAAATGGAGCCATTGGAGGGTTTTAGCTAAGCATTAAATGTATTTAATATAGCCATTGACGTTGTCGGGCGTGTAATCGATTACACACAACAAATGTAATCGATTATATTGTTGTTCCAACGTGGCTTTCTAAGTGTAATCGATTACATTATTGGTGTAACGATTACATGGCTTCGACTTGCTTGTAATCGACAATATCCATGTAACATACATAACTTCGGATGGTAATCGACATAATATCCATGTAATCGATTACATGACTCTTGAACGTGTTCTTGCTCGTAGTTGTCGTCGTGGTGGATCGACTTCCTTGAGGAATGACCAAGACGGGCCATCTACTTGATTAGAACATACTTTCATAATTAGTGTAACATTTGATGACTATCAGTGTGTAATTGAGGATTGATTATGTTTGTTTACATTTGATTATGTTTGAAGAACCATCTAGTTTGTTAATCGACACAGATTTGATTATATTTGTTTAATATTATTCCTCCTTGTGCTTTTATGTTTAATACACTCATGTTTATTATGTATATTCATTTTATAGTATGTCTTATTATTTGAAGACTTATCTATTATTGCCATCTACAGTTGTAGATATGGCATTCCACTTGCGCCCAGGCCCAGAGGACCCTTCAGTACTGGAGTTGCAGGAGTTTCATGTTTCACAGCATATATGGCAAGGCCAACCTGATCGTCATCTACGTATTAGACGTGCTCATAAATTCTGACATATGGACCTAGATGAGTGGATGCTTTTGTATCTATATCAGGCTGGTTTCGTGGGGGTTGCCCACATGGGATATTGCACCATCGATTACTCATTGATTACGGCGTTGGTTGAGAGATGGCATCCCGAGACACATACATTTCATATGTCGACTGAACTTCCTATTGACGGTGATGCCATTACTGGCCGTACATCACGTGGAGATTGGATGCAGCTATGTGAGGACTTGTTAGGTTCGCAGCCGCCTGAGTCACACGTATCAAGTGGACATATTGATATGTCATGGCTTTGGAGTGCATTCAGTAGACGACTTACTGAGGCCGATGGAGCTACTTATGTGATGCACTGTACACGAGCATATATACTTCGGTTGATCGGGGGATTGCTATTTCTTGACCATTCTAGTAGATACGTGCATATGATGTTCCTTCCACTCTTAGAAGACTTTGAGGCTACTAGACATTACAGTTGGGGATCTACGGTCTTGGCGTACTTGTACAGAGAGCTGTGCAAGGCCACAGACCACAGCGTGCACGAGATTGGAGGTGCTTGCATTTTGTTGCAGTACTGGGTTTGGCATAGATTTCCACCCTGGTCCCTACACTTGTAGATGATACTGATCCTGTCCTGCTGGCTGCCTATGCTGCCGATCGTGGTCACCAACGTCCACTGTGATTTCAATAAGTTTCTCAAAATATCTTTTGTTTATATTAGTTTGTTATATGCAATACTTGTGTTGACATCATATTACTTTAATATTTAAATAGGTGGCATAAACACAAGGTGTTGAATGAAACTCCAATGGGGGTGCTTTCGTACTATCGCCAATTCTTTGATCAGTTGAAGAGTGATGAGGTCAATATTTTTTTACATTGATTTATGCACGTTCTTTCCACTTGCTTTCTAATGTTTTGAACACATCATTTTGCAGATAATATAGCAACCCTATACGGATGAGATTGTCGCTTCACTACCAGATTTTTGTGTCGCTAGTAGAGACATTATATTGGCAGTGGTTCCACTCATCTTTTTCCACATTGTTGAGTGGCACCAGCCAGATAGGGTGATGCGTCAGTTTGGTTTGGACCAACCAATACCGCGGAGACCACACCAACCTGATGAGTTACACTCGATTACTTTGGCAAGACGACATGACGAGGATTGACGAGTTACACACCTACCACACATAACCATCTGGGACAGTCAGATGGAAAGATGTGTTACTGGACGACCATTGGGAGCTACCCTCACCGCGCATTCTGAGTACATGCGCTGGTACAGAAGAATTACCAGACGTTGGATTTCTCGTACTGGTGCTTCTATTGGATCTGTGGTTAGTTTTTTACCAATATGTTATACTATTTTCTAAATGTATTTTATATTGATGATGACATACTGGGATCTGTGTCTTAGGCTAATATTGCGGAGAACGTCCATGCTTCGACTAGGAACCCTAGTTCGGGCTTTAGTATGACTAGCCTTCTACAGTCCATGGAGGAGATATTAGCTTCAATGAGGGAGCATGATCACATTATATTATCTCAGCTTCGTCCAACTCCTCCTGCAGATGACATCCCAGGACCATCCGATATATCCGATGAGCAGAGACCGCGCTGTAGAAGGAGAGGGTTAGCGAGTACTCGATCTCGACTACGACCTTCAGAGGACTCTGATTCTTCGGGTGTGCCTAGGACTCAGCCCCCGTCCAGTACTACTGCTACTTATCCACCATCTCAGCCACCACCTCTATCTTGCCCACCATATCCAGGTTATCCACCATCTACAGCATACCACCACCTGCTTACACTTATCCACCATATCCTTTGACTTTTACCCTTACACCGTCATTTCTATATCCACCATATCCTCCTTACCCCTCACAGTCAGAACCTTCTTCTGATCCCCTTCACAGACCACCACATTCTGATCCTGGTCCTTCTCATTGATGTAGTCATTGTACTTCATGTATAGATTTATTATTCTTTTATTACATTTTCTTAGACTGGGATGATTGTATGTATATGTATAAATGCATTTCATAATATATATATAAATGTCTCATTATACAGGATGGTATACTTTTGAGAACGTCTAATTTTTAGGGGATATTCTGTCGAATTTTTCATAGAATCAGAAAGATTAAACTATTAGGGTTACTTGAATTTGTTAGGTTCTATAGGATTATATTCTTGCCAATGAATCGATCATGACGTTAAGAGTGTGATCAACTTTGATTTTTAAAATTAATCCAAAGTGTAAAAATTGATTGATTGTAATACGCTAACAATACTAATGGTTGCTCATAACTAGATTTAATTTGTAACGTTTAGTTTCATTATTTCATTGAAACAATTTCTAAACCTAGACTTGACCTTTCATTTAATTGGGTGAAGACTTGACATAATTAAGAATAGACGCATTGTATCAGCTTTGATGGTAAAACAATTTATTTTTCATATCCACTAGGTTCATATGACCATATGACAACACTACACAACATTTTCAGCATGAAAAAATGTAATTTTTTTGTAGACACGGTCGTGTGATAATTATATGTTAAGTCAACTTGATAGGGACGTGCCACACACACCTGCGCATCCACTGGGATGCGCCAATGCGCCTGGCGCATCCTACGTGGATGCGCCACTTTAGTTGGCGCATACACGTAGGATGCGCCAGGGGCATTGGCGCATCCAACGTGGATGCGCAGGTGTGTGTGGCGCATCCCTACTGGATGCGCAGATGTGCGTGACGCATCCTACGTGATCCAGTAATTAATAAAATAATCCAGCATGACAAAAACGATAATATTTTGATAAATAATTTTAAAAAGATGATAATTTGGTAAATAAATTTGTCACTAATGGCAGATTGGTAGATTTGCCAAGGAACTTGCACACACAAAATAAAAAAATGAAAAACTGTAGCATAGCTTGAGGACAGGGATGCTCAAGCTTTCTTAGGCAAAATCTAAATTTATACGGAAAATATTTTATATACATCATAATATATATATATATATATATCATATTATATATATATATATATCATATTTATACTATATATTAATATAAAAAATTTAAATTTATATATAATTATAATATTTTTGTGATATACAAATTGAATTTATGAGTAAATTAGATAAAATTGAAGAATGTTACTTAATAGGAATGTTCAAAATCTGATATGTATTAATGACATATCCTAACTCAATATTAATTTAGACATATTTGAGTTCTATGAATTAAATTTAATATATTTTTGTGGAGTTAAAGTTATATTCCAATTTGTTTCAATTTGATTCAGTGTGAAGAATATTTTAAAATTTATAATTTTTTTAACAATTAATAATAAATAATAATATTTTAACTTAAATTAATATTTTTATATAATATTACAATATATTTGTATGATATGAATTATTTTAAAATATATATTATAAAACATCACATATTTTTAATTTTATATTTTAAAATTTTTATGACTTAATTATATAAATGTTTATATTTATATAATTTATTTTATTATTGAATAACTCAATTTTAACTCGATGATTTATCAAATCATGATTAAATTAAGTCAGAATCCAAAAAACTAACCAAATTAAAATATCACGTAAGAAGAAACTTGTCCTATAAAATACTCCTATTTCAGAGTGATAAGAGGTAAAGGTAAGGCTAGAATAAAAATATTATTACCTTTTATCAAGTGGGAAGAGAGTAAATAGTACCATTGTCAGGTTATACTAAAATAAAAATGATTGACTAATTTGGTTATATTTTCAAATTAGTATACCAAATATTATTAGCTTAAGATATTATGTCCACGATATTTGATGTATCAAATGTAACGTAATTTGTTTCATTTTATTTATAGAAAATTAATAATATAATAATTTTTTTAATTTTTTTTTACTCTTGATATATTCACTAAATGAAATAAGAAAATATTAATAAAATCATAATATTTTATGTATTTTAAAAAATATAAAACTTAGTTAAATATAATTATATTTATTTATAATTAAAATTATTTAATAATTTTTTATTTCTTATGTAATTAATTTATTCAACAAATAATTTAAAATAGATAAAATATTATTTATAAATTATGTAATAAAAGTAAGTATCTATTGGCTCTAGTCTTGTGCTGATGGATGCTTGATGCATGACTGATTTGAAATAGAGTGTACATTCATGTGTTTGGAATTTATTAAGAAACAACTTCAATTTTGGAATTTATTAAGAAAGAACTTCAATTCTGTCAAGAGTTATTTTTTTAAATCTCATTTAATTAATTATTATGTATTGATTTTATTATTTATTTATATTACTTATTTAAATTAATGGATACATTGTAATATATTAAAGAGATTCAAAGAAGATGACTTCTCTCGATATTAGAGTCATATTTTGTCATTTTAATTATTCAATAAAATATCTATTACAATGACTTTGAGACCTATTTAGTATGAAGAATAAAATAAAATATAATAATATTAAATATAATAATATAAAATTTAATAATATAAAATTTAATATGTAATAATTAAAAATATTATAATATTTAAAATTGTAATAAATTTTTTTATAATAATTTATATATTAAAATTTAATCAAATCTAATTTTATTTTTCAAGACTTAATTAAATTATCTATTATTTTAATATATAAAAATAATTTAATAAATAAAAAATTATATAATATAATATTTATATCAAATAATTAATAAAATTATAATATATTATATTAACTTACCTTATCAAATCTAACACCACATCTCATATCGTGAAAGCAAAGGTCACTTTATTCCACCATAAATAATATCCTTGGCACAACAGGCATAGACACACAAACTTCGACTAATCCTTAAAGCTTTTCTGCTTGTCATTTTGATCTGTTGTGGCAAATATGGTCTCTGTAAGGCCATGCCTCCTTTTCACTCTTATCTGCATTCTGATAATTAATCACACGTATTCCAAGAATGATCGGAAGGTAAATATATACATATATATCTCCTGTTATTATTATTTACTAGACCTGTCATAATTTTATGCCTAATTGCTTGGTGCCACGCCTGCATCTGTACCCAAGGAAAAAAAAAAATGCTTGTATATGGTTATGGCCTGGTTTCCTTTCTTTTTTTAGCCGGCATCTGTGTTCCTCCCCCCCACCCCTTTAAAAAAAAAATACTTGGATATGTTCTTGGCCTGGTTTTTACCTCCATTTTTTAGCTTTACTACTCTATAGCTAATCAAGACGATGATGGTCCTTAAAATTTCCTACCTTGAATTTAATCATATCATTTTCTGAATACAGACCTATATTGTCTACATGGGTGATCATCCTACGGGCATGGACTCCAGATCCTTGCCTTCTCTTCATATGACCATGGCGCAAAAGGTCCTTGGAAGGTTGAACGTTATATGTCTATTTATCCAATCCATGTTTGATGATAAGATTTTTCTTTATTGTAAGTCATGTTTGAATTGTATTCCAGCAATAGCATTGCATTTTAGTTGGCAACTTCAGACAACAGAAGTTTTGGATATAGTACTACAACTTCTACAAGTATAATATCTTAATTAGTGAATATTGTAAAGCTTAACTGCAATAATGGAATACAGCTAGATTTATTCTTTTGTTCCTTATCCAAGAAGAGTATCGTAAGATTGACCAATCAAATGTGCATTCATCCAGCGATTTTGAACCAGAAGCTATACTTCACAGCTACAAGAAGAGCTTTAATGGATTCGTGATGAAGTTAACAGAAGAGGAGGCGGAAAGAATGGCAGGTACTATAATCTCCTTTCTACCCCACTTTTATGTATATATTACTTAATTATTCACTATATGTTCATGGATGATAAAGCACACTGTCACTTTGGTATTGCAATAGAAATGGACTCTGTTGTCTGTGTTTTCCCAAACGAAAAGAATGTTCTTCACACAACGAGATCGTGGGACTTCATAGGCTTTTCCCAGCAAGTCAAAAGAACAAGTTTAGAGAGTGACATAATTGTTGGAGTATTAGACTCAGGAATTTGGCCAGAGTCCGAGAGCTTCAGTGATGAAGGATTTGGTCCACCACCAAGCAAATGGAAGGGATCATGCCATAACTTCACCTGCAACAAGTAATCATCTTTTGATATATCATGCAAATGCATTTTTGCCTTGTCAAAACAATGGATTCTTCATTAAAACAACTCACCACTTATGTGTAGCAAAATAATTGGCGCAAAATACTTCAACATCGATGGTATCTTTGACAAAAATGACATCAAATCTCCTAGAGATTCAGTGGGCCACGGATCACACACTGCATCCACAGTTGCTGGAAACTTGGTTAATTCTGCAAGTCTTCTAGGATTTGCCTCCGGGACAGCCCGTGGAGGAGTCCCATCAGCACGCATTGCTGTGTACAAAATATGTTATTGGTCAGGTTGTGGTTCTGCTGACATCCTTGCGGCATTTGATGAAGCAATTGCGGATGGAGTTGACATCATTTCTATTTCAGCCGGATCAGGTGTCATCCGTGATTATTTTGTAGATTCAATTAGTATCGGAAGTTTCCATGCAATGAAAAGAGGCATATTAACGTCAAATTCTGCCGGTAATTCCGGTCCGAGGCTTTCCTCAATGACAAATTATCCACCGTGGTTACTTTCTGTGGCTGCTAGCACTATTGACAGAAAGTTCCTTACCAAGGTTCAGTTGGGCAATGGCATGGTTTATGAGGTATCATTATTTAAACAACTTACAATCCACATTCGTAAATGCAACAGATAACTCTAATTCTTCATATGAAATCTAAGAAACACCAATATTTTAAAATGGTTGCATCATTGATATTTTATACATAATATTTCAGCTTGATACTTTTAACTTTATCTCTTAATATTTTTTTGGTCTGCGCGTATTTCCTTCAGTTAATTTTTGAATTTTTTATCGATATAAGTGAAATATCACAATAATTAAATAAAGTATAGCATTTTATAGTATTTATATAGACTAAACTAACTTAATGTCTTTATTTTATTTTATGATGTCTTTTTATGTTAATAATATGTTAATTTCAAAATTTAATATATTATATGTTAGTCATAATGTATTTTATAATTTTTAAGATTTGTCATCTTGTCATATCTGTATCTTGTTCTTAGAATTAAATCAACGACAAACTAATTTTTATGGATGACTCTACCCTATATACAGGGAGTTTCAATGAATACATTTGATCTCAAAAACAAAATGTTTCCATTGGTTTACGCGGGAGATGTACCCAACATTATTGATGGATATAACAGTTCCACATCCAGGTATCAAAATATGAACTCTAATGCCATTTTTCTTTATTTATCAATTTTTTGCTCAAAGTTTTGGATTTCAATTTCATATATTACTGATCAGGATTTGCCGCAAGAATTCTTTGAATAAACATTTGGTGAAGGGAAAGATTGTTCTGTGTGACAAGGTTCGATCTTCTCCAGACGTGGGGCTTCTATCTGGGGCAGTTGGTATTCTTTTTGGAAGAGCTTCCCCAAAAGATTTCCTACCTGTATTTGCCCTGCCTGTAACTTTCACTAGTTTGAAGAACCTTAGACTCATACATTCTTACATAATTTCAACGAGGTATAGATTTGTATGCACTTATTTATATAATTTAATTTTCATTCAATGTATTGTAAAAGTTTTTGAAAATGTCTGATTTACATGAAAAAATTATTTTTATTATCTTTTAATCATGAAATTTGGTATTGTTTATATTATATTATTATTATTTCAGAGTTTTTCGAGTTTGGTCACATTCTTGTTATTTCTAAAATGTTAATATAATTCATTTAAAAATAAATAAAAAAAAAGAACAAAAATAGTAAAACAATCACATAATCACATGTAATTACAAGTTACTTGAATATACAGGTATTTAAGGAACGAGTTTACATTAACTTGAATCAGACTCAATATTTTGATTGAACCAATTCTTTAAACCCTAACTCAGCTCGATAATGGTCCAACAAATGATTGAGTCAAGATCGGATTGACTCGATAATAAAATAATTGTACAAATATAAACTTTTGAGTAGTTGAGTCATAAGATTTTAAAAGTAAAAAACTAAAAGTATATAGTGTTTTATAATATATATTTTGAAATAATTCATATAATAATTATAATGTTATGCAAAAAATATTAATTTAAATTAAAAAAATTTATTATTTATCACTAATTGTCAAAAAATATAAGTTTTGAAGTATTCTATAATATCGAGTTCGGTTAAGATAACTTGAAGTATAACTTTATCTAGACCTAAAAATACATCAGGTCTAATTTATAGAATTGAACTGGTCCAAATTTACTTCAAATCAAGATAGGTCATTAGAACATATTGAGTTTTGAATACCCTTATTTGAACGTTCAAACACTACTCACTTTAAAAGAGGAGAAATCTTCAAAATTTATTTAATAGTATCACAAATAAGTAGCCTCAATTTTTTTTTAAAACTATTAACTATTTAGATAAATAAACATAACTCTTTGGATAATTGAACAAAAATCTTCAAGAACTAAATATTACATGTTTGCTTGCGAAGCTACAAAATTGAAAAAAAAAAGGATTGAGAAACAAATCGATACCCGGTTAAAATAATTTAACTCTTATGTACCCAAAATTTTTTTTTAACTATTCAATAAGTCCTTAAACGTTAAACTCTTTCATATATATATATATATATATATATATATATAATATATATAATAATAATAATAATAATAAGTGAATCAAAACTAAACTTTAATTTTTATTTTGAATCTATTGATTTCAACCTTTTTCATTTATCATTCAAACGTTTATACAGTAATTCAACAGCCACAATACTTAAGAGTGATGAAGTCAAAGATTCGTTAGCACCTCACGTAGCTTCATTCTCATCAAGAGGTCCAAATCCAATTACACCAAACATTCTCAAGGTAATAATTTCAAATATAGTACAATCCATAACAATTTGTCGATACTCATTGCAATTATTTCTTGGTTTTGTAGCCTGATCTCGCTGCCCCAGGAGTTTATATTCTAGCTGCATGGTCTCCAATCGCCCCAATTTCAGAGACTGAAGGTGACAAAAGAGCAGTACACTTCAGTTTAGAGTCTGGCACTTCAATGGCCTGCCCTCATGCTACCGCCGCAGCTGCATATGTCAAATCATTTCACCCCAAATGGTCGCCTGCTGTGATCAAGTCCGCGCTGATAACCACTGGTAATAACTACTGTGCATTTATATATATATCCATTGAGAAAGTCAGAGTTTCTTTACCATTCTTTCTTGTTATCTCATCTAATTAGTTAGAAAAGTATGACCATCTCTCTGTTGCATTCCAATTAACAGTTACTCCAATGAGTGCTGCTCTTAATCCTGAAGCTGAATTTGCATATGGCGCGGGGCAAGTTAATCCTATTAAGGCAGTAAATCCCGGTTTAGTGTATGATATCAGTGAAGCAGATTATGTCAAGTTCTTGTGCGGAGAGGGGTATGAAGATAAAAAGCTTCGAATTCTCACTAAACATCATAGTAATTGTAGCAAACAAGCTAGCAAGGAAGCTGTATACGACCTCAATCTCCCATCATTTGCTCTTTTTGTGAACGTCTCATCTTTCAGTCGTATTTTTCATAGAACAGTTACAAATGTGGGATCGGCAACATCTAGTTATAAAGCCAAAGTGATATCTCCACCATCTTTGTTAGATATTCAAGTGAAACCGAATATTTTGTCCTTCACATCTATAGGGCAGAAGAAGTCATTCTCCGTCATTATTGAAGGGATTAATGTGGAAAATGTGGAAATAGTGTCTGCTTCTTTGCTTTGGGATGATGGCACGTTTCAAGTTAGAAGTCCCATTGTAGTGTACCACTAAATTCTCTGATCCTACGTGCGTGAAACAAGAGAAAATATCAGTTAGCACGGAAAATCGCATGATAGCACTTTCCAAGTTAGAATGCTGCATTGGTTGTTTACTTTACTCTTTTACCTTCCAAGTAGTGAAGTTTGTAAGTCTATCTAAAATAAATGTATATAAGTTCTGTGCGGTGAGCCTTTGTCTATAAATTGAAATTGTTGCTATAAGAAAATTTAAGTGCTCTATTCATATCTATCTTGTATGTGTAAGGATATTTGTATGTGAAAAAGTAGTCAACCCGAACCAAAGAAGTATATATCTTCAGCTCAATGTTTTAAACAAATATGAAGTAAATTATCTCCTTATAAATGTAGTGCTAGTTTGATTGTACAATAAAGAATGTAATGGGACCCATTCCAAAGAAGCAGAAACTGTAGTGGTGGCTAGGCTTCCCTCAACGCTAAGCAGAAAGGTCCGCTTCTAATCAATGAAACTGAAAGACAGGCTTGGAAGATTTTCTTAGATCTCAAACCCTGTTGGCACAGTCATAATAGCATTATATATGAAGGTTAGAGAACCAACAATACTTGTGACAATCCTGGTGATAACAAGGTTGATTTTTGTGACAGTCCCTATAAATATTTGTATTTTTAACGTAATAATTTTATAATCCTGTGATATTGCGGCCTGAGCAAACACTTAGAAATATTTATTCTTATTATTACGTATTGAGAAATATGTTTTACGTATTACTTAATGCACCTTAAATAATATGTATAAATGTATACCTTACAATCAATTTTTAATAATGTCGTGCAAGTGTACAAATATTTTTTTAATAAGAACATGAGTTATTTTTACATCTTTAAACGTAGGACTAATTCTATTCAAGGGTCAACTTATAGCTTTAACCACTAATTTCTATTCAGCTAAAAAAAAATCCTACTAAGTGTTTCGCACTTTCTCTAGATTTCAAAACCCTTATTCTACAGACAAATTCCGCTGCGCATGCGTGTGTAAAAATATAATTCCTCTACTACGAGTCAATAAAACACAAGATGAGTAGAAGACTCACTTTGCAGGTTATGTTTGGATGCATTTGCTTTTTCCCTTGCCTTTAATTTCTTTTTATCCCTTCTCATGGATTGTTTTTGCCTTTTTTGATGTTGTGCATCATATTATAGGATCTTCAATAGTGGGGGCCATTACGCTTTCCAATCTAATTTTTCGGTTGACATTGTGCTCCAGTCTTTATCGATGTATCTCAATTCTTGAACATCATGGACCACTAATTTTGTTTTTTCAGAGATAGATATTTTATTCATTTACAAGTAAAGAATATAAGGGAAACCATACAAAATACTAATAACCCAAATCAAAATCAAACCAAAAAGAGAATACACTCAGCAACAACACCTAAAAGGTGGGCATATCTCAAAAGAAACTCTAACAAGCCTCAATGTAAAAAAACCAAGAATTCAGTGAAGTCTGAGTTAACTTAATGCACAATGTTTAATTCAACCAATCTTTTTCTTCAAAAAGTTGAGTTTTTGTTTTTCCAAAGACTCTAAAGGACGAAAACAGCACTACATATCAGATTTTTCTTTTGACCAGTGATAACTCCAATAATTGGAGTTAATTAGGCCAGGTCTTACGCATATTTAATTTGACAAGTCCTCTTTCATATATGTTTTGCAAGGTTTTGGGTCATGTCTCATAGTTTATATTCTTCTTAAATATAATTTAGTCTTAATTTAGTAAATGTTGTTGGAGATTTTTATAATTTAGATGTTTTATAAGAGATTTGTGATTATTTTGTAAAATTTAATATTAAAAAAATCTAAAAAAGACTAAAGAAGGAGAAGGATGAACCCACATTAAAGAAAAGAAGCTAAACAATTAATCCAAAAAATCACGTTGCAGCACGAAAGCCTTGGTACAAGCTGCTAGAAACAAAGTTGCACCGCAGCGCAAGAATTGTGCTCTGCAGCACAAAATGCGTGAACAAGCCCAAATTCTTGGCCTTTTAGGTGGGTAAACCATTATCTTTTGGGGTGTCCCTTGTTCTGCCCAGATTTTTAGAGAGAGAGAAAGAGAGTGTGAGAGTTAGGTCTTGGAGTTAAAGAGAAAGAGCCATTTCAACCTTGAAGATCAAACTAATGGAGGAGGATTTATGTTCAAGGAGGCTACTTCTAGTTCTTCTTCTTATTCTTCTACTTGATTTTCTTGATATTGCAATGTATCTTAGATCTAAGTTTTGTCTTCTTGTTTTGATGGATTGCTAAATCTCTTTTTATTCCTCTACTTGATTTTCTTTTTAGTATACTTGCCAATTTAACAACAAATAGTATTATGCAACAACAAATTGAGGTCTGAACACCAAACCAATATATATGATGTATTAAAAATTGATCCATTTAGTATCACATCACCTCAACTAAAGGAGAATGTCATCATCCTTATCTAATTAAGAAATATTCCTTCAAAAATGCTAATGATTGGCTAGCATTCCAAAAAGAAAAATATCCTAAAAAATTTGTAGATATTTTGCATGGCAAAAGGAAAGATCATCTTATCTTTATAGTTATTTGTTAGCTTCTCAAGTCATTTCACTCTATAAATAAAAGAGATGACTCTTAAAATAAGGATTCTCTTCCTCACACTTTATCTCCTTCTATCTTTATTGACTTGAACATTAGAGTGCCTTACAGATACATTATCACCTTAGTCAGTGATAGACAATGAAGACAAAGACAACCTATAACCATATTTCTTTAAAATGAAAATATAAGTTAATATAAAATGATGAGAGAATAATTTATAATTGTTTCTTTCAATTTAAATATTTTTTCATTATTAATACTATTAATTTTTTATTATTTACGTCTATATGAATGATCTTAATAGCTTATGATGTGAAATGCAACTTAAGAAAAAAATGTTAAATAAATTTTAACTATTCTCATTATAAATTTACTCATTCACTCATTATATAAAAATAAAGTTAGACATAAAAGGAAGTAAAAATAACAAATGACTAAGTGCATGTTTGGAAACCCGTTAGGGTGACTAAACTGATTTTTGCCCTTTTTTGAACGACGTAAATTTTTATTTGGGTAAATTAAATTTCATTTTCTTTAACATAGTTTTACTTCAAATGGTCGTTTGACTAAAAGTAATAAATTTCTGTGTTGAAGTTTATTTTCTTTATCATTCATTTTCTCAAATTCACTTTTGAGACAAAAATTTCTAAATATAAATTACGTTATTATAAACTCACTTTTAATTAAACTTAAGTTTATAAATACACTTTCAACTAAATTTAAGTTTACCAATTATAAATCAAACACACACTAACATGAATAATAATAAAAATTTCAAAACTGAACGGGGACACGAGTCCTCACTCTACCCTTACTGAACGCATCAAAGAGGTCCAATTGTGAGCAACTTTTTATATAAGGTTGAAACCACCCTTCTCACCTCGTTATGAAACACAATCCATGATTTCTATTCTGACGTAATTTGTGCATTCTTCTACCTACACAACTCGTTTGGTAAAAAAGAGAAAATCACTTACATAACTCTCAACTTATAATTGCATATAACTATATAAGTGCATATACTATATATATGAGTATGTTTTTCATATTTAAAACTTCTCTATTATACATACATACATAAATAAATAAATAAATAAAATATATATATATATATATATATATATATATATATATATATATATATATATACTAAAATCAATATGCTTTTAAAATTTTATATATATATGTGTCGAAATATGTGTAATTACTTGCTAAAAAATAAATAAAAACACATAATATCCGTAATATAAACATAATTAAAGAATGATAAAAATATAAAAAAATTTGAAAATAAAATTTAATCACAAATATTAAAAGAAAGTGAAAAATAAAAAAATTTAACTGTAAAAATATGACATATTATAAGTTAATCAATAGTATACTAAAAGATAACCCACAAAACATGCTTAACGTCCACTATGGAGATTACTGGCTCAAAAATTTGAAAATATATTCTAATACAGTTACACAAGCTTCATTCTAGTAGTATTATTAGCCAATTTTAAGCTACTCTTATTTTTTATCAAGATTTAAGAGCCGTTCATTAAATTTTAATTAAAGGTCAAATAAAGAACAAATATGCTTCAATGGATACTAAGTTTTGGGGTAATTAGAAGTTCTAATTATATATATAAAGCTTTTCTGCTTGTCATTTTGATCTCCTGTGGCAAATGTGGTCTCTTTAAGGCCATGCCTCCCTTTCGCTCTTATCTGCATTCTGATAATTAATCACACGTTTTCCAAGAATGATCGGAAGGTAAATATATACATATATATATATCTCCTGTTATTAGTATTTACTAGACCTGTCATAATTTTTTTGCTAATTGCTTGGTGCCACGCCTGCATCTGTACCCAAGAAAAAAAAAATGCTTGCATATGTTCATGGCCTGGTTTCCTTTCTTTTTTTAGCTGGCATCTGTGTTCCTCCCCCCCCACTTAAAAAAAAAAAAACCTTGGATATGTTCTTGGCCTGGTTTTTCCCTCCAATTTTTAGCTTTACTACTCTATAGCTAATCAAGACGATGATGGTCCATAAAATTTCCTACCTTTAATTTAATCATATCATTTTCTGAATACAGACCTATATTGTCTACATGGGTGATCATCCTAAGGGCATGGACTCGACATCCTTACCTTCTCTTCATATGACCATGGCGCAAAAGGTCCTTGGAAAGTTGAACACTAAATGTCTATTTGTCCAATCCATGTTGATAAGATCTTTCTTTATTGTACGTCATGTTTGAATTGTATTCTAGCAATAGCAATGCATTTTAGTTGGCAACTTCAGACAATAGAAGTTTTGGATATAGTACTACAACTTCTACAAGTATAATATCTTAATTAGTGAATATTGTAAAGCTTAACTGCAACAATGGAATACAGCTAGATTTATTATTTTGTTCCTTATCCAAGAAGAGTATCGTAAGATTGACCAATCAAATGTGCATCCATCCAGCGATTTTGAACCAGAAGCTATACTTCACAGCTACAAGAAGAGCTTTAATGGATTCGTGATGAAGTTAACAGAAGAGGAGGCGGAAAGAATGGCAGGTACTATGATCTCCTTTCTACCCCACTTTTATATATGTTAATTATTCACTATATGTTCATGGATGACAAAGCACACTGTTACTTTGGTATTGCAATAGAAATGGACTCTGTTGTCTCTGTTTTCCCAAACGAAAAGAATGTTCTTCACACAACAAGATCGTGGGACTTCATAGGCTTTTCAAAAGAACAAGTATAGAGAGTGACATAATTGTTGGAGTATTAGACTCAGGAATTTGGCCAAAGTCTGAGAGCGTCAGTGATGAAGGATTTGGTCCACCACCAAGCAACCTGCAACAAGTAATCATCTTTTGATATATCATGCAAGTGCATTTTTTTCTTATTGCTATTGATAGCTAGTTTTATGAAACCTTACTGATTTCAACAAGGAAGTAATCGATTCACACACCGGGGAGGAGAAGGGATAAATGCGGGATTTAATTCAAATTCGTACATTTACCTGAAAAGGAGCTAGCTGGCACCTTCATTGAAATGCATTTTTACCTTATCAAGAAAATGGATTCTCTATTAAAGCAAGTCACCACTTACATGCAGCAAAATAATTGGCGCAAAGATGACATCAAATCTCCTAGAGATTCAATTGGCCACGGATCACATACTGCATGCATAGTTGCTGGAAACTTGGTTAACTCTGCAAGTCTACTAGGCTTTGCCTCCGGGACAGCCCGTGGAGGAGTGCCATCAGCACGCATTTGATGAAGCTAACATCCTTGCAGCATTTGATGAAGCAATTGCGGATGGAGTTGACGTCATTTCTATTTCACTCGGACCAGATGTCCTGCCAGGCCAGGCATACCACCCTGAGTATTTTCAAAATTCAATTAATATAGGAAGTTTCCATGCAATGAAAATAGACATATTAACGTCAAATTCTGCCGGTAATACCGGTCCGAGGCTTTTCTCAATGACAAATTATCCACCGTGGTTACTTTCTGTGGCTGCTAGCACTATTGACAGAAAGTTCCTTACCAAGGTTCAGTTAGGCAATGGCATGGTTTATGAGGTAGGTTATTTGAACAACTTAAAGAGTCAGGGGCGGAACTACTCATAGAGTAGGAGGTTCGACCACCCCCAAACCAAAAAATTTTCATGGAGTATTATATATAACTTTTTGAATAAGCTCCCCTTTAATAGATGAATCCAGTCTCTTCTCCTAATTTTTTTTTTCATACATGAGAGAGAGGAATATTTAGCACCCCATCCAAATTTTTTTTGTTTCGACCCTACTTACGGTACACATTTGTGTAAATGCTCCCGATAACTCTAATTCTTGATATGAAATCTACGACAGACTAATTTTTATGGATGACTTTGCCTTATATACAGGGGGTTTCAATTAACACATTTGATCTCAAAAACAAAATGTTTTCACTTATTTATGCTGGAGATGTACCCAACATTATTGATGGGTATAACAGTTCCACATCCAGGTATCAGTATATGAATTCTTATACGATTTTTCTTTGTTAAAAAATTTGGATTTCAATTTTATGTTTTATTACTCAGGTTTTGCATCGAGAACTCTTTGAATAAACATTTGGTGAAGGGAAAGATCCTTCAGTGTGACAACCTTCCATCTCCTTCAGACGTGGGGTTTTCGTCTGGGGCGGTTGGTATTCTATTTGGAAGTTCTTACCCAAAAGATCTCCCACCTACATATGCCCTGCCTGCAACTTTCCTTAGTCTAAGGAACATTAGACTCATACATTCTTACATAATTTCAACAAGGTATAGATCCATAACTTATTTGTATAATTTATTTTCCATTCAATGTCGTGTAAAAGTTATTTGTATTATCTTTTAATCTTGTGTTTTGATATTATCTATATTTATATTTTATATTATTATAAAGGAGATTTTTTCAATTTAGTCACATTTTTGTTATTTTCAAAATGTCCATATAATTGATTAAATAAAATTAAAAAAGATAAGACAAAATAATAAAACAATCACATTGCTACATATATTATTCAATAACTCTAAAACCGTAAAACTCTTTTAATTATGTGTCAACATTTGATTAATTGATAGTGGGAGTCAAAACTAAACTTTTATTTACTCTATATTTTAAATCTATTGACTTCAATCTTTTTCATTTATATCATTGTACCAATTACCAATAATTCAACAGCCACAATATTTAGAAGTGATGAAGTCAAAAATTTGTTAGCCCCTTACATAGTTTCCTTCTCATCAGGAGGTCCAAATCCAATTACGCCAAACATTCTCAAGGTAAATTCAAAAGATAGTACAATCCATAACAGTTTGTCGTCATGAAACTGTGAAATGCTCATTGCAATTATTTCTTGATTTTGTAGCCTGATCTCGCTGCCCCAGGAGTTGATATTCTAGCTGCATGGTCTCCAATCTTCCCAATTTCAGATGTTAAAGGTGACAAAAGAGCAGTACACTACAATTTACAGTCTGGCACTTCGATGGCCTGCCCTCATGCTACCACGGCAGCTGCATATGTCAAATCATTTCACCCTAAATGGTCGCCTGCTATGATCAAGTCCGCATTGATAACCACTGGTAATGACTGCTCTGCATTTATAATATATATATATATACACAAACACACATGAGAATTTCTTTACCATTCTTTCACGTTATCTTATCTAATTAGTTATCAATGTATGACCACCTTTCTGTTGCATTCCAATTAACAGCTACTCCAATGAATGCTGCTCTTAATTCTGAAGCAGAATATGGATATGGCGTGGGGCAAATTAATCCTATTAAGGCAGCAAATCCTAGTTTAGTGTATGATATTAGCGAAATGGACAAGGATTCTCTAAAATGAGGATCCTTGTAAAGTGAGTAAGTAAGCTCACATAAACTATTGATAAATGGGCTCACATCAATTATCTATGGTTGACGTGGACTTACTTACCTACTTTACAAAGATCTTCACTTTAGAAGATACTTGTTCTAGCGAGGCAGACTATGTCAAGTTCTTGTGCGGAAAGGGGTATGAAGATAAAAAGCTCCGAATTCTCGCTGAAGATAATAGTAGTTGCAACAAACAAGCTAACAAAGAAGCTGTATACGACCTCAATCTTTCATCATTTGCTCTTAATGTGAACGTCTCATCTTTCAGTCGTGTTTTCCATAGAATAGTTACAAACGTTGGATCGGCAACATCTAGTTATGAAGCCAAAGTGATCGCTCCATCTGTGTTAGATATTCAAGTGAAACCGAATATTCTGACGTTCACATCTGTAGGGCAGAAGAAGTCATTCTCGGTCATAATTGAAGGCAGAATTGATGTGTTTATACTCTCTGCTTCTTTGGTTTGGGATGATGGCACGTTTCAAGTTAGAAGTCCCACTATAGTGTACCAATACCAATAAATTCTCTGATCCTACGTGCGTGAAACATGAGAAAATATCAGCTAGTACGGAAAAGCGCATGATGACACTTTCCAAGTTAGAATGCTGCATTGATTGCTTACTTCACTCTTTTACCTTCCAAGTAATGAAGTTTGTCAGTCTATCTAAAATAAATGCATATAAGCTCAGTGCAGTGAGCCTTTGTCTATAAATTGAAGTTGTTGCTATAAGAAAATTTAAGTGCTCTATTCGTATCTATTTTGTATGTGTAAGGATATTTATATGGCAAAGTGAGCCAACCCGAACCAAAGAAGTAAATAATAATCTTCAGCTCAGTGTTCAATCAAATATGAAGTAAATTAACTGATTTCCTTATAAATGCGGTGCTAGTTTGATTGTACAATAAATACTGTAACGGGACTTCTCACTTGGTATTTACCATCATCCCATACCAAAGAAGCAGAAACTATAGTGGTGGCTAGGCATCCCTCAACGCTGAGCTGAAAGGTCCGCTTCTGCCCAATGGAATTGAAAGACAGGCTAGAAGGATTCACTTTGATCTGAAGCCCTGTTGGTGCAGTCACAGTAGCATTATATATGGAGGTAGGACAAGCAACATTTGTGACAGTCCTAGTGAAAACTCGACTCAAAGATACACTAGAAGCGGTGGAAACAGCGAAAGAAGGATAGTTTAGATCCCAAACATTCCCATCAGTGACTCCTACACAGCTACTAGTATCACCAGTAACAATTTGTTGCATCCTTATATTGTAACCTTGCCTGCATAAGAAATTCACATAGTCTGACTAACTGGCATCATATACTAAACCAGGATTTAATGCCATAGTAGGATTTATATGGCCTGCTTCATATGCAAATTCAGCATCTGGGTTAAGTCCATGATTCATTGGAGTAGCTGTAAAGGTTATATAAATGGTTAGGAAAAAAATACTTTACTGTTGCGAGTGCAATATATTTTTAAAGAAATTATTGCATAAATATGGAGTACTCAAGTTGGTTATGCTAAGTCAATTACATTATTAATTAATAGATAACTATTATAGTTAATTAATAATTAACTATTATAATTGATTATAATTAATGATGTGATTGGTCTAATATATTTAACTTGATCTCCTAGGTTTATGTAAGAATTTTTTTATATTTTTTATGTCCTGAGGAGGAGTGTAGCCACTACCTGTTGTCATGATTGCTGACTTAAATGCCGCAGGAGACCATGTAGGGTGAAAAGATTTTATGTAGGCAGCTACCCCGGTAGCATGTGGACATGCCATTGATGTCCCTGAGATGATATTATTATGTACTTGTCTGTTGTAACCTTTGACACCAGAAGAAGGAGCATTTGGAGACCATGCAGCTAGAATTTCAACTCCCGGGGCAGCAATATAGGGCTATAATAAGACAACTTTTTTGCAAAGGAAGTTAGAGCATATATTCCAAGCAGCAATATAAGATATGCGGAACTGCAGATGAATTTTTGAGGAAGTTACTTTGAGAATGTCAAGTGTAGCTGGATTTGGACCTCTTGAAGAAAAGTAGGCTACGTAAGGGGCAAAAGTATCATTACCGGTGGTGCTCTTCAATATGGTTGCAGTTGGTTTACTGTGATTATTATCATATATATATTATCGTTAATACTTAATACGTTATGAAAGTTTTCTTGATTATAAAGCAAAGTGAAAAGGCTTCAAATAAATAATACCTCGTTGTATTCATGTAGGTGTAAATGCTATTAGCATACTCTGTACTAATGTGAGATGCAGGCAAAGCAGAAGAGTCCCCTGTATCTTTGATTCTGTTGCTGTGCATTACGATTCCAGCTGCACCAGATGCAAATCCAACGTTCTGAGCACCAAAAAAGCCATCACAAAGAACCATTTTGCTTTTCACCAAATCTGGGTCCAATGAGTTTTCCAAGCAAAGCCTGCATTACAACATTAAAGCGGTTGATGAAATTTATTTCATTTATTCAATGGAAAAGGGGTTCAGTTGTGGCATTATTTTCTAGTTGAATTGGAGAAATTGGTACACTGGCTGGAATACCAAGGGATCCTTTAAAGAAGAAAGGAATAACAAATTAAGTTGAAATTAACATAGGAGATTTGTTTCTTTTGCAGTACCTTGATATGGTGCTATTATAGCCCACAAGGATGTTTGGTGCTTCTCCACCATAAATTATTATAGGATACATATTACTACCAAGTTCGTACGTATTTACTGAAACTCCCTGCAATAGCAGACAGATACACATAAAACATAAGTGCGTTCTGTTTTCACTTGGTGAAAATGTACGAAAATGTCACATCTGTACAAGCTCCCTCCTAAATTAATCTATCAATTAACTTGACTTTTCAATAATAGTCAGGAAATTATCAAACAAGTTAGATGATTGGTGATAAAGTAATTATGATAGTCTCATCACATATTTTTGAAATGGAAATGAAAGGGTGTTAAAATTTCAAATGAAAGGGTTTTAACTTTTAACAGATAGAAAATATTTATCAAATCTATTAATCTTAATAATTTATGATATATTAATTTAATATAAAAATTTTAGAGTTATATTAAAATGACATCGATAAAGAAGACATTGTCAAATAATTTTGAAAAGTAAAGTACGATGAGAGAGAGATACTATTCCTATCCTGATAATATTTCAGCGTCGTATCAAGATAGACAGACAATGCAGACGCACTAGAATGGTTAGGAATAGGGGTCTCTCCCTGTATATATAAAATAATTGAATAGGTTAAACCTACCTACTATGGCAAACCCATATACAAGATCCGTAAACAAAATCCACATATATGAGCAGTGCTTTAACAACAATAGGCTCATTAACAATACTGATTACAATTTGGGCTAAACAAAATGCTCTAATAATTTTGACATCTAATTAATCTGGGTTTTATATAATATGATTTATGTTTGTCTATAAATAAAAATTCTAACATTCTCCTACTTAGACAACATAAGTCATATTATATCACTTTAATAAGAAAACAATTCTCCATATTAATCAAACAATATGTGGCCACAACATGATGTCAAAATCGAGCTAGCACTCTCAACAACTGGTCCAAAATGAGACTACAAGTATCTCAACAATGCAAAAAATCATACTCAAAGGAGTACTGATATCATATATGCAACATACTCATATCTCGGTGACCCATCAAAATGTAGTAAATGGGTAATGGGAAAGCACATCCATAATTTGCATGCCAATACGTGATCAAAGTACATTTCCCAACAAAATGGCCCCAAGCATCCGCCCAAGATGTTTTCTGAGATTTAACATCTCAGCACAACAACAAAATGAGACTGGCTCCAAAATGTCTCCACAATATGTCATATCATAAATAAACAAAACTGCGCAGATCAATAACAATAACAATATTATATGACAATGATAATAATAATATAATTGTCTCGAGACATAATAAAATGAAGTCATAACAAAATTACAAAATTAAACTCTCACTAACCCAAAACATCAAAAGACCTCACTATACCCATACGGGTCACATGATCAATAAAAAACTTTAACAGCTAAACATTCAGTTAGTGGGCCTGCAACCATAAGTTCTGTAGGGATATGCTCAACACGAGTTTGAAACTCCTGTATCTTCTCTCTAACAAACATGAATTTTGTATCAAAATGCTTGAACGCTTTGAGCTTTTATTAATTTGAGAGAAGCACACTACAGCAGAATTATCACAATAAATAGTAAGAAGCCTGAAAATACTCTTCACAGTAAGAAATTCAGTAATCAAATTTTTTAACCATATCGCTTGACGCGTAGCCTCATAACAAGCTATATATTCTGCCTCCATAGTAGAAGTAGCTGTAAGTGTCTATTTAACACTCTTCCAAGAAACAGCTCCTCCTGCTAACATAAAGATATACCCTGATGTGGACTTGTAGTCATCTGGACAACCACCATAATCAGAATCAGTATAGCCTATCACCTCAAGGCGGTCAGACCTCCTATAGGTGAGCATACAGTCTTTGGTACCCTGTAGATACCTCATAACTCGTTTTGCAGCCTGCCAATGAGTCACACCAGGTTTGCTCAAGTATCTCCCAAGTACACTAACAACAAAATTAATATCAGGACGTGTACAAACTTGAGCATACATAAGACTGCCAACAGTGGAAGCATATGAGACTTTCTCCATTTCAGCAACATCTTTATCACTTTGAGGACACTGGGTATTAGAGAGTCTTTCACCCTTTTGAATAGGTGCAGTACAAGGATTACAATATTTCATATTAAATCTATTCAGAATCCTTTCAATATAAGCTTTCTAAGACAAGCCAAGAATACCACGAGATCTGTCACGGTGAATCTCAATACCTAATACAAAAGAGGCATCACCAAGATCTTTCATATCAAAATGTGCTGTCAACATCTGCTTTGTCTTATTCAGAAAAACATAATCATTACTCGCCAACAATACATCATCAACATATAAAACAAGAATAATGAATCTATCCCACTAAACTTTAGATAAATGCATTGGTCAACAATATTCTCTTTAAAACTAAGAGAACTAACAATATAATCAAATTTCAAATATCATTGCCTAGAAGCCTGTTTCAATCCATAAATGGATCGTCTCAATTTGCACACCATATGATCTTTACCATTTTCAACAAAACCATCAGGTTGATCCATATACACATCTTCATACAAATCACCATTTAAGAATGCGGTCTTAACATCCATTTGATGAAACTCCAAATCAAAATGAGCAACCAATGCCATCACAACGCGAAAAGAGTCTTTAGTGGAGACCGGTGAGAAAGTCTCCTTATAATCAATGCATTGTTAGCCATGGCAACCATTACCCAAGAGGGGGGGTGAATTGGGTGATGCCTAGTTTTAATGCAACTTTGATAAATTATGCATTTTGAATAACTCAATTAATAAATACAGCGGAATAAGTCTAATAAATGTACAACTATTGAGGATTACTCAAATACAACTTGGGATATATGATGAACTAAGTGAATAAGCTAGATATCAAGTTGTAACAATCAAAACATCAAGATATGCAATAGATAAATATATTCTACCAAATACTGAATTTAAAGAGTGTAGGGAAGAGAGAATCAAACTCAAGAATTTATCCTGGTTCACCACCAACCACTTGTGGCCTAGATCCAATCCTCAAGCTTAACTTGAGATTTTCTTCACTATCTCCTAGACTTTACGGGTGCTAGAAAAACCTTTGTACATACAAGAGCACTCCTCACACCTTGGGATACCCCACCCTTGTGCTAGAGCCTCCAATTCTTCAAGCTTCACAGGTACTTGATGACCTTTACAATCAAGAGCACTCACAACACCTTTGGGATACCTCACCCTTTGTGTTTGAGTCTCACTATAAGGATACCTCACCCTTTTTCTCTTGAGGATACCTCACCCTCTTACAATGATTTCTAGATGAAGAGAAAGAATAGAAACTCTCACAAGAGTAGATATACAACTTGAAGAATAAAGTATGGATGATAGAAAACTCTCTCAAGAGTGGATAATACAAGTTGAAGCTCAATGGGTATAAAGGATTTACACACTTAGCTCAAAACAAAGAATTTAGAGAAAAAGATGATGAATTTCATTTTCAATGCTCAAGGGTAATTTTCAGAATGTTCTCCAACTTGTTTTTGATGCCCAAACACTTTTATTTATAGCCCAATGAGTTTTAGAGCCGTTGGAGGTGTTTAGAAATGATTTTCTATGAAAACTAGCCATTTATAGCCGTTAGAAACCGTTCTGGGCACTTTGTAATCGATTACAAGCTTCATGTAATCGATTACAAGCTTTCTGGGCACTTTGTAATCGATTACATACTTTGTGTAATCGATTACATGCTTTCTGGCACTTTGTAATCGATTACATACTCGTGTAATCGATTACGGCTTGTGTCCAGCGTTGTAATCGATTACATGACTTGTGTAATCGATTACACCATTTCTGGTTTTCAAAACCGACTTTAAAAGGTCATAACTTCTTCATTTCTTATCCAATTAAAGAAAATGACCATTCATTGGAAAGCTCTTTGAGTCTACTTTCATATGAAAGAAGTTTAAGAACAAAACTCAAATTATTTTGAAAGATATGATCAAAATAGTAACCAAAGGTCAGATTTTCAAAACTCAAACTTTAATTGGTCATAACTTTTTCGTTTCTTATCCGTTTAAAGCAAATGACCAGTCATTGGAAAGATCTTTGAGTCTATTTTCAAATGAGATATGTTTCAAAGTAAAACTCAAAGTATTTTAAAAGTTATGATCAAAAGAGTAACTATATGTCAGTTTTGTAAAACACAAACTTGGCTATTTTTTATAGATTTGAAATATTGCCATATCTAGCTTTCCAAAATAGTTTGTTGGGCATATAAACATTTTAGAAACACTTATAAATATGTTTAAAAACTTTTTTGAGCTTAATGTGATTCCTTTTTACCTTTACACAAGATCTAAGTCCTATAAGCTATTCTTGAAGATGTTGGACTAGATCTTTTGCCACCATCACTTCTTGATGTAATCCAAGCTTCCAAAGAAAATCTTCTCTTCAAAACTTGCAAATGCTTGGAACATTTTTTCATTTTCATTCTCCTTGAGTTGAGCATAATTGTGATCTTTTGCTTTCTTGTTGCAATGCTTACTCTTGGTACTTGGACTATCCTACAAAGTATTACTCACTTAACCAAACATAGTTAGTCCAAATTCATAACTCAATATCTTCATATGCATGATTCATAAATGTATAACTCTAGTTAGTCTAACATGCATACAAGATTTTCATAGACATATCCAATATTAATTCATTTATAACTCATATAAAATATTATTGGATATATTATATGATGAATGTTACATATATCTCATTAAACACATTTATGTAACATGGTCAACATTCTTTTTTTGTGATACATTTGTCATTTATTAAGTACAACTATAAAGCATAAGCATCATTCTTTTTGTCTTGTATTTGTCATCATCAAAACTTAACATATTAAATCATTGGGGCAAACCTATTTCCACAATCTCCCCCTTTTTGATGATGACAAATCACCAAAGAAAAAATATGTTTAGCAATATATAAGGATAGATATTCATGTAAGCATATCAAACAATTAAGCACAAGCACATATTTTTCTTTCTAATTTTCTCTCCCCCTATTTGACATCAACAAAAAGGCTTAGGAAGGAAAGATAATATTTTTCTCTCCCCCTAAAGATAAGAACCATGTTGTCAAAAAGAGTAGGATCATCAAAATCATAAACTTCTTCAAGTTATGCAACTCATCACTATCTCTCCTTATTTAATTATATACCTAATTCAAGAAAGGAGAGATGAAATAAGTATGCTTTCAAGATATAAAAGATTATTCATGTAAAGCTTGTTACATTTTGGTACATCAACATTTAACATATGATAACAATAAGCTTAAGAAATTATGTCTAGCATATAATATATTGCATACCACATGATAAATAAGTACCACTTGATATCATTTGTTAGGAGTTACAAAATATTCGTGTAAGATCATGGAATTGAGGTTTTCAAATGACGGATCATACAACTTATCACATATCAAGCATTTCTCAATGAAAGAATCAAAAGATATGAAGTTTAAGAATGTTTACCTTCTTTCATTGATATAGGGAAAGAGAATAAGAGAGGATCTTTGTTGACATATTGATAGTATTAACAATAAAATACTTCATGTCAAACAAGAATATAAGCCAAGAGTTATAAGCAATAATCTAATAGCTAGGCTCCCCCTCACAATATGCATGTTATCAAAATATCAAATATAATGGTTTAACATAGTTATGCATATGTTCTTAGTCAACAAGGATATGGAAGAATGATATGTAAGATAAGTTCCCCCTTATTGAAGCACAAGATAGATAAAGGGAAATATGCATACCAAGATCATATAAGCACATTACTATAAAGAAAAGTAAGGCATAGATACATATTCTTAATCCTTAAAAAAAAATCATTTTAAAAAAAAAACTTCTCCCCCTTTCAAAAAGAATTTTATAATAACACATTACATTTTCAAAAGCATTTTAGAATGTACATATGCCAATCAACAACAAGAAATCTCTTATTGTAGTGAAGGAATTGAAAAATCATGGAACTATAATTTTTGAATATTTATAATTCATTTCAAGATATACTTCATTGAGAAAAAAAAAAAAACATTGAAGTTCAAATACAAGTTCAAGACACAAAATGAATCATTTACTTCTTGTTTTCAAAGTATGAACATATCAAGCAATTTCAAACAAAAGATGTAACACCCTCCAAATTGCTGCATGAACGTGAGTTTCCAAGGAAATTTTCGACGAAAAATGACATAACAAAATTCGGTAAGATGGGAGAACATCATTTCCCCAAGAATGGTTAAAATCAAGTGTTGTCGGATGAGAACTCTGTCGAATGGTGATTCTGTCAAACGAAAATGAAAGGCTGTCGGATGAACTTGAAAAGATCAACAAATATCCTAATTCGTCGGACAGATGTTGATGTTGGAGAAATCTTCCAATTGTCGAATTGACGAAATATTATATGGTCAGAAGATCAAATTCGACGGATTTTGACATTAGAGAAGTTTTTCTACTGAAATCAGGAATTCTTACTCGACGGTCGTTAGCACCATAACTCGACGAACCTTATCATTCAAATTTGACGGACATTGGTATCCCCACTCAACGGAAATTGACATTCTAACTCAACAGACATAAGCATCCTCACTCGACGAATATTGACATTTTCACTTAACTGATACTAGCATCCTCACTCGACAAATTTTAACTTGGTACCAAATAGTAAGAAGATTAAATTCGATGTATTTGGATAGAAGTCCAAATTCGATGGATATGACATTGTCTTAAAAGATCCTATTTCGACGAATATAAACATCTTCATTTTGACTTGTGAAATCGTCCAACAAGATTTAGGGAAAAGGAGAACCATATTGTTCTTGACTGATTCTTTGCTAACAGAATGTTCATCGCTTTGTCGAACCTGAGGACTTCTCCCATGTTTTGAATAGATGGTCTTCTGTCGGAAAGATGGTCTTTGTCGGAAGAGGCAGCCATAACAGCCAAAATCTTTGATTTCTGATTTAAGAATTGAGAATCAATTTCATCCAGTCTTGAGGTATTTTGGGTTTTGTCGAACTACCGATTGATGTTGTCGGGAAAATGCTCTGAAGGTGTCGGATTCAACTCACCATTTAACTTATGCTTGCATTCAGTAATTAAATCCGACGGAATCAAAATGTTAAGAAAATTTCTTCAAGTGTTTGGATCTTGTCCAAATTCTATCGATGTCAAGACCTTCAAAAATCTTGGATTGTCGAATGAGTTACGTGAGATTGATCTTTTGGATCCCTGTAAGGCTTGAGAAAGACCGAGTCTATCGACAAGAGTATATTCATAAAACTGCCGAGCTTTGTTTGTCGGAATAAGCTTGAAATGAAGTCAGTATCGACAAGAATCTATTCTCAAAAGAAATTGTCGAATTCGGTTTGTCGAAACAGGTTTTGAAATGAAAACCATTTGGGAAAATGTTGAGGAACTTCTGTCGGATTGGGATTTCCAGAATTTTGGTCAAATTAGAATTCCAGAATTTTGGTCGGTTGAGTATAATGGCAAATTAAACTATACCGGGTCAAAATAATTCATAGCAATAACAACTATGCATCAAGCAACATATATTTATCGGTAAAATAGAATTATTTTACAGATAAATTCTAAAAATTAATAGATTCTTTTTTCGTGTTACTCGGATTCGGGTTAAGTAAGATCCCCGTCTCTAAATAATCGACAAGAATTTCCCCTACCGAAAATTATTATTTTCTTGACCAGGAGTAAATCACACAAAATAATCACAAATAGTATCGAAATAATGAAATTATTTTTATAATGCACAGAAAACACAAAGTAGTGTAATTCTGTCAGCTCTTGCAACATAGTCTAAAAATTTGGGGTGTTACAAAAGACATATGACATTTTACTTTCCAATCTCCAAATAAATATATAAGACAATTAAGCATCAAAGAGAAAGGATTAGAACTACTAATAAGCAAGTGAATTTACATATTTGAGCGAAGAGAATTGGTCACAAGCTCAAGAACAAAGATATTGTCATAACATGTCATTCCAAGCAAAATGTGTGCATATCTAACATGTTAGCATATATAAAAACACTTTTAAAGCATAATGCTAGAAAAGCACAATTTAAGACATGTTAAGGCATAAAACAAATACTACTTATCCAAATATCACGTGATATTCAAATTAAAGCATAAGTAAGGATAAAAGATTGATATCACCAAAAGTATACTCTTTGAGTTTTTGTAGGTGACTCCAACTTCTATGCCTCAAGGCCCCTTGAGAATATTGTGGTTCTCCATGTCTTTCTTTTTATGTTTTTCATCACTTTTGGAGAACTTGGACCATTTTAAGATTTCCCAACCTCAAGTAGCACGGTTGTTTTTCACTTCATTTGCATGCTTGAGCTAATGGTCACCCTACAACACAATTCAAAGAAATTTCTTTGGTATCCACCAATTTTGGATCCATAGGGGTTAGTCATTGATTATTAATCCATTATGCTCTCATAAATTTTTTTTTATAGTATGTAAATTGAGCACAACAAATTAAACAATCAATTATCATTAAGCTCATAGCCAATAATATGCATACATTCATGATATACAGACAATTTTAAGTGAAAATGGTCATTCCAGCACTTAAAACCATTTTTAAAGCTTGTGTAATCGATTACCATGGGTGTGTAATCGATTACCAACCCTCTGGAATCCATGCAATCGATTACATGTTTAGTGTAATCGATTACACGAGTTCTGGAGACGTTGTAATTGATTACAGAGGTCTTGTAATCGATTACAAGCTTGCTGAATTCAGTTTTTGCACTTCAAACAATAAGGGTCCGAACTCAAAGCTTTCAAATTAATTCCAAAACTTTCCAAAACAATTCCAAACATCATGTAAGCATAAAAACTGACCAGTTCTTGATCCAAAGCTCACATTTATGCAAAAACTACAAATTATGCGAGAAAAATGTAACTTTATGCAGCAAAAGTTATGATTTTTAGTAAGAGTTATGTTTTATCTAATATGCCAAGTTCTAAAATATTTATATCGAATGTGCTACTTCAAACAAGAAATGAACTTATCTAGCATATTATCACATGTAGAAATGTGTAGAAAATTTAAAGCATAGAAAGCATCCATAGTCATAGAATACCCTATTATCAAGAAATATGCAAGGTAGTGAGTAAATGGTGTAACAAGAATATAATCATGTGCTATATATAATATTCAAATTTTATCAAGTACACATGATTCAATTAATCACTTAAGGCCTACAAGAAATATACTTCAAATTCATTGACTTTACAAGTGAATGTGCATAAGAGGTAGAAACTTTTGATACCTTGGCCTTAATGATCAAGGAAGCTCTTTTCCTTACCCATTGCTTCTCTTTTGGTGTTTTGAACTTTGAAAGTTCCACATTTTGTACTTGAGAAGCTTCGATTGAAGTTGTGTTCCTTCTTTGATCAAAACTTTCAATGGGCTTTAGAAGCATTCCCTTTGATGATTCATTTTTCTTTTGACCAATTAATCCATCCTTTTGAGAAGTTTTCTGCATAATTGAAACACTAGGAGGACTTTTTGGTACCCACTTCATCTTGGGTCCTTCAATGTTAGTACTAGAACCTTTAAGACCTTTAGGAACCCATACCATATTATTTCTCATATAAGAATTTCTTCTATAATTGCATAAATGAGAAATATGTCCTAGATGACCACAAAAATTGCAAACAATTGAATTTAATGATGACTTGGTCCTTTGAAGATCATTTTTGGAAAACATAAGCCTTTTGTTGTTTTTATATTCTATGTCATTTTTGCCACAAGCCTTACTTGAATTTCCATGTGAAATAGCATCAATTGCATTCTTATTAACACACATGGATTGTAAGCAAATAGAATCATTAGCTTTGGCAAATTCACAATATAAGTTCTCAATTTGATTTTCTAAATTAATGCATTTTTCACAAGAAGTTGAGGTTTCACATTTCAAAGGCATTTTCTCATCAAGAAAAGCATAATCATTTTTCAAAATCTCAATTTCAGTTTCGATGAAGAAAATGTTTTCCAAACAAGATAAATTTTTATTTCCTAAATTCAACAAATCATCATATAATTCATCATATGCACATTGTAACTCATCATAGGAAGGACTATAATCTAGTTTAACATTATTTACCTCAAAGTCCTTTTTGGCCATATATGAAGTAGTCTCCATTTCTAGCATACTTGACTTTTCAAAGGAATCATCATCTTCCTCATTATTGTCTTTCAAGGATTCAAGAACATCTTCTTGAGGACATTTTTCAATATTGTCTTCCTTTAGAGGCTTTTGCTCTTCTTGCTCTCTATATACAACTTTTTGCAAGAAATCATTGTTAGCAAGATAAAAATTATCAAGAGCATCCCATATATCTTTAGCATTAGAGCAACTCTTAATTTTAGTATAAGCATCATCATTTAAACCACTTCTCAATATTTGCATTGCTCTAATATTCAATGAAAAGCATTTCTTATCATAGTCATTCCAAGTTTATTTTGATTTGCATGTAAATCCATCAAGCATAATATCCCACAAATCAATATCAATAGATTGCATATAAATTTCTATTCTAGCTTTCCAATAAACGAAATTCGCACCATCAAAGAATGGTGGTTTATTAATTTCAAAACCATTCATTTTGAAAAGCTTGTAATGGTTGCCAAACAAACAAAGATCTTTAACTCCAAGTCGTTAAGATTTTACCGAGAGCACGAAGCTCTGATACCACTTGTTAGCCATGGCAACCATTACCCAAGAGGGGGGTGAATTGGGTGATGACTAGTTTTAATGCAACTTTGACAAATTATGCATTTTGAATAACTCAATTAATAAATGCAGCGAAATAAGTCTAATAAATGTACAACTATTGAGGATTACTCAAATACAACTTGGGATATATGATGAACTAAGTGAATAAGCTAGATATCAAGTTGTAACAATCAAAACATCAAGATATGCAATAGATAAATATATTCTACCAAATACTGAATTTAAAGAGTGTAGGGAAGAGAGAATCAAACTCAAGAATTTATCCTGGTTCAGCCACCAACCACTTGTGGCCTACATCCAGTCCTCAAGCTTAACTTGAGATTTTCTTTACTATCTCCTAGACTTTACGGGTGCTAGAAAAACTTTTGTACATACAAGAGCACTCCTCACACCTTGGGATACCTCACCCTTGTGCTAGAGCCTCCAATTCTTCAAGCTTCACAGGTGCTTGATGACCTTTACAATCAAGAGCACTCACAACACCTTTGGGATACCTCACCCTTTGTGTTTGAGTCTCACTATAAGGGATACATCACCCTTTTCTCTCTTGAGGGATACCTCACCCTCTTACAATGATTTCTAGATGAAGAGAAAGAATAGAAACTCTCACAAGAGTAGATATACAACTTGAAGAACAAAGTATGGATGATAGAAAACTCTCTCAAGAGTGGATAATATAAGTTGAAGCTCAATGGGTATAAAGGATTTACACACTTAGCTCAAAACAAAGAATTTAGAGAAAAAGATGATGAATTTCGTTTTCAATGCTCAAGGGTAATTTTCAGAATGTTCTCCAACTTGTTTTTGATGCCCAAACACTTTTATTTATAGCTCAATGAGTTTTAGAGCCGTTGGAGGTGTTTAGAAATGATTTTCTATGAAAATTAGCCGTTTATAGCCGTTAGAAACGTTCCTGGGCACTTTGTAATCGATTACAAGTTTCATGTAATCGATTACAAGCTTTTTGGGTACTTTGTAATCGATTACATACTTTGTGTAATCGATTACATGCTTTATGGGTACTTTTTAATCGATTACATACTCTGTGTAATCAATTACACGGCTTCTGTCAACGTTGTAATCGATTACATGACTTGTGTAATCGATTACACCATTTCTGGTTTTCAAAACCGACTTTAAAAGGTCATAACTTCTTCATTTCTTATCCAATTAAAGTAAATGACCATTCATTGGAAAGCTCTTTGAGTCTAATTTCATATGAAAGAAGTTTCAGAACAAAACTCAAAGTATTTTGAAAGATATGATCAAAATAGTAACCAAAGGTCAGATTTTCAAAACTCAAACTTTAATTGGTCATAACTTTTTCGTTTCTTATCCGTTTAAAGCAAATGACCAATTATTGGAAAGATCTTTGAGTCTATTTTCAAATGAGATATGTTTCAAAGTAAAACTCAAAGTATTTTAAAAGTTATGATCAAAAGAGTAACTATATATCAGTTTTGTAAAACACAAACTTGGCTATTTTTTTATAGATTTGAAATATTACCATATCTAGCTTTCCAAAATAGTTTGTTGGGCATATAAACATTTTAGAAACACTTATAAATATGTTTAAAAACTTTTTTGAGCTTAATGTGATTCCTTTTTACCTTTACACAAGATCTAAGTCCTATAAGCTATTCTTGAAGATGTTGGACTAGATCTTTTGCCACCATCACTTCTTGATGTAATCCAAGCTTCCAAAGAAAATCTTCTCTTCAAAACTTACAAATGCTTGGAACATCTTTTCATTTTCATTCTCCTTGAGTTGAGCATAGTTGTGATCTTTTGCTTTCTTGTTGCAATGCTTACTCTTGGTACTTGGACTATCCTACAAAGTATTACTCACTTAACTAAACATAGTTAGTCCAAATTCATAACTCAATATCTTCATATGCATGATTCATAAATGTATAACTCTAGTTAGTCTAACATGCATACAAGACTTTCATAGACATATCCAATATTAATTCATTTATAACTCATATAAAATATTATTGGATATATTATATGATGAATGTTACATATATCTCATTAAACACATTTATGTAACATGGTCAACATTCTTTTGTGATACATTTGTCATTTATTAAGTACAACTATAAAGCATAAGCATCATTCTTTTTGTCTTGTATTTGTCATCATCAAAACTTAACATATTAAATCATTGGGGCAAACCTATTTCCACATGCATTCCCTCTGGTTATATCCCTTAGCAACAAGTCTGGCCTTATACCTTTCAATTTCACCTTTAGCATCACGTTTAGTCTTAAAGACCCATTTACAACCAACAGTTTTATAACTAGTAGGCAATTCTACTAATTCCCAAACATTATTCTTTCTCATAGAAGCCAATTCATCCTCCATAGCCACTAGCCATTGTGCACTATCAGGACTAACCATGGCCTCTTGAAAAGAAATAGGATCAGAATCCTCAAATGAATTAAACTCATGCTCCTGCATGTACACAACATAGTCCCTGAATCTAGTAGACTCAGTGGATATAGGAACCCGCTCAGATCTTCTCAGTGGAGTCACAACAACATCTGGAATCTGTACATTATTTTTAACTTGTTGAGGGATATCAACAACATCAACAGGATCAACAACATTATCATTATAGATCAGAGGAGATGACATTATCCCTGGAAAGGGATCAACAGGAATAGGAACAACAACATGCTCCTCACTAAAATCAACAATACGCGGCTCCTGAGTTCCACCATGTCCTAAGTCCCCTTCAAAATAGATAGCCCGATCGGATTCAATAACTCTAGTAGTATGAGAAGGACAATAGAACCTAGAACCCCTTGAGCCAATACAATAGCCAATGAAGAAACCATTGATGGTTTTGGGATCAAGTTTCTTTAAATGTGGGTTATAAGGTCTCACCTCTGCCCTACATCCCCAAACACGAAAATGCCTCAAGGTAGGAGTTTGCCTATCATAAGCTCATATGGAGTCTTCAGCACAGATTTACTTGGCACATGATTCAATATATAAGCAGCAGTCTTGAAAGCATCTCCCTACAAGAATTCTGGAAGAGTAGAATGACTAAGCACACACCTCACCATATCCATAAGAATACGATTTCGTCTCTCTGTAACTCCGTTCTGTTGTGGAGTGTCAGACATGGTGTACTGTGCCTCAATACCACAGTCCTGTAAGAACCTAGCAAAAGGTCCAGGATTTCTACCAGTTTCATCATACCTGCCATAGTATTCACCACCTCTATCAGACCTCACACATTTGATCTGCTTACTAAATTTCAATTCAACAGCGACTTTGAATGCTTTAAAGACATCTAAAGAATCAGATTTCTCACGTAGCAAATCAATCCACCTATATCTAGAGAAGTCATCAATAAACGTGATAAAGTACCTAAAACCACCCATAGCAATGGGAGTAATAGGCCCACAAATATCTGTATAAATCAACTGTAGTATTCCTTCGCTCCTATTAACCTCACTCTTCCTGGCTCCAGCTGTGAGTTTCCCTCTTATACAATCAACACAGGTATCAAAATCAGAGAAGTCTAGGTCATGAAGAATATTCTCCTTGATCAACCTCTCCATTCTCTCCCTAGAGATGTGTCCTAAACGTTTGTGCCACAACATAGAAGATTTTTCAGCAACTTTACCACGCTTGTTTCCAACAACATTATTGATATCTGAATCCCATTGATCAACAAAAAAAGAATCAACATTCAACATGTATATAAACCATTAGACAATACTCCAGAACCAACAAGAACACAATCATAATATAAAGAAACTTTTGCATTACTAAAATGGAAAGAGTGGTCATAACTATCCAAAATAGAAACTGAAATCAAATTCCTCATCATAGAAGGTACATAAACTGTATCTTTCAAAACTAAATCATATCCAGTACACAACTTTAATGAAACCACTCATATATGTTCTACTTTGACTTTGGCTCCATTTCCTACTGTGATCATCAACTCCCCTTCACTTGGTTTCCTCCTGCTTCTGAATTCCTGCAATGAATTTGTAACATGAATAGTTACACCAGTATCTAGCCACCAGGTATTTAAAAGAACATCAGGTAGATTCGATTCAAAACATACTAGAGCCAAGGGGTTACCTTTCTTTTTCTCAAGCCAGCTCTTAAACTTCAAACAATCAGACTGCTTATGTCCATATATATCACAGAACTTACAATTTTCATTAAAACGATATCTGGGCTTAACACTAGAAGGCTCACCAGGACCAAAAGATAGCTTAGAAGAATATCCAGGCTTATCATTCCACTTTTTCTTAAACTGAGGCTTACTATTCTTCCATTTAGCAAATTTCTTCTTCTTTTCACCATTCTTGTGAGAAATAAACTGAACACTATGGGTCTTGCCCTTCTTCATGGTATGCTCCTCTTGAGTAAGAACAGAAATAAGCTCATCAATAGTCCACTCCTTCTTTTGAGCATTGTAAGTGGTTCTCAAGACATCAAAACTAGCTGAAAGAGACTCAAACACCTGCCAGATCAGGAAATCCTCTCCCAACTCCACTTTCATTGACCACAACTTGTTATACCAGTTCACAAGTTTCAAAACATGTTTACGAACACCACTTACACCATCATATGTAGTCTTTGTCAACAAAGAGAGGTAATAGGCCTTTTCAGTTTTATCGAACTTCTTGAATTTCTCACCAACAGACTTGAGGAACTCTTTAGCATTATTTGATTCAGGAATACTTTCTTTAATAGTTTTTTCCATGTTATACTTCATGGTCATCAAACAAACTTTATTGGATTGAACCCACCTCTCATGCTTCTTCTTTTTTGTAGCAGAAGATGCATTTGTGGGTCTTTGAGGTTCATCCTCAGTGAGAGCAGCATCAACATTAAAGACAGCCAGGAACAATTTCATAGAATCCACCTAGTTCTGAAAATTAGTCCCATTCAATTTCGTTATAGCACTCATTTGCATCAATGAAGCTGAAAGAATGATATATTAAAGGGAGATTTTGTCAAGCATATCAACATGTACTACATTTGAACAAAACCATAATTGAGTTTTCTCATGCAATTGCAATCCCGCCTAAGGGTCCCGAATTACAACACATGAGTAGACTCCCACAGACATCAAAATCATGTCCCTAAAGCTAGTACCAAAAGGATACTGAGAACTCTAAGGTCAGAACCTCAATGCCTTTAACAAATCGTTAGGAATCACATTAATAAAGGCAAACTGATAGGGTAAGCGTATTACCAATATAATTCCCAAAGTCATAACATAATAATATTTTATCAACAAAATAGCACCTTACAATAATTGGTCCCGTGAAGGCGAGTTCATAATTATGAAAAGTGCTCAAAATAACATCACTCAACAAATCACTAGAAATTACATTAATAAAGGCAAATCGATAGGGTAAGCGCATTATTAACATAAATCCCAATGCAACATTATTAACAGAATATTAACAAAATTAACACCTCAACATAATTGGTCCGCAAAGGTGAGATTACAATAATACAATAATACTTTAAACAACAATTCTCAGAATTAATCGCATAAATAACTACAAGACATATAATTTTCAAAACATTATATATTAATTTATGCACAAAATAGCATAAAAAATATTTGAGTGACCAAACAACATCAATTCTGAGAGTGTGCAATATATATCATGCCCAACAATATCACAATAATATACAAAAAATTTCAGAAGTAAAAGAGGAGAGCACCATATATTTTTAATAATTTTAATCTCTGAAAATTTTAAAATAAATATTAAATGGGCATTAAAAAATAAATAAACAATACCAAAAAATACTAGAGGGCGCGTGGAGCACAACCCAAAAAATAGAAGTTCAAAAACACTTTCCAAGAGGCCGCACGCACCACCAGCGCGAGTGGGCGTCGTCTGGGAGGAAGAGTCATCTTCCTCACCCGTTTCTCTGAAACGGGTCGCGCGACCCGGTTCATCTAGGAACGGGTCGTGATGAATTTCTCCTTTGTTTCTTCACCAAAATTCAATTTCTTGGTGTCTATAGATTCAGAAAAACAGGCTCTACAATTTCCCTAGTTTAATTTCCAGAAAAATGACACAAAAGGATGAGTTTTCTCAACCAAAAGAAGAACAAACGTGCGTACTATTTGTTAGAGAATTTCCAGTTGTTTCACAACCAAAAGAAACGATCCATACATTTTTAGACTCATGAAACAGGGATCTACAATAGCCCTAAATCAATTTGTTGAAAAAACTCCAAAAGGAAAACGAATCATAAAAAATTACAACTTTAGGATTCAATGGATTTGTATAAAATTATTTGTAAATTCACAATATCAAAATACAATAAATATGTTTTTGAATTCAGAACAACCCAATGTATAAAAGCCCTAACTTTATTCTTTGAAATTGATTATAAAAAAAATTAATTAAACATTACATACGTTAAGATTTCGAGATTAAAACAAAATATTGATAGTCATAATCAGGATTAAAACATTGGCTCTGATACCAATTGATAGAAAATATTTATCGGATCTATTAATCTCAATAATTTATGACATATCAATTTAATATAAAAGATTTTAGGGTTACCTTGAAATGGCATCGATGAAGAAGACATTGTCGAACAATCCTGAAAAGTAAAGCACGATGAGGGAGAGATACTATTTTTATCTTACAATAATCGCTCATGCATCAGTATCAATGGGGCAACTATACGCACTAGAGTGGTTAGGAATAGGGCCCTCTCCCTGTATATATAAAATAATTGAATGGGTTAAACCTACCCACTATGACAAACCCATATACATGACCTATAAACAAAACCCACATATATGAGTAGTGCTTTAACAACTATAGGCCTATTAACAATACTGATCACAATTTAAGCTAAACAAAATGCTCTAATAATTTTGACATCCAATTAATTTAGGTTCTATATAATATGATTTATGTTTGTCTATAAATAAAAATTCTAACATTAACCTCATACATCATATTGTCCCCCAGCTGAACCTTAGTGAATAACTTTCTGTCAATGGTTGCTGGCAGCCACAGAAAGAGACCATGGTGAAAATTTTGGGACTGTTCCAAGATCTGGACCATTGTTCCCGACAGAATTTGATGTTAATATTCCATTTCTCATAGCATGAAAAGCTCCAATAGCAATAGAATCATTAAAATAGTGATGAGGAATTTGGCCTCCAAGTGAAAAAGAAATTACGTCAACACCATCTGCAATTACATCATCAAATGCTACAAAGACGTCTGCATCATAGCAACCATAACCACCCCTCGAGCTGTCCCCAAGCCAAGGTCATATAGGCTTGCTGAGCTAACTAAGCCTCCTGCAACTGTTGATGCAGTGTGTGTGCCAAGGCCATCTGAATCTATTGGAGATTAGATATCATCTTTGCCAAATAATTTGTCCCTGCTATAATATTTTGCTTCAATGATTTTTCTGCCCATATACAATCGCAAAGTTTGTTAGTAACTATGCCAAGAACAAGCACTACTTGCTAGTTGCTATTAATAGAAGATATGACTATACTTGTTGCAGGTGATATTGACAGCTTCTTTTCCATTTGCTGGGTAAAGGACCAAAACCTGAGTCATTGAAGCTACTGGAGTTTGGCCAGATTCCAGAATCAAACACTCCTATAATTATGTCACTTTCCATAGTAGTTCTGTCTGTGTACTTTGTTGAGGAAAGCCTAAAAAGTCCCATGACCTTGTGGTATGAAGTTGTTTCTTTCCATTTAAGAATACAGAAACTACACCTTCCAGCGCTGATTACCCAAAATAGTTGTTTGAATGCAAACAAAATAAATCTTAATTCCAACAAGAAATTTAATGGGGTTGCTCGCCAGTCGCCAGCAATTTTTTCCACCTCCTCTTCTGTGAGCTTCACAACAAATCCATTAATACTTCTCTTAAAGCTATGAAGCAGAGCATCTGCTGCCCTATTGCTAAAAATATGAGATTTAAAATGTTAATCTTTTGATCATCTCAATGCCTGATAGTCTTTGATATTCATCCTATTGTTATTAACCAAAATTGTTTGATTTTCTAATATGTTTTTCAGTATAGCGCTAAAAGTCCTAGTTTCCATGAAAATAAAGGGCTATATGTTTGTTTTTTTAGTCATTTGGATGTGAGATTAATCCAGTTGATGAGACTAATCATTTTCAATATAGTGATATACTAATTGTAAGATTAACACGCATTCAAAGCCATATATATGTGCGAGAACTAGTATCAGTTGTCAAAATTAGTACTAGAATAGTACTAATTTTAACGACTACCTATACATATATATAACTTCAAAATACTCGTTTCACAAAAGAAACCTTGAGTCCTCAACCAACGGTAATAATTACCAAAGGGAAACTGTTATATCAAAATATATCCCCTATTGATTGAAAATTTCTTATGCAGTAAGAGAATATTATTTTCAATCCACTAAAAATATAACACAGACAGCATAATTATACATGCTCATTGATTAAATTGAAAATATATAATAAAATTTAAATTAAATCTCATTTATTGAGAGTATTACTTGGATGGTGTTGAGAATTCAATTGTAAATTCTAAACTCCACATTTTTTAAGAATGAACAAAGTGAAGACTTTATAAGTGGAAAGATTCAGAAACTTAATATTTTAAGATTTTAAGTTAAGATATAATGTTCAACTCATTGTTGTTATTCCTCAAAGGAAAGAGCTAACTTTCCACTAGTTTCAAATCTCTTCCGTATGGGTTGTTTTGGGCAAGTATCTTTATAATTATTGTTGGTTTCTCGTGGTTTGATGTCGTCATTAGAAAAAAGAGCTAACTTTGGGATAAGATTGTTGACCCGTTACTCTGCTTGAGGGTGAATGTCCTTTGGTGTGGTATCTTCTTGTGTATGGACTCGTACTTGAGGAAGAGATTGTTGGAAATTTAAATGAGTTTCAAGTCTCACATTGTTTAGGAATAAACAAAGTAAGGATTTTATAAGTTGATGAACCCATAAACTTAATGTTTTAAAGTTTTGGGTTAAGATGTGGTATCTACTAACTCATTGTTGTTATTCCACTTTAAGTCCATTAGTTTAAGATCTCCTTAGTATTTTGCGTTCCCCTCTTTCTTAACAAAAAATGGTGAGGTTTTGGAGAGAAATGAAAGGGAGGACTTATTCTTTATTATGGGTAAATATTATCTATATTTGAAAATGTTTTAAAATGAAGGAATGAAATGAAATATTATCATATAACATTTCAACCATTCTTTATTTATTTTTATAAACATTTTATAACTCTCTCAATTTAGAAATAAAAAATAAGCACTCCCTTTCCTTTCCCTCAAAAACTCTTAATCCAAACAAGAGTATATGAAAAATTTTCATATTGAAGAAGGCCAAACGTACCTACCAAGTGATGTGAAAGCAAAAAACCCTAGCCTCCTTTTCTCTCTATCTCTCTTGTTTTGAGTCTTCCTTCTGTGAGAGTGTTGAAGCGGGGGGCTGTCATCCTCTTTCTCTAGTGGCAGTCTCACTATCTCTTTTTCTTTTGTTTTTGAATGTTTATCCAATAATTTATTCAGATCTGATAGATCTTGAATTTGGTTGTCTAGATCTGCTTCTTTCAGTGGTAGATCTTGTGACTTTGTTATCTCCTTTATGAGTGTTTTTATTATTCCTTTTATGAGTGTTTTGGTTTTCAATTCTTAGAGTATCTTTTGTCAGTCCTCTTGTGGTTGGTCGTATCTTGATGGTTTTGAATGTATGAGAGTTTCAGATCTACTTTGAGAGAAGACATAATATACTCTTCAAGTTGCAATACTTTCGTGTTGGTCTTTGTTGTAAAAGATGTTTAGACATCGATAATCTTCGGATAAGGAGCAAATCTACATATTGTTGGTCAGTTCAAATGATAGACTGTATTTGTTTCTTTCTCTTTCTAGATCTGATATATTTTTTCTGATTTATTAGTGTCGCTGGACTTTCATCGTAATGAATTTTCTTTCTCGTTAACAAAAATAAAAATAAAAAATAAAACCTGCAAAGTGCTTTTTGGAGCATGCTCATGTGAAGCATTGACTTGGGAACGTCTCCACTTGGACTTGGCTGGTTTCCCATACACACAATGTAAGTCTTCATCCACAACATATTTCACAGAATCAGAAGAAGAATTATAAGATTTTGGACATGTCCAAGTAATTAAACTCTTATAACCAGGCCAAGAGACTAGAGAAAATAGAACATGAATGGACTATGAAGCTACAATTACTAGTAATGATAATTATATTTGCCTTTCTTTTGTCTTGGGAATCAGCATTAGTAAGCAGCATGCCTATGAGGGTGAAAACGAAAAGCCAAGAAGAAGAAGACATTGTCCTTGTCACTGAAGAGATTAGCTGAAAGCTCTGCTGACCAGATGTTCACAGGTTCGAAGGCTTTACAATTATACAAGGATGTGAACCACTTGATACGCCAACAATTAAATTAATTTCTACACAATTGGTTCACACATGAATTATACAAAGTTTGTTGAAGAAAATTCAATCATGATGTTTGAGTATAAGGTCAATTACCCAACAATTAATTCTTCCCTCTCGACACGCTGGTCAATAACAATAATTGTATCTATCATATGATGACTTACTAATTAATCGTATCACACATTACACAATTTCTAGTAAACTTATTTTCCTTCTCTTGCATTTGCTTCTTAATTTTCAAGTTCGAATTGTATAGAAGTACCAAATGACCAATTCAGTATTATGAGGTGACTGAAATTGATGGTGGAACAAAACCAATTAATGTCATGAGAAAATTTGATCAATGAAGGTTCCTGAAAGATTCCACAAAAGAAATTTTCTTATTTCTGGACAGAAGAAATTTTCTTATATCACATCAATAAGAATCTTGTGGGTTTCACATATTTTGTGGGTTCATATGCAATTGCAAAGCATGGTTCGATGTTTTAGTGAGTTTATATTTTATTACACACGTCAAAGTAAATAGTTGTTACTACGTCGATGTAAGAAAAAGAGTACACCGAGTGAAAACAAGAGTCGCTCTTCACAAAAAAGTTTCTTTTTTTCCTTAATGATATTTGCACGTCCATTTCATTTTGTCACTTTTACAGTACTTTCTTTTTGAATAATAAAATAAGAAAAACATACATCCTAACTGTTCTAGACCGTGATTCGAGATCCTGTTTAGTTGGATTAACCTGGCACATGTATAATCGGTATCTGCCCTGGTCGACGTAGCTAAGGCCTGGAAGGTAGTCCGGACCTCGGAGCCATGCACACTGAGCAACAATGGGTCATAATATCAAGATTAATAGATACGTACAAAGGATATATCCCTAAATATTCGTAATTGACAATCATCTATTTACGATATTATATGACTCATAACTGTCTCAGATTGATAAGTAGCTCTCGTATTAAGAGTTCCTAACTTATAGGAATTCATCCCAATAATAGTGGGAAAGTAATCCTTACCAGGATACTAATCTTAAATACCTGCTTCCAATACAGATCGCATGAGAATTCTATACACGCTCTATAAATACAAGGCTTAGTAGCCTTAATAAGGTATTAGTAAATTACTCAATATGCACTGCCTTACTCGTGCTCAGCCTAACTTGAGCATTAGAGTCCCTTTGCAGATACCCACCCTCTGTCTCAACACGCTCGATCGTTGCTGCTTAAGAAAGAAATCACCATACATGTGCCTATCTCAAGTACCCGTTGAATCTACTTTAGAACATTGGCGCCATTTGTGGGAAGTGGTAAACTTCTAATCTCACGCAAACATGATGAACACACGCCAACACTCAAAAAGGGATGCTGCACAACCCCATGTAGAACAAAGATAGGAACCAGCAGCGCGGCCCCCTCCTCAACTAGCTCCAGCTCCACCGGCTGAAGCTTCAGCCTTTAGGGATCAAGTGCATGTCTCAGAACGACTGCGCGATGGGCATAAGACTTCACTTTCCAATGAAAGTCCGCTCCCACCACGCAGAAGGTCTGTCTTGGATAGGCTTGCCCACCCTGGAGAGAGGGCAAATAATGCTGCTCAAGTATCCAGGGGCCCAGTGCAATCACGCCTAGGCCCTTGGAATAACAATGCTGCTGACCACGCTTCCAGCCGAGTCCCTGGCCGTTCTGAGATAACCAGAAATCGCCTCCAGGAACTGGTAGCCCAACAAATGCAGCAACTGGACGAACAACGCCGCCAGTTGGATGACCAGTTACGTCGAATAGATGAGCTAGAGCGGTCAGTACACGTGGAGGATGTCCACGAGAGGCGGGATATGGCTAACAGCCAGAGGAGGCCACTGCAGGATGAAGACAGTCATGTCGTCGGGAACAACATTCTGATTCCTGGTGTCTAACAACAACCTTTTTTTGATGAACTAATGGCATACAAGATTCCGAGAGGCTTTAAGCCCCCTCCAATCTCGAACAATATGAAGGTACAAAAGACCCGCAGGAACACCTCAATGCCTACATCCACTCCATGCAGTTCCATGGGGGGTCCCTAGAATTGCTTTGTCGGGCTTTCCCCCTCTTCTTAAAGAAAGGTGCCCTCTGTTGGTTTTTTACCTTGCAACCAAGGTCTATCATTGGATGGGACGACCTCACGCAACGCTTCTTGTCACACTACACCACTACAAAAGAGCAACCCAAGTCGGTTGACTCTCTTTTCGAAATTCGTCAAGGGAGCAATGAGTCCCTTCGTAAGTATATTAAGAGATTCAGTATCGCCCTCGCTCGTGTAGCCAGTCCAGATGACCAGATCACTCTTCATTATGCCCGGAGTGGCCTCTGAACTGACTCTGATTTCTTCCGGTCTTTAGCAAAGAAGAAGGCAGAAACTATAAACAAGTTCCACGTTCGCTCTGCAAAATACATTGAGTTGGAAGAAGCCATTAAGGATAAGAAGACTTTGGAAAAAAGGTGAGCCTACTCACCAGAAAAATAACCGAAGCTCTAACCAACCTCAGACTACCCCCAGAGGCTATCCCTACCGCACCAAATATTCCAATTACACTCCACTGAATACCTCACGAGAAACCATTCTCAAAGAAGTACTTCAGATTGAGTTCCGAAATATTAAGAGGCCACCACCTTTGAAAAAGGCGAAGGACCACTCTAAGTACTGTAAGTGGCATAAAGGCTATGGCTACGAAACAGAAGAATGTCACTAACTCTGGGATGTCATTGAGTCTTTATTAAGGAAGGCCGACTTCAAAAGTTAATATATTACGCCAACCATTAAGGTGAATCTGAGTCGGGGCATCTTGTAGGGTTCGAAGAATCGATATTTGGAAATTAGTAAATGGGAGTCTGAGACCATAGTCTAGGAAGAGGCCTTCGTACAAAAACATAAAATCCTGACCTTCTTCTCGTTGCATACACACTCTATCATCATGCTTCAGACACAAAACTTAGAATTCTCGGTCTCCCAAACCCCTCTCCATCAACTCCAGATAGCCTAAAAGCTCTCTAAGTCTCAGCCCTGAGGAATACATAGAAGTATGATTCCAAACATCATTTGTAACCCAGGGGTAGGTGGGCTTCATGGGGGCAAGAACTGGAGGCTCCTCTTCAGTCTCCCTCGATTGCCTCACTGCCCTCTTCCTCGCTATTGAAAACCTAGAAAACATCTATCGAGACTGTTAAGCTAATGTCAGAATCAAGGGCTCCTATCGATTCAGACAAAAAAATGGGCAAGTCCAAGGGGGTCCACACTCATCTTCAAACCCTTGAATCGTGGCCTCGAAGTCCATGAAGGTACAAACCTTATTTGGAATTCCTCACCGCCCTTGGAGCGGCGAAGTGGATGTTTCACGAGGGGCATAACAAGTAAATTCAAGCAAAGAGTGATAAAAGGCGTACCTTTGGAGTCTGCAAAAACAAGAGAAAGGCTGGAAAATTGTTGGTTAGAAGCAAACGAACAAGTCACTTGGAATTGCACCACCATGTTTGCAGAACTTGTCAAAGACTGGCCTTGCAAAAGATTACTGGTGTTCAGAAATAGTAAGGGACGGTAACTTTAAACCCCAATTAAAGGGGTGAGACAGTTTAGGGGCACATATGTCAAAACCACTTCAGTTTTGAAAGGCACTCATTATGGCAAGCGAAAACTAGGCGCGTACACCCAACTAACATGTGCTATGTGGCTTTCACAGCTGTCATGGCAGTTAAGAAGGTGGTTACTCAGCAAACCAAAGGACACGCAACCTCAATGAGCCAACTTCATAAATCTTATACAAACCCCGGAGGCAAGGGTAATAACTCGCCATTTCATTGTACCAACAACTTAAAGCCGAGTTTGGGGCAACATGACTACGGGGTAAGCATTGGACCTACCCCGGACAACATAAGGTGGAAAGCAGAAAAGAAAAATCAGAAGATCAAAAACACAAAACCAGTAAAATTTTATTAATTTCATTCCATACATTGTCAACCTCAAAAGAAGGAGAAAGGAAAAGTACATTAAAAGAAAAGTGAAAATAGTGTCCTTAGAAGAGTTTAAGGACGGAGCCAATATTGCGGCAGAAGCACCCAGCTGCATTGTCACATCCACAATTCCTCCACTCTCTTCACCGGAACAGACTGAAGCCATTCCATTTCTTCTTCCCTGCCTCCTTCACAGTGATAATAAAGGCCGACACCGGTTACTTCTTCGCAAAGTAAGTCCAAGAAAGCAGATCACCCTAACTTACTCCTAGAGGGTTTTCCTTTCCACTGGGGTGGCATTCTTGCATATCCAACCACACTATGAAGAAGACCGGCCTGGTGCCTCCAAATAACCGAGGAAAAAGGCAGGGGGGACAGAGTGCTCTCCAGTGTCCCTATGCATCGGTTGACGAAAGCATTATTCTATCCTGATAACACGCTAGGTCAGAAACCCCCGTGTACGCTAGGAGAGAAAGGCTTCCGCCTCTCTAAGTGCATGACAACTCAATATTATGCTAAGAAAGAAAGGCTTCTATGAAAAGAGGAAATTACTTGTAGAGAGTTAATCACCTTCAGGAATTTTGAAAAGATTAAGAGAATAACCCTTGTAGGGGGCACAACCCTCCATATACGTGCAAAAAAATGGAGGGGAAACTACTCTCTCAAAAAGGATCATTTTCTGGTAGAGTTGCAAAATGGAAAGAACACGATGAAAGGAATATCAGCTTCAATGCGAACATTCTCTATTTATAGAGAGAATGGAGCACTCTGATTGGCCCCGTAAAAGGTGAACTAATCGCATGATGGCAGCCACGTTTAATGCTTCCAGTTTCTGATTTGTCACGAGAGTAGCGGATAGTTGGGAAACAGTATAAAACTGAGATCCTCTTTAAAGAATATTTAATTCCCAATAAAGTCAAAGTAACAGTTTTTCAAATAATCACAGACTGTTACCACCTGCAGTTTCAAATATTATACTTAGAGTTTACAAAGAGAACGCCTAAGGAAATCCCAAGAATTAATGCTTAGGGGCAATGAATCTGTGGGATGTAACAGCATACTAAGGACACTGGCATTTTGCGTGAAACGTCCGGGGTCCAATGTCAATTTTTTGGACTCTTGTGTTAACTGTATACCCAGATGATTCTGCTAAAACTTGACACTTGACTATCCTTCCAAGTGTCAAGCTGAGGGTAACTATTTTGGACCATGATCTGGGATCCCGTTTAGTTAGATCAACCCGACACATGTATAATCGATATCCGCCCTAGTCGACGTAGCTAAGGCCTGGAAGGTAGTCCAGACCTCGGAGCCGTGCACACTGCGTGACAATGGGCCATAATATCAAGATTACTAGATACGTGCAAAGGATATATCCCTAAATATCCGTAACTTCCAATCATCTATTTACAATATTATAAGACTCATAATTGTCTCAGATTGATAAGTAGTTCTCGTATTAAGAATTCCTAACTTATAGGAATTCATCCTAATAATAGTAGAAAAGTAATCCTTGCCAGGATACTATTCCTAAATACTTACATCCAATACAGATCGCATAAGGATTCTATACACGCTCTATAAATACAAGGCTAAGTAACCTTAATCAGGTATCAGTAAATTACTCAATATACACTGCCTTACTTATGTTCAGCCTAACTTAAGCGTTGGAGTCCCTTTGCAGGTACCCACCCCCTGTCTCAACATGCTCGATCACTGCTGCTCAAGGAGAAAATCACCATACACGTGCCTATCTCAGGTACTTGCTGAATCTACTTCAGAACATTAACATTATTTTTTATGTTTTTTTCCTAAAATAAGAAAGATGTAAAAGATAATGTAACAATTCAATGTGCAAATAACACCACTCTATTTTCTTTAATTGTATAGTTTTTGAATAAGTTGTTCACATTTTATTTTGGTTTAAATATATTTTTGATTTTTATACGTGACTCTAATTTTTAATTTGGTTCCTTTACGAAAAAAGTTTTTAATTTAGTCTTTATATACAATTATTTTCAATTTGATCTATGCCGTTTGTTGTTGTTTATAATATAGTGACGTGTATGGACCAAATTAAAAATGAGTGTTGCGTATAATAAGGACCAAAATTATAAGTTAAAATATACATTTGTTCTCTATATATGTCATTCATTTTTAACTTAGTCTTTATATTTTACAGTAATTTAGTCTTTATATTCACGACAACAAATAGTATGAATCAAATTGAAAACAATTATATGTATATGGTCAAAATTGAAATTTTTTTAATACGGATCAAATTAAAAATAAGTATTACGTATAACGATAAAGAATATATTTTAAACTTCTATTTTTCTTTACTTTGAAAAGTTTAAACAAGTAATTCCTGTGGGCAGGAAATAATTTGATATGGTTTTGAATATTGTTTTGGTTGTACAATGAACTGAGATTAAGTCTTTTCTAGAATAATTTTAAGGGTGCACTCCTATATTAGCTTGGTTCATTTAGAAAATTAATTCCTCTTAGCATTAGCTCAAGGGTTAAACGTCTAGATAAGGCAGAAAGTACAAATCCTTAATCACAATTCCTTTGGTTATATAGTTTTTGAATCCATCTCTTGTTTGTGTTTTGTGTTTTTTTTTATTTCTCTAAAACAGTTCTCTAGAATTATTTTGGAAGCAATTTTTAAAAACAAAAGCAATTTAAAAAATTGTTTGGAATATTTGTTCTTGAGGCATGTCTTTTTTAAACAAACAAAACTTGAAAAATAACGTTGGTTTACCTTTCCAAACAGTTTCATTATTCGTCCAACTTTTGTACTCTAACTTTTTTTCAACTCATTCACAAAGTCATTCTGTATCTCGCAGGAATGCTACAGTCACATAAAGCTTGATTTAACATCTATCTCACATGAATATATGGTAGATATACATTCACCGTATTTGAGTTATAAAAAAAACACTTTCCCCTTTCCAAATGATGTCAACTGAAACTTCAATGTTTTTGGAGTACACCGGCCTCTTTATTGAATCTCAAAGTCAAGACCCACGATTTGAGTAAGCTTCTTACACAAAAAAAGTATCCACACAAACCTTTGTTTTTAATTTAAAGTTGGTTAATTACAGAAGGGGAAAAAAATACTTACACAAAAAAATGGGTTTGTGTTATTTTTTTTGTTATTCCTCTAAGTTTGAACTTTGAAGCCATCGTTTAAGTACAAGATTTGACACATTGTCTCATATTTTTAACATATGCGTATACATTATACGTTTAATAGATAGATGCATATTTTTATAATTTATAATTTTCATGTAATTAATTAATTAATATTAATTTAATCATATATAATTCACATTTTTACTTTCTTTTATTTCATATTATATTTTATTAATATAAATATTAATTAATAATTATTTTAATTTAATATATAAATTATTGAATTAATTAAATTAAATAATTTATCAATCTCTTTACTTAAAATTATGAAAATTTCATATTTCATATTATTATTTTTGTCTGAGTTTTTAAATTTTTAAATTAGCACATAATACTATATTATTCTTATAATAAATTAGTATTAATCTTGTACAATGTAATATTATTATTCAAATCCTATAACATCATAATATATTTATCATCTATCATACCAATAGACAAATACCAACAAATAACAATATATCATACATATAAATATCTATTCAAATATACATATAAACACAGATTCAAAATATAAACATCATATACATACATATACATATACATATACATATACATATACATATACATATACATATTATAAATAAATATAACATTCAAATAAAAATAAATAAACAAAAATAACATACAAGTTTTACGTCATGCACCCATGTCTCCTGTGCACCACGCCCACATCTCCCATGGACCACGTCCACACCCATATTCAAAGATGCGACGACTTGGGGTGGACTCATGTAGACTGCCCATGCACCACCACATTAGGAATTGGCGATGAAGATGGTGGTGCGAGGCAGTAGGAGTACTAACAATTGCAATTTAGGATGGGTGGTTGGAATGAGAGGAAGGAGGACGTCGTGGTGAGAGGAAGGAGGACATCACAGTGGCGGAATGAGAGGAAGGAGGGCGTCGTGGGGAGAGAAAATGCAGAAATGGAAGGGAAGTTGCCATGCCTAGCTCTTATAAAAAAAAATTGGTTGCTTCTGTCTAAATCTTTCTAGCGATTTTTTTTTAATTTTTGACAGTTAATCCACTTGAAACCTCATAATACGTAACTAGTTCATTTACTGGAGTATTCCGACAGCTAATTTCTGTTGGATCAGTCACTAGTAATTGGTTAGCGCTCCTCCTTGAAAGTTGGAGAAAATTTTCAAAGGAAATAATCCACAAGAAAACTTCGAGTAAAGAAACTGATACATTTATCGGTGGATTAGTCACTTGAAATGTAAAAAATCAGTGGTGGTTTTATTTTCTAGCATATTATTATGCTATAAATTTATTTTCTTTATATTTTATTTTTTTGCTCAATGATTGGTTTTTTTGCAAATTTTCCCGTCGGATAATACCGTTGCTAAATGTCAAATTTCTTATAGAGACAATTATATGTTGTTGAAAGTTGAACCCCCTTCGATTCTTTTTTCCCCCTAAAGTATCTCCCACCGAATAAGTGAGATGGTTAGGCGTATAAGTGGGAGATCTCTTCTAACAGTGATATTTTTATACACATAAATCCTTAGATCAAATTCAAGACCAAATACTTAAGGGATGCGAGGCTCTTTCACTCACACCAACAAACATTGGTAAACACCTTCAACTTAATAGCAAAGTAATGGGAATTAGGAACATTCAATACCAGTGGTCATTAGTGCCGATTTTGTTGCTGCAGACGGCCAATTGGGATGAAAAGATTTAATATAGGCAATTGTTGCAGTAACATGAGGGCATGCCATTTATACCAACTTGTTTTATATGACTATCGATGTGTAAAGAAATAGGAAAAAAAGTTAAACTATTCTTTTAATTTCCATATTTTTTTAAATAATTTTAAATATATATCTATAATTTAAACATTTTTAGTGGAGTTCTATACTTTTAAAAACTTTTAAACAAATCCCTATTGACTAACGGCTATTAAATTGTATTAATGGATGTTTTAATGTTATGTGCAAGCTAGTTTATGTTGTTGTTATACGTTTTAGGACTTAATTAAAAACATTTATAATTAGTGAGATCTAATTAAAAGCTTATTTAAAAAAATAGGGACTTATTTAAATTTTTTTAAAAGTATGAAGACTTCATTAAAAAAAATTAAATTATAAAAATCTATTTGAAAATTCTATTAAAATGTAGGATGAAAAGTATAATTTAACCCCAAAAAAATTAGAAAATGTAGCTTAACAGGTAAACAAGGTTGAATTTAAGGTCAATTCTAATATACACCCTCCAAAGGAGGGTGTATGGTGCACCTTGACAATCCTAACCATTGATTGTGTTGAAAAATACATTAACAGCTAGGATCAATGACCTATAACTTGTTATTTTTTTGTTTTAAGTTTTTTTTTGAATCACCATCACCATAGCTGCCGGCGGCTACCATCACATCTACTGGCGACCGGCTACAACCTCCGACAACGACGACAATCTCTGGCAACCTCTGGCCACCACCGGTTGTCAGCGATTGGCTACCACTGGCACCGACCACCAACCGCCACTGCCGACCTCCACTGACCACAATTGCAGCTGCCACCGACCACCATTTTTTTCTAGGTTATACTATTTTTTTAAAAGTTGCACAACTATATAAATAATACCAGTTAAAACTGTACTAGTACTTATATTTTTAATAAATAACTGTACATACTGAAAACTTTAAAGATTTTATTGTGTATAAATATTATCAGTTAAAATCTGTAGAGTTTTTAGTATGCACAGTTATTTATGAAAAAATATAAAGACTAGTATAGTTTTAACTGATATTATTTTAACTAGTATTGTTTATACAATTATGCAACTTTAAAAAAATGAATAGTATAACCTGAAAAAAAGGTAGTGGCCGACGAATGGTGGCCGACGAATGGTGGCCAATCGGAGGTGGACAGTTGTCGATCGGCAACAGTGGTGGTGGTGATGTGTAAAAAAAAATAAAACAAAAGAAAACTTGCTAAAAAAAACCTACAATGACAAGTAAAGTCAAAGATGTATGGTACACCCTAACTTAGTAGGGTGTACCATAGCAACGACCTGAATTTAATAGTTAAAGACTCTTTGTAATTGGTCCGATTAGAAGGGAATCCGATCACTTAAGGATGTAATCTTAAATTCAATTTCAGAATTTGGGCATAAAAAAATATTGTTAGAAATGATATATGTTTCAACATTTGACTGTATCCTAAGATATTAATTTCTCATCAAATACAGATGCTCTGCAAACCAAAAAAAAAAAATCCTTTATAATGTCAAAGATTCAAGCATGGGGAAAAACATTTATGAAGAGAGAGAAACCATTATACGAACAATGGAAAATGATGTTCTCGCATCATTTTTTATGATACACCGAACTCATTTACCAAATACTTATAAATAGAAGTAAAATTTACTAAATAGGTGCAACTTAGAAAATAATTACCAAAATGGTGCAAAATAAACAGTGTATATAGTAAGTCATGGTTGAGAGCCACGACTTACATCTTGATCATTTTTTTTGTACTGAAGTCGTGGCTGGGAGCCACGACTTATATGTATTATCTTTTTTAATTTGACATAAGTCGTGCCGGACAACCACGACTTCTATGTATTATTTATATTTTCAAAAAAAGTTTGACATAAGTCGTGGCTTTAGGTCACGACTTCTTAATTATTTTTTTTTCTAATTTCGTGTATAAAAGGTGGCAACGTGGTTCATGCAAAAAACTTCACCTGTAATGATTTTTCATCTCTACGTCTTTTCTATTTAGATTTCATTTTTTCATCTTTTCTCCTAATTTTCATTACATTATAATTATTGGAAGTATGAAGAAGAATATGAGCTTGTATCTTGAATTGGACCACTTGATCCAAAAAGCTTAACTAATTTGGGTTTTGAGCCACCAAGCTTATAAAGCCTTTTTTTAACATTACACACTACTTGTCAGACTACTTGTGTTTTTTTTAACATTCTCCATCATATGTGTGTGACGACGCTGGTGTTAGAGGAGGGATAAGGTTTGAAATAAAATTTTTATAGGGGGTATTTTGGTCATTTGGCCTATGTATGTAAAAAAAAAATCAAAGTTTTAAAACGGAGGAAGAATGAGAAACAGAGACGTTTCTCGTCTCTCCCCTTTTCTCCACCAAATTTTCATCCTTCCCCCATTTTAGCACCAAATCCTTGTTTCCACTTGCACCAAGAGCTTGAGGTAAGTTTCTGTTATTTTATTCTTATTTGCATTGTACCAAATCTCACTTCCCTCAAGCTTTGTATCTCAAATAAAATCGTAGGTGAGTGTATTTTGGGGCTTTGAAGTAGAAATCTAAGAGTGTGGAAAGTTGGTTTTAGTAAGTGGTAATGAGAAAGTCATACATTGATTTTTGTTTCTTCTCTCATGAGATTCTTGAAAACCCTAAGCCCTAAAATTAGAGATTTTAACTAATCTCTTTACCCATTTGTTTGTTCAACTCTAAATGAAATTTCTAGAGCTTTATCAATTACAAATTTGTAATTATAGTGTAGTGATTTTATTTATTCATGGTGTTTGTGTTTTAAATTCCTAATAGCTAGTGGGTAACTTTACATTTATCTTGACGTGTCAAATTACTTGTTTATGGTCAGATTCAGTGGGCACTACATAGCTTGCTCCTCCGAGTGTCATAGGAACCGATTGAGTTGGTTCTTCATACTGTGAGTGGATAGTTTACACTGTGATATATGATGAAATTTAAACTTCTTGGCATGTATTTATATCTATTCTAATAGCTTTGGTTATAGCCTCAAACTTTATATTATGGGGAAACAAAACCTTTCAGTTAACCTTGGATAGTTGTGAATTTTTGGTTATAAGGATTGAGCTATAAGGGTTGAGTGTTAAAATTTCGCTTGCCGTGGTGAAGAGATATAACGGCGAGTGTTCCATCTGCCGTGATGAAGAGATATAACAGCGTATATTCCACCTGCTGTGGCAAAGAGATATAACGGTGAATGTTTCCCCTGTCATGGCTAAGAGATATAACGGCGTGTGTTTCGCCTGCTGTGGTGAAAAGATATAACAGTGTGTGTTTCGCCTGCCATGGTGAAGAGATATAACAACGAATGTTCCGCCTGCCATGGCGAAGAGATGTAACAGTTATTGTGTATAAAATAAATGTAGAGATTTTGTTTAAGATATGAGATGAGATTTGATAAGTATAGTTGAATTCCTTTACGATTGTAAATTTATTACTGGAAAGAAAAGCATGTGACGAGATTTTATTTATAAGTTTCAAGTATTTGATTTTTTGTGTATTAAGTTGTCTTACTAAGCTTTAATGTTTTTGGCTCTTACTTGCTTCCCTTTCTTATTCATTCTATTTTTTTTTATGCCCTCACTGAGTCTATGTGACTCACCCCTTTCTTTCTTTTTTTCCCTTTAGATTTGCAGGCTATTGAGTAAGGGATTCCTAGGATTTGCTATTCTACCCAAGAGTATTTTATCTTTTGGTAGGCCTTCATTGTCGTTGTTGACTAGTGTTACATGTCGACTCCAGTATTTTACAGCTGTAGGAGATAAAGTTTATTTCCTTCTTTTGATGTAGATATATATAAACGTAAAGTTTTGATATATCCCTTCTATATAGCTGACTCATCTTGTTCTTAGGATTGATACTAGATGCTAATGTTGGTGATGGATATAGATATATATTGTTGACCAGGTCTAAATGAACTGTGTGGTTTGTTCAATTTTTAGAGGAGACTCTGTCAGATATTTAATAGCCCTAAGCTAAGTTACAAATTATTTTTTCTTTAATTGATGTTGTATGGTTAGGCTTGCCAGGCTAGTTGAGTACTGAGTATCACTAGATTGTGCGTCGGTCATAGCCTAAGATGGGTCGTGATAATGTGAGTGTGTCAACCCACATTTTTTCCCAATCAGATGTCTTGTGTTGGCTGCCACTAACAGTGGCGGTGGACAGTTGCCAACCGGCAACAGTGGAGGTGGTGATGTGTGAAAAAAACATAAAACAAAAAAAAAACTAGCTAAAAGAAAACTTACAATAACAAGTAAAGTCAAAAGTGTATGGTACACCCTAACTTAGTAGAGTGTACCATAGCAACGACCTGAAGTTAATAGTTAAAGACTCTTTGTAATTGGTCCAATTAGAAGGGAATCCGATCACTTAAGGATGTAATCTTAAAATTAATTTTAGGATTTATATGTATAAAAAAAATATTGTTAGAAATTATATATGTTTCAACATTTGACTGTATCCTGAGATATTAATCTCTCATCAAATAGAGATGCTTTGCAAACCAAAAAAAAAATCCTTTATAATGTCCAATATTCAAGCATGTGGAAAAACATTTATGAAGAGAGAGAACCCATTATACGAACAATGGAAAATGATGTTCTCACATCATTTTTTGTGATACACTCGACTCATTTACCAAATAGGTACAAATAGAAGTAAAATTTACCAAATAGGTGCAACTTAGAAAATAATCACCAAAATAGTGCAAAATAAATAGTGTATATAGTGAGTCGTGGCTAAGAGTCACGACTTACATCCTGATCATTTTTTTTGTACTGAAGTCATGGCTGGGAGCCACGACTTCTATGTATTATTTTTTTTTAATTTGACATAAGTCATGGCTGGCAACCACGACTTCTATGTATTATTATTTTTTTTTAAAAGTTTGACATAAGTTGTGGCTTTGAGCCACGGCTTCTTAATTATTATTATTTTCCAGTTTACTGTATAAAAGATGGCAACGTGGCTCATGCAAAAAACTTCACCTGCAATGATTTTTCATCTCTACGTTTTTTCTATTTAAATTTCATTTTTCATCTTTTCTCCTAATTTTCATTACATTATAATTATTGGAAGTATAAAGAAGAATATAAGCTTGTATCTTGGATTGGACCACTTGATCCAAAAAGCTTAACCAATTTGCGTCTTGAGCCACTAAGCTTATAAAGCATTTTTTAACATTACACACTACTTGTGGGACTACTTGTGTTTTTTTTTTAACATTCCCTGTCATATGTGAGTGTGTCAACCCACATTTTTTTCCCAATCACATGTCTTGTGTGGGCTACCACCAAGCTTATAAAGTCTTTTTCTTTCTCTTTGGATAATATTTGATATTTTGGAGTTGGGCTTGGAGGAAGAGTTGGCAGTATTAGAAGTATGAAGAAGAATATGAGCTTGTATCTTGGATTGGACCACTTGATCCAAAAAGCTTAACTAATTTGGGTCTTGAGCCACCAAGCTTATAAAGCCTTTTTTAACATTACACACTACTTGTGGGACTACTTGTGTTTTTTTTAACACTCCCCGTCACATGTGAGTAGGGGTGTAAGTTGGTTTGGGTAATCCGACCAACCCTACTAAACCTATCTGAACCAATTAATTTGGTTCGGTTTGGTTCGGATATACTTAATGGTTCGGATAAAATCTAAACCAATTGATGCTTAATTGGTTTGGTTCACGGGTTCAGGGTTTCAAACCCGTGAACCGAACCAAACCAAACCATTTTTTTTTAAAAAAAATCGTGAAGATTTGGCCATATCAGTCATCAGATGACAGATTCAATTCATTTAAAATTTCTTCCCAAATCCAACCCTAACCCCCATTGCCGCTTCCTCGCTGGTGGCCCTCGCCGCGCCCTCACTGGTCTCCCTCGCCGATCACTCCTCACCACAGCTCACCCTCACTGTGGGGCGCACCAAATGTGCTCCGCCAGGACCACCACAACAGAGAATAACTACGATTATCTGTTCAAGGTGGTCCTAATCGGCGACTCCGGCATAGGGAAGTCGAACCTTCTCTCCAGGTTCACCAAGAACGAGTTCAACCTCGAGTCCAAGTCCACCATTGGCGTCGAGTTTGCCGCTCGAACCTTGAATGTCGATTCCAAAGTCATCAAGGCTTAGATCTGGGACATTGCGAGCAAGAGAGGTCATTTTTCTCATCTGGGTCTCTCTTCTTTTTTCTTTTTAGCTTCTTTTTCGTTTCAAGTTTCCAACTTGGATGTGGGTTTTTGTTTGCTTTTGATGTGGTTGGGTAGGTTTGTTTAGAGAAATAGGATAAGATCATTTCAGTTGGGCAACTGCATAGAAATTGGTATACCAATGCTGTTATTGGTAATTGGATTGTCACTAGTAAGTGCTTTAGTATAATATGAACATAGTGATGTGCATCAAATTATTATTTCTTTCCTTCAGAAAAACTAATTTGGTATGAATTGTAGTATCTAAAGCATGTGAGACCATTTAGAGATATCCCTATCTTTGAACGTTTTCTAGTGTTAATTTGTGTCCCAATTGTTTGGATCTATTCTGTTATCTTGACCGCCAATGGAGCTTAACGACATAAACCTGTTAGAACACAAAATATTTGTCGTACAGACAGAGCAAATATGATATCTACTGCCCCATGGTACATCAAAAAAACCTATTTTCATTTCTTCTGATATGTTTAAAAGTTTTACTGAGTTCTAAGGTTTCTTTTTATTCTAAAAGGTGCATGTTTCCATACCCTCTCCAATGGGGTCCATCTACATTTTCTGCTGGCCATTCATTTGCTATGATGTCTGCAGTTATTGTTTCAATGGTGGAGGTATCTATTTTCACTCCTGATTTTGTTCTTAATTTTTAGCTGTTCCCACTATTTTGGAAAGGTAAATGGCATTCTGGTAGGCCTCAGGATCAGCAGCAAAGTTTTATTGTGTTCACCTATATATTCTATCCAGTGCTTGTTACTTCAATATTCATATTTTGAAATTTGGCTAAGGGGTCTCAGTTTTTTCCCCCCAATAATGATTAAAGAAACAAAGTATTAGTTTCAAATAGTATTTACAATCACCATAATAGTCTCTGTCATGGTATTTTGGTGAATTTTTGCAGTCAACTGGTGTATACAAGGCAGTGTCATGGTTAGCCATTGCCACTCCACCTACTTATGTGTTGAGTCGAGGCATTGGTTGGCAGGTAAGCACAAGTCAGTTATTAATATGGAATTACCTAAGGTTATACCTGTGCTTTAATTTGGAAAGTGTTAAGACTTTAATCCTGTGACTTGACTAGTATTTGTATGCTCATGCTGCATGCATATTAATACTAATAATGTTATAGGCAAGTTGATGTGACTCAAAGCTAGAGCTGATATTGTTTATTTTGCACAGGGGATTGGCGTCTTGCTTGAAGGTCTTTTTGGAACAGGAACGGGTTCCACTGTATCTGTGTAAGTCCCGTCCTTATTTGGAATTTTGGATACATTATGTACACTTTTCTGTATTACATGTATAATTGTGTAGTTAATTTTTGTGTTAAAAAAAATAATGACCAACCCGATCACCCGAACCAAACCAATCCGTAGATGTTCGGTTCGGTTTGGTTCGGATTTGACTATCAAAAAATAAGAAAACCGAACCAAACCGAACTAATTAATTTTGATTGGTTCGGATTTATTTTTTCCCAAAACCCGAACCAAACCACCCACTTACACCCCTACATGTGAGTGTGTCAACCCACATTTTTTCCCAATCACATGTCTTGTGATACACCCGACTCATTTACCAAATAAGTATAAATAGAAGTAAAATTTGCCAAATAGGTACAACTTAGAAAATAATTACCAAAACAGTGCAAAAGAAACAGTGTATATAGTAAGCCATGGCTGAGAGCCACGACTTACATCCTAATCATTTTTTTTTGTACTGAAGTTGTGGCTAGAAGCCCCGACTTCTATGTATTATTATTTTTTATAATTTGACATAAGTCATGGCTGGCAACCACGACTTCTATGTATTATTATTATTTTTTTAAAAAGTTTGACATAAGTCGTGGCTTTGAGCCATGGCTTCTTAATTATTTTTTTTCCAGTTTCATGTATAAAAGGTGGCAATGTGGCCCATGCAAAAAACTTCACCCGCAATGATTTTTCATCTCTACGTCTTTTCTATTTAGATTTCATTTTTTCATTTTTTTCTCCTAATTTTCATTACATTATAATTATTGGAAGTATGAAAAAGAATATGAGCTTGTATCTTGGACCACACTTGATCCAAAAAGCTTAATCAATTTGGATCTTGAGCCACCAAGCTTATAAAGCCTTTTTTAACATTACGCACTACTTGTTGGACTACTTGTGTTTTTTTTAACACTCCCTGTCACATGTGAGTGTGTCAACCCATATTTTTTTCCCAATCACATGTCTTGTGTGCACTGCCACAAAGCTTATAAAGCTTTTTTCTTTCTCTTTGGATAATGTTTGATATTTTGGAGTTGGGCTTGGAGTGTGTGGGCTACCACCAAGCTTATAAAGCCTTTTTCTTTCATTTTGGATAATGTTTGATATTTTGGAGTTAGACTTGGAGGAAGAGTTGGCAACATTAGAAGTATGAAGAAGAATATGAGCTTGTATCATGGGTTGGACTACTTGATCCAAAAAGCTTAACCAATTTGGGTCTTGAGCCACCAAGCTTATAAAGCCTTTTTGAACTTTACACACTACTTGTAGGACTACTTGTGTTTATAAAGCCTTTTTCTTTCTCTTTGGATAATGTTTGATATTTTGGAGTTGGGCTTGGAGGAAGAGTTGGCAGTATTAGAAGTATGAAGTAAAATTTGCCAAATAAGTGCAACTTAGAAAATAAATACTAAAATAGTGCAAAATAAACAATGTATACAGTATATCGTGGCTGAGAGCCATGACTTACATCTTGATCATTTTTTTGTATGGAAATCATGGCTAGGAGCCACGACTTCTATGTATTATTATTTTTTTAATTTGACATAAGTCATGGCTGGCAACCACGACTTCTATGTATTATTATTATTTTTTTAAAAGTTTGACTTAAGTCGTGGCTCAAAGCCACGACTTCTTAATTATTTTTTCTAGTTTTGTGTATAAAAGGTGGCAACGTGGCCCATGCCAAAAACTTCACCCGTAATGATTTTTCATCTCTACACCTTTTCTATTTAAATTTCATTTTTTTCATCTTTTCTCCTAATTTTCATTATATTATAATTATTAGAAGTATGAAGAAGAATATGAGCTTGTATCTTGGATTGGACCACTTGATCCAAAAAGCTTAATTAATTTGGTTCTTGAGCCACCAAGCTTATAAAGCCTTTTTCTTTCTCTGTTTCTTTCAATGTGAGACTTTCTACTTCACATTACACACTTATATGTTCTTCTTCATGCTTCTAATACTGTCAATGGATTGAAAATAATGGAAATCTTCCTTTTTATCTCAAGGATAATAGTCGTTCAATAATTTCAGTTAGTAATCAGTAACTGTTAGATTGGAATTGGAACACAGATCTAAAGTGGGACATGAACTTGAAGAAGCTATTCAAGATGAGCAGGTTAAAATTTAATTTTGTTGCAAGCTGTTTGTCTTGCGACCTCTCCTCAGGAATCATGATTGTAGGGTCCATGAGTTTGAGCTTACCGAGTATTTCACAATCATAATCAAATTAGTTCACTGATTAAATTAAATTAACTTTTCTGGCATTTGATTTTAGCATGGTACCATGTGCCATTTTCCAAGCATTTTTGCGAAAGACCAAATGAGTTGTTGGTGACTTTGTTTGGCACATATACTACTTTTCTGCTATTTTTCCCAAAAGAAGGACATGGAACTTGTTTCCCTTTTCACACTTTCTTTTTCTTCCTCGTGTTTCACAGTCACCTGGTAATTCTAATAATTTACTGTCAATTTGGAAAGCAGCCACAATGGTTCTCACTGCTTTAACCTCCTTGAATAAGATAAAAACACATGATACAAGTTGAATTAAGGTACTTGCACAACAATTTTTTCAAAGTTTCAGCCACTGAACCATGTGCACAACACAAAAGATAACCTCTACATCCTTGATCAAAACTGAAATTATTGTTTGTTGGGGGAAAGAAAAGCATAATTTCCATTAAGAAAAGTGACATAACAGGAGGTGACAATTATACCTCCTGGCCATTATAACGGGTAGCAATGAAAGAGCATAATAATGGAGGGTGAAATCGGTTCGGAATCCACTGGTAGTTTTTTGTTGGTATGTCATCAATAACTATCATTATAAGTTATCAATAAAGCTTATGACATTTATTAACCTTGGAATGAAACGACGTCCTTTCGTATTAAACTTTTGTTATTTGCATACTAAAAAGAAAACAAGAAAACAAGAGTACTGCAAGGCAACTTGGAACGAACTTGATATTGCTTATGTGATAATTTTTCATGTAAGTTTAACCAACAAATAAGTAACCTTTGCTATGTTCAACACTTGCGTTGCTAGCTATCGAAATGTTTTAGTAGCCTAACTTTTTAAACGATGAAAAATTATCAACACAAAATACTAAATTACTATGAGGATCAAGTAAGTTATTATCTACCTACCATATATAATATCAAAGTAGTGCAATAAAAAAATGTGAACATGTCATTATTTTTATGATATAAAGTAATACGCCAAATGAATCAAAATATAATATGGGATATAAAAATTAAATATATATCATTAAAATGTTTTTAAGATAATATTTAGACCATGGACTTTGTTATGCTTTACTTAGAGCAAAAGTCTGAAGAAAGTATACAAGAATCTCTCAGTATATTTTCTGATTACATCTGCTCTGGTTACGTCACAATACCTAATCCTGTTTCCCATTCGATTGCTTTGTAGGACCAAAAAATTAATTCAATCAAAAAGACCATACATTAAGTGTGTTTGAGATAATTATGAAAACTTGATTATTATAATAATTAATTAATATATAAAAACCTTTTGTTATAATCAATTATAAGAAAAAAGTTTTATATTTGAATATATTAATTAAAAATCAATTTTAAATTAATCTATTTGTTTGAATGATAAAAAAAAAGAATTATTTTTATGTATTAAATTATTAAAATAGGTATAAAATGATTAAAAAATTTATTTAATTGATTAAAAATATTATTTGATTGATTAAAAATATTATTTGACTAAAGATAAAATAATATTTACATCCACTGTTAAGAATAATCCCAACAATTTTTATAAAAATAGCTCAAATTTGAGCTTTTGTTACAATAGCCTTTATCTCCCTAAAAAAGCTGTTGATTTTTTCGTTGGAACAACCCAAACACGTTGTTAGTTGCTGGTACCAACTTAAATGTTGAAAAAAAGCTATTGGTTCAGCTTTTAAGTTGAACCAAACATGCTCTAAGGCCTGTATAGTGCAGCTTAAGAGTATATAATCGGATAGTATAAAATAATAAGATAAGCCATGATAATATAAATAGTTAGATAGGCTCTTATGCTATTAAGTGTTTAGTAATAGGAGCTCGTTTGATATGAAATGAAAAAGTTTTTATAGGAGATTATACATCAAAAATTAGGTCTAATGTCACTCCTTAAGACTTTTAAATTATCTATCATTTTAATGTATGAAATATATTCAATAAACAAACTTATGTAATATATTTATATTAAATAATTGATAAAATCATAATATATTATATTAATTTATATTATCAAACTTAATACAATATGTAAAACATACCCTAAATGCCAAACTTAACTTGATACACAATTTATAAATTTAAGAACTAACTTGTATACATAAATAAATTCAAAAATTAAACTGTGACCGAAAGATAATTTCAAGAATAAGTTGCATGTTTACTCTTTCTTCTTCTTCTTTTTTAATGAAAGGAGAATTCAATAGTCAATTGATTTACAACTCGGACATTGATTTACAACTCAATAGTAACTTGATACACAATTGATTTACAATTGATTTACTTTTTTTTCTTTTATAAAAATAGAAAATTGCTAGTGAACCCAGAAGGTAACACAGACAACTCGGAATAGAATGATAAGTAATGGATTCCACACTTATAATCATATATTTTTAATTTAACTAATTTGTGATCATTTTCAAATTGTGTTTTTCGGTTCATCCGGACTGTAGAGACATCCAGGTTCTGTAGCATAACCCATAAAAATAATGATAGGGTGAATTTTACAAACAATTTTTATAGCTTTTAGACTCTCTAACACTAGAAAGCCCAAATTTGATTTTATATAAAATTTATAGCAATCACCTGTTCATGTAACTGTGTAAGCGTTAATTTTCTCATGTTTTCCTTCTGATCATTTTTTTTTCCGAGCTCAAAGTAAATTGAAGAATTTAATCAAACCACAGAGCATTTCTGATACTCTGTAATCACAAATCATATACTTCTCTCACTCAACTCTCAGCACTTAATCAGGCTTTCAAATGCTCAGGACTTCTTTATTATTATTATTATTATTTTACATTTTTGGGTACATTTCTTGATATTTCTTTAAATAGACAACATGTAATAAAGAAAACAACAGCCGCAAAGAAATGGCTGCTCAGTAGGCCTTTTCCCATGGAAGACAGCAAATGCTTTATGGTGCATTGAACACAATGATGGGGCTCCTCACTTGGAATTTACCATCATCCCAAACCAAAGAAGCTGATTCAATAGACTGTTCTATTGCTCCATCAATAGTGAGCACAAATGTTTGCTTTTGGCCAAGAGAAGTGAATGACAAAACACTCGGGTTCACTTGGATTTTTAGTCCTTGAGGAGCAGTCACAGTAGCTTTATATGTGGACGTTGGTAACCCAACATTTGTGACAGTCCGGTTAAAACTGCCACTTACATTGGGTTTGGAGCTTGGAGCTTGAAGAGCAAAAGAAGGATAGTTTAGATCCCTTGCCGTTCCGTAAGATGTCTCAGAACAACTACTGTTATCCCCTGTGATGAGTTGTAGAGTCCTTGAACTATAGCCTTGTCCACATAAAAATCTTATGTAGTCATTTTCACCAGCATCATATACTAAACCAGGATTCAAAGCTTTGGAAGGATCAATTTGACCTGCTCCATAAGCGAATTCTGCATCACGGTTAGTCAAGGGACTCAGCTGTTTAGCTGCAAGGAGCGCACAGAAGAAGTTTAGTTTTCTTTCTGCATAAAAATATTAATTGAAGTGTGTCACTATTCATTTCTACTACACCTGTTGTCATTAAAGCAGAACGGATAGCAGCTGGAGACCATGTAGGATGAAATGATTTTATGTACCCTGCTGCCCCAGACACATGTGGGCATGACATTGATGTTCCTGAGATAATATTGAACTGTAATATTCTTTTGTCACCATCAATTTCAGAAACAGGTGAAATTGGAGACCAACTAGCTATAATGTCAACTCCGGGAGCAATTAAATCCGGCTACAACATAAAAAAATAATGAATAAAATTGTTATAGCAGAAATTGTTAGATGATAGAGGACAAATTCTTATATATAAAGTTAGAGCACTAAAATTTATTATATTTCATCAATCATATCATTAATTATGGTATGTTATAATAACTAATTAATTAATAATTAAGTATAATAATTATTTATTAATTAATAATGTGATTGGTGAAATATACTTAGCTTGGGTACATTAAATTCATGCAAGAATCTCTACTACATAACCAGCATAAAATAACATAATTTTGATGGAATATAAAAATAGTTGTTGAATAGAATAAATTGATAGGGATCACTTGTACATCTAAAATTCAATAAGAAATTTTGACTCTCTAGCATTTTTGATAGGGATATATTTAATTTAAGTAATTCGTAAAGTTACCTTGAGAATTTCAGGTGTAACTAAGTTTGGACCCCTTGACGAGAAAGAGGCCACCAGAGGGGCCGAATTATCTTTTAACTCATCACTCTTAAATATGGTTGCAGTTGGAGTCCTGCAAATTGTTTTCAGCAATCCACCTTAGATAAGTGTGGTTCTCCGAATTCTTATTAGTCTATATGAAACCTTCAGTTTTTATACCTTGTAGAGTTTATGTAGTCATATACACTGGTACCATCCTTCAAGTCAAGGTAAGATCCAGGCAAGGGAAAAGAGTCAGCACTATCTCTATAAGTTTGACCTTGTGTCAGGAAACCAACAGCACCAGCATAGAAGGGGCCTGTCCCTTTGGTTCTGCGCTCGCAAAGAACTATTTTACCCTTCACCAAATTTTGATCCAATGAATTGACAAAGCAAAGCCTGCAATTTGGTAATAATTTCATTAACAAATTATAGATTTTCCAATTTTGGAACGTTTCCACTATTCAATCAGAGTTCAATTTTTTATGTTTATTGTAAAAAAAATTTACACTTGTATCTACTGATGTGATGTTACATCATTTAATGAATTTGACTACATGAGGTGTCAAACTCATTAAATGTTGTGGCAAGACATATTGGATATAATAGTAAAACTTTTTTTCACGACCAGTGCATGTACATCTAAAGTTTTGGAGCTCACACCATTATTTGTAGCTTTGCACTTATATTGTTTGGCCATAGCGTAATGTTTTACATCGTTTGTTAAGTTTAAGGACATCAAGGCTAGTTACCTGGATAAAGATCCATCGATGCCATCTGTAGTATTTGGTGCATCTCCACCAAAGATTATAGGATATAATTCTCCCTTAAGGTCAAATGTATTTAATGAGATTCCCTAAACATGGAACAAAGAGATTGACATTATTCCTAATGTTATAATTTTATATAAAAAGAGAACTTTTAAATAAAGATTCATATAGTTCATCAAATTACAATCCGAATTAGCTTAGCTTGCATTCAAAAAATGAGGCCATGACTTGACCTTAAGTTTTGAAGTCAGCAACAAGAAGATGAAATGAGGCTTGTTGTAGCATTGGATAGAGAAGGTACTTTACCTCATAAGTTCTGTTGTCACCTAATTCAACCTTGGTAACAAACTTCCTGTCTATGGTGCTTGCAGCCACTGAAATTGACCAAGGTGAGAAATTCTCTAAAGAAGCAGGTCTTGGACCAAAGTTCCCTGCTGACAATACTGTCAGTATTCCATTTCTCATAGCATGAAAAGCTCCAATGGATATTACATCTCTAAAATAGTTAACATCACTGGATCCTCCAAGTGAAACTGACAATATGTCAACCCCATCTGCAATTGCATCATCAAATGCGGCAAGAATGTCTGCATCATCACATCCATCAGACCAACACACTTTATAGACAGCAAGGCGTGCTGATGTAGCCCCACCTCTTGCTGTTCCTTGTCCAAGGCCTAACATGCTTGCCATGCTAACAGGGTTTCCAGCTGCTGTTGATGCTGTATGAGTCCCATGACCATCTGAATCTCTTGGAGACTTGAGATCTTCATCGCTCAACGATTCATCACCTGCAGATCTGTAATACTTAGCACCGATGATTTTACTGCAAGAACATAACAACATCTGTTAGTAGTGTATTTTTTTGTCTTTCTCTCTTTGCGTCTTGAATATTCTACATGTGTTTTAGTATATACTTATTGCAAGTGAAATTAGATGTTTGGCATGTGCCCTTCCATTTACTAGGTGGTGGACCAAATCCTTTATCATTGAAACTGTCAGATTCTGGCCAGATTCCAGAGTCAATTACTCCAATGATGATATTACTTTCTGTAGTTGTTCTTTGCACTAGTTGTGGAAAGCCAATAAAATCCCAAGACCTTGTTGTATGGAGTTGTTTCTTTTCATTAGGAAAGACAGACACCACTTCATCAAGTCCTACAGTACAAATTTTCTTGGTTATTAAATTTACAAATCCAAGCAGAAAGTACAAATAAGTTTTGAAGAGGATAGCATAGTCTTTGCAAACACCAGTCATTCTATCAGCTTCTTCCTCTGTCAGCTTCGCAACAAAGCCATTGAAACTACGTTTGTAGTGGTGCAATACAGACTTAGGCACAGCATTGCTGAAATTGTGAATACAAATCAAGAAAAAAATTTGGACAAAGAAGTCAAGGGATACATTTTTAATTCAGTTTTTACTTCCAACTGCAACTTTAGACACTCATAACATTAGAATCCTTTTTTTGTTGTTACATTTTCTTTGACCAGTTTTTGCAGTAAGTCTAGTCACATTCGACTCTGATTCTATCACAAGGTGAATTTAATGGAAGTATCCTACTGTCAAGTGATTAGTTACTACCTAAGAATAATGCCAACCAACTTATTCAAAAATTTAGTGTCTAAAATTTTGGTGGAATATCATAACCTGTCTGCAACTTCTTGTAGCATGTTTTTGTAGAGGGACAACGAAGAAGCTTCATCTTTCATGCTATTGCCAGCGTAGACAATGTAAGTCTGCATTCAGAACATAATTATCAGAAACAAGAAAAATGCTCTTGTCTTTAGCTTTTGAAAGCCAAGAAAAAACAATAGGGAGGAAGCCCCGTCATAGAAAATGAAAGTTATGTGGGAGATAAAGAGAGATGAAGTATATTTGCCTTCAGGTCATCTGGGGAAGTTGAGTGACATATCAGCAGAAGTGAAGTAAAGGTAAGGAGGAGAAGCAAAAGAAGAGTAGAGGATGTACTGTCCATTGTCAGGCTAGTAATGAATACATGGAAGAAAAATGGCTGATGTTGGGTGTTTATATACACGACCATGGACCATATTCCTTTGCATACTTCATATGTTTTCTGAGTTTTTTTTCTTTGATTTTTTGCTTTAAGAAACCCCCAGCAATCAAGGAAAGAAACAGAATATTCTATAAGAAACGAAAGTCTTGGTCAAGTGCGCAAGCTCCTGGAAGCTAGCACTTCACTTCAGCACTGATTGATAATGACTCAAGTCGTACAATTACACCATGACTTTCTAGCCTGTTGGTTACGTCTAGACAATCTATACTGTTAATGTAATATCTGACTTATTGTTGTTATTCATCTTTAAGTCCATTGGTTTAAGATCTTCTTGGTATTTTGGACTCCCCTTTCTTAACAAAAAATAGTGGGGTTTTGGAGATAAATGAAAGGGAGGGCTTATTCTTTATTTTTGAGTAAATATTATCTACATTTGAAAAATTTTTAAGATGAAGGAATAAAATGAAATATTATCATATAACCTTTCAACTATCCTTTATTCATTTTTATAAACATTTTATAACTCTCTCAATTTAGAAATAAAAAATAAGCATTCCCATTCATTTTCCTCAAAAACCCTTAATCCAAACATGAGTATTTGAAAAAATTTCATATTGAAGAAGGCCAAACATACCTACCAAGTGATGTGAAAGCAAAAAACCCTAGCCTCTTTTTCTCTCTATCTCTCTTATTTTGAGTCTTCCTTCCGTGAGAGTGTTGGAGCTGGGCTGCCATCCTCTTTCTCTAGTGGCAATCTCATAATCTCTTTTTCGTTTTTTTTGTATATTTATCCAATAATTTAGTCAGATCGGATAGATCTTGAGCTTGGTTGTCTATATCTGCTTCTTTCAATGATAGATATTGTAACTTTGTTTTTGTCTTTATGGGTATTTTTGTTATCCCTTTTATGAGTGTTTTGGTTTTCAATTCTTAGAGTATTTTTTGTCAGTCCTCTTGTAGTAGGTTGTATCCTAATGATTTTGAATGTATGAGAGAGTTTTGGATTTACTTTAAGAGAATGCATAATACACTTTTCAAGCTATAGTATTTTTCGTATTGCTCTTTATTATAAAAGATGTTTAGACATCGATAATCTTCAGACGAAGAGCAGATCTATAGATTGTTGATTAGTTCAGATGATAGATTATATTTGTTTCCTTCTTTTTCTAAATCAGATAGATGTATTTTTTCCAATTTGTTAGTGCCTTGGACTTTCAATCATAATGAATTTTCTTTCTCGTTAACAAGCAAAAAAACCTGCAAAGTGCTTTTTGGAGCATGCTCATGTGAAGCATATATTGACTTGGGAACGTCTCCACTTGAGCTTGGCTGGTTTCTTATACACACAATGTAAGTCTGCATCCACGACACATTTCACAGAATCATATGAAGAATTATAAGATTTTGGACATGGCCAAGTAAACTCTTATAACCAGGCCAAGAAACAAGAGAAAACAGAACATGAATGGATTATGAAGCTACAATTACTAGTAATGATAATTATATTTGCCTTTCTATTGTCTTGGGAATCAGCATGAGTAGTAAGCAACATGCCTATGAGGGTGAAAATGAAAAGCCAAGAAGAAGAAGACATTGTCCTTGCCATTGAAGATATTAGCTGAAAGCTCTGTTGACCGGATGTTCACAGGTTTATACAAGGATGTGAACCACTCGATACGCCAACAATTAAATTAATTTCTGCACAATTGGTTAACATGTGAATTATTCAAAGTTTGGTGAAGAAAATTCAATCACGATGTTTAAGGTCAATTACCCAACAATTAATTCTTCCCTCTCGACACGCTGGTGACAAGTAATGCTATATTCTCCTACAAGTTTCTCATAATAATCTTTTTAATATTAAATAAAGAAAGTATTAAATGAAAAAATAAATACATCTAATGTTTTAAAAATATAAAAAATATTCAATACTTTCTTTATTTAGTAATTAAGAGAATTAGTAGGAGGATTAGATAAAAGAATAAAACATTTCTCATAACAATATTTGTATCTATCATATGATGGCATACTAATTAATCGTATCACAAATTACACAATTTCTAGTAAACTAGTTTTCCTTCTCTTGCATTTGCTTCTTAATTTTCAAGTTCGAATTTTATAGAAGTACAAAATGACCAATTCAGTATTATGAGGTGACTGAAATTGATGGTGGAACAAAACCAATTAATGTCATGAGAAATTTTGATCAATGAAGGTTCCTGAAAGATTCCACGAAAGAAAATTTCTTATTTTTGGACAGAAGAAATTTTCTTATATCACATCAATAATAATCTTGTGGGTTTTCACAGATCTTGTTGGTTCACATGCAATTGCAAATCATGGTTCGATGTTTTGGTGAGTTTATATTTTATTACGCACGTCAAAGCAAATAGTTGTTATTGCGTCGATGTAAGAAAAAGAGTACATCGAGTGAAAACAAGAATCGCTCTTCACAAAAAGTTTCTTTTTTTCCATGATGATATTTGCACGTCCATTTCATTTTGTCATTTTTACATTACTTTCTTTTTGAACAATAAAATAAAAAAACACACATCTCAACATATACTATCTTCAAGTTTTTTTCCAAAATAAGAAAGATGTTAAAGATAATGTAACAATTTGATGTGTAAATAACACCACTCTATTTTCTTTAATTTTATAGTTTTTGAATAAGTTGTTCACATTTTATTTTGGTTAAAATATATTTTTGATCTTTATACGTGACTCTAATTTTTAATTTGGTCTCTTTACAAAAAAAAATTAATTTAGTCTCGATATACAATCGTTTTTAATTTGATTTTTGCCGTTTGTTGTCGTTTATAATATATTAAAGTGTATGGACCAAATTAAAAATGAGTGTCATATATAAGAACCAAAATTATTTATAAGTTAAAATATACATTTGTTCAATATATATATCATTCATTTTTAACTTAGTCCTTATATTTTACAGTAATTTGGTCTTTATACTCACGATAACAAATGGCATGAATCAAATTGAAAACAATTATATGTATATGATCTAAATTAAATTTTTTTTTAAAGGGATCAAATTAAAAATAAGTGTCACGTATAACGATAAAAAAATATATTTTAAACCTCTATTTTTCTTTACTTTGAAAAGTTTAAACAAGTAATTCCCTTAGGGTTTGAAATAATTTAATATAGTTTTGAATATTGTTTTGGTTGTACAATGAAATGAGATTAAGTATTTTCTAGAGTAATTTTAAGGGTGCACTCCTATGTTGGCTTGGTTCATTAAGTGTTTATGGTAAACTTTTGTCAAAGAATAAATTTGATTCTGGATCTCAATTTGGAAAAGAGTATCGCTTTCTCTTGGCATTCACTAGTTCCCAGACTGATATTTAGGTAAGAACTTCAAGAGTTAATTTTGAATGAAACACGAAATTATGTCAATCGAAATTGAAATATTATTACGAAAGAAGTAACTAAGTAAAATAATGATAAATGAATGAAACAATGAAAAGGAAATTAATTGAAAGAACTTGTTTAGAAAATTAAAGTTTGCTTTTAAACTTAAGAAAACAATAAAATGAAAGCAATTAAATAACATGAAATGAAAATGAAGTAAACTTGACAGATAATGTAAAATACAAGAATGTAAAGAACAGAAATTGGAAGAAAGCGATGTAAAAGACAATGAAAGTAAAGTTGCAAGTATGTAAAGAACAGGGAAGTAAATTTACAAGAAAGTAAAGAAAGCGAGTAAATGAAAGCAATTAAAAGAACTCAAATGATATCGAAAGAATCACTTGATCTAGAGTAGAAAAGAGTTTGCAATAATGTAAAGATACTAAAAATAAAGTTGCATATATGTAAATGTGCAGAAAAGTAAATGTACAGAAAAATAATGAAAGCACGTAAATGAAAGTAATTAAAAGAAATCAAATGATCTCAAAAGGAACACTCAATCAGGAGTATAATAGATTTTGCAAAAAGTAAAAATTGGAAACGTAAACTTGAATTTAAAGTTGCATTAAAATTGTAAATGGTACATAAATGAAATTGGATGGAAACATACTTGACTAAACTTGTGTGTTTGCTCGAGATGTTGCTGGGACGTGAGAGCGTGAGTACAAGTGTTTGTAAGTAATGGATTTCCAACTCCTAAGTGTTTCCATCCTTTTGGTATTTATAGATATTCTAAGTAACTAACAATTCTACAGGATCTTGACATGTGTTTAAAACAAAGATAACTGCCTAATGATTATTAGTGATCCTTATCAAGTAATTGTCAGATCTTTGTCAACAATTCTCGTGCTACAAGTAACTGCTTAATCTTTGTCAACAATCCTTATATTGTCTTGATCTTGCACTTACAACTGCTGCTAACTTCCATTTCAAATTCAAATCATTTCTTTTAAATTCAAACTTGAATCTTCAAACATTTACTGGCTTTTGGTCGAGACCCCTTGTTTTTATTTTCAAAAATTTACTAAGTATAACTACTCTTCGAATCTCAATTTTTTATACTAACTCGAAGTATCATCTCTTATATGAGATCAAAATCATTTTTCTGATGGTAAATCAAAATTGTCATTTTGATAACTTCGAATTTTTACTATAACTTTGACTTTAGTCGAAGGTCTTAATATTTGAGACCTACTCGAAGCCACCACTTATGATATGAAGTCAAAAATATACCATTTTTTATATTAAATCGAAACTAATACTTGATAGTTTCAAGACTATTACAATTTTGACTCCAACCTGAAGTTATTATTTTTCATACCAAATCAAAACTACCATTTTGGTCTTCCAAATAAAAAATGTTATTTCGATAACATTACAATGATTCTAATAGAATCGTGTAAGTTCTTGAAGTAAGTCTTCAACTACACCTCAAAATTGTCTAAATCGAAAAGTATTATTTTTATACCTAATTACTTCTCGAGTCTTGGTTTTTGATACTAACTCGAAATTACCATTTTTGGTAATTTATCGAAATCATCATTTCGATCACTTCAAGTCTACAATTTTGATTCTAACAAAGTTAAAATGTGTATCCTTATGACTTAGTAACGTTCATTCGTACTAAACTTTACAATACACATTTGAAATTGTTTTAAATCAAAAAGTGATTATTTTTATACCAACATTAAAAAAATTAATTCCTCTATGCATTAGCTGAAGGGTTAAACGTCTAGATAAGATAGAAAGTACAAATCCTTAACCATAATTCCTTTGGTTATATAGTTTTGAATACATCTCTTGTTTCTGTTTTGTGTTTTTTTTTTTCTCTAAAACAGTTTTCTAGAATTATTTTGGAAGCAATTTTTAAAAACAATGACAATTTTTTAAAGATTGGTTTGGAATATTTGTTCTTGAAGCGTGTCCTTTTTTAAGAAGAAACAAACAAAACTCGAAAAACAACGTTGGTTTACCTTTCCAAATGATGTGAACAGAAACTTCAATGTTTTTGGAGTACATCGGCCTCTTTATTGAATCTAAAAGTGACCCACCATTTGGGTAAGCTTCTTACACAGAAAAAGCATCCACACACACAGACCTTTGTTTTTAATTTAAAGTTCGTTAATTGCGGAAGGTTAAAAAAAAAAATACTCACACACAAAAAAATGGGTTTGTGTTTTTTATTTTATTTTATTCCTCTGAGTTTGAACTTTGAAGCCATCGTTCAGCTACAAGATTTGATACATTGTCTCATATTTTTAACATATGCGTATACATCACATGTTTAACAGTTAGGCGCATATTTTAGTATTTTATAATTCTCATGTAATTAATTAATTAATTAATTAATATTAATTTAATCATATATAGTTCACATTTTACTTTCTTTTATTTCATATTACATTTTATTAATTTTATTAATATTAATATCAATTAATAATTATTTTAATTTAATATATAAATTATAAAATTATTGAATTAATTAAATTAAATAATTTATCAACCTCTTTACTTAAAAATTATGAAAATTTCATATTTCATATTATTATTTTTGTCACAGTTTTTAAATTTTAAAATTAGCACATAATACTATATTATTCTTATAACAAATTAGTATTAGTCTTGTACAATATAATATTATTATTCAAATCCTATAACATCATAATATATTTATCATCTATCATACCAACATACAGATACTAACAAATAACAAGTATACTATACATATAAATATACATTTAAGTATACATATAAACACGTATTCAAAATATAAACATCATATACATACATGCATACATATACATATACATATTATAAATAAATATAAAATTCTAATAAAAAAATAAACAAAAATAACATACAAGTTCCACGTCATGCACCCACGTCTCTCGTGCACCACACCCACGTCCACGTTCACGTCCAAATCTCCCATGCACCACGTCCACACCCATGTTCAAAGATGTGACGACTTAGGGTGGACTCACATAGACTGCCCAAGCACCACCACACTGGGAACTAACGATGAAGATGGTGGTGCAAGGCAGTAGAAGTACTGACAATCGCAATTTGGGATGGGTGGCTAGAATGGGACGAAGGAGGACATCGCAGTGGCCGGAATGAGAGGAATGAGGACGTCGCGCGGAGAGAAAATGGGAAAGAAAATGCAGAAATGGAAGGGAAGTTGCCATGCTTGGCTCTTATACAAAAAAATTCTGATGGATTAGTATCCGTCGGATCGGTCTAAATCTTTCCAGGGATTTTTTTGAATTTTCGACAACTAATCCACTTAAAACCTCAGAATAAGTAACCAGTTCATTTACCAGAGTATTCTGACAACTAATTTCCAATGGATCAGTAGCCAGTAATTGGCTGGTGCTCCTCCTCGAAAGTTGGAGAACTTCTTTTTTAAAGGAAATAATCCATAGGAAAACTTTGAGAAAAGAAACGGGTACATTTATTGGCGGATTAGTTGTTGGAAAAGTAAAAAATTAGTGGTGGTTTTATTTTCTGAAAAATTATGTTAGAAATTTATTTTCTTTTATATTTTATTATTTTTTTTGCTTGATGATTGGTTTTTTGGTGAATTTGCCCACCAGATAAAACCGTCGCTAAATGCTAAACTTATTGTAATGACAATTATATGTTGTTGAAATTTGAACCCCTTCAACTCTTTCCCCCCCCCCCCCTTAAAGTATCTCCCATCCGATAAGTGAAAGATTATTCTGGGGTGTGGTTAGGCGTCTAAGTGGGAGATCTCTTCTAACAGTGTTATTTTTATATACATAAATCCCCAAATTGAATTTAAGACCATATACTTAAGGGACTCGAGACCCTTTCACTCACACCAACAAACATTGGTAAACCTCTTCAACTTAGGCTGCGTTTGGTGGACAGGATAAGGAAGACCTGATAGTATTAGTTAATACTATCAGGCCTTGTCAAGTGTTTGGTGGTTTTACTTGATAGTATAATCAAATCAGGTTAAACTTTTTTTATCATATTATGACCTGATTATTTTATCCTCTCCCCCACTTCTTGATTAGACCTGATAAGATATCTCTTCCCACCATACTCCTCAACTTCATCCCTCTTAGTCCAAGCCTCTCCTTATCTGCCAAGAACCCCATCCTCACCGCCCTTCTCCTTCCCCGACCAACAAACCCCTTCGCCACCACCAAACTGACCACCTTGCCACCATTGATTCACCATAGCTCGCCGCCTCCCCTATGCGTCGTCCAAGCTAGCAACACCAGACACCACCAGATCTCCACCGATGACCAACCATAGCGCCATTTGCGACGAATCTAGGTTGAGGGCACAATTGGTGGTTGCGCATCGCCAGTGACAAGAGCGACGTTCTGGTTCATGGGTACAGCTGAGATGGACAGTTTTGGGTGGTTCGTGCACGGCGGATTTGGTGGTGCTGCTTGTGGTGGTCGATGCGACTCTGTAATCTAAACAAGGGGGCAGACTTGTGGCTCTGCGTGGGTGGGTGACACAAATCTGAGCAATGGTCGTGGTGCGCGGTGGCTATAGGACGGCTTGGTCACTGCTACTTGAAGTGGGGGAAGATGGTGGACTCACGTTCTGTTCAGTGTTGATTATGGTGTTGACTAGTAGTTCACAGTTGTTGTACGATAATGACGAGTTTGCTGTGTTTGGATTGGTAATGCGGCTATGTGGTTGTGGAGACTCGGGGTTTGGTGTGTTTGGGTTGATATTTGTCGGATGAGATAGTGAGGGAGGTAAAAGGTAGTATGGTCATAATAGATAATTGCATATACTATCAAGTTATTTATATTATTTGCATCAAATATTTGATAGTATAAGAGTTTATCAGTTTGTTTATACTATCAGACCTTATCATATTATATTATACTATCATATCTTAGTATTATACTATCAGGTGTACCAAATGCAACCTTAATAACAAAGAAATGGGAGTTAGTAACATTCAATACCAATGGTCATTAGTGTCGGTTTTGTTTAGGATGAAAAGATTTAATATAGCCAATTGTTGCAGTAGCATGAGGCCATGCCATTTATACCAACTTGTTTTTTATGACTATCGATGTGTAAAGAAATAGGAAAAAAAAGTTAAATTATTCTTTTAATTTCTATTTCTTTAATTTTTAAATAGATATCTATAATTTAAACACTTTTAATGGAGTTTCTATACTTTAAAAAAAAATTAAATAAATCCTTATTGACTAACGACTATTAAATTGTATTAATGGATGTTTTACTGTTATTTGCAAGCTAGTTTGTGTTGTTGTTATAGGTTTCAGGACTTAATTAAAAAATTTATAATTAGTGGGATCTAATTAAAAACATTTAAAATATAGGGATTTATTTAAAAAAATTTAAAAGTATGAAGACTTAATTAAAACCTTTTAAATTATAAAATTCTATTTAAAAATTCTATTAAAGGAACAAAAAGTATAATTTAACCCAAAAACAAATTTAGAAGATGTAGCTAAAGAGGTAAACAAGCTTGAATTCAATAGTTAAGAACTTTGTAATCAATCCGAATAGAAGAGATTCTCATTTTTAAATATGTGATCCTAAATTTAATTTTAAGATTTATCTTAATAAAAATGACATTATTAAAAATAATTTTTATTTTGACACTTAATCATATTTTTAAGTATTAATTTCATACTTATTAAATAACAATATTCTGCAAACAAAAAAAAAAACCTTTTATAATGTCCAGGATTCAAGCATGTGGAAAAATATTTATGAAGAGAGAGAACTCATTGTACGAACAATCTGGTCTTGCTCCTAATCAAAGGTATGAGAAAATCTCGTCCGATAAAAAAGAAAAGAAAAAAGAAAAAGGATAAAAAATCACAAGTCGATCTCGCAAGAAGCAAATGCTTGTTCCGCGAAAACGCAATTGGTGTTTTTTAATTGTTAATCATTCGGTTAGTCTTTCTAATAAATTAATGGACATGAATGATAAAATATCCAGTTTAGTTACGTAACAAAAGTCCAAAAGTAAAAATACTTGCCTTTTCTTCTGTAGAGTAAATGGAAATTTTAGTTAGTAAAATTATTTTTTACTTATGTTTGGAAAAGATTATCTTTCAAAAATAATTATTTATTTTTTAAAAATTATTTTTAAAAAATTAATTATAATTTATTTTAAATTAATTAATTAATTCAAACGCATAATTTCTAATTTATCATATTAATTCTTTTTCACTTTTTTTTATCTTATTTTATTTCCTAAAAAGAACTAACTTGATACAAATTTCATAAATTTAAAAACTAACTTGTACACATAAATAAATTCAACAATTAAACGGTGACTGAGAGATAATTCCAGGAATAAGTTGCATGTTTACTCTTTCTTCTATTTTTTTTTATTGAAAGGAGAATTCAATAGTCAATTGATTTGCAAATTAATTTGATAAAATAGTTCCATAAAAATAGAAAATTGCTAGTGAGCCCAGAAAGTAAGTAACACAGATAACTCGAAATAGAATGATAAGTAATGGATTCCACACTTATAATCATATATTTAAAATGTAACTAATTTGTGATCATTTTCAAATTGTGTTTTTCGGTTCATCTGAACTGTAGAGCCATCCAGGCTCTGTAGCATAACCCGTAAAAATAATGATAAGGTAAACTTTTTTACACACTAACACCCTTATATTAACATTAGATTTTGATAAAAAGAAGTTTTATAAAACTTAAGGCGTTAATGCAATTAACCTATTGATATTATTGTACAAAAAAATGCATTTTATTTATCATAATAGATTTTACAAACTATTTATATAGCTTTTAGACTCTCTAACACTAGAAAGCCCAAATATGATTTTAAATAAAATTTATAACAATTACCTGTTCATCATTTAAATGTGTAAGCGCTAATTTTCTCATGTCTTTCTTCTGATAATTATTTTTCAGAGCTCAAAGTAAATTGAAGAATTTAATCAAACCACAGAGCATTTCTAAAACTCTGTAATCACAAATCATATACTTCTCTCACTTAACTCTCAGCACTTAATTAGGCTTTCAAATGCTCAGGACTTCTTTATTATTATTTTTCATTTTTCATTTTTTTGGGTACATTTCTTGATATTTCTTTAAGTAGACAACATGTAACCAAGAAAACAATAGCCGCAAAGAAATGGCTGCTCAATAGGCCTTTTCCCATGCAAGCCAGCAAATGCTTTATGCTTTTGCTTCTCCTTATTAGATGTATCAACCTAGCCATTATGGTGCATTGAACACGATGATGGGGCTCCTCACTTGGAATTTACCATCGTCCCAAACCAAAGAAGCTGATTCAATAGACTGTTCTATTGCTCCATCAATAGTGAGCACAAATGTTCGCTTTTGGCCAAGAGAAGTGAATGACAAAACACTCGGGTTCACTTGGATTTTTAGTCCTTGAGGAGCAGTCACAGTAGCTTTATATGTGGACGTTGGTAACCCAACATTTGTGACAGTCCGGTTAAAACTGCCAATTACATTGGGTTTGGAGCTTGGGGCTTGAAGAGCAAAAGAAGGATAGTTTAGATCCCTTGCTGTTCCATAAGTTGTCTCAGAACAACTACTGTTATCCCCTGTGATGAGTTGTAAAGTCCTTGAACTATAGCCTTGTCCACATAAAAATCTTATGTAGTCATTTTCACCAGCATCATATACTAAACCAGGATTCAAAGCCTTGGAAGGATCAATTTGGCCTGCTCCATAAGCGAATTCTGCATCACGGTTAGTCAAGGGACTCAGCTGTTTAGCTGCAAGGATCGCACAGAAGAAGTTTAGTTTTCTTTCTGCATAAAAATATTAATTGAAGTGTCACTATTAATTTCTATTACACCTGTTGTCATTAAAGCAGAACGGATAGCAGCTGGAGACCATGTAGGATGAAATGATTTTATGTACCCTGCTGCCCCAGACACATGTGGGCATGACATTGATGTTCCTGAGATAATATTGAACTGTAATATTCTTTTGTCACCATCAATTCCAGAAACAGGTGAAATTGGAGACCAACTAGCTATAATGTCAACTCCGGGAGCAATTAAATCCGGCTACAACATAAAAAAATAATGAATAAAATTGTTATAGCAGAAATTGTTACATGATAGAGGACAAATTCTTATATATAAAGTTAGAGCACTAAAATTGGTTATATTTGATTAATTACATCATTAATTATGGTATGTTATAATAACTAACTAATTACTAATTAAATATAATAATTATTTATTAATTAATAATGTAATTGGTGAAATATACTTAATTTGGGTACTTCAAGTTTATGCAAGAATCTCTACTACACGATCAGCATAAAATAACATAATTTTGATGGAATATAAAAATAGTTGTTGAATAGAATAAATTGATAGGATCACTTGTACATCTAAAATTCAATAAGAATATTTGACTGTTTAGCATTTTTGATAGGGATATCTTTAATTTAAGTAATTCATAAAGTTACCTTGAGAATTTCAGGTGTAACTAAGTTTGGACCCCTTGACGAGAAAGAGGCCACTAGAGGGGCCGAAGTATCTTTTAACTCATCACTCTTGAATATGGTTGCAGTTGGAGTCCTGCAAATTGTTTTAAGCAATCCACCTTAGATAAGTCTGGTTCTCTGAATTCTTATTAGTCTATATGAAATCTTCAGTTTTTATACCTTGTAGTGTTTATGTAGTCATATACACTTGTACCATCCTTCAAGTCAAGGTAAGATCCAGGCAAGGGAAAAGAGTAAGCAGTATCTCTAGAAGTTTGACCTTGTGTCACGAAACCAACAGCACCAGCGTAAAAGGGGCCTGTCCCTTTGGTTCTGCCCTCGCAGAGAACAATTTTACCCTTCACCAAATTTTGATCCAACGAATTGATTGAGCAAAGCCTGCAATTTGGTAATAATTTCATTAACAAATTATAGATTTTTCATTTTTGGAACGTTTCCACTTTTCAATCAGAGTTCAAATTTTTATGTTTATTGTAAAAAAAAATTACACTTGCATCTAATGATGTGATGTTACATCATTTAATGAGTTTGATAACATGGGGTGTCAAACTCATTAAATGTTGTCGCAAGACATCATTGGATACAAGCGCAAAACTTTTTCACTACCAGTACATCTGAAGTTTTGGAGCTCACACCATTATTTGTAGTTTTGTACTAATATTGTTTGGCCATAGCGTAATGTTTTACATTGTTAAGTTTAAGGACATCAAGGCTAGTTACCTGGATGAAGATCCATCGATGCCTTCTTTAGTATTTGGTGCATCTCCACCAAAGATTATAGGATATAATTCTCCCTTAAGGTCAAATGTATTTAATGAGATTCCCTAAACATGGAACAAAGAGATTGACATTATTCCTAATGTTATAACTTTATATGAAAAGAGAACTTTTAAATAAAGATTCATATAGCTCATCAAATTACAAACCGAATTAGCTTAGCTTGCATTCAAAAAATGAGGCCATGACTTGACCTTAAGTTTTGAAGTAAGCGACAAGAAGATGAAATGAGGCTTGTTGTAGCATTGGATAGAGAATGTACTTTACCTCATAAGTTCTGTTGTCACCTAATTCAACCTTGGTAACAAACTTCCTGTCTATGGTGCTTGCAGCCACTGAAATTGACCAAGGTGATAAATTCATTACAGAAGCAGGCCTTGGACCTGAGTTCCCTGCTGAAAATACTGTCAGTATTCCGTTTCTCATAGCATGAAAAGCTCCAATGGATATTACATCCCTAAAATAGTTAACATCACTGGATCCTCCAAGTGAAACTGACAATATGTCAACCCCATCTGCAATTGCATCATCAAATGCGGCAAGAATGTCTGCATCACCACATCCATCAGACCAACACACTTTATAGACAGCAAGGCGTGCTGATGTAGCCCCACCTCTTGCTGTTCCTTGTCCAAGGCCTAACATGCTTGCCATGCTAACAGGGTTCCCAGCTGCTGTTGATGCTGTATGAGTCCCATGACCATCTGAATCTCTTGGAGACTTGAGATCTTCATCACTCAACGATTCATCACCTGCAGATCTGTAATACTTAGCACCGATGATTTTACTGCAAGAACATAACAACATCTGTTAGTAGTGTATTTTTTTGTCTTTCTCTCTTTGCGTCTTGAATATTCTACATGTGTTTTAGTATATACTTATTGCAAGTGAAATTAGATGTTTGGCATGTGCCCTTCCATTTACTAGGTGGTGGACCAAATCCTTTATCATTGAAACTGTCAGATTCTGGCCAGATTCCAGAGTCAATTACTCCAATGATGATATTACTTTCTGTAGTTGTTCTTTGCACTAGTTGTGGAAAGCCAATAAAATCCCAAGACCTTGTTGTATGTAGTTGTTTCTTTTCATTAGGAAAGACAGACACCACTTCATCAAGTCCTACAGTACAAATTTTCTTGGTTATTAAATTTACAAATCCAAGCAGAAAGAACAATAAAGTTTTGAAGAGGATAGCATAGTCTTATGCAAACACCAGTCATTCTATCAGCTTCTTCCTCTGTCAGCTTCGCAACAAAGCCATTGAAACTACGTTTGTAGTGGTGCAATACAGACTTAGGCACAGCATTGCTGAAATTGTGAATACAAATCAAGAAAAAAATTAGGACAAAGAAGTCAAGGGATACATTTTTAGTTCAGTTTTTTTTTCCAACTGCAACTTTAGACACTCATAACATTAGAATCCTTTTTTTGTTGTTACATTTTCTTTGACCAGTTTTTGTAGTAAGTCTAGTCTCATTCAACTCTGATTCAATCACAAGGTGAATTTAATGGAAGTATCCTACTGTCAAGTGATTAGTTACTACCTAAGAATAATGCCAACCAACTTATTCAAAAATTTAGTGTCTAAAATTTTGGTGGAATATCATAACCTGTCTGCAACTTCTTGTAGCATGTTTTTGTAGAGGGACAACGAAGAAGCTTCATCTTTCATGCTATTACCAGCGTAGACAATGTAAGTCTGCATTCAAAACATAATTATCAGAAACAAGAAAAATGCTCGTCTTTAGCTAAATTAAGCCATCAAAAACATGAACCATGGGAATTTGAAAGCCAAGAAAAAACAATAGGGAGGAAGCCCCGTCATAGAAAGTGAAAGTTATGTGGGTGATAAAGAGAGATGAAGTATATTTGCCTTCAGGTCATCTGGGGAAGTTGAGTGACATATCAGCAGAAGTGAAGTAAAGGTAAGGAGGAGAAGCAAAAGAAGAGTAGAGGATGTACTGTCCATTGTCAGGCTAGTAACGAATACATAGAAGAAAAATGGCTGATGTTGGGTGTTTATATACATGCCCGTGGACCATATTCCTTTGCATACTCCATATGTTTTCTGAGTTTTTTTTCTTTGATTTTTTGCTTTAAGAAACCCCCACCAATCAAAGGAAAGAAACAGAATATTCTATAAGAAAGGAAAGTCTTGGTCAAGTGCACAAGCTCCTGGATGTTAGGAAATTTAGGTTTCCTAATTGATGTTGGAAATCATATTTAATTGATAATTATATTAACTATTTAATTTATTGGACTTGTTGTAAAGTGATCTAATTTAGTAAGTCTGTAGACTTCACAACTTAGATGTGAACTTAATGTGTAGATACCATATTGGCCCATTAAGAAATTATAAGAACCCTAATTGGTTAATATACGTCAGAAACGGTTATGGTTTTCAATATATCAAATCATAACACAGTTTCTTTTTTCCCCATCTAGGAGAGAGACGACGGTCGTGATAATTATGATTTTTAACATATTAATTATCCACACAATTACCTTATTAATGATGTCCAGATTGTAATTAAGTGATCTTAGCACTCATTTAGATCATTGGGTTGAATTGGGTTTTAAAGCAAAATTTTTGGATTTTAATGCATATTGATAGTGGTTCATTATTTTGACCATAACTTGAGTTGTAGATCTCTGATTTTGATATTCTTTATATGCTAGGAAAGATGAGAAAAAGATCTACAAGTTTTGTGAAATGTCAAATTGGAAGATTCGGATGTTTACGTGGTCAAATACAGCCTTGAAGTTTGACCAGCGATACTATTACGAATTCTAGACACACCTTCACTATTTTGGGCATATCATACTCATTTCAAGCCCAAGTTAAGCATATGAGCACTCCTTGGAAAGCTTACTTCAAAGGCTATCTGATGGACTTGATTTGAATTAGAGATTGTGACAGAAATCCAAAAGATAGAAATGTGGAAAAAGTGGAGGAATCATTGGAAGGTGGGAGACACACTTTCATAATGAGAAAATAATTCATTGGAAGGTGGGAGACACACTTTGATAATGGAGGAATAATTAACAAAAGTGGGTGAACCACTTTTGACTCTTAGTGAATGATTAAGAGGAGAGCAATCAGATTTGTGAAAGAATAATGAAGAGCTTCTACGTAGAGTGTGGTGATTGTAGTTTTATTTTTTGATTTTGGGAGACTTCTCTTCCTCTCCTCCTCTCTCTTTGTTATTTTCATTTTTGTATGGCTCTTGAAGGTTCTCCAATGGTGATGGCTATGGAGAGATAAACTTCTTTAATCAATCCAAGAGATTGACATTCTTGATGATTAATCTTGATATCTTGTTTTAATTGCTATACATTCATCTATTAATCAAGTTTCTCTTTCTCTTCTTCTCTTGTTTAAATTCTGATTTAATGGTTAATTTGATTGGGATTTGCATATGTTAATTGCGTAATTATCATGTGCCAAGAGATGAATTCAGAGGTTAAATAATGCATCAAAGGTGTTTGATGAAATATTTAGCTTGGTTGGATCTTAGTTTTTAAGTTAATTTGGGTTTTTGGATGGATGCTTAATTTGTCTAACATTATTTAATTGAATTCTAGAAGCGTTTCTAGTAGAAGATCCATGGATCATTGAGAGGTGTCTTGATGTGATCTAAGATCAAGGATTTGGTTGATAGTTGAATGGATCTATAAAGATCAAGGATGGATTAAAATCAAGATTGGTTAATTCTCTTGGATTGGTTGTTTTCCTAATCTTGTTTACTCATTTTAATTGCTCTGTTGTTTAATCTTGCAAAACTTTTCTCCCCTGTTTATTAACCTCTTAATCTGACTTCATAATTAGAATGATCTACGAGCTCGATCCAGTGTTACCTTATGCTACAAGTAATTTTGATAAATCGGTTATAAATTGATTTAAATTTAGTAATCTCGACAGTTGTCAAATTTTTTGCGCCGTTGCCGGGGATCATTCTGATTTTGTTCAATCTTATTAAGAGTATATTTAACTACTAAACGCTCACTAACCTTTGTGTTGCTGTGTTTTGGTGATTTTTAAGAGAAAACGGGTGATTACGGGTCACTTTGTAGAATTTCGTATTGACAGAAAATGTGCGCAGAATACGCTGAAACTTGGTCAGTTGAAGGAAAATGGCCTAATAAACAAGACTCACAGTAAACTGTGAGATCACCCATGTTTTTCCAAAAATCCATCGTTTAGACCAGTTTTTTAATTTTAATATTTTTTATTACATTTTTTAGTTTCATTTTTGTGTAGTTTTCATGTTGTACAAGTCTCATAATTTTTAAAAATCATTGCATAGGTCAATTAGATTTATTTTGGTATATTTTTATTGTTATCTAGTGTATTTTGCTTGTTTACTGATTTTGTATTTTTTTGTGTTTTGATTGATGCATGACTAGGTCTAATCCTGATATCTTGCTTGAATTTGATACTGAGATTGATAGAACATTGCATAGGTTGATTAGAGCTTGTAGGCTAAGTGAAAGAATTAGTTCTAAATTTAGTTGTGACATTGAATCTGAGGGTGCACTTGAGATCTTAACTGATTCTAAAATCATGGCTGATAATAGGCAAAATAGGACTCTTAAAGAACTTGCTGCTCCTGATGTAACTTACCAGTCTTTATGCATTCAATATCCTGATCTTGATACTAACTTTGAGTTAAAATCTGGATTGATACACTTGTTGCCCAAGTCTCATGGTCTTGCAGGTGAGGATCCCCATAAGCACTTAAAGGAGTTCCATGTGGTCTGTTCAACCATGAAGCCGCATGGAATCTCTGAGAAGCATATCAAGTTGAGGGCATTCCCTTTCTCTCTTGCTGATGTAGCCAAGGATTGGTTGTTCTACCTTTCACCAGGTTATGTCACGAGTTGGGATGATATGAAGAAGTTATTCTTGGATAGGTTATTCCCTGCATCCAGAGCAGCTGCCATTAGAAAAGACATTTGTGGCATAAGGCAAATGACTAGTGAGACCTTGCATGAATATTGGGAGAGATTCAAGAAGCTGTGTTTGAGCTGTCCCTACCATCAAATTAGTGATCAGCTCTTGATTCAATATTTCTATGAGGGCTTGCTGTCGATGGATAGAAGTATGGTGGATGCCGCATCTAGAGGTGCCTTGGTGGATAAAACCCCTACTGCAGCAAGAGATTTAATAGCAAATATGGCAGCCAATGCTCAACAATTTGGCACAAGAATCCTTACCTCCACCAGAGGAGTCAATGAGGTTCAATTGTCTCAAGTCGACCAACAGAGAATGGAACACAGACTTGATGAATTGACTTCTTTGGTGAGGCAATTAGCAGTGGGACAACATGTACCAGTTTTTGTACAAGAGCTTGCAAGGGTGTGTAGCATTTGCTCTTGTTCATCTCATCCTACTGATGCATGCCCCACACTTCAGGATAGTGGTTCTGTTTTTCCAGAGCAGTCAGTTGCAGCAGCTAGTATTTTTCCTGGTAGACCTCAATATCAACAGTCCCAGCAGCCAAGATATGATCCATTTTCTAATACTTATAACCCTGGATGGAGGGACCATCCTAACTTGAGATATGGGAATTCTGGTCAGCAACAACAACTCCAACAGTAGCAGCAATTTAGATACCAAGATGTAGGTCCTAGCAACAAATACCAACCAACTGCATTCATACAACAACAAACTGTGCAGCCACCTATGTAGCAGCCCCTCATGTTGCCAAGTCCAGCAACCACTCCATCCGAGCCATCATTGGAAGATTTGATGAAATAAATGACCACAAATAATGTTCAGTTCCAGTAAAATATCAATGCCACCATTCAAAACCTACAAACTCAGATTGGGCAGCTGGCCACCACTGTGAGTGAGCTGAAAAGCCAAGGGTCGAGCCAATTGCCTTCACAAATAGTCAGTAACCCAAGAGGCAATGTAAGTGTCATTACCTTGAGAAGTGGTAGAGAAATTGATGGTCCTAATTTGTCACAACCAGAGCTCCCATTGCAGCAACCAGATACTGAATCAATCCAGAAGAAATGTGCAGAGAATTCAGACTTGGTCATTCCACTATTCTTCCCAAATAGAGTGACACAGTCCAAGCAGATAGCACAAGCAGAAATGGAAAAGGAAGTCATGGAGACATTCAGGAAGGTGGAAATCAATATTTCCCTCCTAGATGCAATCAAGCAAATTCCTAAGTATGCCAAATTCCTCAAGAAGTTGTGTACTCGCAAAAGAAGACTTAAGGGTACTGAGAAGGTCAGTATGGGCAGAAATGTTTCTGCGATGATTCAGCCAAGCATACCAAAGAAATGCAAAGATCCTGGAACTTTCACAATCCCTTGCACTATAGGCAATTTCAGATTTGACCATGCAATGCTAGATTTGGGTGCTTCTATCAATGTCATGCCTATGTCAGTGTATAAGTCTTTGAACGTTGGCACCTTACAACCCACTGGTATAGTGATTCAGTTGGCAAACAGGACCACTGCTCATCCTGCTGGAGTGCTGGAAGATGTGTTAGTGTTGGTGAATGAGCTGATTTTCTCAGTGGACTTCTACATTCTGGACATGGAAGATGGGTCTTCAACAAATCATGCTCCATTGATTCTAGGAAGACCATTCCTCAAGACAGCCAAGACCAAGATAGATGTGCATGCTGGCACCCTTTCTATGGAATTTGGTGAAGATATGGTACAGTTTAATATTTTTGATGCCATGAGACATCCCCTTGAGGAGCATTTAGTTTTTCATGTTGATGTGATTGAAATGCTTTTTGATGATACTTATGCTGATATGAGTGCTGAATTTTCTGATATTACTGACTTTCTGGATTCTATCACTTGTGATATGTGTTAGCTGTGATACTGAACCATGTGTTGCATGTGCTGAGATTTATGCAGTTATGAGTGATGATGCAGGTGCTTATTTGACTGATGCAGCATATGAAAATGTGAGTCAAAATTATGTCGAATTTAATGCTGCTGAGTTACTTGTTTCAAATAGCTTGCTACCTTCTATTGTGCATCCCCCATCCTTAGAGCTAAAGACTTTGCCAGACCACCTTAAATATGCATATTTGAAAGATGGTGAGAAGTTTCCAGTGATTGTCGCTAAGAATCTACAACCTGAACAAGAAGAAAAATTGCTGCAGGTTTTGAGGCAGCATAAGCGGGCCATCATATGGACACTTGCAGACATTCCTGGTATTAGTCCCTCCACATGTATGCATAGGATTTTATTGGAGGAAGGTACCAAGCCAGTGAGGCAGCCCCAAAGGAGACTAAATCCCCTGATTCTGGATGTGGTGAAGAAGGAAGTGACCAAGCTACTGCAAGCTGACATTATTTATCCCATATCCGATAGTAAATGGGTGAGCCCAGTGCAAGTGGTTCTAAAGAAATTTGAAGTCACAGTAGTTACAAATCAGAACAATGAGCTCCTACCCACAAGAATCCAGAACAGTTGGCAAGTGTGCATTGATTATAGGCGACTTAACCAGGTCACTAGGAAATATCATTTTCCATTGCCTTTCATTGATCAGATGTTGGAGAGATTGGCTGGTAAGTCGCATTACTGTTTCTTAGATGGATATTCGGGCTATTTTCAGATTCATATAGCCCTAGAAGACTAAGAGAAGACCACTTTCACCTGCCTATTTGGAACATTTGCATACAAGAGAATGTCCTTTGGTCTGTGCAACGCTCTGGGAACCTTTTAAATGTGTATGGTCAGTATCTTCTCTGAATTTTTAGAGAGTTGCATGGATGTATTTATGGATGATTTTACTGTCTATGACTTTTCCTTTAATGCATGTTTGGATAGTTTGGCTCGAGTTTTGCATAGGTGCATTGAAACTAACCTTGTCCTGAATTTTGAGAAATGTCATTTCATGGTAGAACAGGGTATAGTTTTAGGGCATGTAGTATCTAGCAAGGGTGTTGAGGTAGATCCTGCAAAAATAGATGTCATTTCATGCCTATCTTACCCCACATGTGTGCGGGAGGTTCATTCTTTCCTTGGTCATGCAGGTTTCTGTCGGCAGTTCATAAAGGATTTTAGCAAAATTGCCCTTCCATTGTCCAACTTGTTGCAAAAGGATGTAGAGTTTCACTTTGACCTGAGATGTAAGGATGCCTTCAATCACTTGAAGCGAGCATTGACCAATACACCTATCATCTAGCCACCAGATTAGACACTCCCATTTGAACTCATATGTGATGCCTCTAATTATGCATTGGGAGTTGTCCTTGCACAGAGAGTCGATAAAGTACCTAATGTCATTTCCTATACTTCGAGGACTTTAGATGCTGCACAAGCCAACTACACTACAACCGAAAAGAAACTTTTAGCAATTATTTTTGCTTTAGATAAATTTCGATCATATTTGCTTGGTCCTAAAATGGTTGTATTTTCAGATCATGCAGCTTTGAAGTTTCTCCTGAAAAAGCCCGATGCAAAGCCTCGGTTGATTAGGTGGATGTTGCTCTTACAGGAGTTTGATATTGATATCAGAGATAAGAGTAGAGTAGAGAACCTAGCGGCAGATCACTTGAGTCAGATTGAGAGAGAGGCAAATTCTTCTCCTATCCATGATGCCTTCCCTGATGAGAAACTTTTCAAGATGCAAGGTAAGATCCCTTGATTTGCAGATTTGGTTAATTTCTTGGTTGCTAGAGCATTACCTGCACATTTCACTAAGACACAGATTGATAAACTGAAAAGTGAATCAAAATATTATGTGTGGGATGACCCTTATTTATGGAGATTTTGTAGTGACCAAGTCATTAGGAGATGCATTCCTGATCATGAGTTTAATTCTGTTCTTAGCTTTTGTCATGCATTTGCCTGTGGTGGACATTTTGGACCTACTCGTACAGCTAGAAAAGTTTTGGACTCTGGATTATATTGGCCCACTCTATTTCATGATGCATATTTGTTTTGTAAATCTTGTGAACAATGCCAGAGAATAAGGAATATTTCTCGTAGGAATGAGATGCCCCAACAACCTTTGTTGTTCTGTGAGATATTTGATATTTGGGGTATTGATTTTATGGGTCCTTTTCCTGTGTCATTTGGTTTTGTTTACATTCTGCTTGCTGTGGATTATGTATCTAAATGGGTGGAGGCAAAAGCCACTCAGACTGATGATTCCAAAGTTGTTGTAGATTTTGTTAGATCACATATTTTCTGCAGGTTTGGAGTCCCAAAAGCCATCATTAGTGATCAGGGTTCGCACTTCTGTAATCGGAGCATGGAAGCCTTGATGAAAAAGTATGGAGTCTTGCACAGAGTTTCTACACCTTACCATTCCTAGACTAATGGGCAAGCCGAGGTCTCCAACAAAGAAATCAAGCAGATACTTCAGAAAACAATTCAACCTAACAGAAAAGACTGGAGCAAAAGACTTGAGGATGCTTTATGGGCTTACAGGACTGCCTATAAGACTCTGATTAGGATGTCTCCTTATCGGATTGTTTTTGGCAAAGCATGCCACTTGCCGGTGGAAATTGAGCATCGCACATTTTGGGCAGTAAAGAGGTGTAACTTGGACCTAAATCAAGCGGGCATGGAGCGAAAGCTACAGTTGCAGGAATTGGAGGAGATCCGCTTAGAGGCTTATGAGAGTTCCAAACTTTATAAAGAGAATACCAAAGCCTTCCATGATAAGATGATCATGAGAAAAACATTTGAGATTGGTCAAAAAGTTCTCATCTATAACTCCCGCCTCAAGCTCATGCCCGGGAAGCTCAGATCTAGGTGGCTTGGTCCATTTGTTGTTACTAAGATTTTTCCTTATGGTGCTGTGTAGGTTACAAGTGAGAATACTACCAAAGCTTTCACAGTCATTGGACATCGCCTCAAACTATTTTATGAGGGAGCTCAAGAGGACATTTTGGAGGAGGTCCACTTACAAGAAGTCGTCTACCCCACTTGATAAGGATGTTTTTTTCCTTTCCTCTCTTTTATTTTACTTGTCCTTCATTAATTGATGATTTTGATGGAATTTTGTTTTTCTTGTGAGCTTTTGCGGACAATGTACAATTTAAGTGTGGGGGAGGAATTTTAGCATTTTGTTTTTATTTTTGTTTTCAATTTTAATGCTTCTGCTGTTTTTGCTATTTTGATATTTCAACCCCGTTGTTTATTTTTCTGTTACTATTTCTGTTATTATTTTGGTTTTGTTTTCTGTGTTTGTTTATTGCAAAAAAAAACAAAAACAAAGATGCAAACAAAAATTAAAAAGAAAAAAGAAAAAGAAAAAGAAAACAAAAACAATGCTTTGAAAGAAAAATGTGTTTTTGAATGGATTTTAAGCTGTGTTAAAGTAATGAGTAGAAATAAATCAAGTAAAAGGTTCATGGTTTGAATTGGTAGATTGAGTTTGATAGATGCATACCTTGTGAGTTTTTGAGCATATTGGTGGATTTTAACATTCATTCTCCTCTTTCTTGTGTGATTTTCATTCATGTGAATTGATCACTCTAGAACTTGTTTTGATTCTTTTTGAGACTACATTTTTACTTACATGCATAAATATGATTGAGGCCTTTTTTCTTTTATTAGCTACTTTAGCTAAATAGTCAACCCTGTATTATTTCCTTTGTTTAACCCCCTTGAGCCTACTTGTCTATTCTTTGTTTTAGTTCAGTATATGCCTTATGTGAAAAACCATGTTTTACTTTACCTTAGAGAATGGAAGAGCATTGGTTCATTTTCATTGGAGGAGCTCTTTGGCTTGTGAATAATTAACAGTTCAAGTATGGGGGTTGTACAATATTGATTAGTGTGTGTGTGCAATATTCAAAGTGTTTGAAGAAAAAAAATATTTAAAAAAATAAAGAAAGATAAAAAGAAAAAAAATTGCAAGAGAGGTTGAATTTTTCAGAAAAAAAAAAGAAGGAAAGTGAAGGAAATATGTGAAGAGAATGTGTATTTGGAGTTGGGGGATAAAAATTCATGTTTGTTACTTGTCATTTGAATTCCTTCCTAATGCTCTTTTATTCTCTTAGGTGTTTAACTTTTCATATCCATATTGTTTCCTTTCCTTACCTTGGTCCCATTTCAACCTTGAATAAAGTCCTCTTGATTTTTGTGTGCATGTGTTTTGAGTAGTGGAGAAGTAGAAAATAAGCAAGCTTATGGTAGTGCAATTTTCATGAATTGAATTGAGTGAAATACTTAACCCGTAAACACTTGAGGGATTGAGAGTGTATCTTGTGAGAATCTATCATTCTTGATTCATTCTTTTAAAATTGATGATACCTTGCTTGTTCCCTTAAATCTTTAGCTGTTTTTCTTGCTTATAACTTTTGCATTCTTGAATGTCATTTGAAATTGAGTCTTTTAGAGTTTTCACCTTTTGAGTTTGTTTTGTTTTTCTTTGTTCCCTAGTTTTGATTTTTTCTGTTTTGCCTGAGGACGTGCAAATGAGTAAGTGTGGGGGTATTTGATAATTATGATTTTTAACATATTAATTATCCACACAATTACCTTATTAATGATGTCCAGATTGTAATTAAGTGATCTTAGCACTCATTTAGATCATTGGGTTGAATTGGGCTTTAAGGCAAAATTTTCAGATTTTAATGTATATTGACAGTGGTTCAGTATTTTGACCATAACTTGATTTGTAAATCTCTGATTTTGATGTTCTTTATATGCTAGGAAAGATGAGAAAAAGATCTATAAGTTTTGTGAAACGTCAAATTGGAAGATTCGGATGTTTACATGGTCAAATACAGCCTTGAAGTTGGACCAGCGGTATTGTTACGAATTCTGGACACACCTTCACTATTTTGGGCATATCTCACTCATTTCAAGCCAAATTAAGCATATGAGCACTCCTTGGAAAGCTTACTTCAAAGGTTATCTGATGGACTTGATTTGAATTAGAGATTATGACAGAAATCCAAAAGATGGAAACATGGAGAAAGTGGAGGAATCATTGAAAGGTGGGAGACACACTTTCATAATGAGAAAATAATTCATTGGAAGGTGGGAGACACACTTTGATAATAGAGGAATAATTAACAAAAGTGGGTGAACCACTTTTGACTCTTAGTGAATGATTAAGAGGAGAGCAATCAAATTTGTGAAAGAATAATGGAGAGCTTCTACGTAGAGTGTGGTGATTGTAGTTTTATTTTTTGATTTTGGGAGACTTCTCTTCTTCTCTTCCTCTCCTCCTCTCTCTTTGTTATTTTCATTTTTGTATGATTCTTGAAGGTTCTCCAATGGTGACAGCTATGGAAAGCTAAACTTCTTTAATCAATCCAAGAGATTGATATTCTTGATGATTAATCTTGAGATCTTGTTTTAATTGCTATACATTCATGTATTAATCAAGTTTCTCTTTCTCTTCTTCTCTTGTTTAAATTCTAATTTAATGGTTAATTTGATTGGGATTTGCATATGTTAATTGCGTAATTATCATGTGCCAAGAGATGAATTCAGAGCTTAAATAATGCATCAAAGGTGTTTGATGAAATATTTAGCTTGGTTGGATCTTAGTTTTTAAGTTAATTTGGGTTTTTGGATGGATGCTTAATTTGTCTAACCTTAATTAATTGAATTCTAGAAACGTTTCTAGTAGAAGATCCATGGATCATTGAGAGGCGTCTTGATGTGATCAAAGATCAAGGATTTGGTTGATAGTTGAATGGATCTATAAAGATCAAAGATGGATTAAAATCAAGATTGGTTAATTCTCTTGGATTGGTTGTTTTTCTAATCTTGTTTACTCATTTTAATTGCTCTGTTGTTTAATCTTGCAAAACTTTTCCCCCCTGTTTATTAACCTCTTAATCTGACTTCATAATTAGAATGATCTACGGGCTCGACCCGGTGTTACCTTATGCTACAAGTAATTTTAGTAAATCGGTTATAAATTGATTTAAATTTAGTAATCTCGACAGTTGTCAAGTCGCATTAAGAAACTAAGACGATTTGGTTGAAAAAGATCACAAATCTCCCCCTTGTTTGTGATTGATTGCCGCAAAGATTCTGCAATAGTTAGTGATTAATAACTATGGATTCAAGTATTTATGAAAATTCAAGAATCCTTGATAATCAGACATGATGTAAATCTTAAGTCTTATAGTGTTTTGTTTTAGAGTGTATGCATCTAGAATTTGTTTTAATGATTAAAGAATTAAAAAATTAATTTCTAATACTGGTAGCTAGCAGTTCCCTTCAGCACTGATTGATAATGACTCAAGTCGTACAATTACACCATGACTTTCCAACCCGTTGATTACGTCTAGACAATCTATACTGTTAATGGTTCCACCACAAAACAGATTAAGGGGAAGATTCCATTTGGATTGCAGTCACATGACATGTTCAAGTTGCTGCTCAAGTGGGGTTGAAATCAATATCAGACACATGAAGCCATACGTATCTAAGCAAATGGATTGAAAGCAATGGAAATCTTCCTTTTCATCTCAAGGGTAGTAGTCATTCAATAATTTCAGTTAGTAATCAGTGACTGTCAGATTGGAATTGGTAGATATAGACCTAAAGTGGGTGATGAACTTGAAGAAGGTATTGAAGATGAGCAGGTTAAAATTTAATTTTGTTGCAAGCTGTTTGTCTAGCGACCTCTCCTCACGAATCATGATTGTAGGGTCCATGAAGTTGAGCTTACCGAGTATTTCACAATCATAATCAAATTAGTTCACTGATTAAATTGAATTAACCTTTCTGGAATTTGATTTTAGCATGGTACCATGTGCCATTTTCCAAGCATTTTGCGAAAGACCAAATGAGTTGCTGGTGACTTTGTTTGGCACATATACTACTTTTCTGCTTTCTTTCCCAAAAGAAGGACGTGGAACTTGTTTCCCTTTCACACTTTCTTTTTCTTCCTCGTGTTTCACAGTCACCTGGTAATTCTAATACTTTACTGTCAATTTGGAAAGCAGCCATAATGGTTCTCACTGCTTTAACCTGCTTGAACAAGATAAAAACACATGATACAGGTTGATAATCTTTTGATCATCTCAATGCCTGACTGTCTTTGATATTCATCCTATTGCTATTAACCAAAATTGTTTGATTTTCTATTGTTTTTTTCAGTCATTTGGATGTGAGATTAATACAGTTGATGAGACTAATCCTTTTGAATATAGTGATATACTAATTGTAAGATTAACACGCAATCAACGCCATATATATGTGCGAGAACTAGTATTAGTCGTCAAAATTAGTACTAGATTAGTACTAATTTTAACGACTACCTATACATATATATAACTTCAAAATACTCTTTTCACAAAAGAAATCTCAAGTCCTCAACCAATGGTAATAATTACCAAAGGGAAACTGTTATATCAAAATATATCCCCTATTGATTGAAAATTTCTTATGCAGTAAGAGAATATTATTTTCAGTCCACTAAAAATATAACATAGACAGCATAATTATACATGCTCATGGATTAAATTTAAAATATATAATAAAATTTAAATTAAATCTCATTTATTGAGAGTATTACTTGGATGGTGTTAAGAATTTAAGTGAGTTCCAAACTTCACATTTTTTAGAAATAAACAAAGTGAAAACTTTATAAGTGAATGGATTCATAAACTTAATGATTTTAAGGTTTTAGTTTAAAATGTAATGTGTGACTCATTGTTGTTATTCCTCATAAAAAATATCTAACTTTCCATTGGTTTCAAATCTCTTCCGTATGGGTCGTTTTGGGTAAGTATCTTTATAATAGTTGTTGGTGTCTCATGGTTTGATGTTGCCATTAGAAAAAAAGGGCTAACTTTTGGGTAAGACTGTTGACCTGTTACTCCGTTTGAGGGTGAGTGTCTTTTGGTGTGGTATCCTTGTGTATGAACTCGTACTTGAAGGAGAGATTGTTGGGAATTTAAATATGAGTTCCAAGTCCCACATTGTTTAGAAATGAACAAAGTAAGGACTTTATAAGTTGATGAATCCATAAACTTAATGTTTTAAGGTTTTGGGTTAAGATGTAATATCTGACTCATTTTTTGTTATTCCTCTTTAAGTCCATTGGTTTAAGATCTTCTTAGTATTTTGGGTTCCCCTCTTTCTTAACAAAAAATGGTGGGGTTTTGGAAAGAAATGAAACGGAGAGCTTATTCTTTATTTTGAGTAAATATTATCTGCATTTGAAAATTTTTTAAAATGAAGGAATAAAATGAAATATTATCATATAACCTTTCAACCATTCTTTATTCATTTTTATAAATATTTTATAACTCTCAATTTAAAAATAAAAAATAAACATTCCCTTTCCTTTCCCTTAAAAACCCTTAATCCAAACATGAGTATTTCAAAAAAATTCATATTGAAGAACGCCAAACATACCTACCAAATGATGTGAAAGCAAAAAACCTTAGCCTCCTTTTCTCTCTATCTCTCTTGTTTTGAGTCTTCCTTCCGTGAGAGTGTTGGAGCGCGGGCTGTCATCCTCTTTCTCTAGTGACAGTCTCATCATCTCGTTTTCTTTCGTTTTTGTATATTTATCTAATAATTTACTCAGATCTTGAACTTGGTTGTCCATATCTACTTCTTTCAATAATAGATATTGTGACTTTGTTATCACTTTTATGGGTGTTTTTATTGTCCCTTTTATGAATGTTTTGATTTTCAATTCTTAGAGTATCTTTTGTCAATCCTCTTGTAGTTGGTCGTATCCTGATGATTTTGAATGTATGAGAGAGTTTCAAATTTACTTTGAGAGAAGGTATAATACACTCTTCAAGCTGTAACACTTTTCGTATTGGTCTCTATTATAAAAGATGTTTAGACATCGATAATCTTCGAACGAATAACAAATCTATAGATTGTTGGTTAGTTCAGATGATAGATTGTATTTGTTTCTTTCGTTTTCTAGATAAGATAGATGTATTTTGTTTTTTATTTGTTAGTGTCATTGGACTTTCATTGTAATGAATTTCTTTCTCCTTAAAAAAAAAACCTGCAAAGTGCTTTTTGGAGCATGCTCATGTGAAGCATTGACTTGGGAACGTCTCCACTTGGGCTTGCCTGGTTTCCCAAACACACAATGCAAGTGTGTATCCATGACACATTTCACAGAATCATATGAAGAATTATAAGATTTTGGATATGGTCAAGTAAACTCTTATAACCAGGCCAAGAGACAAGAGAAAACAGAACATGAATGGACTATGAAGCTACAATTACGAGTAATGATAATTATATTTGCCTTTCTATTGTCTTGGGAATAAGCTTGGGAATCAGCATTAGTAAGCAGCATGCCTATGAGGGTGAAAACGAAAAGCCAAGAAGAAGAAGACATTGTCCTTGCCATTGAAGAGATTAGCTGAAAGCTCTGCTGACCAGATGTTCACAGGTTTATACAAGGATGTGAACCACTCGATACGCCAACAATTAAATTAATATCTGCACAATTGGTTCACACATGAATTATTCCAAGTTTGTTGAAGAAAATTCAGTCATGATGCTTAAGGTCAATTACCCAACAATTAATTCTTCCCTCTCGACACGCTAGTGACGAGTAATGCTATATTTTTCTAAAGTTTTTATTAATAATTTTTTTAATACTAAATGAAAAAAATATTAAATGAAAAAATAAATACATCTAATGTCTTAGAAATATAAAAAACATTCAATATTTTCTTCATTTACTAATTCAGAGGATTAGTAAGAGGATTGAGTAGAAAAATAAAACATTTCTCATAACAATAATTGTATCAGTCATATGATAGCATACTAATTAATCGTATCACACATTACACAATTTCTAGTAAACTGATTTTCCTTCTCTTGCATTTACTTCTTAATTTTCAAGTTCGAATTGTATAGAAGTACAAAATGACCAATTCAGTATTATGAGGTGACTGAAATTGATGGTGGAATAAAACCAATTAATGTCATGAGAAAATTTGATCAATGAAGGTTCCTGAAAGATTCCACAAAAGAAATTTTCTTATTTATGGACAGAAGAAATTTTCTTATATCACATCAATAATAATCTTGTGGGTTTTCACAGATCTTGTTGGTTCACATGCAATTGCAAACCATGGTTCGATGTTTTGGTGAGTTTATATTTTATTACACACGTCAAAGCAAATAGTTGTTATTGCGTCGATGTAAGAAAAAGAGTACACCGAGTGAAAACAAGAATCGCTCTTCACAAAAAGTTTCTTTTTTTCCATTATGATATTTGCACGTCCATTTCATTTTGTCATTTTTACATTACTTTCTTTTTTGAACAATAAAATAAAAAAACACACATCTCAACATATACTATCTTCAAGTTTTTTTTCCAAAATAAGAAAGATGTTAAAGATAATGTAACAATTTGATGTGCAAATAACACCACTCTATTTTCTTTAATTTTATAGTTTTTGAATAAGTTGTTCACATTTTATTTTGGTTAAAATATATTTTTGATCTTTATATGTGACTCTAATTTTTAATTTGGTCCCTTTACAAAAAAAAGTTTTTAATTTAGTCTCGATATACAATCGTTTTTAATTTGATCTCTGTCGTTTGTTGTCATTTATAATATATTAAAGTGTATGGACCAAATTGAAAATGAGTGTCATATATGAGGATCAAAATTATTTATAAGTTAAAATATACATTTGTTCCCTATATATATCATTCATTTTTAACTTAATCGTTATGCTTTATAGTAATTTAAATGGCATGAATCAAATTGAAAACAATTATATGTATATGATCTAAATTGAAATTTTTTTTTTGTATAGAGATTAAATTAAAAATAAATGTCATGTATAATGATAAAAATTATATTTTAAAACTCTATTTTTCTTTACTTTGAAAAGTTTAAACAAGTAATTCCCTTAGGGTGTGAAATAATTTGATATAGTTTTGATTATTGTTTTGGCTGTACAATGAAATGGGATTAAGTATTTTCTAGAGTAATTTTAAGGGTGCACTCCTATATTGGTTTGGTTCATTAAGTGTTTATGGTAAACTTTTGTCTAAAGACAAATTTGATTATGAAACTCAATTTGGAGAAGAGAGTCGCTTCTTCTTTGAATTCACTAATTCCCAGACTGATATTTAGGTAAGAACTTTAAGAGTTAATTTTGAATGAAACACAAGATTGTGCAAATCGAAATCGAAATATTATTGAGAAAGAAGTAACTTAGTAAAATAATGATAAATGAGTGAAACAATGAAAAGGTAATTAATTGAAAGAACTTGTTTAGAAAATTAAAGTTTGCTTTTAAACTTAAGAAAACAATAAAAAGAAAGAAATTAAATGACACGAAATGTAAATGAAGTAAACTTGACAGATAATGTAAAATGCAAGAATGTAAAGAACAGAAATTGAAAGAAAGTGATGTAAAAGACAATGAAAGTAAAGTTATAAATATGTAAAGAACACGGAAGTAAATTTACAAGAAAGTAAAGAAAATGAGTAAATAAAAGTAATTAAAAGAACTCAAATGATATCGAAAGAATCATTTGATTTAGAAGTAGAAAAGAGTTTACAGTAATGTAAAGATACTAAAAATAAAGTTGCGTAGATAAGTAAATGTGCAGAAAATTAAATGTACAGAAAAATAATGAAAACACAAATAAAAGTAATTAAATGATATTAAATGATTTAAAAAAGATTAGCCGATCAAGAGTAAAAAAGATTTTGTAAAAAGTAAAAATTGAAAACATAAATGAACTTGAATTTAAAATTGTATTAAAATTGTAAATGATACAAAAATAAAATTAGATAGAAACATTGTAAACACTTAATTTTGTTCATATCATTAAAATCTTTCATTTCTAAATGAAACAAAACAAAAAAAAATGGAAAAGAAAAAATAAAAAATTAATTATAATAATAAGTGTTTTTTAAATTTCTGTGGCCCTTTTCTTTTCTTTTCTGATTACAAAAAAATAATAAAAGAAACAAAGGGGCTGCCATTGCACTCCCCTTCCTTTCTCCTTTTGTTTTTGTTACATTGAGTAAGAACCTATTTTGCCTTTTATTGGTCTTCTCCTTTTTCCTTTTCCCACCAGGAACCATGCACTGAGGCACGTACACACAGAGAGCCAAGAGCAAAAACGTTCCACTTCATTTTGACATTTCCTCTGCACGCACAGCACCACAGCAGGGACAATGCTGTGTGCTCCCCATTTCATTGTTACAACTGCTCCATTACACCTTTCACACAGCTTTTGTTCCCCATGCACAACTTGTTTGCATCCACATAGAGCTTGACTATATAAAAGAGAATATGAGAATTTGAAGGGGATGGAGATTTTCTAAAAAATTTCTGAAAGAAACAGAGATCGCAGAGAAGGTGAAAAAGAGGAGAGTTTTCTTCGGCCAAGAAATGGGATTGTGAAGATTTGAAAGAGAAGAATTTTTATCTGGAAACTAAACCTTTTTACAAAGAATTTATTGTTTCTCATCAATCATCTTCTAATCTCCAGTTTTTGAAGGTAGAAATCCTTTTCATTCCATTGATTTTAACTCATAAGCATGTGAATCCTTTTGGATCTCCTTCTCCCTTGCCTCTCCTGTTCATTTTCCAATCAATCAAGATAACACCCCTCTGCCTTAAACCTTCCAACCTTTGCCTCGCACCCAATACATCCACGCCCACGTCCAACAGCCCTCTGAACTCCCAAATCCGCCCCCCACTATGACCAAAACCCCATAACCACCATCCAAACGCCTAGCAGAGCCCCCCTATGAACGAGCCCATAAAACAGAACCACCATGAGAATGGGGTTACAGAAGTTTTACCATGTTTTTAGTGTTAAGAAATTAGGCTTCAAATAATTTAAGATAAATCATCTTCAAGAACATAATTAAATATTAACAAAAATAAGATTACAATTTATCGTAACGGTAGTGTGCAAGCCATCCCAACCACCAAATCATCAGATCCAGTCCACCCAAACCACCACCACCAAGAAAACAAGCCACCACCACCAGGAAAACCAACCTCACAACCCACCAGAAAAACCCCGCCAACCACCAAACCCAGCAACCAACGACCAAAACCCCTCACCCAGCCGTGAACCACCCGTCACCAAACCCGTGAGACACCCCTCATCAACACCAGCTGCCACCCCTCCATGTTGCCGCTCTCTTATTCACACGTAGCCCAACCCCCATCACGCCAAAACAGACCCAAACCAGTGTCCTCCGCCACCACGAAGCACCACGCGCCGTCACCGCTCCGCCACCGTCCAACCGGCCCAAATCCCACGGAGCACAACCAGATCCGGCCACCACCACACCACCCTCCACTTCTTTTTCCCAACCACCAAACCACCACCGCGGCTCCCTCACCTTTCGGCCCAGATCCATCGCACCACGCCGCCCCCAAACGGCCCATTCCGGACCATCACCGCAACCCAGTCACCGGAGAACTCCCAACCAGGTCCGCCCCTCTCAGCCGCACCACGCACCCCCTCGTCCTCACCGCCGGCTAAAACCCCTCCCCCCACGATACCTCTCTCTTTGTTTGTTTTGTTTTCCTATTTCAGAGGCTAAAAGTAAAAGCCTCTTTCGTTTTCCTAGTTCAGAGGCTAAAAGCCTCTTTTGTTTCCCTTTTTTTTTCAATGACTTGTTGTTTTAAAAAAAAAACATAATAATAATAATAATAATAATAATAATAATAATAATAATAATAATAAAAGGGGATCGGTTGGGTTTTTTTTCCCCTTTTTTTGGGCTAATTTTCTTCCTTCAGGGCTTTTAGTAGCTCTTTAGATTGGATTGTGTAAAGTGGTCTAATTTGTTCCTTTTTCTTAGAGGTTTTTTTTTTTTTTGGGTTGGGCATTAATTTTTTTTAAAGAAAAATATACAAAACTACAAAAAATATATACATATATAAAAAAAATCATCATCTTAAGCTTCCTTTGTTGGTTTTATTAAGATTTTGTTCACCTTATTATGTTTATGCTTGTTTTATTTGTCAAAACGTGCTTTTCAATTATGTTATTAATTTTGTCTTGTCTTAGTTGTTGACTTTATAACCTTTTTTTGAAACAAAATAAAATAAAATGATTGAGTCATGTTGAGAAAATTAATAGGAGATTAGCTGAGCTGTGACAGTTTGTTAATCCTACAACTTTTAAAAATCATCTAAGTTATGACAGTTTGATAATTTATTTTTTAAGAAAAAAAATAAATAAAAAATCAATCGAATTTTCAAAATATTTTTTTTCAAAATTAAAAATAATCAACTATAATCGTTTTCTAAAGAACTACGTGACTTTGAGTTCCTCATTGCATCTGAGGATACGTAAGAGTAGAATCTCTATTCTGTCAAGTCAAAATTAATTTTTTATAATTTATTTTTTAATTTCTTTTTATGTTTTAAAAAATAGTAAAATAAAATATTTTTAAGAGTTATTAAAAATTGCATAGCTGACTTAAGGTAACCATCTCAAGACGGATGTATTAAGGGTGCTGTGTGGTTAAATCTTCACTGTTCCCTATGCATAATCGACTCTCGAATCTAATCTAGTTTCAAAGACTATTTTTCTTTGATTTTTCAATTTTTCCTATTTCAAATAAAATTAGTGGCGACTCTATTTTTTTCATAATTTTATTTCTTTTTTGCCGCTCCCGCCGCGATCACGGTCGCGACAAACATACTTGACTAGACTTGTGTGTTTGCTCGAGATGTTGCTGGGACGCGAGAGCGTGAGTACAAGTGTTTGTAAGTAATGGATTTTCAACCCATAAGTGTTTCCATCCTTTTTGGTATTTATAGATATTCTAAGTAACTAACATTTTTATATGATCTTGATATGTGTTCAAAACAAAGATAACTGCCTGATCATTGTTAAGTAACTATCAGATCTTTGTCAGCAATCCTCGTACTACAAGTAACTACTGAATCTTTGTCAACAATCATTGTATTGTCTTGATCTTGCACTTACAAATACTGCTAACTTCCATTTCAATTTCAAATCCTTTCTTTTAAATTCAAACATGAATCTTTAAACATTTGTTGGCTTTTGGTTGAGACCCCTTGTTTTTATTTTCAGAAATTTACTAAGTGTAACTACTCTTCGAATCTCAATTTTCGATACTAACTCGAAGTATTATCTCTGATATGGGATCAAAATCATTTTTCTGAAGGTAAATCGAAATTATCATTTCGATAACTTTGAGTTTTTACTACAACTTTGACTCTAATAAAACTAAAGTCTAAGGTGTCAATATTTGAGATGTACTCAAAGTCACCACTTATGATATGAAGTCGAAAGTACAATTTCTGATATCAAATTGAAACTAATACTTGATAGTTTCAAGACTATTACAATTTTGACTCCAACTTGAAGTTATTATTTTTCGATTCCAAATCGAAACTACCATTTTGGTAACTTTCAAATCAAAAATGTTATTTCGATAACATTACAATGATTCTAATAGAATTGTGTAAGTTCTCGAAGTAAGTCTTCAACTACACCTCAAAATTTTCTAAATCAAAAAGTGCTATTTTTATACCAAGTTACTTCTCGAGTCTTGGTTTTCGATATTAACTCGAAATTATCATTTCTGGTAATTTATCAAAATCATCATTTCAAGCACTTCAAGTCTACAATTTCGATTCTAGCATAGTTAAAATGTGTATCCTTATGACTTAGTAACTTTCATTCGTACCAAACTTTACAATACACATTTGAAACTATTTTAAATCGAAAAGTGGTTATTTTTATACCAACATTAAGAAAATTAATTCCTCTAACATTAGCTCAAGGGTTAAACGTCTAGATAAGACAAAAAGTACAAATCCTTAACCACAATTCCTTTGCTTATATAGTTTTGAATCCATCTCTTGTTTCTGTTTTGTGTTTTTTTTTATATATATTTCTCTAAAACAGTTTTCTAGAGTTATTTTGGAAGCAATTTTTAAAAACAAAAACAATTTAAAATTGGTTTGGAATATTTGTTCTTGAAGCATGTCCTTTTTTTAAAAGAAACAAACAAAACTCGAAAAACAACGTTGGTTTACCTTTCCAAATGATGTCAATAGAAACTTCAATGTTTTTGGAGTACATCAGCTTCTTTATTGAATCTAAATGTCAAGACCCAAGATTTGGGTAAGCTTCTTGGCGGGTGTTATGTTGCACCCTGCTAAGTTTGAATGTATCATACACCTTGAATTTTACTTGCTGTTGCAGGTTTCTTTTTTTACAAGTTATTTTTTTTTTTACAATTAGTTGTTTTTATTTTTTTTCTGGCATTGTTTGCCAGTTACTGTTCACCGGCCAATGCTGCCAGCACTGTTCACCGACGGCATTGTTCACCACTGTGTATACTGTTCACCAGCACAAACATTGTTTACGCTGCGCACACTATTCACAATACTGTTCACACGCTGTCGGACATCTTGTTTCCATTTTCCGAACACTGTTCACCGACCACCAGACTACTGTTCATTTTTTAAAATTACACAATTGTGTAAATAATACTAATTAAAATTATATCAGTCTTTATATTTTTTTTATAAATAATTGTGCACACTAAATTTTTATAACTGTGTTTATTGAAAAATCTTATAAATTTTAACTGACAATATTTATACAGTTATACACTTAAAAAAAATAGAATTGGCCGAGTTTCCTAAAACTGTAACTGTGTTTATTGAAAAATATTATAAATTTTAATTGATAATATTTATATAGTTATACAACTTAAAAAAATTAGAGGTGGATGACAAATAGCATACAATGGTCTACCAACCAACAATAGTGGTAGTAGTAGTATGTAAAAAAATTATAAAACTAAAAAAAACTGAACAAAAAGAAAAAAAATGAAACCTGCTAAGCAGATTTCCTATAATTAATCCAAGCCATTGATTTATTTTATGAATAAATCAATGGCTTGGATTGGGTGGTGTACCATACACCCTCTTTCAGAAGGTGTATATTAGACTCACCCAAGCTTCTTACACAGAAAAAATATCCACACAGACCTTTGTTTTTAATTTAAAGTTGGTTAATTGCATAAGGTTAAAAAAAAAATCACACACAAAAAAATGGTTTTGTGTTTTTTTTTTGTTATTCCTCTGAGTTTGAACTTTGAAGCCATTGTTCAGTTACAAGATTTGATACATTGTCTCATATTTTTAACATATGCGTATACATCATACATTTAACAGTTAGGCACATATTTTTGTATTTTATAATTATCATGTAATTAATTAATTAATATTAATTTACTCATATATAGTTCACATTTTACTTTCTTTTATTTCATATTATATTTTATTAATTTTATTAATACTAATATCAATTAATAATTATTTTAATTTAATATATAAATTATTAAATTATTGAATTAATTAAATTAAATAATTTATCTACCTCTTTACTTAAAAATTATGAATATTTCATATTTCATATTATTATTTTTGTCACAGATTTTTAAATTTTATAATTAGCACATATTACTATATTATTCTTATAATAAATTAGTACTAGTCTTGTACAATGTAATATTATTATTCAAATCCTATAACATCATAATATATTTATCATTTATCATATCAACACACAAATACTAACAAATAACAAGTATACTATACATATAAATATACATTCAAATATACATATAAACACATATATTCAAAATATAAACATCATACACATACATGCATACATATACATATACATATTATAAATAAATATGACATTCAAATAAAAAAAAACAAAAATAACATATAAGTTCCACGTCATGCACCCACATCTCTCGTGCACCACGTCCACGTCCAAATCTCCCATGCACCATGTCCGCACCCATGTTCAAAGATGCAACAACTTAGGGTGGAATCACATTGACTGCCCAAGCACCACCACACTAGGAACTGACAATGAAGATGGTGGTGCAAGGCAATAGAAGTACTGATAATCACAATTTGGGATGGGTGGCTAGAATGAGAGGAAGGAAGATGTCGCGATGGAATGAAGGAGGACATCGCAGTGGTCAAAATGAGAGGAATGAGGACGTCGCGGGGAGAGAAAACTGGGAAAGAAAATGCATAAATGGAAGGGAAGTTGCCATGCTTAGCTCTTATACAAAAAAATTCTGACGGATTAGTGATCTGTCGATTATTTTCATATTTTAATTGTCTTATGATTAATTTAATTGGACTCCATATGTGCTTAATTGTTGATATATAGCTAAGTTTCTGCTTTAGGGCTTAATTGGATGTTTATTGTGAAACTATGCTTAAATGTGATTATAAACACTCATAAATGAATTATGCTTTTCAGGATATCTTTGAGTGTTTGAGTCCATTAGCATTGAACCGAGCTTGATGACCATTTAAGGAGAGAGATGAATACTTAAGGAGATCAATATCACCTCTTGAAGTAATGAAAGAAAAGTATTTGTAAAGAATCCAAGCTGAAAATGAAGGTATCAAACTACAGGGCCCATGTCAAATTATAGGGCCTAGGCCGTGTCAAATTACAGGACCCATGTCACCTGACAGGGGGTAGACCGTGTCAAACGACACGGCCCGTGTCAAATTACAGGGCCTGGGTCGTGTCCTTCTCTGACTTGTAAAATACATGGAATTGGGTTGACAGAAAAGTACAGGGCCTAGGCCGTGTCATATGACACGGCCCGTGTCGTCGCATCAGAAATTTAAATTTGAGTTTTAATGCTAAATTAGGTTTCAAAACCTATAAATGGGGTTGCTTAGAGCCCTTAAAGGAGATCTGGACGGAGAGAGCCGTCAAGGAAACTGAGAGAAACACGAAGACTAAGAAGGGGAAGGATTCGATTGAGGATTGGAGACTCGGATTCGAGCGATCAAAGATCAATCACTCTCACGCCTTGGAAACTAGTTTGATCTTTAGTTTTTCTTTTCTTCTTTTGTTCTGAACAATGTTTTCTTTTAATTCTTCTTCTGTTTTTGAATTTGCCATGTGTGGCTAACCTTCTTGATTGGTTAAGGGAGGATGAAACTCTAGTTTTGATTATGTGAATCTTGCATACCTCTTTATATCAATACAATTATGTTTTTATTCATATGTTTCTGTTAATAAATCAATATAAAGGTCTTTATATTCTTGCCAAACTTCGAGAGTGGTAAAACTAGGATTGCTATACGCGCTTGCGGTGGTATGACTAGTGAAACATATTATCTAAGCAATTTAATCCCGGTGTGTGATTAGATCTTAGTGTGATTGATTTTCTAATTCTTAATGCAATCATTAGGTAGGTGTAAGAGCGGTTGCTTTACAAATAACAAATGGTTAGGGTTTGATTTGAGCAGTTGCTGAATTAAGCGAAACTTAAGGAAGACATGAGATTTATCTCACAATTACATAAGAACATAATTGATCATGTTGGTATAAAGGATATGTAAGTTAGCATAATCATATAAATCTAGTGGTGGATTCCATCTCTTAACCAATATCTTTAACTTGATAATTCAATTTGTGTTTACTGCTTTGGTTTAAGTTTAATTTCTTTTATTAGTTTTAATTAACAAAACTCCCTTTTAATTTTACTGTTTATTTTTCATCAGAATTTAATTTAGGAATTAGATTGATAGTGTTAATTGAATTGGTTTTCTGTGGATCGACCCTTGCTTACTACAATTAGTTGCAAGGTTTTTATATTTTTGGTGGAACTTGGCAACTATTTTTGATATTTATTTTTAATCACATTCCACACCACACCAAATTTTGGCTGAATTCTGTGGCTAACTGCCCCAGAAGCTTGCTTAAAAATTAAATAGTTGCCAAGTTCTACCAAATTTGGTGTAGTGTGGAATACGATTAAAAATTAATATTAAAAACAGTTGCCAAGTTCCACCAAAAATACAAAAACCTTGCAACTAGTTGTAGTAAGCAATGGTCGATCCACAGAGAACTAATTCAATTAACACTATTAATCTAATTCCTAAACTAAACTCTGATGAAAAATAAACAGTAAAATTAAAAGGGGATTTTGTTAATTGAAACTAATAAAAGAAATTAAACTTAAACCAAAGCAGTGAACACAAATTGAATTATCAAGTTAAAGATATTGGTTAAGAGATGGAATCCACCACTAGATTTATATGATTATGCTAACTTACATATCCTTTATACCAATATGATCAATTATGTTCTTATGTAATTGTGAGATAAATCCCATGTCTTCCTTAAGTTTCGCTTAATTCAGCAACCGCTCAAATCAAACCCTAACCATTAGTTATTTGTAAAGCAACCGCTCTTACACCTACCTAATGATTGCATTAAGAATTAGAAAACCAATCACACTAACATCTAATCACACACCGGGATTAAATTGCTTAGATCATATGTTTCACTAGTCATACCAACGCAAATCACAAGCATAGCAATCCTAGTTTTACCACTCTCGAAGTTTGGCAAGAATATAAAGACCTTTATATTGATTTATGAACAGAAACATATGAATAAAAACATAATTGTATTAATATAAAGAGGTATGCAAGATTCACATAATCAAAACTAGAGCTTCATTCTCCCTTAACCAATCAAGAAGGTTAGCCACACATGGCAAATTCAAAAACAGAAGAAGAATTAAAAGAAAACATTGTTCAGAACAAAAGAAGAAAAGAAAAACTAAAGATCAAACTAGTTTCCAAGGCTTGAGAGTGATTGATCTTTGATCGCTCGAATCCGAGTCTCCAATCCTCAATCGAATCCGAGTCTCCAATCCTCAATCGAATCCTTCCCCTTCTTGGTCTTCGTGTTTCTCTCAGTTTTCTTGACGACTCTCTCCGTCCAGATCTCCTTTAAGGGCTCTAAGCAACCCTATTTATAGGTTTTGAAACCTAATTTAGCATTAAAACTCGAATTTAAATTTCTGATGCGACGACACTGCCTGTGCCCCCGTACTTTTTTCACACCCCCAATTCCATGTATTTCATAAGTCAGAAAAGGACACGGCCCAGGCCCTGTAATTTGACACGGGTCGTTTCGTTTGACACGGCCCACCCCCTGTCAGGTGACATAGGCCTTGTAATTTGACATGGGCCCTGTAATTTGGCACCTTCATTTTCAGCCTGGATTCTTTACAAATACTTTTCTTTCATTGCTTCAAGAGGTGATATTAATCTCCTTAAGCATTCATCTCTCTCCTTAAATGGTCATCAAGCTCGGTTCAATGCTAATGGACTCAAACACTCAAAGATATCCTGAAAAGCATAATTCATTTATGAGTGTTTATAACCACATTTAAGCATAGTTTCACAATAAACATCCAATTAAGTTCTAAAGTAGAAACTTAGCTAAATATCAACAATTAAGCACATATGGAATCCAATTAAATCAATCATAAGGCAATTAAAATATGAAAATAATCGACAGATCAAATGCCCCCACACTTAGCCTTTTACACTCTTGGGCAAAACATAAGACCAAACCAAGGAACAAGGAAAACAAAACAAATTCAAAAACCTAACAATTTAAAGAACTCAATTTCCAATGATATTCAAGAGAGGCAAAAAGAGCAAGAAAAGATTCAAGGGATCACAATATTCAAGAGATAACAATTCTTCACATCTTAAACCAACATGCAAAGTATCTTCAAATTGAAAAGCATGAATTAAGAATGATAGATCCTCACAAGATACACTCTCAATCTCTCAAGTGTTTACCAGGTAAGTATTTCACTCAATTCAACCCATGAAAAATGCACTACCATAAGCTTGCTTATCTTCTACTTCTCCACTACTCAAACATATGCACACACAAATCAAGAGGACTTTATTTAAGGTTATAATGGGGGCCAAGGTAAGGGAAGAAAATAATATGGATATGATAAGATGAGCACCCAAGAGAATAAAAGAACATTGGAGAGGAACTCAATTGATAAACATGAAATTTTTATCCCTTCAAATCTATATAATGCACATTCTCTTTACAAATTCCTTTCCTTTTTCTTTTTTTTTTCTTACAACCTTTCTTGAATTTTTTTTTCTTTGCTTTTTTTTTTCAACACCTTGCATATTACACATCAACTTACACAACCCCCACACTGTCCTATTAAACACTTGCAACCAAAAGAGCTCCTCCAATGAAAATGAACCAATGCTCTCCCATTCTCTAAGGTAAGGTAAAATCATGATTTTTCACATAAAGCATATAATGAGATAAGATAAAGAATAGGCAAATAGGCTCAAGGGGTTAATCAAAGGGAAATAATGCAAGGTTAGCTATTTGGCCAAAGTAGGTAATCACAAAAGAATGCCTCAATCATGTTCATGTATGCAAGTGAAAATGTAGCTTCAAAAAGAATTAAAGCAAGTTCTAGAGTGATCAATATGACATGAATAAAAATCACACAAGAAAGAAGAGAATGACATAAATGCTAAATTCATCCATCAAAAGGCTCAAAATTTCACCAAGTATGCATCTATCAAACTCAATTCATCAATCAAACATCCAAAACCAAGCATGTCAAATTCAAGATGACAGAAGAAATTTATAAATCATAACATTGAATTTTAATTGCTTCAAACTCATAGACTTCACAAATCTCAAAACATCATTGGAAATCAAATAAAAACACAATTTTTTTTCAAAAACAGAAAATAGAAATAAAAATAAAAATAAAAATAAAACAGAAAAAAAAATGTCAATTCCTCCCCACACTTAAATTCTACATTGTCCTCAATGTAAACCTCAACAATAAACAATCATTAATAAATCTAGGACAAGTAAAATAAAAGAGAGGAAAGAAACATCCTTATCAACTGAAGCAATGGAGGAAGATGAAGAGATTTCCACCAGGATCCCATTGGCGAAAGCATAACAACCAATTTATGCTTGAAATAACATGAGAGCTTCCACCGGAGTCCCATTGGCTGAAGTGTAATGACCAAGTTAAGCTTGAGACATGAGGGCTTCCACCGGGATCCCACTGGCCTTCCTTATTTTCCTTGGCTTCACTACTGAAGAGTAATATGTGCACTTTATCAACTTCATATGCATTGTTTCTATTGGACCATGGCCCAAAAACAAAATCCACTTCAGCAGTGTCCATCATCCGATTCTCTTCTTCCATCTTTGAAAACTCTTCAGTGGCCTGCAATTCTACCTCCCTTTGGGTCTTAGATTCTGCTTTGTAAATAAAATCATCAACTTTCAAGTCTGCAGAAATCTCAAAGACGATTAGCACATATAATATCGCATACATGAGTGAAAATGAATATAATTATTGAAACCAATAAAATCAGAAAATTCATCACACAACTCATCATACTGTCTCTCCACCACCTTAGGAAGGAGTTCAAGAATACTTACCTTGGGGGCCTTAAAGTTTTCCCCCTCCTCACTTACCTCTTCAGGCTCTGTTTCTTTCTTTTCAATGGTTTGTGAAGGAGAGGTGGGTTCATCTAGCGTCTTCCCACTTCGTAGTGTGACAAAGACTAGCATCTTCCTTCACATTCTCTTCTGATTGTGAGGAAGTCCTTCATAAATTTGGCTCTGGAACTTGCTTTGAGATCCGTGGCTAAGCGATCCAAAGAGTTTTGTAGGTCATTACATATGGCCTCGTGTTTCTTGTTGAAACCGAATGTTATTAGTGGCCATTTGTCTTATTAGCTCCTCTGTGAAGGTTCGGGTTGCCTAGGAGGTTGAACTTGTTCTTTGCCCATGACTCAAGTTAGGAGGATCCCAACACCCTGGATAATATGTATTGGAGTAGGGGTTGTAGTTATCGGACGGTTCAGAATATCCCCATACTGCCTCTACCTCCTCATTTGTGTCTACTAGGAAAGTGGGACACAAATCAGTAGGATGTCCAGATGATAAGCAAATCTCACAAGCTTCCATGATCAATGGACATCAACACCTACAAACACTCAGAAAGAAAGAATCAAAAATAAAAATAAAAAAACAAAAATAGAGTAAAAATAGGAAACAAATTAATAGCGTAATTGAAAAATTGGTTCCCCGGCAACGGTGCCAAAATTTGGTGTGGTGTGGAATGTGATTAAAAATAAGTATAAAAAACAGTTGCCAAGTTCCACCAAAAATATAAAAACCTTGCAACCAGTTGTAGTAAGCAATGGTCGATCCACAGAGAACCAATTCAATTAACACTATCAAACTAATTCCTAAATTAAATTCTGATGAAAAATAAACAGTAAAATTAAAAGGGGGTTTTGTTAATTAAAACTAATAAAAGAAATTAAACTTAAACCAAAGCAGTGAACACAAATTGAATTATCAAGTTAAAGATATTGGTTAAGAGATGGAATCCACCACTAGATTTATATGATTATGCTAACTTACATATCCTTTATACCAACATGATCAATTATGTTCTTATGTAATTGTGAGATAAATCCCATGTCTTCCTTAAGTTTCACTTAATTCAGCAACCGCTCAAATCAAACCCTAACCATTAGTTATTTGTAAAGCAACCGCTCTTTCACCTACCTAATGATTGCATTAAGAATTAGAAAACCAATCACACTAACATCTAATCACACACCGGGATTAAATTACTTAGATCATATGTTTCACTAGTCATACCACTGCAACCACGCATAGCAATCCTAGTTTTACCACTCTCGAAGTTTGGCAAGAATATAAAGACCTTTATATTGATTTATGAACAGAAACATATGAATAAAAACATAATTGTATTAATATAAAGAGGTATGCAAGATTCACATAATCAAAACTAGAGTTTCATCCTCCCTTAACCAATCAAGAAGGTTAGCCACACATGACAAATTCAAAAACAGAAGAAGAATTAAAAGAAAACATTGTTCAGAACAAAAGAAGAAAAGAAAAACTAAAGATCAAACTAGTTTCCAAGGCTTGAGAGTGATTGATCTTTGATCGCTCGAATCCGAGTCTCCAATCCTCAATCGAATCCTTCCCCTTCTTGGTCTTCGTGTTTCTCTCAGTTTCCTTGACAGCTCTCTCCGTCCAGATCTCCTTTAAGGGCTCTAAGCAACCCTATTTATAGGTTTTGAAACCTAATTTAGCATTAAAACTCGAATTTAAATTTCTGATGCGACGACACGAGCCGTGTCATATGACACGGCCCAGGCCCTGTAATTTGACACGGGCCGTGTCATTTGACACGGCCCACCCCCTGTCAGGTGACATGGGCCCTGTAATTTGACACGACCCACCCCCTGTAATTTGACATGGGCCCTGTAATTTGGCACCTTCATTTTTAGCCTGGATTCTTTACAAATACTTTTCTTTCATTGCTTCAAGAGGTGATATTGATCTCCTTAAGCATTCATCTCTCTCCTTAAATGGTCATCAAGCTCGGTTCAATGCTAATGGATTCAAACACTCAAAGATATCCTGAAAAGCATAATTCATTTATGAGTGTTTATAATCACATTTAAGCATAGTTTCACAATAAACATCCAATTAAGCTCTAAAGTTGAAACTTAGTTAAATATCAATAATTAAGCACATATGGAGTCCAATTAAATCAATCATAAGGCAATTAAAATATGAAAATAATCGACATATCAATTAGTATCTGCTGGATCATTTTAAATTTTTCCAGTAATTTTTTTAAATTTTCAACAACTAATCTGCTTAAAACCTCAAAATACGTAACCAGTTCATTTACCATAGTATTTTGACAACTAATTTGCAGTGGATCGGTCGCCAGTAATTGGTTGGCGCTCTTTCTTGGAAGTTGGAGAACTTTCTCGAAGGAAATAATCCACAGGAAAACTTTGAGAAAAGAAACTAGTACATTTATCGGGAAATTAGTTGTTGGAAATGTAAAAAATTAGTGGTGGTTTTATTTTCTAGCAAATTATTATGCTAGAAATTTATTTTCTTATATATATATATATATATTTGCTCGATGATTGGTTTTTTGGCGAATTTGCCCGCCAGATAAAACCATCGCTAAATGTCAAATTTATTGTAGCGATAATTATATGTTGTTGAAATTTGAACCCCTTCAACTCTTTTTTCCCCCTAAAGTATCTCTCATCCGATAAGTGAGAGACTATTTTGAGGTGTGGTTAGGCGTCTAAGTGGGAGATCTCTTCTAACAGTAATATTTTCATACACATGAATCCCTAAATCAAATTCAAGACCATATACTTAAGGGATTCGATGCCTTTTTACTCACACCAATAAACATTGGTAAACCTCTTTAGGCTACATTTGGTGGACAAAATAAGGAAGACCTAATAGTATTAATTAATACTATCAGGCCTTATCAGGTGTTTGGTGGTTTAACCTGATAGTATAGTCAAATCAGGTCAAACTTTTTTTATCATATTATGACATGATTATTCTATCCTCTCCCCACCCCTGATTTGACCTGATAAGATATCTCTTCCCATTATATCCCTCAACTTCATCCCTCTCGGTCCAAGCCTCTCCTTATTTGCCAAGAACCCCATCCCCACTGTCCTTCTCCTTCCCCGACCAACAAACCCCTCTACCACCACCAAACAGACCACCTCGCCACCATTGATTCACCATAGCTCGCCGCCTCCCCTATGCGTCGTCCAAGCTAGCAACACCAGTCACCACCAGATCTCCACCGATGACCAACCACAATGCCATTTGCGATGAATCTAGGTTGAGGACGCAATTGATGGTTGCGCATCACCGATGACAAGAGTGATGTTCTGGATCGTGGGTGCACCTGAGATAGGCGGTTCTAGGTGGTTAGTGCATGGCAGATTTGGTGGTACTATTTGCGGTGGTCGACGACAGCTCTGTAATCTGAACAAGGGGCGGGCTCGTGGCTCTACGTGGATTCTGTTCTGGGTTGGTTATGGTGTTGACTAGTGGTTAACAGTTGTTGTACGATGGTGATGAGTTTGCTGTGTTTGGGTTGGTGATGCGACTATGTGGTTGTGGAGATTCGGGGTTTGGTGTGTTTGGGTTGGTATTTGCCAGAGGAGATAGTGAGGAAGGTGAAAAATAGTATGATCATAATAGATAATTACATATACTATCAAGTTGTTTATACTATTTACACTAAATATTTAATAGTATAAGAGTTTATTAGTTTATTTATACTACAGACCTTATTATATTACTTTATACTATTAGGCTATGTTTAGTACACATGATAGTATAGTATAAGATAAGATAATAGGATAGTATAAAGTATGATAGTATAATTAATAGGATAAGACATAATCCTATCTTTTGTTTGATAACAAAAGGATAAATTAGTTGATTGTATAATATTTTTTTTAAACCAAAATATCCTTTAGCATAAAAATTAAAATAATTAGAAAACAATAATAAAAACCTTATATAAAAACCTTATGAAGGGTGGGTAGCGGTGGTGGTGTGGTGGTTGTGATGGGTGGTGGTGGTGGTGGGGGTGGGGGGGTGGGGGTGGTGGTGGTGGTGGTGGTGGTGGCGGTGGCGGTGGTGGTGGTGGTGGCGGCTAGTGGTGGTGGTGGTGGTGGTGGTGGTGGCGGTGGCGCAAGAGAGAGATGAGTGATAAAAATGAAATTGAGGATAAGATTAGAATAGAAATCCTATTATGTCTTATCATGTACTAGAGGAAGGGATAGAGTTATCAGCTTAGGATAAGATAAAATGACTTAACCTGATTTCATTATACTATCAGTTAAATATATTAAACATTAAATAAGACCTGATAGTATTAGCTTATACTATCATATTTTCTTTTATAATACATCAAATATAATTTTATATCTTAATTTTATACTATCAAGTACACCAAACATAACATTAATAACAAAGAAATGGGAATTAGTAACATTCACTACCAATGGTCATTAGTGCCGATTTTGTTGCTGCAGACTCCAATTGGGATGAAAAGATTTAATATAGGCAGTTATTGCAGTAGCATGAGGGCATGCCATTTATACCAACTTGTTTTTTATGACTATCGATGAGTAAAGAAACGGGAAAAAAAAGTAAAATTATTCTTTTAATTTCTATAGTTTTTTTTAATTTTTAAATAGATATCTATAATTTAAACACTTTTAATGGAGTTTCCATACTTTTAAAAATTTTAAATAAACCCTTGTTGACTAACGACTATTAAATTGTATTAATGGATGTTTTACTGTTTTGTGCAAGCTATAGGTTTCAGGACTTAATTAAAAAATTTATAATTAGTGGGATCTAATTAAAAGCTTATTTAAAATATAGGGATTTATTTAAAAAAATTTAAAAGTATGAAGACTTAATTAAAAACTTTTAAATTATAAAAATTTATTTGAAAATTCTATTAAAAGGACAAAAAGTATAATTTAACCCCAAAAATATAGAAGAAGTAACTAAAGAGGTAAACAAGCTTGAATTCAATAATTAAAGACTCTTTGTAATTGATCCGAATAAAAGGGATTCTTAGAGGTGGTGTTAAATTTAATTTTAAGATTTATTTTAATAAAAATAACATTATTAAAAATAATTTTTATTTTGACATTTAATTATATTTTGAAATATTAAATTTGTACTTATCAAATAAAACTATTTTAAAAAAAACACTTTTATGTTGTCCAGAATTCAAGTATGTGAAAAGATATTTATGGGGAGAGAGAACTCATTGTACGAACAATCTAGTCTTGCTCGTAAATTAGCAACATCTGTTAGTAGTGTACTTTTTTGTCTCTCTCTTTGCGTCTTGAATATTCTACAAGTGTTTTAGTATATACTTATTGCAAGTGAAATTAGAGGTTTGGCATGTGCCCTTCCATCTCGGTGGTGGACCAAATCCTTTATCATTGAAACTGACAGATTCTGGCCAGATTCCGGAGTCAATTGCTCCAATGATGATATTTCTTTCTGTAGTTGTTCTTTGCACTAGTTGTGGAAGGCCAATAAAATCTCAAGACTTTGTTGTATGGAGTTGGTTCTTTTCAGTAGGAAAGTAGGAAAGACAGACACCACTCCATCAAGTACAGTACAAATTTTCTTGTTTATTAAATTTACAAATCCAAGCAAAAAGTGCAAATAAGTTATGAAGAGGATAGAATAGTCCTTGCACACACCAGTCATTCTGTCAGCTTCTTCCTCTGTCAGCTTTGCAACAAAGCCATTGAAACTACGTTTGTAGTGGTGCAATACAGACCTAGGCACAGCATTGCTGAAATTGTGAATACAAATCAAGAAAAAAAGTTAAGACAAAGAAGTCAAGGGATACATTTTTAGTTCAGTTTTTTCTTCCAACTGCAACTTTAGACACTAATAACATTAGAATCCTTTTTTGTTGTTACATTTTCTTTGACCAGTTTTTGTAGTAAGTCTAGTCACATTCAACTCCGATTCTATCACAAGGTGAATTTAATGGAAGTATCCTACTGTCAAGTGATTAGTTACTACCTAAGAAAAATGCCAACCAACTTATTCAAAAATTTAGATTATATTTGGATGGAGTATTCTGAAATTTTTGGGAATTTAAAATGTAAAGTAATTGAATTGCATCAATCTAATTCCTATCATTTTCAAAATTCCTAATTTGGGTAATTACTACCGATGAAATTCCAAAATTCCCTTCAAGCACTATTGCTGCTGCTGCTTCTTCCAAGTTCCAACCCAAATAAAAACATCATAATCCAAGTCCAGCATGAAGCCAAGACTTCCATTTTCCTAACCTACGTGCACTGGTTCGAGTCCTCTCTCGCCTCTATCTTCACCGTTGTCATAGTCAAAGACACCAACCTATATCGTCCACGCATACAAATTTTCTCTACAAAGGTCTTAACCTTAGAGGCCCAGGATCTCCAATCACCTTCCCAAATCATCATTCCTAAACAGGTTAACCGCTTTCAAACTACAACCACTGATAGAATCGAGTTGCTTCAGGGTGATATCATATGTAGTCGGGATCTCCTTATTTGGTTAACATCACTGGCTGAAAAGACCAATACGTCGCCGGAAAACCTTTTCTGATGGGCTTATGCGACCAGGAATTGATCAGAGCACGATTTTCCTCAAAGAGATATGAGACACCAACGGAAAAATAAACCAGAAGAGCTGGGGTCGGGAGAGAGAAGACAGAGGAAGAGGATCGAGGTTGGGGGAGAGAAGACTGGGAGAGTCAGTCCTTGGATAATAGAATTGGAATTGCAATTCAGAATTTTAATTTTAATTTCAATTCTGTCAGAATTAAAATTGACTCAAAATCTTAAATTCTATATTTGGATTGTGCAAAGAATTAAGATACAGAATTAGAATTCTAAATTCAATTTCAATTATATTGTTTGGATGTATGATATAAAAATATATATATATATATATATATATATATATAATTGTAATGAACAAATTTTTCATTAAAATTTTATTTAACATTAAATATATGAATATTTATTATATTTTTTTATTTTTTTCTCAATTTTAATTTTAACTTCATCAACAAATAATAACTAAAAAGACTCATTACAAAATAAATAAATAAACTTGTCCCATAAAATGAAGACACATTGTTCATATCACACATGAAACTTCAAACATAAACAACATCCACTTCAAAACTTAACTTAAAAATAAATCTAAAATTAAATGTCTTCTTCAAAAATAGACAATAAAAATTCTAAGACCAAATACATTGTCAATTTTATTAATTCTTGATTTGCATCAAGATCCATGATTTTCTAAGTATAGCAAGAAGAGCCTTAAATGACTCATACTTTCTTGCATCACCAATAAGAACATCGTAAGCTCAGAGCAATTCTTGTTCTTCTAAATCTGAAATTTTAAAAAGTTCAGCGAATATTTCTTCAGTGCTTGCTTTAATAGGATCATGTGAATAAGCTTTACTGATAATGTTAGCCATATGAGTAACAGCAATTGCAAGTGTGTCACCAGAGTGATTTCTCTTTCTTTGAAGATTTTGATTCAATATAGAAGAAGTTAGTTGCTTAGCCAAAGTTGATGTAGATTCAGGTGTATCAAAAATTGTCTCCTCAATAATATTTGAATTGATAGTGTTTGTATTTTCTTCTTGTTCAATCTCTTTCATGGCTTCAGCACCAGTCTCAGCACCATCTCCTGTAGCACGATCTTGTCCACAAATAGTAGTTAAATCTTCCCAATTTTCAATCTGCTTGTATCTATAACTACTTGCTTCTGGATGAGACTGAAAATAAATATACCAAGTAATACTATTTATGTATAAATATTAATATAAAAAAAAAGTAAAGAAACCAAGCTCAAGTTTAATACCTTGACATAATCTTCCCAAACTTGATCGCTGTGAACCTGCACCATATTGCGATCCTAATCCCAACCAAAGCCGCTAGTGCCAAGCATGTTAGTAATGATAGCACAATGTTTATCCCAAGTTTTAAGGTGAGATACAATGTTGTCCTTGGTGATTACAACGTTGCATTTTTCCTTTATGCCATTTATAGCTGCAGTATATGCAACTGATTTCCATCCATTAGGTACTTGATTTCCCAAGTTATGTTGTTCAACTAGAATACTTGTAAGAATACGGTCCATATCCTTTGTCCATTTTAGATATGACTTGGCTTTATCCTTATTTTTGTAAAATTTACCTTTCTCCATCAACTAGTAAATAAAACCAAGACAAATACAATTAAAAAGCAATGCAAAAAATAACTTTATAAGACAAAATTAGATATATTTACAACATAACATAATGTGCTGATTAATATAACCAAGATATGTTCATTTGCATTCTCAAGGTAACATATGATTATTTACACATGAAAGGCTCCTTTAAATTAAATTCAATCAAATCAAATAGATCCAAAAAGAAAAGGACAAAGAAAAATAACACGTAGGAAGCAACAAACTAATTAAATACTTAACATGAATGACTTATTTCATAGAAATTCTAGGCTAGATTATGTATAATATAAGCTACATGGATAATTTAATGATAAAAAACCTCACATGCTTGACTGCACAAATATTAAGCAATAGCAGTCCATCCCTCACAAGCCACAAGCACATATTTGACAAAGATATCACATGGAAATAGTTCAAAAACCACAACCTGATATTATTTCATCTTCTCATGAAAATATGAATTGGGAGAAATCCCAAAAATGGAATTCAAAATGATAAATACACAGATAACAAGGGGGAACTAAAATCACCATAATTCCAAAAAGCATAAAATTCTTTATTTCCTAAGCAAAAATAGAAGGTTCAGGGAGATACACAAAGGGTGAAAGAACCAAGCATTCGAAGCTGATTAATGGCAGCTTTCTAACAATGAAGCACATCCAGGTTCAGTGCAGCTAATAAATCAACTTATTTTGACATCAGACTATCAGAGCTATTCTTCCTCCCAAAAGAATCCGGGTTTCTGCATTAGTGGATATCAACTTATGCTCTCCTAATTTTCTTTTTTCTTTTTCGCAATGCCAAAGATGGAGATGGCATTAAAATGGGTTCTGGTTTTAAAAGTATGTGCTTCATTCATCATTATTAATGCTCTTTTCAACTCAAGGCTAGTAGCTGTGGAAAACTATGAACAGGCTTATAGGAAGCTTCTTAACATTAATGTTTCAGGTATAAGAATATCTAAACTATCCACTCCAACTCAATTATATACAAGTAATTTAAGTTAAGATATCTATTGATGTAAAACATACTAAAATATCACTATTCTCTATAATATTAGTTGAGAATGAGTTTCAATGATAATTTTCAGTTTACATTCTTACATTATTTGTTTATAGAAGACATCTCACGTGAAGGGAGTATAATACTTCCTTAATTGAGTTTCTTGGGACACCATTTGGGAAGCCTTATACTTTGTAGACCAATGTCTATATAAGAAGGAGTGGGGATGGGAAAATTATAGGCAAAGAGATGAAGTTCCATCTCTAGTTTGATCCCACCAAAGATTTTCATCATTATGCTATACTATGGAGTCCTAAGGATATAATGTACGTCACTATTCATTTTCATCACATTTGTGATGTGCAACAACCTTTATCCCTGTTTGAAATGCGTAGATTTTCAGTCCTAGTTCAAAGAGCAGACAAGGTAGGCAATATTTCATTTTCTGCTGGAGCAGAATAGTAGATAGGAGAGAGGATAAAAAGAATCAACATTTCATTTGGCTAGTGGTTGCTCAGCCTATGCCTCTCGGTGGTGCCATCCAGTCTCAGCCTCGCCATATAGGTCTGGTGGGTAAACAGCAATACAGGGCCATGAGATGGGTGCAAAGAAATCACATGGTTTATAACTATTGCCAAGATCCCAAAAGAGACCACAGACAAACAATAAACACAGCGAAGAAGGGCACAATCTGAGAGGCATAGTAAAAAAAACCCACAATCAAAGTAACGAAGAAGGGCAAAACCATAATCAGAAAATGAACAACAAACCACAAACGCAAAAATAAACTTGCAATATACAGAGGCGCAAGTGGAGAGACCCACACAACGAGATGAATATGGCACAGGCGGAGGATAGAGATACTTCATACCTCGTCAAAGCTGTTGGTTGCAGAAGATGGAGTTGTAGAAGATAGAGTTGTAGAAGATAGAGTAGAGGAGGAGAGCACAGGCAGTCTTTTCGTTTTTCACCAGCCAACCACGATTTTAATTCTATAGCATGGAATTGGCAATTTCTTGGGTCTTAGCTAAGAATTGCCAATGAGGTAGTTTAGTTATTTTTAAATTACATAGAATTGTGATATAGAATTAAAATTTCAATTCTAAATAGTATTTAAACATAAAAATTAGAATTAGTAGGCCTAATTTTAATTCCAAATGCCAATTTCATGCTCAATTCCAATTCTAGAAGTCAAACGGGCTATTAGGGATTTTAAGAATTCCACCTATTTAGGTGATATTTGAAATTTTTTATTTTAAATAATAAAATATCATATTAAAATACTTTAAAATTTTTAAAATGTCTCTGTTAAAAATTCAAACAAAGCATTCATTATAAGGGATTTTAAATTCTTTCAAAAATTACATTCCCTCCATAAAATTCTTTATCCAAACATTTAGTGTCTAAAATTTTGGTGGAATATCATAACCTGTCTGCAACTTCTTGTAGCATGTTTTTGTAGAGGGAAAACGAAGAAGCTTCATCTTTCATGCTATTGTCGGTGTAGACAATGTAAGTCTGCATTCAGAACATAATTATCAGAAACAAGAAAAATGCTCTTGTCTTTAGCTAAATTAAGCCATAAAACATGAACCATGGGAATTTGAAAGCCAAGAAAAAACAATAGGGAGGAAGCCCCGTCATAGAAAGTGAAAGTTATGTGGGTGATAAAGAGAGATGAAGTATATTTGCCTTCAGGTCATCTGGGGAAGTTGAGTGACATATCAGCAGAAGTGAAGTAAAGGTAAGGAGGAGAAGCAAAAGAAGTGAAGAGGATGTACTGTACATTGTCAGGCTAGTAATGATTACATAGAAGAAAAATGGTTGATGTTGGGTGTTTATATACACGCCCATGGACTACCAAAATGTTACAATTTATCCATGCATATTCCGTTGCATACTTCATTTGGATTGCAGTCACATGGCATGTTCAAGTTGTTGCTCAAGTGGGGTTGAAATCAATATCAGACACATGAAGCCATATTGTTGGATTTCTTGTGGCAGGGTATTTGGTATGACATGATTTGAGCTTTGAATAGTGTTTGATATTTTGTAGTTGGGCTTGGAAGAGGAGTATGCAGTATTGGAAGTATGAAGAAGAATATAGGCTTGTATCTTGGATTGAATCATTTGACTCAAAAAGGTTAACCGATTTGGGTCTTGAGCCATCAAGTTTATAAAACTTTTTTCTTTTTCGATTTTTTTCAATGTGACTTTTTTTTACACAATTGGTTCTTTTTGTTCACATTTTCATTAAAGTTATGTCAGTTATGTCTCTATACTTCACATTACGCACTTACATACATGTGTATGAGTTTTTTTGGCAGTCAATACATTTTTTTTATACTGAATTTTTTTGATAGTCAACCCAATTACATTTTTTTTACACGATCGGTTCTTTTTGTTCACAAGCTATGTCTTGTGTGGGCTTTGCTGATAGTGAACTCAATCATATTTTTTGTACAAGAACCTATGGGCTTTGCTGATAGTGAACTCAATCACATTTTTTGTACACAATAGGTTCTTGTTCATCGTCTAAGATCATCTTCTTGTTCACAAGCCATTGTTAAGATACCATGTTTATTATTTATTTTTTGGCATGAAGATTTGAGCTTTGGATAGTGTTTGATATTTTGGGGTTGGGCTTGGAGGAAGAGAAGAGAAATATAGGCTTGTATATTAGATTGCACCACTTGACCCAATAAAATTTACTAATTTGTGTCTTGCTACCAAGCTTATAAAGCCTTTTTCTTTCTCTGTTTCTTTCAATGTGAGACTTCTTATTTCACATTACACACTTAAGTGTGTTTTTTCTATCACATATATATCTAAGCAAATGGATTGAAAGTAATGGAAATCGTCCATTTTATCTCAAAGGTAGTAGTTATTCAATAATTTCAGTTAGTAATCAGTGAATGTTAGATTGGAATTGGAGCATATAGACCTAAAGTGGGTGATGAACTTGAAGAAGCTATTCAAGAAAAGCAGGTTAAAATGTAATTTTGTTGCAAGTTGTTTGTCTAGCGACCTCTCCTCAGGAATCATGATTGCATGTATCCATGAGGTTAAGTTTACCGAGTATTTCACAATCATAATCAAATTAGTTCACTGATTAAATTAAATTAACCTTTCTGTCATTTGATTTTAGCATGGTACTATGTGCCATTTTCCAAGCATTTTTGCAAAAGACCAAATGAGTTGCTAGTGACTTTGTTTGGCACATATACTACTTTTCTACTTTCTTTCCCAAAAGGAGGACATGGAACTTGTTTCCCTTTTCACATTTTTCTTTTTCTTCCTCGTGTTTCACAGTCACCTAGTAATTCTAATACTTTACTATCAATTTGGAAAGCAGCCACAATGGTTCTCACTGCTTTAACCTGCTTGAATAAGATAAAAGCACATTATAAAAGTTGAATTAAGGTACTTGCACAACAATTTTTTCAAAGTTTCAGCCACCGAACCATGTGCACAACACAAAAGATAACCTCTACAACCTTGATCAAAATTGAAATTATTGTTTGTTAGGGGAAAGAAAAGCATAATTTCCATTAAGAAAAGTATAAAAATAGGATGAGGCAAAAGCATGTCTCTATTGGTTCAGAGAGCATGAATATATACAAGCTTTACGGCCGGTTGAATACGGGTTTTACGGCAACAAATCTCAACAAATCCCTAAAGATAGGAAACTACCTAAACAAATATGAACAACAAATATTTACCCCTAAAAAATAGGAAAGAAAAGTCAACACTATCTGATCTAATATCTTAATACCCCCTTCAAGTTGGAGTGTGAAGATGAAGAACACCCAACTTGGAAAGAAGAATGTCAAATTATCGTTTGCCTAAAGCCTTCGTAAGAATATTAGCAAGTTGTGTGGAAGTATGGACATACATAGGTTGAACATTACCCTTGGCAATTTCATCCCTCACAAAATGATAGTCAACCTCGATATGTTTTGTACGCTCATGGAACACTGGATTATTGGAAAGGTGGAGAGCGGATTGACTATCACAATAAAGACACATTGGACAAGAATGTTTAATGCCAAGGGAACTCAATAACCTTTTCAACCACTTCAGCTCACAAGTAGCAGCAGCCATAGAGCAATACTCGGCTTCAGCAGAAGAGCGAGAAACTATGATCTGCTTCTTAGTCTTCCAAGAAATTGGAGAGTTACCCAACATCACAAAGTATGTTGCCAAAAACCGTCTAGTAAGAAGATAACTAGCCCAATTAGCGTCACAATATCCATACAGTCGTAGGTCACAATCAGCACATAAAAAAATTCCCTGGCCTAGATTACCTTTCAAATACCGAACAACATGTAAAGCTGCATTCCAATGCTCAAGTTTTGGATTCTACATGAATTAAGCTAAGATGTGAACACAATAAGACAACTCAGGACGAGTAATAGTCAAATAAATGAGACGCCCAACAAGACGTCTACATCCAGTTAGATCTTTCAAATCCGCTCCTTCAACAAGAACGAACTAATGGTTTTGTTCAATAGGTATAGTTGCAGGCTTTGCTCCAAGCAACCCACAATCGGATATGAGATCCAAGGCATACTTTTGCTGTGAAAGAAAAATACCAGTGGCATTTCGCGCCACCTCGATGTCGAGAAAATATTTCAATTTTCCAAGGTCTTTCATGTGAAAGCAGCGACTAAGATAGTCCTTGAATCCTTGTATAGCATCACCGTGATATCCAGAGACAACTATATCATTAATATAAACCAAGACATTCGGTTCCACACCATGAACATGAAGTGTGAAGAGGCAATAATCAGAGTACACTTGTTGGAAACCATAAGCTTTCAAAGCATTAGATAATTTAGCAAACCAGCACTTAGGGCCCTGTTTCAAACCATACAACGATTTACAGAGTCGACACAACTTACCAAGTGATAGAATCTCAAACCTAGGTGGCAATTTCATATATACTTCTTCCTCCAAGTCCCTATGCAAGAAAGCATTATGAACATCCATTTGATATAGTTCAAAATTCTTGGCAACTGCAATAGCCAAAAAGGTCCGAACTGTCACCATCTTTGCTGTGGGAGTAAATGTCTCGTTATAGTCAATGCCTTTGACTTGTCTATTCCTATGAATCACCAACCTTGCCTTGTGTCGCTCAATAGTCCCATCCGAATTATATTTGATCTTATAGATCCATTTGCATCCTGTAGCTTTCTTAGCCGGCGGTAAATCTTCTATCGTCCATGTACCATTATCCTCTAAAGCTCGAATCTCTTCCTTCATGGCATCCCTCTATTTCACATCTTTGACAGTCTCCGCAAACAAGCTTGGCTCATATCCTACAGTAATAGCTGCCAAAAACCCACGGTGTTGTATAGAAAATTTGTCACAGTTAACAAAGTGTGCAATAGGATAAGGTTTACTTGAGGATTTTGAATGGAGTGACGAACTAGCCAAGGGGCTTACACAAGTAGTGTGGATGACATAATCATTTAGGCGTGAAGAAGGCTTCTTGACTCTATGTCCTCGACCAATAAGTTCATCAGTGTGAATGCCTTGTTGAGGGTCAATATTCACGGCTTGGTCTACGTCCTCTGTATTCTCAGTCTATTGTTGCATAGTATATGCTTCTTTAAGACCTCCAATTTCCCCAATATCATTTCCCAATGGCACATTTGAAGCAATCAAGTCATCACCACTCACCACATTTTGTGTTTCATTCCCTTCATCATTATCATCACTTGAATCAAGAGACCACCCCCATCCATCTATTTGTTTTTCACTTATCTCAGTAATGTCAACAAAAAGGAAAATATTCTCCACAAATCTCACATTCTGAGAAACAAAATATTTTTCACTTTTAATATCGTACACTTCCCATCCCTTTTTTCCATAGGGGTATCCTACAAAAATGCACCATCGACTTCTGCTAGCAAATTTATCTCCTCCTTTATTTTCATTAAGAGCATAGCACAAACATCTGAATGTTCGAATTTGTGTGTATGAAGGCTTAGCACCAAACAACAGTTCATAAGGTGTTTTCCCACCAAGAAGAATAGAAGGTGTTCTATTACTTAAATATGCAGTAGTAAGAATACATTCTCCCCAAAATTTCAGAGGCAAATTAGCCTGAAACCTCAATGCCCTCACCATATTAAAAATATGATGATGTTTTCTCTCCACCCTTCCATTCTACTGAGGTGTAACAACGAATTGAGGTTTGGTGAAGAATGCCATTTTCCTTGAAATAATTTTTCAAACTTCAAAATTTTGTACCATTATCACTCCTTATAACTTTAATTTGTTTGTTAAATTGCCTCTGGACCATGGCAAAGAAATTTTTAATGATCTGAGGAACTTCATCTTTTGTTTTCAACAAGTAAACCCACACTGCACGTGAACAATCATCCACTATAGTTAAGAAATAAATGGCACCACAAGAAGCAGGTGTTCTATATGCTCCCCATAAATCACAATGAATCAAATCAAAACAATTCTTTGCATTATTCTCGCTACAGAAATGTCTCTTTTGTTTGCTTAGCCCTGAAACAAACTTTACAAGTCTCAAGCCTACTAACAGTTTCTGTAGCACTAACATCAGGAAGCATACTAACTATTTTAGATGCTGGGTGTCCTATTCTTCTATGCCACAACTCACAAGATCCAACTCCACTTGCTTTGCATGCACAAACTGGTGTCACCACACTAAGAAGGTAAAGCCCCTCAGATTGTTCACCCGCTCTAATCAGCATCCTTGAATTGTGGTCCTGCATAACACACATTTTGTTAGTAAAATGAACAATGTAATTAGCATCATGCAACAATTAGGAGACTGAAATCAAGTTGCAATTTAATTTAGGAACAAAAAGAACATGTTTAAGTATGATTTGGTCCCCAACAGTGATTGTTCCTTCTTTCATTGCATATGTATCTATGTCATTAGGCATGCCGACAGGGCAAGGCTCTATATCTCGGACATCTATCATGCACGTTAAGGGTGCTAGTCATGTGGTGTGAAGCACCCGTGTCGATGATCCATGAGTTCTTACCTGTCAATCTCATACTCGTCCCAGTTTTATGTGTGCTAATAACATTCAGGAGAGCACTCCACTGTTTTGGACCTAATCCCGACAGTGCTACCTGCTCACCGTCGCCCACTACGTCATTCGATGTTGCTCTTGTAATGTCAACAGCTTGTGCCATATTTGCCTTAGCGCTATTTCCTCTTCCCTTGCCCAAGCCACCCATCTGCTGGTGCAACGCCTTACCACGTCCAGAACCACGACTTTCAGCTCGTGGTCTCTCACCCCACCAATCTGGGTAACCCACTAGCTGAAAACAGGAGTTAACATCATGCCCAAGTCGTTTGCAATGTGAGCATGGTCCTTGTGAAGCTTCCTGAGATTTTTTCTCCCCCCTGACGTCCGACCAGCCTTGACAGCAAAGCTAACTGGGTCTCCACATTCCTCTTTGCCTCGTGCTATTACGCTGACTCTCTCCTCTTGCACCACTATTTGGTATGCTCTATTCAGACTTGGCAGTGACTCAAATGTTAGACCGCACCGTTCTGAACTGCACGTCATCAAGACCCATCAAAAATTGGTGAAGTTTCTCCTCTTCTCTTTTCTTGTTCAATGTCGCTGATATCCCACACTGACACCCATTGCATGTGCATATCGATATCTGATCAAAATCATTTAACTCATCCCACAGCTTCTTAAGTCGTCCAAAATAGTTCATAACTGTATCTCCATTTTGTCTACAATTCGCCAAGTCAAACTTTAGTTGTTGGATGCGAGGACCATTCGTGACAGAGAACCTCTGTTTGATGTCTTCCCACAACTCCTTCGCATTCTCCCTGTAAGTTATGGTCGACCGAAGCTTCGGTTCAATCGTATTGAAAATCCATGAGACAATCATGGAATTGACAGTCCACCAATCTTCAATTTCAAGATCACCTTCAACAAGTTTTTCGATCATTCTATCAACAAATCCAAATTTTCTTCTTACCCTCAACGAGCCTCGGACTGCACGAGCCCATTCATCATAATTTTCACCCCTCAGTTGGTTGCACCTGAGTGATGACATTTCCTGGGTTGTCACTCGAATACAGATCATAAGGAGAGATATGTTTCTTCGATTGTGACACACTTTCATTCTTACTCTCTTCCTTGCGATCTTCATCCTTAATTTTTGCCATATTGAAGATCAACGACTCTCAGAGTCTCTCTCTAATACCATATAAAAACATGATGAGGCAAAAGCATGTCTCTATTGGTTCAGAGAGCAAGAATATATACAAACTTTACAACTGGTTGAATACGGGTTTTACTGCAACAAATCTCAACAAATCCCTAAAGATAAGAAACTACCTAAACAAATATGTACATATATGTACACAAAATATTTACCCCTAAAAGATAGGAAAGAAAAGTCAACACAATCTGATCTAATATCTTAATATCCTAATAAAAAGTGACATAACAGGAGGTGACAATTATACCTCCTGACCCTTATAACGGGTAGCAATGAAAGAGCATAGTAATGGAGGGTGAAATCGGTTTGGAATCTACTGGTAGTTTTTTATTGGTATGTCATCAATAATTATCATTATAAGTTCTCGTTAAAACTTATAACATGTATTAACCTTGGAATGAAACGACTTCCTTTCGTGTTAAACTTTTGTATACTAAAAAGAAAACAAGAAAACAGGAGTACTGCGGGGCAACTTGGAACGAACTTGATATTACTTATGTGATAATTTTTCATGTAAGTTTAACCAACAAATAAGTAACTTTTGCTATGTTCAACACTTGCGTTGCCAACTATAGAAATGTTTTAGTAGCCTAACTTTTAAAAAATGAAAAATTATCAACACAAAATACTAAATTACTATGGAGATACATGTAAGTTATTATCTACCATATATAAATATCAAAGTAGTGCAATAAAAAAATGTGAACATATCATTATTTTTATGATATAAAGTAATACGCCAAATGAATCAAAATATAATATGGGATATAAAAATTAAATATATATCATTAAATTGTTTTTAAGATAATATTTAAACCATGGACTTTGTTATGCTTTACTTAGAGCAAAAGTCTGAAGAAAGTATACAAGAATCTCTCAGTATATTTTCTGATTACATCTGCTCTGATTACGTCACAATACCTAATCCAATTTCCCATTGCTTTGTAGCGCCAAAAAATTAATTCAATAAAAAAAGACCAGACATTAAGGCCCCGTTTAGTGCAGCTTAAGAGTATATAATCGCACAGTATAAAATAATAAGAGAAGTCATGATAACATAAATAGTCAGATAGCCTCTTATACTATATTAACTTATTAAGTGTTTAGTAACAGGAGCCCCGTTTGATATGAAAGATATTATAAGATTTAATAGTATTTAATTTCATAGTATAAGATCTAATACGTAAAGATTAAAAATATTAGAGTGTTTAAAATTGTAATAAAAAAAAATTATAAGAATTTATACATCAAAATTCAACTAAGCCTAATCTTACTTGTTAGACTTTTAAATTATTCATCATTTTAATGTACAAAATATATTTGATAAATAAATTTATACAATATAATATTTATATCAAATAATTAATAAAATCATAATATATTATATTAATTTATACTATCAAACTTAATACAATATGTCAAATATACCCAACATGCCAAACATAACTTGATACAAATTTTATAAATTTAAGAACTAACTTGTATACATAAATAAATTCAAAAATATTTAAACTGTGACCGAAAGATAATTCCAAGAATAAGTTGCATGTTTACTCTTTCTTCTTTCTTCTTTTTTAATGAAAGGATAATTCAATAGTCAATTGATTTACAAATTAATTTGATAAAATAGTTCTATAAAAATAGAAAATTGCTAGTGAGCGCAGAAGATAAGTAACATAGACAACTCGGAATAGAATGATAAGTAATGGATTTCAAACTTATAATCATATATTTTAAATTTAACTAATTTGTGATCATTTTCAAATTGTGTTTTTCGGTTCATCCGAGCTGTGTAGAGACATCTAGGTTCTGTAGCATAACCCATAAAAATAATGACGGTGAATTTTACAAACAATTTATATAGCTTTTAGACTCTCTAACACTAGAAAGCCCAAATTTGATTTTAAATAAAATTTATAGCAATCACCTGTTCATCATTTAAATGTGCAAGCGCTAATTTTTTCATGTTTTCCTTCTGATAATTTTTTTTCCGAGCTCAAAGTAAATTGAAGAATTTAATCAAATCACAGAGCATGCATTTCTGATACTATGTAATCACAATTCATATACTTCTCTCACTTAACTCTCAGCACTTAATTAGGCTTTCAAATGCTCAGGACTTCTTTATTTATTTCTTTATTTATTTTTTACTCTTTTGGATACATTTCTTGATATTTCTTTAATACCATCATACTTGCCGACCATCGATGAACCAATTGGATTAACCAACCAAAATTAACCTCAGTCATTATATATTGAATAGAAGCAAAAGCCTCAGTAAATAGACAACATGTAACAAAGAAAACAATAGCCGCAAAGAAATGGCTGCTCAATAGGCCTTTTCCCATGCAAACCAGCAAATGCTTTATGCTTTTGCTTCTCCTTATTAGATGTATCAACCTAGCCATTATGGTGCATTGAACACAATGATAGGGCTCCTCACTTGGAATTTACCATCATCCCAAACCAGAGAAGCTGATTCAATAGACTGTTCTATTGCTCCATCAAAAGTGAGCACAAATGTTTGCTTTTGGCCAAGAGAAGTGAATGACAAAACACTCGGCTTCACTTGGATTTTTAGTCCTTGAGGAGCAGTCACAGTAGCTTTATATGTGGACGTTGGTAACCCAACATTTGTGACAGTCCGGTTAAAACTGCCACTTACATTGGGTTTGGAGCTTGGGGCTTGAAGAGCAAAAGAAGGATAGTTTAGATCCCTTGCTGTTCCATAAGTTGTCTCAGAACAACTACTGTTATCCCCTGTGATGAGTTGTAAAGTCCTTGAACTATAGCCTTGTCCACATAAAAATCTTATGTAGTCATTTTCACCAGCATCATATACTAAACCAGGATTCAAAGCCTTGGAAGGATCAATTTGGCCTGCTCCATAAGCGAATTCTGCATCACGGTTAGTCATGGGACTCAGCTGTTTAGCTGCAAGGAGGGCACAGAAGAAGTTTAGTTTTCTTTCTGCATAAAAATATTAATTGAAGTGTGTCATTATTCATTTCTATTACACCTGTTGTCATTAAAGCTGAACGGATAGCAGCTGGAGACCATGTAGGATGAAATGATTTTATGTACCCTGCTGCCCCAGACACATGTGGGCATGACATTGATGTTCCTGAGATAATATTGAACTGTAATATTCTTTTGTCACCATCAATTCCAGAAACAGGTGAAATTGGAGACCAACTAGCTATAATGTCAACTCCGGGAGCAATTAAATCCGGCTACAACATAAAAAAATAATGAATAAAATTGTTATAGCAGAAATTGTTACATGATAGAGGACAAATTCTTATATATAAAGTTAGAGCACTAAAATTGGTTATATTTCATCAATCATATCATTAATTATGGTATGTTATAATAACTAATTAATTAATAATTAAGTATAATAATTATTTATTAATTAATAATGTGATTGGTGAAATATACTTAGCTTGGGTACATTAAATTCATGCAAGAATCTCTACTACACAACCAGCATAAAATAACATAATTTTGATGGAATATAAAAATAGTTGTTGAATAGAATAAATTGATAGGGATCACGTGTACATCTAAAATTCAATAAGAAAATTTGACTGTCTAGCATTTTTGATAGGGATATATTTAATTTAAGTAATTCTTAAAGTTACCTTGAGAAGTTCAGGTGTAACTAAGTTTGGACCCCTTGACGAGAAAGAGGCCACCAGAGGGGCCGAAGTATCTTTTAACTCATCACTCTTAAATATGGTTGCAGTTGGAGTCCTGCAAATTGTTTTAAGCAATCCACCTTAGATAAGTGTGGTTCTCTGAATTCTTATTAATCTATATGAAACCTTCAGTTTTTATACCTTGTAGAGTTTATGTAGTCATATACACTGGTACCATCCTTCAAGTCAAGGAAAGATCCAGGCAAGGGAAAAGAGGAAGCAGTATCCCTAAAAGTTTGACCTTGTGTCAGGAAACCAACGGCACCAGCATAGAAGGGGCCTGACCCTTTGGTTCTGCCCTCGCAGAGAACAATTTTACCCTTCACCAAATTTTGATCCAACGAATTGATTGAGCAAAACCTGCAATTTGGTAATAATTTCATTAACAAATTATAGATTTTTCATTTTTGAAACGTTTCCACTTTTCAAACAGAGTTCAATTTTTTATGTTTATTGTAAAAAAAATTTACACTTGCATCTAATTACCTGATGTTACATCATTTAATGAGTTTGATAACATGAGGTGTCAAACTCATTAAATGTTGTGGCATGGCATCATTGGATACAAGCGCAAAACTTTTTTTCACTATCAGTACATCTGAAGTTTTGGAGCTTACACCATTATTTGTAGTTTTGTATTGTTTGGCCATAGCGTAATGTTTTACATCGTTTGTTAAGTTTAAGGACATCAAGGCTAGTTACCTGGATGAAGATCCATCGATCCCTTCTTTAGTATTTGGTGCATCTCCACCAAAGATTATAGGATATAATTCTCCCTTATGGTCAAATGTATTTAATGAGATTCCCTAAACATGGAACAAAGAGATTGACATTATTCCTAATGTTATAATTTTATATAAAAAGAGAACTTTTAAATAAAGATTCATACAGTTCACCCAATTACAAACCGAATTAGCTTAGCTTGCATTCCAGCAATGAGGCCATGACTTGACCTTAAGTTTTGAAGTCAGCAACAAGAAGATGAAATGAGGCTTGTTGTAGCATTGGATAGAGAAGGTACTTTACCTCATAAGTTCTGTTGTCACCTAATTCAACCTTGGTAACAAACTTCCTGTCTATGGTGCTTGCAGCCACAGAAATTGACCAAGGTGAGAAATTCTCTAAAGAAGCAGGTCTTGGACCTGAGTTCCCTGCTGAAAATACTGTCAGTATTCCATTTCTCATAGCATGAAAAGCTCCAATGGATATTACATCTCTAAAATAGTTATGATCACTGCTGGATCCTCCAAGTGAAACTGACAATATGTCAACCCCATCTGCGATTGCATCATCAAATGCAGCAAGAATGTCTGCATCATCACATCCATCAGACCAACACACTTTATAGACAGCAATGCGTGCTGATGTAGCCCCACCTCTTGCTGTTCCTTGTCCAAGGCCTAACATGCTTGCCATGCTAACAGGGTTCCCAGCTGCTGTTGATGCTGTATGAGTCCCATGACCTTCTGAATCTCTTGGAGACTTGAGATCTTCATCGCTCAACGATTCATTACCCTCAGATCTGTAATACTTAGCACCAATGATTTTACTGCAAGAACATAGCAACATCTGTTAGTAGTGTACTTTTTTGTCTGTCTCTCTTTGCGTCTTGAATATTCTACATGTGTTTTAGTATATACTTATTGCAAGTGAAATTAGATGTTTGGCATGTGCCCTTCCATTTACTAGGTGGTGGACCAAATCCTTTATCATTGAAACTGTCAGATTCTGGCCAGATTCCAGAGTCAATTACTCCAATGATGATATTACTTTCTGTAGTTGTTCTTTGCACTAGTTGTGGAAAGCCAATAAAATCCCAAGACTTTGTTGTATGGAGTTGTTTCTTTTCATTAGGAAAGACAGACACCACTTCATCAAGTCCTACAGTACAAATTTTCTTGGTTATTAAATTTACAAATCCAAGCAGAAAGCGCATATAAGTTTTGAAGAGGATAGAATAGTCTTTGCACACACCATTCATTCTATCAGCTTCTTCCTCTGTCAGCTTCGCAACAAAGCCATTGAAACTACGTTTGTAGTGGTGCAATACAGACTTAGGCGCAGCATTGCTGAAATTGTGAATACAAATCAAGAAAAAAAGTTAAGACAAAGAAGTCAAGGGATACATTTTTAGTTCACTTTTTTCTTCCAACTGCAACTTTAGACACTCATAACATTAGAATCCTTTTTTGTTGTTACATTTTCTTTGACCAGTTTTTGTAGTAAGTCTAGTCACATTCAACTCTGATTCTATCACAAGGTGAATTTAATGGAAGTATCCTACTGTCAAGTGATTAGTTACTACCTAAGAATAATGCCAACCAACTTATTCAAAAATTTAGTGTCTAAAATTTTGGTGGAATATAATAACCTGTCTGCAACTTCTTGTAGCATGTTTTTGTAGAGGGACAACGAAGAAGCTTCATCTTTCATGCTATTGCCAGTGTAGACAATGTAAGTCTGCATTCAGAACATAATTATCAGAAACAAGAAAAATGCTCGTCTTTAGCTAAATTAACCCATCAAAAACATGAACCATGGGAATTTGAAAGCCAAGAAAAAACAATAGGGGGGAAGCCCCATCATAGAAAATGAAAGTTATGTGGGTGATAAAAAGAGATGAAGTATATTTGCCTTCAGGTCATCTGGGGAAGTTGAGTGACATATCAGCTGAAGTGAAGTAAAGGAAAGGAGGAGAAGCAAAAGAAGAGTAGAGGATGTACTGTCCATTGTCAGGCTAGTAATGAATACATAGAAGAAAAATGGATGATGTTGGGTGTTTATATACACTCCCATGGACTATCAAAATGTTACAATTTATCCATGCATATTCCCTTGCATACTTCATACGTTTTCTGAGTTTTTTTTCTTTGATTTTTTGTTTTAAGAAACCCCCACCAATCAAGGAAAAAACAGAATAGTCTATAAGAAAAGAAAGTCTTGGTCAAGTGCGCAAGCTCTTGGAAGCTAGCACTTCACTTCAGCACTGATTGATAATGACTCAAGTCCCACAATTACACCATGATTTTCTACCCTGTTGGTTACGTCTAGACAATCTATACTCTTAATGGTTCCACCACAAAACAGATTAAGGGGAAGATTCCATTTGGATTGCAGTCACATGACATGTTCAAGTTGCTGCTCAAGTGGGGTTGAAATCAATATCAGACACATGAAGCCATACTGTTGGATTTTTTGTGGCAGGGTATTTGGTATGACATGATTTGGGCTGTGGATAGTGTTTGATATTTTGGGGTTGGGCTTGGAGGAGGAGTTGGGAGGATTGGAAATATGAAGAAGAATATGAGCTTGAATCTTGGATGGGACTACTTGACCTAAAAAGGTTAACAAATTTGGGTCTTGAGCTACCAAGCTTATAAAGCCTTTTTCTTTCTCTGTTTCTTTCAATGCGGGATTTTATACTTCACATTACATACTTACATGTGTTTTTTTTAACACTTTCTCTCACATGTGAGTGTGTCGACTCACATTTTTTTCCAATCACATGTTTTGTATGGACTTTGCTAGCAGTCAACTTAATCACATTCTTTTTACACTATTGGTTCTTCTTGTTCATAAGCCCATCTAAGATCATTGAAATTATGTTTTGTGTGGTTTTTGCTAGTAATCAACTCAATCATATTTTTTTTACACAACTAGTTCTTTTTGTTCACTGATCCGTCTAAAATCATTGAAGCTATGAAGCTATGTCATGTATGGATTTTGCTGACAATCAACCTAATCACATTTTTTTTACACGGTTTTTTTTGTAAGCTCTGATACCATGTTTATTTTTTTTTTTTTTTTTGGCATGACATTGTATGACATGATTTGGGCTTTGGAAGGTGTTTGATATTTTGGGGTTGGGCTTGGAGGAAGAGTTGACATATTGGAAGTATAAAAGAAGAATATGAGCTTGTATCTTGAATTAGACTACTAGACACAAAAAGATTATCCAATTTGGGTCTTGTGCCTCTAAGTTTATAAAGCTTTTTTCTTTCTCTGTTTCTTTTAATGTGAGATTTCTTACTTCACATTACACACTTACATGTATTTTTTCTATCACATATATGTCTAAGCAAATGGATTGAAAGTAATGGAAATCTTCCATTTTATCTCAAGGTTAGTAGTCATTCAATAATTTCAGTTAGTAATCAGTGACTGTTAGATTGGAATTGGAACATATAGACCTAAAGTGGGTGATGAACTCGAAGAAGCTATTCAAGATGAGCAGGTTAAAATGTAATTTTGTTGCAAGCTGTTTGTCTAGCGACCTCTCCTCAAGAATCATGATTGTAGGGTCCATGAGGTTGAGCTTTCCGAGTATTTCACAATCATAATCAAATTAGTTCACTGATTAAATTAAATTAACCTTTCTGGCATTTGATTTTAGCATGGTACCATGTGCCATTTTCCAAGCATTTTTGCGAAAGACCAAATGAGTTGCTGGTGACTTTGTTTGGCACATATACTACTTTTCTGCTTTCTTTCCCAAAAGAAGGACATGGAGCTTGGTTCCCTTTTCACACTTTCTTTTTCTTCCTCGTGTTTCACAGTCACCTGGTAGTTCTAATACTTTACTGTCAATTTGGAAAGCAGCCACAATGGTTCTCACTGCTTTAACCTGCTTGAATAAGATAAAAACACATGATACAAGTCGAATTAAGGTACTTGCACAACAATTTTTTCTGGGTTTCAGCCACTGAACCATGTGCACAACACAAAAGATAACCTCTACAAGCTTGATCAAAACTGAAATTATTGTTTGTTGGGGGAAAGAAAAGCATAATTTCCATTTAGAAAAGTGACATAACAGGAGGTGACAATTATACCTCCTGGCTAGTATTGGAGGGTGAAATCGGTTCGGAATCTACTGGTAGTTTTTTATTGGTATGTAATCAATAATTATCATTAAAAGTTTTCGTTAAAGCTTATGACATGTATTAACCTTGGAATGAAACGACTTCCTTTCGTGTTAAACTTTTGTATACTAAAAATTAAAAAAAAAAAAAAATAAGAGTACTGCAGGGCAACTTGGAACGAACGTGATATTACTTATGTGATAATTTTTCATGTAAGTTTAACCAACAAATAAGTAACCTTTGCTATGTTCAACACTTGCGTTGATACTTGATAACTATCGAAATGTTTTAGTAGCCTAACTTTTAAACTATGAAAAATTATCAACACAAAATGCTAAATTACTATGAAGATAAATGTAAGTTTTTATCTACCATATATAAATATCAAAGTAGTGCAATAAAAAAATGGGAACATATCATTATTTTTATGATATAAAGTAATACGCCAACTGAATCAAAATATAATATGGGATATAAAAATTAAATATATATCATCAAATTGTTTTTAAGAAAATATTTAGACCATGGACTTCATTATGCTTTACTTAGAGCAAAAGTCTAAAGAAAGTATGCAAGAATATGCCAGTATATTTTGTGATTACGTCTGCTCAAATTACGTCACAATACCCAATCTAGTTTCTCATTGCTTTGTAGCGCCAAAAATCAATTCAATCAAAAGACCAGACACTAAGGCCTCGTTTAGTGGAGCTTAATAGTATATAATCGAATAGTATGAAATAATAACGTAAGTCATGATAATTTAAATAGTCAGATAGTAAGATAGGCTCTTATACTATTAAGTATTTAATAATAAGAGTTTGTTTGGTATGAAAGATAAGATAAAATTTAATAATATTAGATCTAATAATATAAAGATCTAATACGTAAGAGTTAGAAATATCATGTTATTTAGAGTTGTAATAAAAAAAAATTTCATAAGAATTTATATATCAAAATTTAATCAGTCTAATTTCACTTCATAAGGTAAAGTTATTTATCATTTTAATATATAAAATATATTTGATAAATAAATTTATATAATATAATATTTATATTAAATAATTGATAAATCTTAATATACTATATTAATTTATACCATCAAAGTTAATATAATATACCAAACATACCCTAAATGTATAAATATAAGCTGAGTCGTTCACATTATCTTTTAGGGTGCAAAGTCTAATGAAGAGCTAAAACTTCAATTGGTCTTAAATTGAGGGGAGGAATCTTCCATGATCTTAAACTATATTTTCTTTTCACAATCAAGACATGATTTAAATTGATAAACTAGTATTAAAGGCAACAACTTTACATTCACGAAAGAAAACAAGACACACGATTCGACCGTTTTTTCCCCTAGTAATCTGTAATATAATTCAACCAATCAATTGCACAAAACAAAAAGTTGTGTGTATTTCTTGTCACAATGATGTGACACTTGCTTTTCTCAATTTGATATGCTTTTAAGCTGCATGAGATCAAAAGAACATGGATTGATGGTTACACGGTTTATCTTTTTGTTAAATAAATAAGTTGTTAGTTTTATATTTACTGCTCAAACTTTAAAGAGAAAAAGACTAGCTCACTCTGTTTTTCTAGGGACATTTACACAATTATTAATTTAACACAATTTTTGTAGTTAGAAAAAACAGCTACATAGTATGGTTAAATAATTGTGAATGGATATTTAGTTCATAAACTGTAATAAATTTGTTAGATTATTCCTGAATTGTAAGTTTTCCTATCTTCCAATTCCTAATAAGGATATAGGAAGAAGAGAATATTTTGGATTTCACTATCACTTTCTTGGACATTAATATTTGGATGATGATCTTGTGTGGAAATGATCCTGGAAATATAAGTACTTCTTTGTAGCTGTGAGAGAGAATGGTTAGTTAGCAGTTAGGAAGTTAGTTACAACTGTATTGAGTTATTTATGCTCTAACTATAAACTGATTCCTATATATACATGTATTCCTCTCTATAATAGTCATGAAAAATATCATCTTATCAGTTCTTCAGAAAATATTACATTTCATTCTTCTCCTTTATTTTCTACTCTTTGTTTTCCAGTCTTGCCCTGATACCTTACATGGTATCAGAGCTTGTGCTTCCATGGCTTCCCAAAATTCTTCTCAGAATTTACTATCAGATTCATCTTCTTTTGTTCTTCATACTTTTTCGTGAATTTGACTTGGTTGAGACAAGATTGGAAACAATTTGACGATTTGAAGAAACTGGATGTAGGCTGTCAAAGACATAAAGCCTATGTCTAAGGGTTCCTTGGAGAATTGTCTCCTTGGTAACCTGAGATTTCACAAAACAAGTGTTAGGATGAAACTCAAAATATACATCATTATCTCTAGCAAATTGAGATACACTTAACAAGTTTTTAGTGATTTGAGGTACATGTAATAGATTATTCAAGAAAAAGGATTTTGGATTAGAATTGGAAATGAATTCAAAATTCCCTACATGCATAATAGACAAACCTGATCCATTCCCAACCAGAACTTTGTCATTACCACTATATTCCATCTTCTGCATCAGATTTGAAGATTCAGGTGTCATGTGGTGTGTAGCACCAGAATCCGGGTACCAATTTGGATCAAACAATGTAGCAGGTGTAGCAAGCATATTACTCATATTAGTCATAGAAAGATTGGCATTAGGAACACTATGTGAGGCAGAATATCCATTATTAGAAGCTTGATTTGAATTAATACCAAAACCAGAATTACCAGAACCCGAACCAGATCTAGAATTACTAGTAAAATTAGGATCAAACCTATGCCAGCAATTAAGAGAAAGATGTCCAGTTCTCCCACACAATTGACAGTATGGTTTACTGAACCTACCACTTCCACGGCCAAATCTACCTCTGCAGAACCTGAAAAATTTTGATTTCGAGAACTTGAATTGAATCTTGCTTGATCGTGTAAAAGAGTCATTGAGGTCTGAAATTGCCCTTTCTTTGCTGCTGCTGACTAAACTGTTGAAACTGAGTTACATTTGCTTGAATCAAATTATTATCTGCTTTCCTAAACCGTTCAATTCTCTCTTCTTGTGCCATAAGAAGAGCTTCAATTTGCCCTACTAAAAAAGGATCAGTTCTTGATGTAACTGATGTGACAAAAGCCTTATATTCTTCAGTTAACCCATCCAAGATTGCTTCTATATGATCAGCTTCATCAACAGGGGCACCAATCGATGCTAAAGTATCCACAATCTTCTTGATTTCAAGAAGATACAAATTTATAGAAGCTTGTTTCTTTGTATTTCTCAACTGAAGTTTAAGTTGTCTTACCTTTGCACGAAAATGAGAAGAAAAGAACTCTTCCAATCGTTTCAGACTTGATGTAAAAACTCATATCCCACTATACAAGTTGTGAAACTCTTACTCATTGATGACAACAACCAAGATAACAGGAGCTGATCTTGTTGCTCCCAATTTAGAAATTCATCACTGATTACTCCATTTTCTTCATCTTTTGGTGTTGCAAACTTCTTGGGAATCGATGCTCCTGTAATATATTTGTGAAGTTTGTATCCTTTTATGGTTGCTAATGCTTGCTGTTTCCAGGGTAAGAAATTATCTTCATCAAGTTTGATTGAAACTGGATTCGAAAAACTATGAAGAACAAAAGAAGATGAATCTGATAGTGAATTCTGAGAAGAATTTTGGGAAGCCATGGAAGCACAAGCTCTGATACCATGTAAGATATCAGGGCAAGGCTGGAAAACAAATAGCAGAAAATAAAGGAGAAGAATGAAACATAATCTTTTCTGAAGAACTGATCAGATGATATTTTTCATGACTATTACAGAGAGGAATACATGTATATATAGGAATCAGTTTATAGTTAGAGCATAACTAACTCAATACAATTGTAACTAACTTCCTAACTGCTAACTAACCATTCTCTCTCACAGCCCCCCTCAAACTCAGTAGTGGAGGAGTTCCAACTCTGAGTTTGTCCTGAAAAACATGAAACTAAGAGCTAGAAATGGCCTTGGTTAAAATATCTGCAACCTGAGCATATGCTGGAATATGGCTAATACGAATTCTGCCAGTAACCACATGATCACGAACAAAGTACAAGTCAATTTCAAAATGCTTGGTCCTGGAACGAAGAATAGGATTGGCTGCAAGTAGAACAGCACTCAAATTATCACAGTATACCATTGGTGGAACTGGTAAAGGGACTTACAACTCATGCAGTAAGGACTTCATCCAAGTTAACTCAGCAACTAGAAGAGCAATGCTGCGGTATTCAGCCACTGTGCTGGATCTAGAAACAGCATGTTGTTTCTTGGAGCACCAACTAACTAGATTTGAACCAAAATAAACACAAAATCCTAAAGTTGATTTCCTGTCATCAGGATCAGATCCTCAATCTGAGTCACTAAAGCCAATTAAGTCTAGTGTGTTTGGTTTTTGAAGATGCAAACCAGTAGATGAAGTGGCTGACAAATAGCGAAGAATTCTTTTGACAGCTTTCCAATGAGATGCAAGTGGAGTTTGCATAAATTGGCAAACTCTGTTGACACAATAAGCTAACTCAGGTCTAGTAATTGTAATATACTGTAAGCTACCAACCACAGATCTGTAAAGACTCAGATCAGAAAAAGGAATGCTACCAGTTGCTGAGAGTTTCAAGTTTGCTGTCATAGGAGTAGGATATGGCTTGCAGCCAGTCATGTTGGCTTTAGCAAGTAGATCGTGAATATACTTAGTCTGAGATAACAATAAACCACCAGAGATAGTGGGTTGAACTTCTATGCCAAGAAAGTAATATAACTGACCCAAATCCTTAAGAGCAAATAATGCATTAAGTCTATGGATTAGATCTGTAATAACAGAGGAAGAAGTGCCTGTGATAAAGATGTCATCTACATAAATGAGAATCAACACTGTAGAAGTAGGAGTGATCCTGGTAAAAATGGAAACATCGGATTTGATAGAGACAAAACCAAAACCATATAGAGCAGATGACAGTTTTTGAAACTAGGCCCGAGGGGCCTGTTTTAGACCATATAAAGCCTTGGTCAGCTTGCAAACTTGATTGCCATTCCCAATTTCATAACCCTGTGGTTGAACCATGTATACTTCTTCTTGGAAATCTCCATTCAAAAAAGCATTATTGATGTCTAATTGGTGAATTGGCCAATTATTGAACAAAGCCAATGTTAGAACAATTCGAATGGAAGCAGGCTTGATGAGAAATAACACCTGGTCTATAGTTGATCTTCCTAAAGACAGAGTTCCAATTGGTAGTAAATGGATCTTTAAGGTTAAGTACAATTCAGATGGATCACTACAGAAGTATAAAGCCAGGTTAGTTGCACAGGGATTCAATCAAAAAGCTGGTTTTGATTATAATGATACGTTTAGTCCTGTTGTCAAGCCTGCTTCCATTCGAATTGTTCTAACATTGGCTTTGTTCAATAATTGACCAATTCACCAATTAGACATCAATAATGCTTTTTTGAATGGAGATTTCCAAGAAGAAGTATACATGGTTCAACCACAGGGTTATGAAATTGGGAATGGCAATCAAATTTGCAAGCTGACCAAGGCTTTATATGGTCTAAAATAGGCCCCTCGGGCCTGGTTTCAAAAGCTGTCATCTGCTCTATATGGTTTTGGTTTTGTCTCTATCAAATCCAATGTTTCCATTTTTACCTGGATCACTCCTACTTCTACAGTGTTGATTCTCATTTATGTAGATGACATCTTTATCACAGGCACTTCTTCCTCTGTTATTACAGATCTAATCAATAGACTTAATGCATTATTTGCTCTTAAGGATTTGGGTCAGTTACATTACTTTCTTGGCATAGAAGTTCAACCCACTATCTCTGGTGGTTTATTGTTATGTCAGACTAAGTATATTCACGATCTACTTGCTAAAGCCAACATGACTGGCTGCAAGCCATATCCCACTCCTATGACAGCAAACTTGAAACTCTCAGCAACTGGTAGCATTCCTTTTTCTGATCCGAGTCTTTACAGATCTGTGGTTGGTAGCTTGCAGTATATTACAATTACTAGATCTGAGTTAGCTTATTGTGCCAACAGAGTTTGCCAATTTATGCAAACTCCACTTGCATCTCATTGGAAAGCTGTCAAAAGAATTCTTCGCTATTTGTTAGTCACTTCATCTACTGGTTTGCATCTTCAAAAACCAAACACACTAGACTTAATTGGCTTTAGTGACTCAGATTGGGGGTCTGATCCTGATGACAGGAAATCAACTTCAGGATTTTGTGTTTATTTTGGTTCAAATCCAGTTGGTTGGTGCTCCAAGAAACAACATGCTGTTTCTAGATCCAGCACAGAGGCTGAATACCGCAGCATTGCTCTTCTAGTTGCTGAGTTAACTTGGATGAAGTCCTTACTGCATGAGTTGCAAGTCCCTTTACCAGTTCCACCAATGGTATACTGTGATAATTTGAGTGATGTTCTGCTTGCAGCCAATCCTATTCTTCGTTCCAGGACCAAGCATTTTGAAATTGACTTGTACTTTGTTCGTGATCATGTGGTTACTGGCAGAATTCGTATTAGCCATATTCCAGCATATGCTCAGGTTGCAGATATTTTAACCAAGGCCATTTCTAGCTATCAGTTTCATGTTTTTCGGGACAAACTCAGAGTTGGAACTCCTCCACTACTAAGTTTGAGGGGGGCTGTGAGAGAGAATGGTTAGTTAGCAGTTAGGAAGTTAGTTACAACTGTATTGAGTTAGTTATGCTCTAACTATAAACTGATTCCTATATATACATGTATTCCTCTCTGTAATAATCATGAAAAATATCATCTGATCAGTTCTTCAGAAAAGATTACGTTTCATTCTTCTCCTTTATTTTCTGCTCTTTGTTTTCCAGCCTTGCCCTGATACCTTACAGTAGCTTTCTTCAAAGTTCAAAGTATTCCTGATCAGGAGCCTGTTTATTCAAAACTGCAAATATCACTCTCTAAAGGGAATCTTGATAAGCTAGGTGCATTTTTAACGCAATTGGCAAATCGATTAGCCTGCAGAAACGTTTGCTACACCCAAACAGCTTCTAGATGATAATAGCCTAGAGAATCACATTAGATATTCAATTAAAGATGATATTCGAATCCTTATATTATTCCATTTACTATTAGGCCATTTAAATTCTGAAATCATTTCTTCTCCCAGACATAGAAACTTAGGAGGTTTTGAGTATCTTGAGGATGCAGTTTCTGGATTGATTTCTTTTTGAGAAGGAAAACATTATCACCTAACACTTAGGAGATCCTGTCGGAATAGCACATGTGAGTTAGTGGTTGTGAAGTAGGTAAAGTCTCACATAGGAGAAATAAGAAAAAGATACTCGTTTCTTAGAAGAGCCAAGACCCAATAATTAGCCTTTTCAGTCAAATGATTTTATCCAATATGCGAGTCCACATTTTTCAAATGCCTATACACCCAAGTGCCAACAAATCCCCTACGAACTGGGGAAACTCTCTCTTAATGATAACAAAAAATTTGTTCAGAACATGCTGCTAAAATTTAATCATCATATGGATGCTAACAGATTGGGTGTAAAAATCAACTCAATCTAATTAAAATAAAAAAAATTAAGTTGAAAATTTGATCAAATAAATCCAAAAATTTAAAAATAATAATAATAAATCAAAAAAATTAATTGGTTTGGATCAAATTCAATTTTAAATTTAAAAATTGATCCAATTTAAACCAAATCGAAAACTTATATAATTTTTTAAAATTATATTTTATTAAAAAAAAAAATTATATGTAACTTATACCTATTTAGAACTTTTCTACTATATTCCAAGCCAAAATTATCTCTGATGGATTCAGACATATATTATAGAATTAATAATTAATTTGAAATTATATTTAGAATTTGTATTTGTTTTTTGATGAGTTAGTTTAAACTTATATTTGATATATTTTAATGAATTAGTTTAGACTTAGATTTGATGTATTTTAATGAATTTAATTTTTCATATTTTGATGAATTTACGTATAAAAAAATTCTGACAATAAAATCGAAAAATCGAATCAATCTAAACCAATTTAAATTTAATTATATTAGATTAGAACTGGGTATACGGGTAGCGGTCTGCGAATCGGTCTACGTAACCCGCAGCTCGCGTGAGTTATAATTAGGCAAAATGTGGGCTCATTTAAATGTGGGCCTACAGGCCCGATCTGTTTAAACTCGTGGTTGAATGAATTTTGGCTTGCGAATTTGTGGACTAATTCACAAGCCTTGCTTAAATTTCTTTTTTTTTTTTAAATAAGTTTGGATTTAGGCAATTGAGCGCAATACTTCTCATTTAATTACCTGACTCAAAATAAAAAAGAATTAAAATTAAAATTAAAATAATTAAATAACAAAAAAAGAAAATTGCAAGTCGCAGACCAATCCACGTAACTCACAGTCCAATGTGATGCGAACGCGAGCCATCAAAATGGTGGTCCATTTAAGTTGCAGGTCAACTCGTACTAGTCCATTTAACTGTGGTTGGTTGTGAACCAGACCAGCTCACATATTTAACTCTAAATTAAATCGAATTTATATTTTGAACTAAACTAATTAAATGATAACATAAAAAAATCCATTAGATTAAATCAGATGACTTTTTGTCTTAACCGATTCAGCTCAATCTGCAAATTGTCCAGTTAATGGATAACAAGCTCCCTTTTGCCGGCAAGTTGCATCAAAATAACAATGCTACTCTGGCATCAAATTCATGGGAGCAATTTGTTTGTTCTCATTAAAGGCTAGAAATGTCATAGAATAACCATATTAAAAAATGTGGAAGTGGCAGCTGCTAAGGGTGAGCTGGGAAGCACTCTGCAGGCTCCATGATTTGGGTTGGAGGATAGTATTAAGAAGTTTGAAACTATATGAAGCTGTGTGAAGCATATGTCCGGTAGGAGTGTAAGTTGATGGTTTGGTTTGGTTTTTGAGGAAAAATAAATCCGAACCAATCAAAATCAATTGGTTTGGTTTGGTTTGGTTCGGTTCGGTTTTTGTATTTTTTAATAGCCAAATCCGAACCAAACCAAACCGAACATCTATGGATTGGTTTGGTTCGGGTGATCGGGTTGACCATTTTTTTAATACAAAAATTAACTAAATAATTAGCTTTTCATTAAAAAAATACAAAATAAAATAATGAAAAAAAATTTAGAAATAGAATTAATCTTATTAATTTGAACACTAATAATTATTTCATGTTTTAGAATGTGTATTAAAAGGTTCATAAAGAGGGAACAAAGAAACATATTGATATTTGTATTAAGAAATTATATTTGAATAAGTTAAAAAAAATTTCAAGAGAGATTTAACTTGACAAGTTGTATACTACTACTATTTAATTAAGAGAAAGTTGTGAGGTTACTAACCTGGAGGTATATATGCAACCAATTGAACCCCTAATGACATGAGTGAAACTAATGAAGACTTGATTAGTTGAACTTTGAATCAGTAACCTAGTGAATCCAAAGTCTCCAAACTTTGCAGTCATATTTTCATCCAAGAGAATGTTGTAAGGCTTCAAATCATAATACACAATAGGAACTTTACCATCATTGTGCAGGTAGTCCAATGCACAAGCAGCATCAATATCTATGTTCAGTCTCTCCATAAGGTTCAACTCATTTTTATTTGTATGCTTTCTCTTTCCTTTAATACAATCTTCTAAGCTCCCATTACTTAAGTACTCATAAACTAGAGCCAGAAATTCATTTTTTTAAAGTCAATACTAGAGCATTTAAAGTCAATTCATCATTTTCAAGCTTCCAAGTTTAGATGATGTTGTTACTGTTACTTTCACTTTTTTGTTCTTTATGTATAGTAGAAGCAAATTGTTAGACATAGTATCAGTGTTACTACTGTGGCTATGATGATGTCATGTCTGACATGCCTTCTTCTATGGCCATGAGGCCCACATGCAAAATACAAGCAAAGTTTTTTATTGCCTTCTAAATGGACATCAGAAAGATTTTGAAAAACTCCACCATTAGGAATAGTTCCTTCTAAATCATTATAAGAGAGGTTCAAAAGTTAAATGACATGTAGATTTTGAAGTTCAATAGGAATGGATCCAGAGAGTTGGTTGAAAGAAGGATCCAAAGTTTTCAAGTCTCTCACCTCTCCAAGAGTTTTTAGAATAGCACCTGATAGCATATGCTTGGCTAGAACTGCAGTGCCGATGAGCAGAACCGAACATTTTGGCAGAGGAGTTTCCTAGCCTTTTGTGTTGAACGAAAATGACGTTTTAAGAGTTGGAAACTGAGAAAGTATTACAAAAAATAAAGAAAACAAGTAGTAGCCAAAAAATGTTGTAGTATATATTTTTTTTAAAATAAAATATATAAAATATGGTTTGGTTTGGTTCGAGTTGGTTCGGTTTTGAAATTTTAAATCCGAAAACCAAACCAATTAAACTTTAATTGGTTTAGATTTTATCCGAACCAATCAATATACCCAAACCAAACCGAACCAATTTAATTGGTTCGGTTTGGATTAATCGGGTTGGTCAATTATCCAAACCAATTTACACTTCTAATGTCCGGTCTATTTTGCACAACTCGGTTCTATTTGGGTGGAGTAGGTTATGGAATAAAGAGAATTAGAGTTCATATACAATTCATTGATGGAAGTTTTGGAAGGTTCCCTATTGGCTCATAGGCACAATGCATGGAAGGCCTTTCTTATCTATTATATATAGATGGTTGTACAAATTCACATGGCTAGACGATTCGTGCCATTCTAGCTAGGATCTGTCTTTACCCAAGGGTACAGCATATAAGCATGAGCCTTCTTCAAGCCAAAACTAGCTAGTTCCCTTAACAGTACTAATTGAGATTAGCCAGGTCTTATTAAGCACTACATTTCCTTTTTTCACATTAGCCTCATGGAAAATAGAAACTAATAACTTTTTACTTTCTACCTTTTGACACAAAAATAGAAGGGAATTTTGTTAAACAGTACCATTAGATTACTTACAGAGTTTCCGTTAAATAGGTAACTCAGAATCCACTAAAAGAAAGTCTTAAACAAAATAGGCAACTAGTTTCATACTTTCATTGTGTATTTTACTGTTGCACGAACCATATGTCAAAGGATTTGGTAACTCATTTTCTAATCAAACTTCCATAACTCAAATTACATGTGATATTCCAAATTTCACATACAAAATTAAAGATGACAATTTTGCTTGTTCCTACAAATATCCGCAGGTAATACCCTCATATATCCGTAAGTATCCGTTTACCTACGAAAGAATAATAAATAAATATCCACACAAATATAAAAGTAGGGGCGAGAATAGATATTATTCGAGGGGGTGGCTACTACCTGTCCCCGCCTCTCTCCGTTACCATCCCTAAACAAAATAGATATATAAGATGAGGATGACATAAGAAGTAATTAATTATCAATAATATGTTTGGTTGATATACAAGGAAGGAGAAGTTAAAGTAAGTCGAATTTTTAGAAGATTTTTAATGACGAGAAAAGAGGAAGAAACATTCCCCTCCTCCTCTCCTTCTCCCTCAAAGTTTCAAAATTATCCTCCATAAATTTAGGATAAGAAAGAAAAAAATTAAAAAATTATTAATATTTCTATGTTTCTATAACTCTTAAATTAAATTTAAAAAAACAAAAAGGATTCTTCTTCTTCCTTATTCAAACATTCAAACAAAAGGAATTAACTTCGTCTACCTTCCCTTCCCTTCCCTTTCTCTTTCGTTTTATTCCATTTAACACCTAAAACTTCCAAACATACAAGAAGCTAAAGCAGCTTTAGTTATGTAGTTTAGTTCAACCTGTTTTGGGACAGGACTTGATTGGAGCATTATAAATGGTATTTGATTGATATTTTGATGACAAATATAAAGACAAACACCTAAGCACCTAGCTCTGGATCGTGGAAGAGACAAATAGGAATGCGTTCATTTTATAGAAATTTTTTTTCCTATACCCCATTACGCGTAAGGGAAGTGAATAATTTAGAAAATTTATAAGCCTTTTATATGCAAAAATACTTTGTTAATATCCAGAATATAACACTCACCTAAAATATTATGTTACATGTAAGTATAATTTATTATTCTCATATATTTATATCAAACTAAAATAAATGTACGTGAGTGGGAGTATTCAAAAAACATAACTCTTTTATATGTTGGGCTTGAAAAAAAAAATCTTTGAATTTGGTGGAATTGCACTTGCTCATGTAATTTTCGAAATGAATAATTTAATTTTTTTTTAAAAGAAAAAGAAACACATTCCGAGTTTCGCGCGCGTTCGATTTCCCACATGAAAGGGCCGTTTCAAAGTGCCTTCTCATCCGTTTATTCAGTTTCCGCACACTCATTGTTGGCCTTGCAATGTCCCTTTTCTTCTCTCTCTCTCCTCCCCTGTCCCTTGTCCCTTCACTTCTCTGCAAAACTTGCTCCAAGTTTGAATCTTCAACCCCTCTAATCATCCTTCATCGTCACCTCACTTCGCGTGTTTGATTTTGAGGGTCCTCGTTGGATCTTTCTTGTGGTGTTGGGTGGTGTTGGAAGCAAAGCAAAGCATGGCGTACAAAGTGGACCATGAATACGACTATCTCTTCAAGGTCGTGTTGATTGGGGACTCTGGGGTTGGAAAATCCAATATCCTTTCCAGGTTTACGCGAAATGAGTTCTGCTTGGAGTCCAAGTCTACCATTGGGGTTGAATTCGCAACAAGAACATTGCAGGTTGGTTTTTATATTATGAAATATAATATTTATGAAATTTCGTTATCTAAGCTATGATTCTGTTAATCTCTATATTTGAGTTGATGGGTGTTGTTTAAAATCTTAAATTTATGCAATTGTTTTCTTGGGATTGTTGTTGATTCCCCTTTCTGTTGTTTTGTAAATCAGCTTGCCAATAGTATACACACTAATTAAGTGAATCTTTAATGAGTGTATGGTTCGTGAAAAAGAATGAGAAATTCTTATGTAATTTGTGAATAATATACTTATTGGTTTAAATTTTATTATAATTATTAAAAATTAATGTGCTATGTTTTAATTAGATTGGTTAGATTGACATATTATGATAGTGGGGTGCTATGTCGTATTTAAGATGAGTTGTTAAAATTTTATTAATTTCTAATTTCACAATAAATATTTAAAAAATTATTAAATGAGAAATTCTTGTATACTTTGAACCTACTGTACCTATTCACTAAAATCATAATAAATGACATAACATAACCATACATGTTATTGGATTAAATTTAAATCAAATTTGAATAGTTAGTACTTATGAAAGTATTGCTTTCACAGTATGTATGAAAGTATTTTTCCTATTAAATATAATCAACCGTCAGAAATATCCATGGGTATCCACATAGTCTCCTCCGAGAATAGGTAAGAATTTCTCCAAAGAATACAAATGAAATTATCTCTGTGTGACGAGCAATATGCATGAAAAAATGATTCTCTTACACTCTTAAAAATAGTTATAAGTATTATTCATATTCTTTTTAAGGGATGTGATTGAGTGAGAGAAAGTGATAGAAAAAAATAATGTATAATAAATAATATTGATAAGGTGTAAAAAATGGTGTATGCACTCTTTGATGTAATAATATAATGATTGATATGCATGTGGTTTGAGGGTTGAGATAAGTAAGATTAGCAGAAACGTATAAGACATGAAGCGAGCAAGGTATTTTATTTTTTATTTCTCTTGCATTTTTGATTGTGTGAAGAAAACGAAGGAATTGAATTTCCATTGCTCAATATATTTTTGAGGTCGCCGGCAATGTTGATGTCTAGTATTTCTTTTGTCACCTGCAGGTGGAGGGTAAGACAGTAAAGGCACAAATATGGGATACTGCTGGCCAAGAGAGGTACCGAGCTATCACTAGTGCTTACTATAGAGGAGCTGTTGGCGCCTTGTTGGTCTATGACATAACCAAGAGGCAAACATTTGACAATGTGCAGAGGTGGCTTCGCGAACTAAGGGACCATGCAGACTCTAACATTGTTATTATGATGGCTGGAAACAAGTCTGACTTGAATCATTTAAGAGCAGTTTCTACTGAAGATGCTCAAAGTTTGGCTGAGAAGGAAGGTCTGTCCTTTCTAGAGACTTCAGCATTGGAGGCATATAATGTTGAGAAGGCATTCCAGACCATTTTGTTTGATATATATCACATTATAAGTAAAAAGGCACTGGCAGCACAAGAGGCAACTTCCACTACTGGCATTCCTCAAGGAACTACCATAAATGTCTCAAATATGTCAGGTAATACGAGCAATAAAACTTGTTGCTCAAACTAACAGGGTAAATTGTGTAGAAAAGGAGAGGAAAAGCAAGCTTTCTCAGAAAAACTTGGCAATTGAAAACATGTGAGGAATAGTTGCTAGTTGCTATACCTTTTGCCATATTTGTATTTATTTCTTTTGTAAGATGGAAGAGGCAGATCTCTAGCCTTCAACAATCACAATTCAAATGAATATGACGTGTTAACAATTTATATTCTTCGCTTTGGCGTTAACTGATTCTGAAATGCATGCATTCGGAGTTAGGATCTTAGTAGTTCAGTCGGAATTTAGTCATAAATATTGTAACTGTAGTTTGTCAGTTAATTTGCTCCTGTTATTTCTTGCGTATGTTTCATTCATAATAAAATTAATCTCCTCTTTTATATGTACCAAAAAAAAATCTTCTCGTTTATTCTATGTAATACGATTTTGTTATTATTGACAGATGCTTGAAATTGTTTATTCTGATTGATTAATTGTGCATATAGTAGTATCTACAATATGCCAACCAGCTTCTAACTCAATTGGCACTGGACAAATCTTCAAGACTTGAGTGTGATGTTGATTCAGGGCTTGATTATGCATTTGGCCACATTTTCTCTTCCTTTGCCCACAACTTGACCTCCAATGTAACAAAAATATATATCTATGACATTTTCAGAGGTCTTTCTAATTTAGAAGAAGTGGTCAACAATTGAAAATGTAGTAGAGTTTCCTTTCAGAATAATGCTATATATTTATCATCTAATTATACGGTTTCATGTTATTTTTCACATACTTATGCTCTAATTATATCACCTCTTTGTAATGTAAGAGATGAGAGGCATATTGATGTAAAACAAACATTATTCTTCCTTTCATGGAAATGTTAGAGAGTTGCGAATTGATTGAGGCCTTTCTTAACTAGACAAGTTATTTGCTCATCAGCTATTAGATTGGCCCCAAAGCCGCCCTTTTGGCATAGTTCGAAGCGTAGGTTTAAAGTGGAAACGTACGTCTGTCCATAAACGTTTGGACAAACACATGTTGGCCCCTAAGCAAAATGGATCAAGGATGCTTGACGGGCCACGGGTCATTGACCTAACCGCTTTCAGTTGAACCATGTGAAATGTTGGAATGTGGAATATTTTGGTCCAAAATAAGTTAGGCAGGGAAACCTAATTTTCAGGTCAGGTTGCCCTTAAGAAAAATTCTCCCCGAGATACTAGTTTTAGCAGGATTTGAATACATATTCGCTTCTGGGATAATAAGGCATTAGAATGTGAAATATTAGATACATTGTTCTCCAAATTTTTAACTGCTGAGTTTAAATTTGTGTCAGATTACCACAAGTATGGTTAGCTATTAAGAGGTAAGTATAAACAATAATATTATCCATATTCGTTAGAAAAGATATCCTATTCAAATACTTAACCTTAGCAAGAAAATAACAACTTCACAAATTGCTTTTGAAAGCCTGTTTGGTAAACCTCCTTTTAAGAAGAAGAAGATAAAGAAGGAGAACGTTCTTAGTGGATGGTTTTATAAGAAAAACAGAAGGAAAAACTATTAGCATTTGCATGTTAGAGATTCTGCACATTGGAAGACCAAATCAAAACATATTTTGCACGTTAGAATTTGCATGTTAGAAGTACAGAACGAGTCAAAACGTAGTTCAAAAAGTTAATTAAACTCATGTTATCATGCGCAGGACTGCAAATAGAGGATTTGCACTAGCCACAAGCATTCGGCCTATTTTTGTGCGCGCAAGCCCACTACCTAATTCATTTCTTACCAAGCCCAAGTCACAAGTTGATATATAAATTCTTTCAAAGTCTTACTTCCAATCAATGTGGGGCTTTATGCTTTTGAAAAATTACTCTTTTCACAATAATTCCCCATATATTTCAAAAGAATATGAAATACAATCAATAATTAAAAAATAGATTCTGGGTTACAACCCGAGTGCAAATGTTTCGAATCTAGTGTCTTCTAGATTATGAATCAGACCTAGATAAATAAGACTTTAACTTATAATGTAATTAGTGAAATTTAAACTTCTATGAACTAAAACATCTTCCGTATAAATTAGAATCTCACTTGATCACATTTACACTCTCACTTATCTCTTGTTGTTAATGTTGTTTTGTGCTTTTCAGTCATGCGCATGTCTGGTTGTTCATGAGTGCTCTAAAGACTATGTCATCATCTCATAGGAGCAGCCCCATTCCACACTCATATAAGTGATTTCATCAAGTGTATACTGCACTTTGTACACCACCCGTAAAGAATATGAAATTCATTAAAAGCATTTAGCTTATCCTCACATTAAATGTAGTTTAACACTTCTCATGCTTCTCACACCATAGAAAGGGACAAACAAGGTGCTAGTAGAACTAACAAGTGATTTATTATTACTCATATAAACCTTTTTCATGGGATCTCCACTCATAAAAGTTAGGTTACCATCACTGTTAATTTCAAATTGGCTTAAGTCTCATTCCCCTCAATATAGTATTTATCAAGTTCCTTCCCAAAGGCTTAGTCAAATGATCTGTCAAGTTCACTTCAAACTTCATGTAATCAATAGATATAACTCCATCTTTCAGCAACTGCTTTATCACTTCATGTCTCAACCTAATGTGTCTATTCATACCATTAAAAGTTTTATTATTTGCAATAGATATTGCCACTTTGTTGTCATAATGCACAAACATAAAAAGGGTTGGTTGTACTCCCAATGGAATATTTTCTAAAAAATTTATCAACCACTCGGCCTTATTACTGATCTTCTCCAGAGCAATAAACTCTAACTCCATGGTAGATTTTGCAATTATTGTTTGTTTGGCTGATCTCTAGGTCACTGCACCACCACCAAAGGTGAACACATAGCTACTAGTGGATTTAATCTCATTTGAATCTGAAATCTAGTTAGCATCACTATATCCTTCTAATACAGCAGGAAATCTACTATAAGCAATACCATAGTCCATGGTACCTCTCAAATATTTCATTAGTCTAGGCAAAGCGGCTCAGTGATCATTATTAGGATTATGTGTATATCTACTCAATCTGCATACAACATATGCTATGTCAGGTCGAGTGAAATTCATCAAATGCATCAGACTCCCAATGATTTGTGCATACTGAGATTGGGCAACAGGATTACCTGTATTTTTCTTTAACTGAGTGTTAGCATCATACAGGGTACTTACGGGTTTGACATCAAAATGTCCAGACTTTTTTAGAAGTTTCTCAACATAATGTTCTTGTGATAGTATTATACTATCACACTTCCTTATGACTTTAACACCCAGAATTACAGTAGCCGCACTCATGTCTTTCATGTCAAATTTAGATGCAAGAAAATATTTTTTTGATGCACTATGTCATGGCTAGTACTAAAAATGAGCATGTCATCCACATATAGACAAATAATCATACATTCAGCATTTACTAATTTTTTATACACACATTTATCAACTTCAACAGAAGAAAAATCATCACTAATTAAAGTTTAATCAAATTTTCATGTCATTGTTTATGTGCTTATTTTAGACCATATAAAGATTTGAGAAGTTTACATATTTTATTTTCTTGTCCAGGAACTACACACCCCTCAGGTTGTACCATATAAATTTCTTTTTCCGAATCACTGTTTAAAAAAGTTGTTTTAACATCCATTTGGTGAATAACCAATTTATATGCAGATGCTAAAACAATCAAAAGTCAAATAGAAGAAACTCTAGTTACAAGAGCAAAGGTATCAAAAAAGTCAACATTTTGTTTTTGAGTAAAACCTTTTGCTACTCATCTATCCTTATATTTTTCAATTGATCCGTCAGAGTTATATTTCTTTTTAAAAATCCATTTGCAACCAATTGGTTTTGTTCTAAGAGGTAAATCTACTAAAACCTAAGTATTGCATTTTACAATTGATTCAATTTCAGATTTAATGACTTCTTTCCAAAAAGGTGCATTAGGTGAGGAAAAGCTTTAGAAACAGTTAAAAGGTCATCATCAACAAGATATGTGTAAAAATCATTTCCAAAAGAAGTTTCATTTCTTTGTCTTTTACTTCTTCTCAAATCTTCATGTAAATTATCAGATAAATTTTGTACTGGAGCTTTAGAAATATTTTCTAATTTTAAAGGAAAAACATGTTCAAAAAATTTAGCATTTTTGTCTTAATTATAAACTTGCAATCAAGAACATTATTTTTTAAAATAAAAAATCTATATGCAACACTATGATTAGCATACCCAATAAATATACAATCTAAAGTCTTAGAGCCTATTTTCCTCTTTTTAGGTTCAGGTAGCATTAGAACTAATTAATAGGACATTCATCATTTATTTTAAAGTCCTATTTTTTTTTAGCTACTCCATTGGATTTATGTGAGTAAGGGAGTGTAATTTCATGAATTATTCCTTCTTTTTCACAAATATCATTAAACAAAGTGTATTCACTACCTCTATCTTATCTAACTCTTTTAATTCTTTTATTTAATTGATTTTCTACTTCTGCTTTATATAAAAGAAACATGTCAAATGTCTCAATCATTATTTCTAAGTAAATATACCTTAGTGTACCTAGAAAATTCATCAATAAAAGTCACATAATATTTTTTACCACCTTTAGTTATAGTTTGTTTTAAGTCTCCTAAATCAGAATGAATTAATTCAAGTAGTTCGGTATTTCTTCTTATGGATAAATAAGATTTTTTAGTTATTTTTTATTCCGCACATTTTTCACATTTATTTAAGCATGTATCACTAAAACCATAAATCAATCCAAGATATTGCATTTTTTTAATATAAGAAACACTAACATGTCCTAATCTAGCATGACACATATTCATAGAGTCAATCAAATACGCAAAAAAAGATGTATTTTCATTAATTATTTAAGCAATATTGAGTACAAACAGTCATTGATTACAATAAATTTTTTCCCCACAAGTACATTATTTTTTGTCATCACAATTTTATCAGACTCAAAAGATACCTTAACCCCAACCTTTCCTAGCAAATGCACAAAAATTAAATTTGCCCTTATGCTAGGTACATGAAGCACTTCGTTGAGAGCTAGGGTCTTGCCAAATTTGAGCTTAAGAAGAACTTTTCCTTTTCCAAGAACTTTAGTAGTTGGAGAATCACCAATATATACACATTCTTCTCTATCCTCCACAAAATTGTAGGAGGTGAACATATTTCTATTTGCACAAATATGTTTGGTAGCCCCAGAGTCTACTACCCAATCATTCACATTGGTCATCAACAAAGCTTGAGAAATGACCGCAGCAATTATATCATCTCCTTCCACCAAGTTTGCCTTTGGCTTATGAGGATTGTCATTTCTCTTCTTATGTCTACATTGAGCCGCTCGATGACTTAGTTTACCACAAACATAACAATTTCCTCTACTATTTTGAAAGTAGGACTATTCACTTTTGGCACGTAGTGAGGTTTATTGTAATCAGGCTTTTTGTTGGGTTTATTATCGTACCTTTTCTTGTTGGCCTGTACCATGTTTGCCCTTGAAGCCAATGTTTTTGCTCTTACAGCTTTGATTTCCTTCTTGTTCGTATCCTCAATGTTGATGTGGGTGATCAGATCGGCAAGAGACAACTATTTGTTCTTGTGTTTGAGTTACTGCTTGTAGTCTTTCCAAGATTTTGGAAATTTCTCAATGAGTAATCCTGCAATAAACTCATCTGGTAGTGTGATCTTCTTCTCTTTCAAATCTTCCAACATCTTGTGGTATTCATTGATCTAAGTCTTGATGTTATTTTCATTAGTCATCTCTCATCTGTAGTAGTTTCCAATGACAAACTTCTGTCTCCCAACATCCTCAACAATGTATTTGAGAAGCATAGACTCCTAGATTTTATTGGTTTCCTTGTATGAACAATAGACATCAAACAATTCGTTAGATAAAGTGCTAAGAATTGTATGTCTACAAACCTTGTTGGCATAAGTTTAGTTGTCCAATTTTTTCGAGTCAGCAGATGAGTTTGGTTTTGGATCTGTGAGAGTATCAGCGACATCGTGCATGTCAAGAACAGAGTAAACACGCTCCTGCCACCGTTTGAATTTTGGCCTTCGAACATCTCGATTTTGGAGACATTAGGGAAGGGCTTGGCATAGGTGAGTGCAACAACAACTGGAGGAGGGGTTTGTGTGTTAGGGCTATCAGGTCGATTGTTGGCTGAGGGGCTTGCACGGGTAGCAGTGGTGTGTTCTGGTTCGGCCATAATCCTTGATATTGTTGGATCCCGTGACTTGTAATGAATTAAAATAGTAAAACACTGAAATCTAAGGTGTGCAAAGCATTGCCCTCAAGGATTATTTCGGTATACTCGAAAATCCTCCAGGTTACAACAAGCTTTTCCTGACAATGTCAAGATTTCAAGAACTGCAAGAGAGATATGATTATGTAATCTAGCAGAGAGAAGAAGATGATGATGAAGAAGTAGTGGACGGTTTTATAAGAAAAATAGAAGGGAAAACTGTTAGCATTTGCACGTTAGAGATTCTGCATGTTGGAAGATCAAATCAAAATAGATTTTGCACATTAGAAGTTGCACGTTGGAAGTGCAAGCGAGTCAAAACGTGGATAAGACCAAGTCATTTTTAAACCTCTTCAAAAAACTCATTTTCAGGTAAGTTCAAAATTAATTAAATTTTTGATAAAAAGTTTGGGGCCTCATATTATCATGCGTAGGGGGCAAATCGAGGATTTATACTAACCACAAGCCTTCGGCCCATTTTTGTGCGCACAAGCCCACCACTTAATTCGTTTCTTACCAAGTCCAAGTCACAAGTTGATATATAAACTCTTTCAAAATCTTACTTCCAACTAATGTAAAACTTTATTCTTTTGAAAAATTACTTTTTTCACAACTCTTCCTTTTTTCTTACGCACTATTAATGTTTCACATTTCCTTATGAGTTATGTAAGTTTCACATTAGGTTTGCAACTAGCATTACTCTAAAACTTGTTAATTGTTAAAAGTAATGTTTTAAAAAATTAATGCTTAGTGCTTGGTGCACATCACTTCGTGACAAAGTATGCTGACATAATTAAAGTGTAAGTGAGTAAAATATGAGATGTGATCAACCATAAATAAGTGCTAAAATTATATAAATGTGAAGTGATGTATGTATAAGTGATGCCAGTTTAAAATAATTGTAAACAAACTTTTCCAGTTTAGTTATAATCTATAGACTATAGTCTAGTTGGTGGTTCAGCCAATACTATCAATCTCATCGAACTAGTTTTTATGACACTGACGATAAGATAACCAAAGCTCAATTAAGGCTTTTATTATTCAATCACCAAATAAATATCACTAAATTGTTTCTGGTTTGATTTACAAATAAATGGATTAAAAAGATTTATTTTACAAAAAAGAAGAAGATTATTTTACAATTTGCTGTTGATTGTTCATACTATACTTGATTTTCTTTTCTTTTTTTGCATGAAACAATTCAAAGAGAAAGGGAGAAGTAAGCATATCCCGACTAAATTATTAACCAAACATTCTTCAGTAATATTTTATGAGTAATGCTATATTATACAAAGAAGTCTTCGTGCATCTTTCACGAATGAGGTGTCAAATAATTTCAATGCAAAACAAACTTTAACAAACTGAAATAAAATGAAAATTAAAAAAAAAAGGCCCACTCTCACCTAATAAACGCACACACAATACATTATTTTTCTATTTTCGTATGACGTTTCATGAAATTTTTGTCGTGGGATTGAGTATTACTCATATTTTATTCCAATATCGCCATCTGAGTACAAGAAATTGCTCACATTGTCCTTGGTTGCATACAACAAATTTTATCATTATTTTGTAAATTTTAAAAGATAAATAAAAATAAATAAATGGACTATTTTGACATTTCAATTGTAATTAATAGTCATAGATCTCATAATTAATTACAGGCTTACAACTGAAATGTCATGATATGATTGTAGAGAACATAATTTTACATACACTCTAATAACATGCAATAATTTTTCGGGATCCCATATTAATTCTTCTTCAACCAATTCCCACACGACACTGGAGTTAGGGAAGTTAGAGCACGTAGAATTAATGGACTACCTTTAAGTTGCGTTTGACGCATATGATGACAAATTCTAATATACACCCTGCAAAGGAGAGTGTATGATACACCTTGACAATCCTAATCATTGATTGTGTTGAAAAACACATCAACGACTAGGATCAACAACCTGTAACCTCTTAATTTTTTTTTTTAGTTTTAAGTTTTTTTTTATCCACCACCACAGTTGTACACTGCCGGTGACCGGTCGCTACCGCCGACACCGGCCACCGCTTCCGGCCGGCCACCACCTCCGTCGGCCACAACCCCACCCAAAACCTCCACCATAGCCTACCTTCACCTTCATCCTTGTTTCACGTTACCAGATCCGAGGCCACCACCTAATTGTGCTCCCGTCGCCGGAACTACGCGAGTCACCACGTCCAAGTTGTAGCCTCGCGCTGTCCACCGTCCTCCATCGTTATCTCCTCTCACCAGTTGCTGCCACCTGAAGCCACGCCAACCACAGAGCCATCGTACTCACCAAACACCCCCTCCATCCTTACCCAGATCCGTGAAGCTCCCCCCAAACCACCATCTTCTTTTTCTACCAAATTTGTGCATCCTTCGATCGTCTCCTTCGTCCACTCACGAAAACGCATGCAACCACGCCGCTTGTCGCACCATCCACCCACAACCCAAAACCACCAGATCCACTCCACACGCAACCGTACCCACCAGATCCAACCAAGTTGTGCGCCGCACCAGGAACTGTTGCTCAAACCACCCAAACCCATCAAAAGTAACCCGTCAAATCGACACCGCGACCAGCTAACGAGACCCCGTCATTTTCCAATTGTGCACCACACCAGAAATTGCCTGCTCCACTGAACCGTCGCTCTTCGCTCCAGCTGTCTTTGGCTTGCAGACGCAGCAATAATGGTGTGTAAAAGAAAAAAAGAAAGAGAAACCTGCAACAAAGAAAAAAACCTGCTACTGCAGGTAAACTCAAAGGTGTAGCACACACCTAAACTTATGAAAGGGTATATTAGCAACGACCGCATATGATAATATAAAATTTAATAGTATAAGATAGTAAGATAAAGACTAAAAGTATAAAAGACTTGATAAATTTATATACTATCAAATATTTTATCACTATCATATAAAAGAATTGATTGTATACAAAATTATTTATCATGATAATATTATCCTTTTATTTTTTTTAACTAGCCTTTGAAAAAGACAACAACCCTTCTTCAATAGAAACCCAAAACAGATTAATCCACCTAATTTGTGCAAATTTACAGTTAATAGAACTGACCTGATGTGGACCCGGTGTGGTGCGGGTTTGGGTGCTCACAGGGAAGACCTTCACCTTCCTCTCTCTCTCGCTGCACCTTGTCCACGAGCAGCCATGGAAGATCAACGACATTCATGTGACAAGGCTGAAACAACCTTCCTCTTTTCGCGATTTGCAACACATGATGCACATCTAGCAGCATTCATGTTCTTCCTCAAGCATGCAGCCATGGAAGACCAATATGGCATGAAACAGGCACTTTATGCCAAGTTTCAATGCGAATCATGAGGGGAATCAAGCCCAAATCTAAGCTTCCATGGAGGCCTTTGTTGGAGAGAAAAAATCAAGGAAAGAAAAATCTAGGTTTAGAGTGGCAATGTGGCACGGACAGCGAAGGCATGGTGATCGACAACGGGGTCTAGTGGTTTGAGTTCGTGGATGGTGGGACGCGGGTTATGAGTGGTAGTTCTAGCAGCAATGTGACGGCTCTGATGGTTGGGTTCAACGCGCACAGCTCGCAGAGGTAGCAGAGGAAGGCGGTGGTGATAGGTTGTGGTGGTGGGTCTTCAATTTGTGGCAGAGATGGCAGTGAGGCTGGGTTCTAACTGTGTTGTTGGTAGAGAAAGAGTGGCTTAGAGTGAGAGAAATGAAGTTGAGGGGCAGAGTAGGAAGAAATATCCTATCAAGTCTTATCATGGGATGAGGGAAATGATATTATTATCAGGTTAGAGTAGGATAAAAATGATTGATCCGATTTCATTATACTATCAAGTAAGTATACCAAACACATGATAAAACCTGATGCTATTGGCTTATACTATCAGATTCTTTTTATACGATACACTAAATGCAACCTTAAGGAATTTATAAGATATCTTGATGGGTTTGGTATCTAGGTAAGTTGTCAAATATTTATTAAATATTGAGTTTATAATAAATATTTAAAAATAATCAATAGTCAATGAAATATTTGACAATTCAATTTAGATACCAAATCTTTTTTTTTAAATGAGTATTATAAAAATTCACTTATCTTTATAACACTTAAATCACCACTAGAATTTGAGAACTCTTTTTTTTAGAGTATCTTTATTTTATAGGTGAAAGACTAATATTTTAAAATACAATCAAATACTTAAGTAATATTCTTCTAAAAAATATTATTTTTATACACATAAATTTTAAAATTAAATTTAAAATCAAATATTTAAAGTATTCAATTTTTTTTACTCGAATCGAATCAATACACATTACTGTTGGGCAGGGATAGATTTGAAGGAGGGCATGTATGGGCCACGGCCCCCCTAAAAAAATAAAAAAAATAATTTATTAGATAATTATAATATGAAACAAAAGTTAAAATTTAAAGAATAAAGTTTATCCGATGACAATCGTTAATATCAAGAAGTTATTTTGTTAAAAAAACATAAAGGAAGATGAGTGAGGCTCACCAATCCCATCTTCATGTGGGCTTTAGCAACTAAGCTAATACTAGATAATTAAAGCCCTACAACTACAAGAAAATATTTTTAAATTATTAAAAAAATCATTTACTTTTCAATTTGTCTCATCGCTTTTTAGGCTTCCACACAACACAACAAAGACGCATAAGGATTAAGGCATAACTTTTCATTCATTCTTTCTATTTTTCTTAATCAATTTTATTATCTATTTATGACCTCAAAGAGAGTGAGTAAGTTGTGAGTAAAGAGGTCATAGCTGTACAACAAGGATTTTCTGACTCAACAAGTTCAATTTGAAGGAATTGAGTCTTAGGCACAAAAAACATATCTTTTTCTTAATTTTGTTATAAGTTTCTATCTCTTATTTATTAAGATCTTCATCTATTTAATATTTTATTAAAAATATGTCTCCAACCTCTTTATGTTTTAATTTTTTTTTTTTTGGTGTGATATTTTGTTAATTAACCTTTATTTTTGCTTTTAATTTTTTTCATTAGTTTGATTTAATCTCATATTTTATTATTAAATTTTTTATCTATATCTAATACGTCTATTATCAATTTATATTTTTAATTATCTTTTTATTAATAAATACTATAATATAATTAATAAATTTTAACTCCTCCACTCAACATTTTCTAGATCCGTTCTGTTGCTGTGAACTCTCTTTCTTAAGCGTTAGTTTCACCAAACAATCATGAACTGTCAATGGAAGGTGTGAGATCGTGTATTCATGTGTGCTGTATACGCCAAGGTGATATATATATATATATATATATATACATACTTTACTACTTTAGCAAACTAAAGATATTCTCCGTGATTCACATTTCAAAACGTCCATTAATAACGGACCCTTTCATAGTTGATTGGTGAGGCCAAACAATTACAAATGCTATTTTTTTTGTTTATTTGGTAATTAATGTTGGTTGGATAATACTCTTCATATAATTATTATATTTAAAATTTGTATAATAGTATCAATTTTTAATATCAATGTACTGTATGCTATTTAATTATTGTTTTTTACTCCCTAATAGTCGTTTATATAACAATTTCCTTCTACTTTCTTTCAATTTGAAATTGACTGGAAATTCTTCTTCAACGTGAAACGGTCAGGGAAAGCTGCGTGGCTGTGAGTATGACTTTCGGATCCCGTTTCTCTCCAGCAACAGCAACAGCAACAGTATCTCCACCAGCGATTTAGATCTTTTATTTTTCATTCAATAATTAATATTAAAAAGTATTAATTTAATATTAAAAAATATTAACTTAATATTAAAAAATATTTTTAATATTAAAAAATTAAAAAATATTAATTATTAAATAAAAAATAAAAGATTTAGATCACTGCTAAAAGTGCTACTGCTAGAGAGAAACTGAATTCATGACTTTCTTCACCGACACATAATTTGTTCATACAACTTTAATTTTTTACAACACTTTTATTTCACATTATATTTTATATTATTTTTTATACTATTAATTATATTATTTTTTTCTATTATTTTTTTTATTTAATCATAACTATTTAAAAAAATATAAATAATAATGTAGGACGAAAACTAATATATGATCATTATTTTTTTTATTGATATTCTATTTACTCCCCTCTTTTTCTTTATATTGGTGTTTTTAGAAAATTTATTTTGTTTTAATTTATTTTCATTTAAATTTTTTAAAAATACATCAATTATTTTTTTAATTTTATCTCATCCTTTATTATCTCAACTAAATTTAATAATTACATATATTAATTAATTTCTATAATTTATTAAAAGAATAAGAAATAATAATTTAATTATATCAACTTATATTTTACTTAATTTGATATATTTAATAATATCCTTAATTTTTGTAAAAATCCTTAAAAGACAAATAAAAAGTAATGGAGATAGTAACATATTTTTTGTTCATATAAAAATGTTAACAACATATTTTTTTAAATATATTTTTTAACAATTATTTTACTATTAATTTATCTGATACATTTAAAAAAATTATTAAGAGAAGAATAATAATAACACTTAATTTTAAACTAATTATAGAATAAATATTAAAAGAAATGTTTAAAAAGTATGATATTAACATTTTTCTTTGTTCATATTCTATTATATAAATCAGATATTTATGAATACACTGTCCATAAAAATCAACATGTGTTTCACCAACTTTCATGTGTTACATTTTATGGGCGGCGTTTAATGCACTCATAAAGAGCTTAGGAGCATGGATGTTTTCGAAGATTGACCTACAATGATTGGTCAACTTTGTGATTTTATTTTATTTTATTTTTTTAATTATGATAGAGAAGAAAATAAGTAGTGATTAAAGAAAAAATAAATAAAATTTTTGCTTAAATAGTAATGATTAATAATTTAGACTTAAATTATTATTTAGTACTAATCATAAGTTATTAAATCATGAATTAATATACATGAAAATACTAAGTGGTAATTAAGGAAAAATAAATAATAATTTTTGTGTAAGTTATGGTAATAAATGACTTGAACTTAAATCACCACATAATAAATTTAAATCATTATTTTTTATCATTCACATGTCATTAGATCATAAAAACAAAATTATTTTATGTGATAATCAAATAAGTAGTGAACATGAAAAAAATAAAAAAATAAAACTTAAATTTTTTTTTTATATCTATTACATTTATTCTATTAATTAAATTATGATATTTGTATTTTTTTTAAAAAAAAGAAAATAAGAAAGAGAATATTAATAAAAATATGACATAATTTAATTGATAAAATAAATATAATAGACATAAAAAAATGAACCTAAGTTTTATCTAAAAATAAATTATATTTTTATGTAAATTATGATAATTAATGATTTAAACTTTGTTGATTTCTTTGAAAACTTACCTTTTATGCAAGTTCTAGATAATCATTTTGAGTCGTTGATCAATTTCAGACCATAATCAATTACTGTGATTACTTAAAACGTAAATGCTCCTTACTATTATACGAGCATTTAAATTTTTCCCATTTTATGCGTGGTAGATAAATGTGAAAACGCATGACAAATACTTAAAAGAAAAACTTGAACATGTTTATATTAAAATTTTTTACATAAAATGTTCATATAATCAAAGTTAAACTTTAAACAACTATAAGTGCCTTTTCTTTTTTACTTTTTAACAATTCAAAAGATTTCAAACAGGGAAAATTTGAAGAAAAGCATGGGCAAAGGAAAGGATTATTTATTTCCATCCCTCTTTTATCTATTATCACACTCTTTTTTAAATAACTTTTTTTCTTAAAATACCCCCTAACTGTTAATAAAGAAAATAAATAAGTATAAGAGTGAAAATAAATATCAAGTTTAACTCAACTTTTTAAAGAGAGTACTTAAAAAAAAAGTTAAAAGAAAAAATTTTAAAAAGTAGCACTAAATTAAGTGCGTGTTTAGAATAGATATGAAAATTATATTAATTTTATAATTAATTATTGTATAATTTTTTTATAATTAATTATAAAAAATTATATTTAAATATATTAGTTAAAAAATAATTTTAAATTAATTTATTTCATTTAAATGGTATAAAAAAATATTATTATATATTAAATTATCAAAATATGTATATAATAATTAAAAAATTTATTTAATTTAGAATAAAATTATAATTATATATCACTATAAAAAAATAATTTTTTTACAACATACTCAACCGAAAAATACACTTCTAACAATTTTTTTCTTTAGGAAGTAAATTTCTCAAATACGTTACACACTAAGTGCAACAGCTTAAAGCAAATAAAAAAGCTCCAAACATGCTCTAATAAGAGCAGTGATGAACACACCCGCAAAGGAAGTTGGTTGATGCATTTCAAAGAATGTTTTACGACAAATCCCGTACCACGTGTCGCTCTTTGATAGGGCAATCGGTTAAACCGACATTACCATGGCCTTAACATACAGCTGTCTCTATACGGCCTCTCGACTCAATTTGGAGGCAACGCATATTCCCCATAAAAGTAACACATATTCGCCAGCGGAACCAATCTCCTGGACCCGTTTCCACAGTAATTCTCCTTCTAAATATAAAAACACAAACACATCATCGTTTTTCTTAAATCTTATTTACGCGGAACACAAAACTACCATGCAACCCACCGCAATACATAAGCGCCACGCTGCTTTAACTTTCCGCGTGAACCAACCCTACCTAATACTACAGCGTTTCGGACCAGCCGAAACCCAAAACGACGTCGCCGACCAGGACCACAACCCTCTCTCTCTCTCTCTCTTTCTCTTGCGTAGCTGAAAAGTGAAAGAAAACCCCTCCTTGTTTGAAATTGCGCAGAGCGAAAACGCAGTGAAAAGAGCAGAGAGAGAAAATGGGGCAGAAGAATTTCTATATATTCAGTTCCTCTTCCTTCTTGTTCTGATAGTAAAGTTTCGTGCTTTTGCTGCGATTCGTTTATAGACCTTCAATTTGGTTAGAGAAAGTGGTGAAAGGGAAAAATCGGAACTTGGAGATGCAAACGGAGGCTAGGGTTGGTGTGGCAGTGGATGGAGGTGTACGGAAGTTGGTGCAGCCGCAGCCGCAGCAGATTGGGACTGTTTCGCAGCTTCTCGCCGGAGGGGTTGCCGGCGCTCTTAGCAAGACCTGTACGGCGCCGCTTGCCAGACTCACCATCCTCTTTCAGGTTCCAAATTTATCATTTTTTTAAAACTGGTTTTAATGTTTTTATGGCTGAATTTTTTAAATTTTTTGTCTTTGTTCTTTGTTTTCTTATTGGGACTAAACTGAAATTGCCACCTGTAAATTGTTAAGCTTCTCATGTTCTCATCAAAGGAATGTTGAGAGAGAGAGAGAGAGAGAGGACTGTGTTTGTTTATCCGTTTATGGACTATAAATTCTCACCGTATGTGCTTTGTACTATTTTTTTTGTACTTTTTTCTGTTTCATATACTTTTGTAACGTTTTGTGTAGTTCCAATGCTTTTTTTAAAAGGGGGGGAGGGGGTTGGATATAAATGATTTTTCTTTGTTATTTCTTTTCTTTTACTAGAAATTTACCATGTCATACTGCTGCGGTCATTTTACTGGATGGATATTTTATGTGCTGACCTTTACCTTTGTTTTTTGCAATGTTCACAATGAGATAATCTGGCCTCTAACTTGTATATTTTGCTTTTATAAAAATTATGCAATGTTTATAGGTTCAGGGCATGCATTCCAATGTTGCAACTTTGAGAAAAGCCAGCATATGGAATGAGGCTTCACGAATTATCCATGAAGAGGGATTTAGAGCTTTCTGGAAAGGGAATCTGGTTACGATTGCTCACCGTCTACCTTATTCTTCTGTTAACTTTTATTCATACGAGCACTACAAGAAGGTTAATACTACTCTGATACAGATATTTACTTTCATTGGACTATCTTACAGGGAAAGTTGCATTTATAAGTATTCTTGTTCTCAGATTGATTTGTATTTGATAGTATTTTATCCGTGCAGTTACTAAAGATGGTTCCAGGACTGCAAAGTCATAGGGATAATATCAGTGCAGACCTTTGCGTACATTTTTTTGGTGGTGGCCTGGCTGGAATAACTGCTGCTACGTCTACTTATCCCTTGGATCTTGTAAGAACACGCCTTGCTGCCCAGGTAAGATTAAATGGTTTAGATTTTTGCTTTATTTATTTAGTCCTTTCCTCCCTCTGGCCCCATGCAATTGGCCTCCATCTCTGTTCTAGCTTTGATGACTATTGTCATCCAACATTTTGTACCTGTTGCCGTCCAGTTCAATTTAATAATGTCCTTCCTGACTATAATCAGTTGCATAATTGGTCTTTTGTGTGGTCTTAGTCTCTTAGATGCTTGGATCCTTGCATGACTCTGACCTTGAAATTGCCTTTTTTTGTAATCAGATCATCTACAAGAGATGTTTGCTTAAATTTGGTGTACTGTTCTTGCACATCTGGTGGTTAAATATCCTTGCTTTTGTATTTTGCTTCTTATAGCATTGTTAAAATTTTGCAGACAAATATTACCTACTATAGAGGTATCTGGCATGCTTTACAAACTATTAGCAAGGAAGAGGGAATATTTGGGCTTTATAAGGGACTTGGAACTACACTCTTGGTATGCTGTTATTATCAATTTAACATTACTTGAAGTGTATGATTCCTTTCCTGTGTAATTAGCTGCCCCTCTGGTGCTAATGCAGACTGTAGGGCCAAGTATAGCAATCAGCTTCTCTGTGTATGAAACCTTGAGATCTTTTTGGCAGACAAATAGGTATTCAGTCCACAAATTAATTCAGCAGTCTAATGTAACCTCTAATTTTTCCTTATTTCATGTATTTCATAGCTAGCATAATATTAATATAGATTATCTGTACATATCAGATCCGATGATTCAACTGTTGTTGTCAGTCTGGCCTGCGGCAGTCTTTCAGGCATTGCATCATCAACAGGTGAGTGCTCTAAAGGCAGATTGATAACTTGCACTTTTGATGTTCCTTGTCACATAGATATTCTTGATAACTTGAACTTTTGATGTTCTTCGTCAGATAAGTATTCTTGATGCCTTGCACTTTTGATGTTCCTTGTCACATAAATATTCTTGATAATTTTCACTTTGGATGTTTCTTGCAATTGGGGTTAAGCACATTCTTGGTATTTTACCTTTTTCTTACATTTCTATGTATGGCATCAGGGCATTCAATTTAGTGCTGTTGCATCTAATGTTATTAGATGTGCAATTACAGTTAAGAATCCTTTAGTCAAACTGTTGAATTTGCTCAACCCAAGAATATTAAAGAAGTTAATGTCTGTAGTGCTTTACTATGCTTTTGATGCAGAGAAAGAGAGTTTGGTGCAGGAACTGCACCAAGTATCTAACCAGACTGACCCCTAGAACCAGAGGCCAGGTTGGAGTTGTTATTTTATCTGGCATTGAGAACTTAGTAAGGAAGACAACAAGAAAAACCCTTTTCCTGTCTGTCGGCAACTTTATTATTGTCTAAAGATCTTGCTCAAGTAATCATCTTCCCAAGTTTTATTATATGACATGTCTCCCCAAGCTATGCGGTGGATTACATCATGGGGTGGCATTACTTGGATGAACCTATATCATTCCCTCAGTTACCAAATGTGAGAGGTGTCCTCTTTGAGGTATGCTTCTCACTTAGGCGACCTTCACCTGATGTTTCATTGGGTATCAGATTCCTTCAAGCCTTGTTGATGTGTTTCTGAGGAATCTGTTCTTACTGCTTTAATAGTATTGCTTTCAGCATAATCCTAAATGATGGAAATTGTGGTAACAAATTATAATATGCTTATGATGAAAGTAAATGGCTAAATGAAATTGTCAATTTATAACAAAGGAAAGAACTACAGCTCTTTTTATGGGGGAAAAACTAAATCTTATTGATTGGGGGATGGATCTTTACGTGTCAAAACTGTATTATATAGACACTAACTACATGCATCCAAAGTATCCATACATACAAAACTCTAGTAGCCCATTCATCAATTGTGTCATAAAGGTTTTCTGCCACTCTGCTACAAGCATTGCATGTTCAGGTAAGGCTGTGTAATACTTTGCCTCTTTCCTCTTAATGCCAATTTTACAAGCAACACTCCTGAGTGTTCAGGATTTGTTAAATGCTGCCATGATAAGATAGACGCTCAATCATGAATGTCTTGTTGGTAATTGAGCACAAAACAAAAGTTCAGGAGAGCCCCCATGGTTTCTATAATATGCTTGTTGGGGCTATTCTTTAGAATAGCCTATATGTAATGTTTCAGGCTTGCAACTTTGTCAGAGATGCAGGATCAGTACCATAAGAAACTCTTGTTTTGTCTGCATCGTTTATTTGTTTCAAATATGGTTAATTTTGATTGCAATTCTGGTTTTGGACTTGGTTTGCACTTCAGCTGATTTATCACTATCAGGTTTGATGATGCGTAAGAAAGATTCGTGAACTGATGTGTAGTACAATCACATGTAAAAGTCAATATCTTTTGACTAGAATGGATATGTTTCAATTCATCTGTTATCCTATATGCAGCAACATTTCCCTTGGATCTTGTAAGGCGGCGGAAGCAACTGGAGGGGGCTGGTGGGCGAGCTCGTGTGTATACAACTGGCCTCTTTGGTATGTTTAGGCACATAATCCGGACGGAAGGTGTGCGTGGCCTATACAGAGGAATCTTGCCTGAATATTACAAGGTGGTGCCAGGTGTAGGTATTTGCTTTATGACTTATGAGACACTGAAGATGCTTTTAGCAGATATTGCTACTGCATAATTACACCCATCAACTTTGGAGTCTGATCTACAACTGGCCTAAAGTTATTTACCCATGCAAAAGGGTTAGAGTTACATTTACCAATTGAAGAAGTTCATTTTATTTCATGGGTTCTCATGGTGGGCAATTTTGTAATGCTGCTATGGGGATTGCATTTTTTGCTTGTACAGAGTTATACGACGTTTAATATTAGGTTGTTATCGGTCTTGTATTCTCATGCGGTCTGCTCTATCTTTTGCTCACTCTCTCTGAAAGAGAGAGAAAGAAGGAAAATGAAATGAACTATTAATCTGCAACTGAATGCCTTAAGGAGACTGCTTTTTACAAAGGGCATGTTCAGTATATCCATGCGTGATTAATTATCAGCTAGTGAAGTTGAAGGTATCCTTGCGGTTGTACCGTTGTAGTGTTGTGCAGCACTGCTGTGTTTCTCAAGAGGGTTTATCTTTTGAGATATGACCTATTCTTTATATAGTAATGATAGTTACATGAGCACTCCGCATCCCCTTATTTTTGCCATTTTACATGATTAATTGGTGTCCATTGTCTTAGATTTTGCGCTTAGCAAATCATAAATTCATTATCAGTGACTCTTGACATGTTATACGGTCATATTAAGAGTATTATTTAAAAAAGAATTGTCATTTTCTAGAGAATATTTTCTGCAAATATTGCTTCAAATAGTTACATTGATATGAGAACTCACTTTTCTATTGGAATTATTGTTGAAACCCGTTTGCTTCAAATAGTTACTTTGAAGCTCATTTTCTAGAGAATATTTTCTTGTTTTAATTTTGGATATTAATAGAAGCAATGGTGCTTAGCATTGTGAACATCATTGATGAAATGAATAGCCAAATGCATCAGGAAATAAAACTTGTTGAACACTAACAAGGCATGTATTTTTTTTAGTCAAATTTGTCTAGCAAATCCTCACATGACCCAAATAGTGGCAGGGAAGCTGTCCGAGTCTGACAAAAAAAAAATCTTGACTTTGAACCAATCCAAGGCCAACCACTTGTTGACCCCAAAAAAGGAAAGACACTTGAATCCGTACTTTAGAGAACGTATGTACTTATTACACTGGGAAAAAACCAGTCAAACGAATATGGTCGAGAGTACATCGTAAACCATATTTCTCAACAGCTTCATTAGCAGCTCTAAAGCCACCACCATAAGCAGGGGAAGAATCATTGACTATCTGTTTCTTGAAGAATTCACCCAGTTTATTTTCAACTTGAGACTTTGCACCTTTCTTTGAGGAGGAGGAAGAAGAAGAAGCTGTGGATGTTGATGGCATGCTTTGAAAGCTTGGCATTACTTCTGACTCAAGCCACATATAAGAAAGAACCTGACAGATGCCTTCCTCTACTTCAGGATTAAGGTTGCGGTAACCTGCTTAGTTCAAGAAAAATGAGATGAAAATCATGTATGCCAAGGAGATACTCCAGAGAGCAAGAATCTTGCTCTGTACCATTTATTATGTAACACATAAGCTATAACATCAAAATTTTTGCTAAAGTGGGAGACAATGATCGCCAACATAGCTAAGGTATTATACTTAATAGAGAAATATTTGTGTAAATCTTGCCTATATAGTTATGTAAATTAGACCAATCAACACTTGAATTATTGTATAAATTCTTATATCACACAATTATTTTATATTAAAAATAATATGTCAATTATTGATTGGTTTAATTTACACAAGAATTTCTCATACTGAATGATTAAGAGCAAGAACTATGCAAGAACTTATTCTTGCTTTGGGGCCATGTAAGAATTTCTCTCAAAATGTATTACCATTAAGGCGTAACCAGGCATGCATCAACTCGTGGGCAAGGATAGCACCTGTGAGTAACCTGCATCCCATGAAAATGTAAGAACTCCTATAATGAAGTTTGAACATCATTACAAGGAAGAAAGTAGCATAGTGTGTCACTAGTTCTGCATCTTATGAGTCTCAGAAAAATATCTGAACTCACAATTGTATTCAAAAGAGAATCAGCTGAAATTGGAGGGGGACAAAAAGCAAAATTTCCATTGTCTACAAGTTACCTCGGAAGACCATATAGAACAAGAATTGCTGTAACTTCACATTTTCTAGTCAGCTTTTGTGGTTGAGTTCTCATCCCTATTAGTCGATGGCCTCCAATTCTTGGCCTTCTTTGTATCTGAAACAACATAAAATCAGAAAGAAGTGGAATTTCCACATTCTAATCAAATAAAACAAAAAGTAAATATTTTTTAATATGATACACTGGTGACAGTCTGCTCTTCTGAAAGGCATAAGCCTCTTGTTTCTGGCAAGTGATGGTAACCCTGGCAGAAACCAAAGAGAGTAAGAGGAAGTGGACTAATTATTTGACTAAAAAAACAAAGAATGGACTTCTCATTACATTCTTTTCCCCAACAATGGCTTCATTAAGTGCTTCTCTCTCAACCAGAAGCATGGGAATTTGTTGATCTATTCTCATTTGCATTCCTTCATAATAATCTCTGATAGAATGGTATAGAGGCTGACAATCACCAGTATCCATTATAGCAGATTCCATGCACTCCAAGCACAAACTACGTCCATCTTCCAGTCTATAGTATTTTATATTCCGAGGCTTCAAGGAGAAGATAACAGTAAGTCAGTAACCAAAAAAAATAAAAAGATTCAGGAAAAAAAAAAGGTATTTTTTACCAGTTCTGAAAAAACGTATTATTAAACAATCAAGAGCACCAGTTAAATTAGTACCTCCAATCTTTCACAACTACAGCAGCGAGCTGTATTATCGTATTCATGAGATGGACAATACTTTTGGGACCAAAAGGGGTGGCACCTATACTCAATCAAACCAGCAGCATTTACAGGAATCTGAAAGTAAAATAAAATATCACATCACAAGTGTTAATATAGCTCCTCATCAACTGTGAAGATGATAGGCCAATTGATAGAACTAGGCTAGTCTATAAATAAATTAAATTATCAATGGGAAGCTCTTATAATTTATTTCAAATGTCCTTTTTTATTAGAAGACTAGAATAATATTTTGTTCCTCCATCATAAACTAACTAATGCCATAATCCTTTATACAGTATAAGAAACGCACTGAAATTTAATGACCTTATTCAGAGAAAAATAATAATAAAGCAGAACAATTTGAATAAGCAAAGGCAGAGTAATCTTACAAATTGGAAGCAAACTTCACATTTTGGGTGGGTCAACTCTTTAAAACAGGACATGTGATACGGATGCTTCCCTGACAAAGTAAACTTGAAACAACAGATATAAAAAAAAAAGACAGTAAGAGATGTATGAAACAGAAGTGTCAAAATCAATAATTTTGTAGTGGTTAAACTAAACAATTAGTCCCTATAGTTTTACTTGATTTGGATTTTGGTCCCTGTAAGTTTTTTTTGGATATTGGTCCCTACAGTTTTACTTTTTTAGATTTTGGTCCTTACCGTTATGGTATTAGTCCTTATATTTTTCACTCATTTAGGTTTTAGTCCCTGTAATTTATACTTATTACGGTATTGATCTCTATTTTCAAAGAATTGGTCGTTATAGTTTCAAATTATTCATATATTGGTTCTTGAGGGATCAAAATCTAAATTAGTGAAACTAGAGGAACTAAAATCTAAAAAAGTAACTATAGGAACCAAAAAATCTAAATCTGATGAAACTGTAGGACTAATTGTTCAGTTTAGCTTTTGTAGCACTATAGGCATAGCATTGAAAGTCTAAATAACATGAATTTGTGGGAAAATGTTGAAGTATTAGTTACATATCAAAGAGGATCAAACTACCTCACGGTCTGTAATGGGGTAATGACAAGAGTAACACCGAAGGCAGTCTGGATGAAAATGAGTTTCCTTGAAGCCTAAGGAATTTCCATAGAGTATCTCCTGGTTGCAGCCGGCACATATTCTTTTTGTTCAATGGCAAAATACACATTATCAGTTGTAAATAAACCAGAATACCTGCTCTTCCTATTGGTTAGATAATAGATATATAGATAGATGGAGGTAGACCTATAGTCCCCTCCCCCCGCCCCCCTCCCAAAACCCTCTTGGGGGCATTTTTCTGAAATTGAGAGATGGAAACTAGGTGGCAACAGCATGATAGAACATGCTTCAAGTTTCTTTTTCACTTTTCAAATTTGTTTAGAAGGGTATACTGAAAGAACAGATTCTCATTCCTTAAGCAACTTGATTCATTGAAACAAAAAAGAAATGATGCAGCAGGACCATCATATATTGATGTAAAGCCCTTTATCTACATGAAATTGATAGTAAACATTGAAAAATAAAAAATAATTAATTACATAATTTAGAGAGAGATATATATATATACATATACATACATAATGCCAGAGAAATCTTGACTTATGAGCATGAGGAAAAGGAAAAAAGTGATTTTCACTAGAACTAGACAATATAACAAATCTCAACATCCTTGCAATTGACCAAATTGGAAACACTTGATGTTTGGCATCCACATATCAGATACAAGATTTAGGAGAGCACAGATTTAACCTATAATCCCCGGGATAAGATGGTGCACGTGCTGAGGAATATGGAGGGTATGCAGATGAGTTCAAGCTATCCTGAAGTGCGTTTGCGTAATCTTCATCAGCGTCTGTCCCCCAACTATATCCTTGATTAATGGAAATAAAAGTTTAATCTTTGATAACAAAGATCATGGTAGCTAGAGAACAAGAACTTTTTTGAAAATTTAGTACCTACCATTTGGTCTCTTTAAATCTTCGGCTGAAGAAAGTGACATTGCATGGCCCAGCTCTTTCTCCTTCTGAGATCTAGCACGATCATCCTAATTACACCAGGAGTATTATTATTATTCAAGATATCTTATCCTCAATCAAAATTGAGATGATAAATAAATCCAAAATAATTATTGCATATCCAGTTATAAAATTAATTTTCCCTGCCATTTTAGTCGAGAAGAACCCATTGACCTGGACACTCTATAATATAAGGAGGAAAGAAATTCCACAAAACATTGGAAGTATATAATAACTTTTCTGTTTTTAAAAGCTGAATAATCTATGGGAGCATAATCCTATGACATATGCTTCAGAAAATTAGTCAAAAAGTGTTGTTATCACTTATCACTTAAAAATATTTGATGCAGCACAATTCATATGGTGTAATTTGCTGGTGCACAACCAAGATACAAGGTAGGTTCTATGACATTGGATGAGATGTCCTTAAAAATAAATGGTTGGGGCTATTAGCACTCCATTGTGCCTATCTACACTCCCACATTTTAATTTTTAATGAAGAATTTTAATTTTTAAAAAATTTAAGTAAGGGTAAATTTTAAGAATTACAATAAAAAATAAAAATCAAAGAGTGTGAATAGACATGTTGGAGTGTCAATAGCCTCATCACCGAAGCATGATCATACTAAAACGTGCATGTCCAAGATTTATATCATTGATTTCCCATATCTAAATATTTCAAGTCATTTTTTAATTGAAATCATGAAAATTAAAATGTTCTGTCTTTAAATGAGTACCCTCATTGCAATAAGAACTCAGATTGACAGAACTACATAATAATTTATGTATTGGCTGAAAGAGATGAAGCCAATCAGATGTTCTAAGAAGCTACTAAGCATCAACGGAATGCGACATGTGACGTTACCATTATGGAACCAAATCTTTGGAAGGCAAAAATATGTGTGTAAAATTCAAAAAAATGCTTTGAGATGTAGTTCAAATACTGAGTCTCACTTAACCTTGATGAGATCAAGAGGCTATCTAATCAACCAAACAAGACCAAAGTAGTCAACTTTCTAGTGCTTATGACTAAGTTATGGTTGATAACACATAGGATCACCATGGATTCGGCCCAGAAGAAGTATAGTGCATTGACTAACTATTTCCATTTTTCACTTTAAGCAAACTAGCAAAGCAATAATGATATTTATACCAAGGCCAATAACAATAGATGTCATTGAAGAAAACAGAAAACCAGTTCTGCTGTTTACCAACGCTCTAGATGGAGCGCGCCAAACCATGTTTTCCTCTGCAGGCTCCTGTAGATGACGACCACTCCTTCCTCTATTGGACCCACCTTTGAAAAGCTTACTAAGCCATTTCATGAAACCAGACTTTCTCTCCGAGTGTGAAGAAGCAAAATCCCCTGCTTGCCACCAAAATTTTGAAGATTCAAGAAGTTAAATTAGAACCACTGAATCATAATAACATAAACCGAAGTTCAAGTTTGAAATCAGTAATAACATGCTCTAGATAATATTTTTGGAATCGTGTGAAAGCGAGGAAAATTGAGAAACTCTGAGAATACCCAGTTAGTAAAATCAACAGAAAAGACTTAAAATTCAAACAAAAGCTTCATGGGGTCATTCTTAATTTTGAAAAATCGAATTTTTCTTCCACGGATTAAAGTAAAAAGCTGCAAAGGAAATTGTCTTCAAGAGTTTGAATAGTTAAGCACATGAAGCTCTAATTTTGATGGCGAATACTTAATAATATGCTTACCATATATACATGGATGAGAAAGATGATTGACAACTGAAGGAGGAGCCATAGCGATGGAAAGCTTATGCAGTTATGTATATATTTGGCGTTATGTGAGAGTGAGAGACCCTGAGAGGAGGAAGAATGAAAATGACAGAGAGAGAAAAGAAGGGGTTGGAGAAAACAAGGGGCATTGGAGAAGGTTAATAAGGGTTGAAAAAGGAGGGAGATGAAGAGAGGAATCTGCGAGATTCTTGGCTTGGTAAGCAATGAAGAGAGAAAGCAGATAGAATGACAGAAAGATGGGGTTGTGGGGAGGGAATCTGCTCGAGAGGAGAATATTAAGTAAGCCGGTGGATTGCAGAGAATCAAAGAGGATTTAGAGAGAGAAAGAAAGAGAAAAATGAAAAAAAAAAAAAATGCTGTGTTTGCATGCATGGAGTTGAAGCTCAAGTTGGAGTGTATCCAAAATTTGCCTTTCCGGTTTGAATTTGGAAGGAATTTGCCGGGTAAAAAGGGGCAGAGACAGTTTCAGAGTTTCCTTCTTATTAACGGTCAACTTCAAATTATTTTGATACAAATGTTTTAAAAATAAAATTGGAGATTATACTGCCAATATCTCTGATTTGATATTTTCAATCAATTAAATTCATAAAAATGCTAAATCTCATCAATTCTTCTTCGCGTAACCACACTTCGAGTCACAATAGTAGTTGAATAACGAAATTTGCACACCAAAATTTTATATTATTTTTATATGATTATATCACTTACTTTTTAGTTAATAAAATAAAAATATATATACATTTTAATATATATTCTCTTTACCAAAAATATACATTCCAACATGTATTCTCCTTACTTACATTTTTTCAAATAAGTATAATATAAAGTTAATGTGGAATTTTTTATATGTAAATAACATCACTTATGGTGTAAATGTACAAATTTTGTGTAGCAGTTATCATTCGTATTATAATATTATAATATTATAATTATTAAAACAATCACAACCATTTATTTGACTTTCGTGGAGTTTCGTAAAATTCTTAACTCGTGATGAGTAGCATCATAGTTAAATTTATGGTTAAATTATAGTTGAAATAGATAATATTAAAATAGAAAACATAATTAATTCATGATCTGATTGATTTAATCAATTAATCTAATTTAATTTTTGAAAAATATCCAATTCTCTTCCTACTATTTAATAGCAAAAAAGAGCATGTTAAAAAGAAAAAGACACGTTTTATTTTGAATATAACTAACCCATAACCTATCATAATAAATTTTTGCATAATAAAAATTGTATATATTTCTCTTTAATAAGATAATGCTATTACAGGAGATGATCCGAACTCTTTTGGAGGGTCCTTGGAGGAAATTCATTCCATCTTTGTTTTGAAGAAATTCATATGTACAACAAACTAATGTAATCAAAACATAATACTAGATACAAAAATTGAACCGCATAATTAAATTTATTTTATAATACTTTATAGACTCTGATAATTTTATTAGAGTGCATCAGAGTTTCTCCCTTTCAACCTTTGGTCCATCCTTGACAAGAATAGAGTAATGGAAAAGCCATCATTGTGTTGAAAAACATTTTTGTTATTCACACACTTAAATTTATGCACTACTGTTATATAAATCATCATATAATATATATTAATCACCACTTAATATATGATAATAGATAATCACCACATAATACACTAATCACTAAATAAAAGTAATCAACTACTATCTTCAATCACCATATAATATATACTGATAATTAATTATTTATATATTAATTACTAATATAAAAATGATGTACAAATTTGAGTGTGTAAATATCTTTTTCCGATAAAAAAACAACATACACCCTTAAATTTGTGGCATTAACAACCTTCATAGACCCAGTAGTTAAACTCATAATATATTTAATTTTTTGTACTATATGTAATTACAAATTTTTTAATTATGATTTGACAATATCATTATCCTCGGACACCTTAATTAATATTAGTATATAAAAATATAATTGCAATTTTTTATATGAAAATATAATTGCAAAATTTGATTGTAATATTTGTGATATTTTTAATTAATCTATTATGAGTGTCACTAAACACATCTCCCTTACTATAACTAAATAATTCTTCATAATTTTATTTTTTATTTGAATGTCATGTATCTTCAAATTTTAAAGATGTTAATTAGTTTAATTGACAATTTTATAACAATAGACTTACATCTCACCTTCATTTGAGAGACAGAATTTTAAAGAAAAACGAGATACCACTCATCTAAAAAACTCTTGTATTTTTAAATTAATATTTATAAAGCTCCTTTGCATTACTTTACACGAAGAATTAGTTTATGTTTTATTAAAATGATGATTTCGCATAGGCATTCAACTGCACTACCTTTCATTTTGACATGACTTTTGTTTTCGTCGACATTTTTTATTAAAAAAAAGGAGTCAAATCACCAATTATTAATATTTAATAGAGGTCTCCTACAAAATACTTTATTTTTTTGGGGTCAACTACAAAATAGTTGTCACTTATTACTTATATATCAGTTCTCTATTGTGTATTACAATTTGAAGATAGTAGATCAGTAGCATAAAAGGGCTCAGTGGGCCCAACATAATGAGGACAAAAGCAAGTATTACAAGGTATTACATGCAAGGGAATATTTGAAAAAAAAAAATAATCCGTGGCGCTTATGAATCATGTTATACAAAATGTAATAACTAAGGAATTCTCTATAATTTGTGATGCAATTTTTTTTTTTAATATGTAATGACGAGTTGAAGAGAATATCTAATTTGGAATATCTCATTTATGATATTGATAACAGTCAACGGCAAATGCCATTGTAGAGTCAATGAGAATTCATAAATATTTATCTGTGCTTCTTAATTTACAAGGTCAATGAAAGTTGATCATTAGAATGAAAGAAAAGTAGTAGAAGATAAAAGAGGGGAAAAAAACTACTCCTATATGAATTTCAAAGCAATACATTAATTTCATAAATATAAATTTTCTTAAGAAAAGTTATATCATATTAAAACTTTCTATATATATGGGATTGCTTCATGTGGAGATTAGCAACCTCCACCTTTATGTGAAGTGGAAGTTAACAAGCTCTATATATTATTTTGGACAAAAAACTCAAAAAAAAAAATTAAGAACAATTTAAACTTATTGATATTTTGGTCATTTACACTCTTATTTATTTAATGAAAAAAATATAAGAATCTAGTTTTAATGAGGAAAGAAAAAACTTGTGTTCTCTTTTAATAAAGAGATAAAATAAGATTTTATTATTAACTTTACTTATTATTATTAATTTTTAATTTTAAAATTTTATACTAAAATATGTAATAATATTTAATATGTGATTTATTCATTAAATAAAAATAATAGTGAAAGAATACAACATATAAAATAAAAAAAGAAATGCTAATTTGTAAAAATCCAATTTTACGAAACTGTTTGCGAAAGTGTAAATGGCAACATGAACCAACTTTTAAGGCCTTACCGTTTCATTGGTAAAAATGTAAGCAAGGCAATTCCTAAAGTTAAAACCTTTCCTTTGTGTGAAGGAGTGCTTCCCAAATAAAAATGATAATTCTAAAATAAAACTAATTAATACGTAATATGTAAATGTATAAGTTACTCATCAATTGAAAGAGAATATTATGCTATGAAGTTTTGAATTATGTACCAATTTGTTAAGTAAAAATTAGTTTTATTATTTTATATATGGTGCATTTTTAACTTATTTTATTTTTAATTAAATAAAATTATATATTTAAATATTATTACATTTTTCAATGTAAAATTTTAAAATAATAAATTAATAATAAATTTATATTTTCACTCTATTAAACAAAATATAAGTATTCTCTTTTCAAATTAAAACTAAATTCTTATATTCTCTTTTTTATTAAATAAATAAGAGTACAAATAATCAAAATATTAATAATTTAAATGGTTCTTAATTTTTTTTTAAGTTTTTTATCCAAAATAAAATGTAAAATTTACTAACATCCACATGAAGTCATGTAGAGGTTAGAAATCCTTATATATATAGAATCTAGTTATCTGCTAATAGTTGTTGACAGTTCACTTAAATCGCAACTTCATTCTCTTTAGTTTCTTTTTCAAATTCCATTCATACGCTGCGAGTATAAATCGTTATCCTTTTATTCCTTCTATCAAAGCAAACCCTTTTGTGCTGTTTGTCTTCCATTTGACATGACATGCAATAATAATAATACAAAAAAGTTTCCTTCGTCATACGCAGAGGGAATCCTTTTCAGTTAGTTATTAGGTATAAATCTTGTAAATTGTAACAGGAACTAGGAAGATAACCCTGCCTTCTTTAACAAATTCAATAAAAGGGGAAAATTCGTAGAGAACATGACAGGAAGGTGTAAATTAAGGTTGCCGTATATTATAATATTTTGATGTATAGATTATCTGAAGCATAAGCATAATTATTAGTATAATACCAAAGGAAAATGCCCATGTAGGCCAACCAAAAAAACTCATATTATATTCCAAAGTTTGGACGGCCAAGAAATGCATATATAAGTGATGGTATTCTTCAAGTTGTAGATGACTTAAAAGCATTTAATTTTTTTTTTCAGAATATTCTTTTATTCGATAGGTATGAAACTAATATCTTAAAATATAATTAAACGTTTAAAAAGAGATCTCTTCTAATAATATTATTTCTATATACATGAAACTCTATATCAAATCTAAGATTACATACTTAAAAGACGTAAATTTCTTTTACTCAAATTAACATACTTTGGTTTAAAGCATTCAACTTTAAGTACATATTTCCAAGCAAACAATGCGAAGAGAAAAGAGAAAAAAAAAATCATCATACTCGGATGTGGTTTTATTTCAATTTTTTGGAAAAGAATCTTTGCATGCTATCTATAAACATTTGCAAAAGCAAACCAATCGTCTACCTCCATCAGTTATAGTAACTGCACCACGTAAAAAGAAGAAAAAAAGAGAAGAAAAGAAAAGGCCTTTTCAATCTCCCCATAAGAGATGGGAAAATGATTAATCTTTCTAATATATTTTTTAATAATTATTTTAATTACTAAATGAAAAATATATTGAATATTTTTTATATTTTTAAGATATTTATTGTATTTAATTTTTTATTTAATATTTTTTTATTAAATAATAAAAATTATTAAGATGATATTTTAAGAGAATATAACAAAATTCTAAAAAATGTGATTTCCATTGTAAATTTGTAGAAGGGGCACTGAAAACTAGGAACTTCAAAAGCCAAGAGTAAAGAAAAAAGCATTTTACAACTATGCCGCGGTCCTTTAAGAACCTGGCCTTTTTTGTTATCATATACGCTGCTGGAATCATTAACCAAATAAATATTGGACATGGTAACCAACAGTCCTATGACATTTCTCTTAGCCAGCGATGTAGCCATAAAGTTGGAAACAATTAAATTGTGCCCAATACAATACAAAGAATTACTTTCCTGCAAAAGGATTAATTGATAGTTCCTTCACACCTGGCCTAATTCTATTTCTTAAATTCAAATGACTCTTAGGAGTGGCTCTTTTCCAAAGTGTTTTTTCATATAAATAAAAGGAAACAAAAGTGGCTGATGCTTTGCTCTTCTTCTTTTTTCTTTTTATTTTTTTCTTTTTTTTTTTTTTACATATATAGGAGGTGCAAGCATCTGGGTAAGGCAAGGAGAAAGATGGCCTGGAAGAAGATCAAATCTCTGACATTGATGTCACACCTAAGTCTTAAAAGATTTGGGCCATGCCAATTGAGCTACAAGCTTGTTGGCGATTTGCTTTTATCTTTAATCTGAAGCACCTGTTAATTTCATCAGCATAAAGTGGATATCTATCTTTGATCTGAAAAGTGGATGTGTGTCTGTCATCTTCAAACTGTGTTTTTTGGCTTATAAATTAGGTCTATGACCTAAAATATTGAAGCATGTCAGCAGGAACATCTTCTTAATTTGGCAGCCTTATGCTTTCTCCTGTAGCTAGCCAGAACAGTGCAGATAAATATTAAAATGAAAGCCAAGGGAGAAGGAAAGCTATTTCATCCTCAAATCTCATCTTTAGATTTTCTATACTAGAAAGACAATTTCTGACTCAGACCACATGGTAGGGAGCACCTTGAAGATACCTATTTTCCACTTTTTCTACTTAAAATAGTAGCAACATCTTGAGACTTCAAGAGAAGGTAGTTGATATTGATATAGGTCATGAAAGTTGATACTATATGCTCCCCAGTCTTCTTTTTTTTTGGTTTTTGGTACGTCATAATCCATTAATCTCAAAATATTGTTTTTCACAGAACATGCTTTTAATCTCTCTCGGCCAAAGAACCAGGCATCTTTTGTGAGGATCATAAAAGAAATTGATGTCATAAGATGCTAGGTGTGTGTCCAATCACCCATTACTAATTAATTTTTAAATTAGCAGCAGGCAATTGCCATACTTCCTCTTTCCACAGAATTGCCTATTGTTCCTGCAGATATTCCTTTTTCTGAGATGAAACCATTCAACATAGACACAAATTTGGTTGTAGTAGTTCCATGGAAGTTTTTCCTTGTATCTCAATAATACTATTTCAAGCAAAACACTATGGCTTTCTCTGACAAAAAGCAGTCATTTTTGGGAATTTTGAATGAATCAAATTTTGCCAAAATTGTTGCAGTGCGGCAGTTCAGAAGAGGGAGGGAACGAGAAAATTATCATGTGCATTCAACCAAATTAAAGTTTATATTGACAAAAACGATAATCTTTTGATCTTCCCAAAGAAAACTTTCATTGATGTTATATTCTAATCAGTAGTTTGTATCAACTTTTACTAACAAAACATAGTGAGTTTGTTGCAGGATACAGGCACAACAAAAGCAAATATATATATATAAATATAAGATGTATATCTAGTGAGAGTATTTTTATTGTGAGAGTACGAGAGGAGTAAATCTTGATTATCTATGTATATATAATTGTATGATTAAAATTAAAAATTACGTAAATATCATATAACTATTTAAAAAAATCACATATATTTATGTTCTATTCTTGACTATTCATGTAAGATTTAATAGTCAAAATTCATCGCTTCTCATCTCTTACAATAAATATTCATCTCATCATATACACGCTTCTTATATATATATATATAAAATATCCTTTTTTAAGTATTATCCATCCCATATTTGTTTCTTGTTTTACATAATATAATAGCTGCTAGAATTACTGAGAGACACAAAGTTAGCTTAATTATCCCTGAGCTGGTTTAGTCGATCTTGGCATCCCAAACAGGAAATGGATGGATTTGTTAATTGAGATCTCTACTTATTTCTGGGTTTCGTTGAAAAGCAAGTACAGAATTGATGTTACAATTTTAATCACCTCAAAAATAAAGAATTTAATAGAAGCAATATGCATAAAAGGGTTGTTACATTCATGCCTGATGCAACATACAAATATCTATACTGCGTTACAAAAATAACTCAAACTAAAAACAACCAAACTATATCTATGCAACACATTCTAGTTAGCTAGATTATCCGGGATAGGGACATAGCTTAGTTACGTTTTGAATTTGATGTGGAAGATGAACGTTATATTGCTCATGATGCTCAAGTTGAAAGACTCATTCAGACACGAATATAATCACTCAACACATGAATAATTAAATATAAAATATAAATCATTAAGTACAAAATGCTAAATCTTGAGTTTTGAACTTGAATCAACCTTTTAAAGCTCATTCAATTAAAGCTCATGAAACAACCTTTTAATTATTACCTAATTGTTGAACAGAATAAAAATTCATGCTAGACAATTTAGGAGTGCCAATCAAATACAAATTAAATCACCCTTTTCCACTTCTTGGCATAAGAAAATAAACAAGATACCGGCCGTTCTGACCATGCCATAGAATTCCATGGATTCAACTAAAACCGGAGTTTCTTTTTCTTCTGTCTTCCTGATTCTCATACGACCGACAGAAACACACACTTTGAAGTGAAGTCTTCTACCATGGACCCAATATGTTTGGGTCCATGAATGAATTAATTCTGTTTTTAATCTTACAGTATTTATATATTAATTTGAGATATATAAAAATATTATTAATTAAAATTTATAAATTTTTTATATATATAATTATTCATATAATAATAATAATAATTTAATTAAATTTTTATACTAATTTAAATATTATTAATTAAAATTTGTACATTCATGAACTTCTGTTTTAGAGGTTGATATTAAAATTTTCATTTTGAAGTCAATTCAATATGGTCATCCTAACATAATTTTGTTTTGTCAATGGAGCGCAGAACAGAAAAGGAGCAGATAATAAATTAATCACAAGAACAAGACGGAAAGGGGAAGAAAAAGGAAAGAAAGACAGAAAGCAGCGCACATGGACCAGAGCTGGTTGAATCACTTGGGTTGGAAAATTCAAATTTGTTAAAGCAAATCAATTTTGGCAGAATCCCCTTTACGAGTTGAGGCTACATGTAGCTTTTCCTAGAGTTGTTTCTAAAGTCATGGTACTATCAGTTTAATCTGATGATCTAACAAGATGTAAAAAGAAAAAAAAAACTAGATACATATATTTTAAGTGATATATATTTCACAATTTTTATGCAACATAATTATATAAAAAAATAAGATAAGATTAAATATAATTAGATAATAAAATTTATACAAATATAAAATGACGTAAGCAAAAATGTGATTCTAAAATTACTATGTATCAACTATCAAGTATAAACTAAAGGGAACAAAAACTTTTATTTGTGTGATAAAATTCAATATATTAATTAGCCTTGTCGGAGGTCAATGATCACCCTTGAACTCTGCCATTTTTAAATTTTTATGGATGTGGTAATACTAGCTGCTGACAATTATAATGCCAGCTACTGCATGGCGAGGCCATCATCAGGCCCACCTAAAACATATGCAGATGTGAGACTTGTCAAAAGGAAGAGATGATAAAGTTGTGTTGTGCCATCACCCTCAACTTTGAACTTTTGGTCTGGTGGTTGTGGTTGATTTCATCTTAACACTATCGTATAATTATATTTGCAATTTGCAATTTTATATGTTTACCTTTTTTATCACTTATTTTAATTCACTCAAAATTACCAGGAAAGTTACTGTTGAGAAAGAGGATCATGAGAAACTCTAATTCCTATTAAGGAGTCAATAAATTATATGGTCTTATAATATTCAATTTAGAGTGTGTTTATTTTTTAATTTACAAAAAAAAAATTAGTAAAAAATTACTTATCAAATATGTACAATCGTTTAGATAATTTTTCTTAAAATAAAAATAAAAATCTAAAAAAATTAAGTTTTCTACTTTAATGAGGTGAGTTGCTTCTTAAAAAATTAATTTTATATCTTTTACTTTTTAATGTAAAAGTATTTTTTGTAATTATATCTAAATACAAAAATTATAACTTCTACTTTTTATAAAAATCTCTACAAAAGAAATCAATCTTTTTATGATCTTAAAATAATTATTTTTTTTTCAAAATTTATTCAAACGCACTCTTATATTATTGAGTTATATGATAGTACAAGATAAAGTACAATACAAAATTAATGTACATAAAAAATATATAAGGAAACTATTATATACATATCTCTCCACTCTCTTTCAAGTTATAAAATATAAGTTATATGCACTAAGTTTGTTATGTTAATTGAATATTTGACTAAACGAAATTAGTAGCAATGCTTTCAATCAAAATATTTTTTTTGAATAAAGTGACAGCTCACTTCTATATGTTTGATCTTTTTATGAAATATTATATTAGAGACAATGTATAAGGCGACCTGATTGTCACATACTAGTTGCATTTGCTTAACATCATTAAATCTCAACTCTTGGAACAAATGTTTCAACCATATAAGTTCACATATTGCCATGTCATGACTCGATATTTTGTTTTTGCACTTGATCTAACAATGAAGTCTTGTTTCTTCCTTTACCAATACATGAAATTGTCTCCAATCATTATGCAGTAATCGGAGTTGGATCGCCTATTTGAGGGAGAACCAACCTAATATGTATTTGTAAAGCTAATGACTTCGGAATATGACCTTTATTTTTATAGAGAAGTCGTTGGCATAGTGCTTCTTTAATATAATTGAGCATTCATATTGTCATGTCCCAATGAATATCACATGAAATTTGTAGGAACTGACTAAATACACTTAATAGCAAAGGAGAAGTCTAGCTAAGTGATGGTAAGAGAGTTTAATTTCTCAATCAATCTCCGATATTGGCCAAGATCTGATAAGGACTCCTATGTTTGGATCCATAGGAGTGTTTATAACATTTTGACATGTTAGTCTCCTCTAATATATTAAAAGCATACTCCCTCTAAGAAATAGCAACATCAGTCAATGTCCAAGCCACCTTAATACCAAAGAAATATTCAAGGCGTCCCAAATCCTTAATCTAAAGATGATGAAATAGGTGTTGTTTCAATTGATTGATACCATCCTTATCATTTCCCATGATGAAGATATCATTAACATATACTACTGGACAAATGCTATAATGTTGTAGAAAATGGCGACAAAAAGAAAAAATAGAATGATTCTGCCTCACTATGAATCATGTCAAATTGCTAAATTATATTGAATCACCAAGCTCATGGGAACAATTTCAACCCAAAAATAGATCAACGGGGGCAAACAATCAGTGTGTAGCGACTCCAATGGCACCAAACTCCAATGATTGAATGGTCAAGTACTAGCGGTTTGGTTGCTGGGGGTAGTGAGAGGTGAAACGTACCTCAATAAGTAGATTTGATATCCAAGTATTGGAAAAGAATGAAGTGACGACGGAAAAAAAAAGGTTCCTAACTCTAGCTCTAGATGAGAGAGAGGAAGACCTTAATTTGTAGGAGTTAGTGAATTACACTATCATGTGATAATCCTATTTATATTATTTCTTGTTTATTATTATTTTTTCTTTTGTTACATTACAGGGGAGGGAGAAAAGTAGCTTAGTGAAGGATCGAATAGTGAAGGATCGAACCTTTAATATTAGCATTACACCTAAATTTTAAAGACATGGGCCTATGCCTATTGAATTATAAACTTGATGACTACTACTAATTTATTTTTATTTGGAACATAGACGAAAAAACTTTAAAACATTTTTTTTTAAATTTTGTAAGGGCAATTACAAAAAGAATAATATACATAAGTTACAGAACTATAGGAAAAGGATGTGCAGAGATTCAGAGAATGATTAGGAAACTCAGGACTAATGAATAATGATGCCAAATCTACTAGTTGTAAGCAGAAAATTACAGCTGAGTTTTCATAAAGATGAAAATAAAGATGGAATGCTTGAAAAAAAAAAGGATTTTAGTATGGTAAGAACAAGGCTTCATTAGCATACATGAAACCTACAGGAGACTAGTTTCCAATGTCACGTTGACATCTTACATTTTTTGCCTTGTAGACTTTGCACATGTTTCCAATTCTCACATAATTGCATCCATGTGATGTAATCTTTCCCTATGAAATAATGTTAACACTAGCAGTAGACATATACCTCACATTAGGAATATATTTGACTTCACCATTATGGAGCTTTAGGCGAACTCTTTCAATGATTTCAACTTTCAACTTTAGTTTCTTCTCCATATTAATGCTACCAAAATCTTCATCTTTTTTCCAAAGTAGTAAAGATAGCTTGATCTTTATATACGTGCACATCGGCAACATAATTTAATACTCATCTAGAATGACTCTCAACAAAGTCATTATCACTCTCTACATGATATAAATCTCTATCAACCAAGGACTTAACTACCTTAACATTCTTTTTGAGCTATTTAGACTCTTCAAGTCTTTTCTCATCTTTAGACATTGAGACTAAATATACTTTTTTTTTCTTCACAATTGTGGTATTTTACATCACTGAAGTCTCTCTCTCTAAACTTTCCTAACTTGTTGTTCGCCTCTCTGACGAGAATTTTCCTACCTCTTTGAGTACCTTTTACAGTTAGTACGCTTCCACTTTCATTGGTATGATAATCTCTATGCATCTTTTAATCTTCTCATAGAACAACAGTCACATTATCTAGCTTGAGTATTTTTTTTTTCCAATCAACAGTGATCTCACCAATAATCTATAAGATTGTGGCAATGAAACTAATAAAGCAATTGCTTGCTCCTCATCACTTTGCTTCTCTTTAATATTCAATAATTGACATACTAGCTAGTTAAACATATTAATGTGATTATGTAGATTACCTCCTTCTTCCATTCTCAGTGTGTATAAGTTTATCTTCAAGCATAGGGGATTAATCGGTTAGCAACTTTGACTCATAAATCTCCTCCAACTTTCTCCAAATCTCCTTAGGTCAAGTCTTATTTATTACTATGTACTTAATTGCAGGAGCAAGGGCTAATCTGATTGTACTTACAGCTTTCCTTTGTATAGACTCCTATTCACTCTCTTTCATTTCTTTAAAAATTTTATCATCAAAAGCTGCATCAAGACCCTGTTGCATCAAAAGATATTTGTATTGTACACTTTCACACAATGAAATTGCTCTTCCTATCAAAGAGTGATACTTCAAATTTCATCGTGATAGTCATAATGTGGTATAGCACTCCTCCCTATTTAAAATACTCCTTCCTTCTTGGTTGCAATTATCCTCCTTCAATCGAACTAAGAATTCTGATACCAATTGTTGGGAAGACAGATGGACCCACAACAAGAGCACAAGAAGAAAGAAAATCAAAACACAACAAAGAACACAATATTAAACGTGGTTAAGCCTCCTTGGCTTATATCCACAACCCCTATAAAAGATAAAAATATTCCACTAACAAAAATATTAGATTACAACTTTTGTACGGTTAAAGTTGTAAACCTTCTTCACTAAACTCACCAAGCTAGTTACAACCTCTCCTAAGTGTAAGTGTCTAGCTTTTCTCTCTTAAGTGATGCACTACCTCAATAACCAAAACTTATTTATAAAAGAAACCCCCATGGACTTATCCGACTTGAGCAATGTAAAATATGGAGAAATTACACAACACTTTCAAATGTGCATTTTCTATTATTTTAAGCAAAAACGTTACTTGCATATTTTAATAATAGTTAATGATGGCCCAATATTAGTTAAAGGTGTGTATAAACTCTTACTATTAATATAAGCTGAAAACATGTTGTTGGTTCATTAATCAATTTATATGCATTATTAACCGATAATCGAGTTATTATTAATTGGTATAAAAATGATGTACACCTTTTTGTGCACAGATAACGAGAACTATATTTTAAGTAATCTGGGTACATAGTTCCTCATTGCTAATTTTTTTAAAATTAAAAAAATTATTTATATAATTTTGTAATCATAATATTGTAAACATTGTGTGAGAAGAATACTTAAAAAACAAGTTTTAATGAAAAATCTTTTAAATATGGCTACACTTATAGATTCAAATTTAAGTAATTTTACTTGATTTCTTTTCCTTCAAAGCTCAAATAAAATCTAGGGGTAGAGTCTTGGCAAATTGTAGCTTTTCCTCTTAGGGAGACAAAAAAGAAAAAGAAAAAAAATTTACTAGAAAAAAAAAATCTCATTTTTTCCTCTCATTCTCACGAAACCGTTTGGGGCCATGCACGAGCGCCTCTTGCAGGTCAATTAAACTTTGTCTCCTACTTATTTTCAAGAAAATATATTTAAAAAAAAAACCAAAACCAGTTTGTTTATTTATTTATTTTTTTCTACACAACAGTTTTGCAAAGCAGAGCATAAAAGCAATTTTCAAGAAATTAAGAGTGGTAAAATTTGTTTGGCCCAATTGTTAATAATGGCAGTGTAATCAATTGCAACTTGCAAGTTCGGCTTTCAACGGAAGTCCATACAGAAAGTGAGTAGATGATGAAAGTACCATTGGTGGACCATGGTCCATGGAGATAAAGGGTGAAGAGAACAATTCAATTAGATAGAGGATAGTGACTCTTAAATACAACAAATGCCATTTGTGTAGATTTTAGTGATTTAAACAAATTGGGTACTTTAACTCAATAAATAAATAAATTTTAGGTATAAAATAATTGTTTAATATGTAAATTTATGTAATTATTTAATGTAAAAAAAAATGACATGTTAGTTGTGTATTGATTTAATCACTTTGTGTTTAGATTGGTAGAACTAGATCAAATGAAAGCAAATGGATAAAATGACATTAATTATCATTGTTAGAATGAAAATTGAACGAAATTTGGTAGGATTTATTTTATTTCATTTCATCAAATCTCTTTATTTTTTTTTCTTCCCAATTTGGAGTATGAGATGAAAAGTTATTATTTAATAATATAATTAATTAATTATAACTTTTCTCATTCTATTCATCTTTTAAACAATAAAATGATAATTTTTATCAATTTTATTATAATTTATCTAAACAAGGATATGTCGATTTTATTTTAATCCTTCTCACTCAATTCTATTTTATTTATTATTAAATATTCAAACATAACTTAAAGAGGAAAAGCATAATAACTAAAAAATACATAAAACTTATTTTAATTGTTTCTTGAATTCTCTCACTATATTGCATACTTTGCAGTCTGATCCCTTACTTCATTAAAAAAGGTTGTTGTATGAAAAAAAAATGATTGGTGTATAATACTAAAATCAATATCACCTCATATAAAAAAGTAAGTGATAAAATAAGATTGTAAGTATGTAAATAATAAAATAAGAAAAGTTGTAATCATATACTGAAAATCGTATGAATGTAAAATAATGTGTATCTTTACTTTTGTTATTAAGAGTTACTCTATGTAAGATGAATAGACCTGTAGGATCTGCCCATTTTCCATTTCTATGAAATATTTGTTTCAATTTTCAGCTAGTTTCAAAATTGCCACTGCACTCTTTTTGAGGACCCAGAACATGAGAACAGCGTAACTGTTTCTCATAATATCTCATTATCCCAAAGTTTTTTTTTCCTCTTTTTTTAACCTTTTTTTTTTAAAGAAACCGATACTTTTACAATCGAAATATATAATTTGTATTTATAAATTGGATAAATTTTTACTCTAATTGACTTTTATTTTAATTTTCTTTAATTTAATTTTAATTTTAAGTTTTTGATATTATAATTTTTAACTTTCTATTTTACATTTTTTATTTTTAAAATTCTTATCTAATTTATTAAGAAAACTGAAAATAATTTACATAATAAAAAACATATATATGAATCAATTTATTAAGTTATAAGTTATTATTAATAAAATATTTTATAAAATCAACTAATAATATTATATAAAATTAATAAAGTACTTAACTACTGATACTTTTTTAAAAATAAGGGTATGAAAAAATTCTATTTTTTAAATCTGAATCTCAAAGCATTTATCTTAAACAATTTCTAATATTGAAGTTTCTGTACCAAAAATAATAATTTCTAAGAACTAGTAGATTCTTATATAAATTTGAAACATTTAAATTTGGTATAATTGATTAATTACATTATTAATTAATAAAATAATAATTATAATAAACTAATAATTACTTACATAATTTTTCATAATTAATAATAAAATTAGTCAAATATACTTAACTTAAATATTCTAGATAAAATATAAAGTTATAAACAATAACCAAACATGTAACTTTTATAAATAAAAAAAAACCAAACATGTAAGTATAAAACTAATTCTAATTATTTTTTCAAACAAACAAGATAAAATAATATTAAAAATAATTAAGAATCATTTAAATAAAAATAAATCCCAAAAAATAGAAAGAAATCGACAATGTAGAATGACTAATAAATAAAAGAATAAATATTTTATCTCCTCTTTGAAAAAAATTTATTTTTATATTAGTCTTTGAAATATAAAAAGCTTCAACTTAATTTTTAAGAATTTAAAAGTTAGGTCAAATTAATTTTTAATAAAAAATAAATATCTAATAAAAAAGGATTAATTTAACCCAATTTTTAATATTCCTAAAAATTATGTTAGGAATTTTCACTTCTCGGCAGAAATTATTTCTAAAGACAAGAATGTGTGTTTATTCTAAATAAAAAAAATACCTAATATTATAAAGATGGAGAAAAGAAAAGAAAAGAAAAGAAAAGAAAATAGTGGGGAGCAAACAGAAACAGTAACACGAAGACAGAGAGAGAGAACCAAACCAAGAAAAGAGAAAGGCTCGACTCTTGGTTGGTTCACCCCTTTGCTTCGTTGTTGTTGTTGCTGAGAACTGAGAAGAGAAAAAGAAGAAGAAGGTGTGAGTAAGTGAGTGAGTGCCGAGTGAGGGGTGTTGTTGATCATCGAATTGCGATGAGCACACAAGGACAACAACAACAACAAGGAATTGAGGAGTCGGTGCTCGATGACATTATCCGGCGCCTCACGGAGGTCCGATTGGCCCGACCCGGAAAGCAGGTTCAGCTCTCCGAGTCCGAGATCAAGCAGCTTTGCCTTGCTTCCAGAGACATCTTCCTTCACCAGCCCAATTTGCTCGAACTCGAAGCCCCCATCAAGATTTGCGGTATATATGTATTATCATTCATTTCATTTCATTTTCACCCCCAATTCCTCTTCTTTTTTATTTTATTTTTATTTTTTTAGGGCTTAAAAATACTATTTTTTTTAATGCTTGCTGCTGGGATTTGTTGCAAGTTAGAACCTTTTAGTTTTAGGGTATCTTTGGTTGGTTGCTACGGATGAAAGAAAATGTGGGTAACCCTTTTAGTTTTAGGGCATATAAATTGTTGGGGATTGTCAAAAATTTGTTTTTTTAAGCTTTTCTATGTCATTTTGTTTGTTCCTTTAACATTTCCACATTCACCTACAATGCAAGTAGTATTTCAACATATTTCATGTTAATACATATTTTTCTTTGACATTTCATGTTGTAGATTGCTGATTGTTGTTAAGTTTATTAGGTGTCTGGGTTGCCTGTACTCTTCTTTTTCTGGTGTGGTTGAAATCTTTCCTTGCTTTTTCAGGTGACATTTATGGTCAGTACACTGTACACTGAATTTTCATTTTCACCCTCCGCCCCCCCCCCCCCCCCCAACCCCGCAATTGCTCTTTTTTTAATGCATGCTTCTGGGGTATCCTTTTTTTTTATGCAAGTTTCGACCTTTTAGTCTTACGGTATCCTCGTTTGGTAGGGATGAAAGAAAATGTGGATAACCCTTTTAGTCCAGGGCATATAAAATGTGGGGGATTGTCAAAAAACTGCTTTTGATCTTTTCTTTGTCATTATGTTTGTTCTTTAACATTTCCAGTTTTCCACTTCTTGTTTTAAGTCATTAACCTGCAATGCAAGTAGTATTTCAAGATTTTCATGTTTTTGCTTCATCGTTAGACGTAGTTTCCTATGGGCTATGGCATTTCATGTTGTAGATTGCTGATTTGTTGTTAAGTTTATTTGGTAACTGGGTTGTCTGTACTCTTGTTTTCTGGTATAGTTGAAAAAATCTCTGTGCTTTTTCAGGTGACATTCATGGGCAGTACAGTGATTTGTTAAGGCTCTTTGAGTATGGGGGTTTACCTCCTAATGCTAATTATCTCTTTTTAGGAGACTATGTGGATCGTGGGAAGCAGAGCCTGGAAACCATATGTCTTTTGCTTGCCTATAAAATCAAATATCCAGAAAACTTTTTCCTCTTGAGGGGAAATCATGAGTGTGCTTCCATTAATAGGATTTATGGATTCTATGATGAATGTAAGCGAAGGTTTAATGTGAGGCTTTGGAAAGCCTTTACAGAGTGTTTTAACTGCCTTCCTGTGGCTGCCCTTATAGATGATAAGATTTTGTGCATGCATGGTGGTCTTTCCCCTGAACTCACAAACTTGGATCAAATTAGGAATCTGCCTCGTCCGACTGCTGTTCCGGACACTGGCTTGCTTTGTGATTTGCTTTGGTCGGATCCTGGTAGAGATGTGAAAGGTTGGGGTATGAATGACAGAGGAGTCTCTTTCACCTTTGGCCCTGATAAGGTGGCTGAATTTTTAACAAAGCATGACTTGGACCTTATTTGTCGTGCTCATCAGGTCACTCTATGGTTTTTGCCCCCTCCCCCCTCTCCCCCCCTTTCAGTCATTCATCATCTCTAAGAAAAAGGGTAAACTTTTTTGTCCTTTTCTAGAAACTGACATTATAATTTTTCTGTAGGTTGTAGAGGATGGGTATGAATTCTTTGCCGAGCGGCAACTTGTTACGATATTTTCAGCTCCAAACTATTGTGGTGAATTTGACAATGCTGGTGCGATGATGAGTGTGGATGATAACTTGATGTGCTCTTTCCAGATTCTTAAGCCCGCAGAGAAAAAAGCAAAGTTTGTGATGTCAAACAAGATATGATGGTTGGCACATCACTATTCCTTAATTAACTATGGTCTGGTTGTTATTGCTTTTGTTTCTTATTATATTGTAAGTGCATTGGTCGAATATATATCCTCAAAGTGCACAATATTGTCAATGTGAGATTTCTCGTTTTAGTATTGGTGTAGTTCACTTTTTCTTTTGGAAGGAAGAATGGTTCTTATCTTTCCTAAAAAATTATCTTTTACTTTTCGAAAAGACAAAAAAAAAAAAGGAGTGGATATTTTAATCATTTTTTATAATGGGATAGCATGGATTACTTATAATGGCTATACCTGTTAAAAACCATATCTTTTTGATCCAAGTTTTGAACGAGCATCAAACTGTAAGCAAGCTCTGCTTAATTATATTATATGATCTGGTTGTTTTTTTTTAATTTTATTTATCCAATAACAAATATCATTCTTAAAAGAAGTCCTGTTACTTACTATTATTCCTTCATTGTCAATCTCAAATTTTTTGATTTTATGATCCAAGGAGCAAATTTCTATTATAAAAATCCAGTTAGATGACTCAATTCTTTGCTTGTAGCTCATTAGCATAGGACAGGTGTGGAAGTATATATTATTTTAGGAGAGTATTTTGAGACTCCATTGATTTTGGTAATGACTGAAAATTGTGTTAAATTTTTCTCAGATATTTTTGGTTTTGGAGGGGGAGGAGGTTGTAGCTAAATATTCATTTCATATGAGCAATTTGATGGTAAGAATTACTAAGGTTTTAGGTCCCAACTAGCCAAATCACTCTTAGCTGAATTAACCTTCAAGCCAGAAAGAGCCTAAGATAGAATAAAAATAGCATATATAAAAGTATCACTGTCTTCCTCTAAAAAGAGAATAGTGTGAGAATAGTGTCATCATTCACGATCGCTAAAATAGTATATTGCATAAAGTTGTGAGGCTAGATTTAGTTTAAACTTTAAATTGTTGATATCCCTTTTACTATTTGATGGCTTCCAATATGTAAAATAAATTTATAAATCCATTTTCTAGGTTTGGTTTCTCTTGCTATGAGTTATATACATTGGATAGTTTAATACATAAATTTTTTGGTAGGTAATTTTTCCCTTTTGATAAAAAAAAGGGTCACATATTATTTTGCTCTTTAAATTGTTCCCACTATGAGCTTTTCCTTCAATTAGAGTTTTCATCCTCTACTTCCCTCAGCCCCCACCCCTCCAAAAAAGAAAAAAAAGAGCTTGTCTGAGAATTTATGAGAATATTCATATTGAAAGAATGAACATTGTCAATCAAATTCTGTTTTGGCTATCTCATTAAACTTCTACTGTTGGTTGTTAATTCAATATTTCAATGCTTGCTTTAATCCATAAAACGGTTCTATTAAGCATTACATGGAAATATAACATTGCTCATTGGCCTTGACATTTTGTAAGGCATGCCAGAATCCTTCAATACAAACCCAGTGATAGGTAGAAGCTGCTTGGTTCTGTGATTTTTCAGAATATGCCTTATGAATGTTCTTTTGTTTCATCCTTTTCTGTAAGTGATAGTTTTAGTTTTGTATAAAATTTTCTGTAGTCTGGAAAATAACTAGGTCAGAACTGAAGTATGTTTACTACACATTTTCTGTGTAACTAAATACATTTTTGAGTGCATAGGGTATTGATTTTCTTTCTTATATTTTTGAGTGTATAGGTAGAAGTTGCTTGGTTCTGTGATTTTTCAGAATATGTCTTATGAATGTTCTTTTGTTTCATCCTTTTCTGTGAATGATAGTTTTAGTTTTGTTTAAAATTTTCTGTAGTCTGGAAACTAATTAGGTCAGAACTGAAGTATGTTTATTACACATTTTCTGTGTAACTAAATATATTTATGAGTGTATAGGGTATTGATTTTCTTTCTTATATTATCTGGTCTCGCTTCTCAGCATGGAATCCCCTCATTTGGCCTGTATTATTGAATGTTAAAAAGAACCTCCTTTTTTTTTCCTGTTTTTTTATTCATGTTAGCATGTGCTCAATTTACGACTTCATCAGCTGTTGTTTCATAGTTATTGACCCGTCCTCTCCTTTTCTGTTTCCTCTGGTGCAGATGCATTCGCCTGATTGTCGGGTTAAATTAAAATCAGAAGATGATGTAGATTGTCTGGTCTTTAGTTCTATCCATTCTGAGGTGATGACGAGCAAGTTTAATGCTATAATCCATCCAGAAAGGCAGTGAGCATAATGTACTAGTTTTAGGATATTAAGCACTGCTGGATGGCCATAAAGGCAAAGGGTTTTATTTTATTTTTTCTTTAGTTTTCATAATTATTCTACGACACAATATGTACATATATGTGTTGTGGATGGGCCTTGGAAATGACCTCCTTTGCTCTGAAAGGTCTTTGGAGTATTAGACTATCATTTTACACTGATAGAGCAGTTTGTGTTGATGATTTCTAGCCATTTTTATTGAGATAGTAAAGATGCCATTGCTGGATTTTATGGTTTTATATTGTTTTTTTATTTTGTACTGTTAGATTAAGATCTCATGCAAGTCATCATAATTCAGAACTTTTGCTTTTACCTTATTAGGGAACATCTATGTTGCTTTGTTTTCTGGGATTCGAAGGAATTTTCAGATTGACTAACATTCCATGAGATGTAAGCCTTTTACTTGGCTCAACCCAAGAGACGTATAATAAGTTAGATGGTGTTAGTTCGCTTATCTGGTGGATATAATGTAAGTATATTTGTGTAGAGAATTTTGAAATTAATAAAAGACTATCCTGACCTTAAAAAAAAATGAAAGACTTGAAATGGTTGTACTATTTGGTCCTTTAATGTCGGAGAATGTAATCGCCATTGTATCGTAAGAGCTAGGAATAATGATTTCATTCAAGCTGAATTCGGTTAATTATAATTGTTTTTTCACTTTATTTTATATCTGTGTTTTCATAATGTTTAAGATTCTATCTTCTATGAATGATACAAATCCAGGTAAGTTTCCTTTCTGTAGCATCTACAGTAGCATGTTACTGTATATTCTACAGTAATATCACATGTAATGTTACTTTTCAAACATTTCACGGTTATGAATTTACATTTTTTATTTTTTTATTTACTAATTATCTACTATAATCTGCTATTTATCTACTATCTGTTTATCAATTATTTTATTATTAATACAATTCAAAGATTTTATTACAAGATAAATTTAGCACATGTCATCTTCTTTCAAAAATTTACAAGGACACATGTCCTTCTCTTATATAAAGAGATAGCTTCTACCACTTTTCAATATTAATATTAAAATATTTTTAAATTTTAAATTATTAAAAACATTAAAATTTTAAAAAGTTTAATATTTAAATATTAAAATTTTAACATATTAAAATTTTATAATATATTAAAATATTATATATTTTAGAATTTTGTATTTTCTTTTATATGTATATTTTATTTTTTTATTTTTATAATGTTATAAGTAGTTCAATACACTTTATGATGACAGTGCTGTTATTGCTGCATTTCTAAGATAATTTTTCTAAATCTTAGTTGGATGTCTTTTGTACTATTACTTTAAAGTTTGTGAATTTTTTGTCTTGATTATCTTTTAAATAAATTTTGATTCTTTTGACATTATTTTAAAATTTTTAAATTATTTTGACATTGAATAAAATATATAAATATAGAAAGTTATATATTGTAAGAAATTTAATCATTTTGAATTGTTCAATTTAATTCTCATTAAAAGTGATGTTATTATTTTATATTTAGATATTTTTTATTTATGTTGTATTAGAATAATAATTTTACATAAAAAATATATTAATATCTACATGAGTTTGAATATTTAATAAAAAATCATAGCAAAATTTATTAAGATAAAATTTATCATTAGCAAACTAAATTAATTAATTATATTTTTAAATTACTATATATATATATATATATATATTTGTTCTATAATATTTCAAAAACTTAAATATATACATCGCAAAAATATAGTAAAATTAATTAACTTTAATTTATTATGAGGAAGCTGAAATTTTATTAAATATAATTTTTAATTTTTTGTTCATATATAAGATATTTATATTTCACGGGATCGAAAACTTTATATGAAAATATATTAATTTATTTTTATTTCTCGAGTATTCTACCGATATGTGTAGATTAATCTCTTAGATTGATCACGATCAGTATTACTAAGTGGAAACATTTCCCAGCAATGTTATTTCCATCATATAATATATAAAAAAAGTATATTTTTTAAAATTCTGACACGTATCTTTTCTGTCATTAAGTAAGTGCATTACTTGCTTGACATATGTTAGGAAGAATAACAAATATTCTATCACATGTCATCCAATGTGACTATTTTCTATCACATATGATCTGATGTAGTTATTTTTACATAAGGACAATTGCGACTACAAAAATAACTAACAAGCATAATTTAAATTCAAATTTTTATCCTAATTGAATCACATTTATGTACAATTAATTAATTAATTACATCAACTATTTAATATATTAATTATTATTCATTATCTTCTATGAATCTCTACCAAAATTATATTCTATGAATAATATTACTTTTCAAATTCAAATAATTAAATAATAATATAATTAAAACTTTTAAATTTTGAAACTCATCCTTAATAAATGTTATTTATTTACTATTAAATAATTTATATAATTAATTAGTTTCCTAAACTAATTAATTTGTTAATTATGCACTATCTTCCACTAATAAGATTTAAATTTAAAAATTCAAACAATAAAAGAATAAAAAAATTCAAATTCAAATTTTCCTCTTAATTAAATGTCATTTATGTAAATTTAATTAATTATCTCAATGAATTAATAGATTAATTATTTATTATCTTCTATGAATAATATTACCATTCAAATAATTTAAAACTTTTAATAATAATAATAATAATAATAATAATATAGAAAAATAAAAATAAACATCTGGAAGTACATCTTAAAAAGGAAAAAAAAAGGACAATACAAACACACACAAAAATATATATTCAAAGAAGATAATGAATAATTAATGAACAATAAATATTATTGCTAAAAAGATAATGATTGTAAATAATAATAATGTTATTGCTAACAAATTAGATTATGGTCATTTTTTAAATTTCATTTCATATGTATTTGAGTAAAGTAATATTTATTTGTTCTTTTATATTTTGGTTATGTTGTTTAAGTTATTAATAATAAATGTTTAATAGTTTATTTCACTTTGTAATAATTGTTTTAATAATCCAAAAAGCCAATTGTTATCTTGTTATTCATTCAATTAAGACATTCACATTAAATTAATTAATAAATGTATAATTTGTCTTATTACTTTCAAATTTTATTTTTAAATTATCTTATTAATTTGTATTAATTGATATTTTAATCATTTTTCATTGGTTAAGTGAATTATATTAAGTATGTCAATTAGTTGTTTAATTATAATTCTTTTATTTAAATAATTCATACACCAACTATTTGTTTATGCGAAGAATTAATCATCTATGTAAATGTAATAAAATCATTAATCCAATTAAGGTTATAAATAAATTATTTTATGGATTTAGTGTATTAATAATTAGTAGATAGTTTTTTGTTATATTTTTATTTTAAAATTCTTAACCGTTCATTATAATTTAAATTTTTGTAAAATATATAAGGTAATTAATAAAAAAAAATTGTTAATTGTCCTCATATATGAATATTTATGAAATGTATATTTATAAAATAAAACATTTCTTTCAAATTTTTAAATCTCATATAATTCTTTTGTTACTCTTTTCTTATAATGATGATAGAAGTCATTTATTAAATATTTATTTATTAAATCATCTGCATTTTTTAGTTTCTAGACTTTTCAATCACATAATCATATAATATATAAAAAAAAAGTACATATATTAGAATTCTAATACGTGTCTTTTTTGTCATCAAGTAAGTATATTACTTGCTTGACATATGTTAAGTAGAATAACAAATATTTTGTCACATGTCATCTTATGTGACTATTTTCTGTCACATATGATTTGATGTGGCTATTTTTACACAAGGTCAATTGAGACTAAAAAAATAATTAATGAGTATAATTTAAATTCAAATTTTTATCCTAATTGAATAACATTTATGTACAACTAATTAATTAATTACATTAACCATTTAAAATATTAATTATTATTCATTATCTTCTATGAATCTCTACCAAAATTATCTTCTATGAATAATATTACTATTCAAATTCAAATAGTTAAATAATAATATAATTAAAACTTTTAAATTTTGAAACTCACCCTTAATAAATGCCATTTATTTACTATTAAACAATTTATATATAATTAATTAGTTACCTAAACTAATTAATTTGTTAATTTTGCATTATCTTGCACTGATAAAATTTACATTTAAAAACTCAAACAATAAAAGAATAAAAAAATTCAAATTCAAATTTTTCTTTGTTAAATGTCATTTACGTACATTTAATTAATTGTCTCAATGAATTAATATATTAATTATTCATTATCTTCAATGAATAATATTATCATTCAAATAATTTAATTTTTTTAATAATAATAATAATATAGTAAGATAAAAATAAATATCTAGAAGTTCATCTTAAAAGAAAAAAATGGACAATACAAACAAAAAATATATATTCATAGAAGATATTGAATAATTAATGACCGATAAATATTATTGCTAAAAAGATAACAATTATAAGTATTAATAATGTTATTGTTAAAAAATTAGATTATGGTCATTTTTTAAATTTCATTTCAAGTGTTTTTGAGTAAAGTAATATCTATTTGTCCTTTTATATTTTGGTTATGTTGTTTAAGCCATTAATAATAAATGTTTAATAGTTTATTTCACTCTATAATAATTTTTTAATAATCCAAAACGTCAATCGTTATATCTTTAATTTTTTTCCATATTATTCATTCAATTAAGGCATTCACATTAAATTAATTAATAAATGTTTAATTTGTATTATTACTTTCAAATTTTTTTAATTTATCTTATTAATTTGTATTAATTGATATTTTAATCATTTTTCATTGGTTAAGTGAATTATATTAAGCATGCCAATTTGTTGTTTAATTATAATTCTTTTTATTCAAATAATTCATATACCAACTATTTGTTTATTCAAAGAATTAATTATCTATGTAGTAAAATCATTAATCCAATTAAGGTTATAAATAAATTATTTTATGAATTTAATGTATTAATAATTAGTAAATAATTTTTGGTTAGATCTTTATTTTAAAGTTCTTAACTGTTCATTATAATTTAAATTTTTGTAAAATATATAAGGTAATTAATAATAAAAAAATTATAAACAGTCTTCATATATGAATATTTATGAAATATATATATTGATAAAATAAATATATTACTTTCAAATTTTAAAATCTCATATAAGTCTTTTATTACTCTTTGTTGATAATGATAATAGAAGACATTTATTGAGTATTTATTCATTAAATCATCTGCAATGTTTTAGTTTCTAGACTTTTCAAACAAATACTTCTTATGTTGCCCTAACTTATATACTCAACAAAATATATCTTTATAGTTGTTTACATTATCATAATCCTTCGAGGAAGATGTTTGTCAATTCATATGATTTTAATTTCTCTATTCGAAGATCTCAAACAACAAAACTCTTTGAATATAAGGCTTGCCTATTTACAATTCTGAATCCCTTTGTGGATTTATCTGAATCTTCTTAGGATGAAGCATTAATGATAAACAAACGGGCTTTTGAGGCATTTGGTAAAATTTTAGAAATTTTTTTGAGGTTTTCTATTGACAAAAGTATTGAACAATTGTTTGAAGGAAAAATAGTTATTCTTGGAGGAGACTTCACACAAATATTGCCAATATTAGTAATTCTAAAAGCAAGTAAATAATATATTGTTATGGTAACAGTTAATTCATCAAAGTTATAGAATCACTACAAATTCTCGAGATTGACTAAGAATATGATATTACAATCTGCATATAACATATCCAACTTATATGAACTAAGTCCATTTTGCATATTGGATTATTAACATTGGCAATATCAATTTAGGAAATGATAATGATCGTGAAGCTTAAATTAAAATCCCAAAAGATCATTTGATTTTGAATTCTAACAATCATATTTCATATATTGTTGATTTTGCATATCCTGATTTAATTGCAAATATAAAAGATTTTAAATTCTTTGAGGATATAGCAATTCTTGCTTCAACCCTTGAAATTATTGAGAAAGTCAATGAATTTATTTTTTCATAAGAATAAAAACAATATCTTAGTTCTGATTTAATTTTTGAAGTAGATGAAGATGTTGATGTTGAATCTGAATGGTTTATAACTGAAATTTTACACGAGATTAAGGTTGTGTTTGAATAGAGTATTTTAAAATTTAAGAGAATTTAAAATGTTAAGGAATTTAATTACTTCATTTAAATTCCTTTCATTTGTAAAATTTTTTGTTTGGATAAAATAATTAAATTCTCTAACATTTTAAATTCTTTGTTTGGGCAAAGTAATTAAATTTCCTCCATTTACAATTTTTTTAAAAATCAAAATAAGTATTGTTACTAGGAGTATTTAAAATTGAGTTTGCCTCGAAACTAATTGATTCGACTATTCGATTTTTATAAATTAAACTCGATATATTTTCAAGTTAAGTGGTCATGTTTCTGATTTACCTAACTCAATCAGATGTTATAATATTTTAAAAATTAACAAATCACACAATCTAATTACAATGTAAACAAAATGAGATGATATGGACTTAAATATAACACCATCTAATATAAATTGGACTAGACAAAAAAAATATAGTAACAAATATTGAAAAAAAACTTCAAAACTAAGTCTAGTAGAATCAATATAATTGTCATATAAATTGAACCCTATATAAGAAACAAAACAGAGACTGAATTTGCAATTTAATATCTTAACTATTGGTGTTTTTAAATCAAGAATTTTTATTTTAGTTCTCCAAATGAACATAATCTGATCAAAGGCAAATAATTAAGAACCTTGACATTAGAGAGTCATAATGAATTCATATCATCAAATAAATATAAAACCTCATTAAAAGTTGTTATATTTGGTTGCATTGGAGCTTAAACAGTAGTACAGGTAACAATATCTGAGAAGAAACCCTACATAACCATATAACAACAATGATGATACAGCAAGGAGTTAACAATGACCATTGCACCTTCTCCGATGATCACCAATATTTTATATATAGTCACACATAATAAAATTTTCTGACTTTATTAAATTTAGAAATGGCTATGACTATTAACTATCCCATCCATCCATGATGGCCAAGCAATTGCCATCCAACTCAGAAACAGTGAAGGAATCATCAGCAAAGGGGATGTCAACTCCAGGAGATTCCAAAAAAGCATCCTCACACGCAGATCCATCTGACAACACAGAGTTAAACTTGTAGTAAGCATTAATCGCTGTTGGTTCAAATACTCCATGGCTTCTTTGATGGTATCCACGATGCTTTCATATTGTGTATTGCATATGTCAAGGGCGTCAATTGCCTTATTCAATTCTGCACCTACCAAAACAGAACATAAGCCAAACATTTTTTTTAATCAAAACTTCACTACTGTCAAGCATATTCAAACAGTTTCACTACTTCTTTTTCAGGTTGTCTTAACCTGTCACAAACTTTGTGTACAACACTCACAAACTAAAGCATCTGATTGCTTCTCTTCTCTTCCTCACGTCACAAAGTGTCACTTTCTCCCTCACTAAAGTCTGCCCAGCACTATTACTCACACGCTAACTTATCACATTGTTCTTCACTTTTCACAACACACACGGCACTTCTCATACTTATAAGTTGGTTATTCTGATCAAAGTGAACTTGCTACACAACTAGTTCAACCAACTTGACTGCAGTTTCTACAAGCTTCAATGATAGTTTAGGCACTAAATTAAGTAGTTACAAGGATTGAGTGGAAAACTAATATATTTTTTACCAATAAGAGTCACTGATGACTCTATAAAATTCTTCCAGTAATAGTTAAATGGATTCAAATGGTGATTGTTTCATTTTGTGTCGTTATTGTGCATATACTTTTAAATATTCTGGGGACAATAGATAATAATCCTGAACATGATTTATTAAGTAATGAATTGGTTTTGTTTTTCATATTTTATTTATAATTTTCCATCATACGATTCATGTGTTGACTTTTACTTTAGCTTGTTTGATAGTATTAAGACTAATGTCACTTATCCGTAGGCACCCAGGTGAAGATTTTCTTTTCCTTTTGATTAAAGAATGTCTTCTGTTGGAGCAATGGACAAGATGTCCTCCAACAGAATCTTTTTATCAGGATTTAGCAAAATTCAAAAATTCAAGCCCTAAGAATACTAATATCACAAAGCACTAATTTTCACTTAAATATGGCAACAACCCTTGGTTTCAGCCATATTTCTTAAAAAAACAATATACACAAAATACTAATCATGTTCAGTAAACCATATAAGAAATACCATAATCCCATGTGATGTGATATAAAAGGAATAAATAATAAACAAGTGAAAAAAATAACCGCATATTTAGGAGCTTCACCTGTCAATACATAATTCAAACCTTCAGGAGATATTGTATCTGCAACTTGTGCAATCCTATTCAGTGCCCTTTGAATTGAGCGACCCATCCCCAACAACCCAACCTATAGAGATGTAGCAATTATTGAAAATCAGAACAACACCTCAATTGAAATTCACCAAATATATAGAACCATGAATAAACAAACACTGATTGTGTGGTGCAATGGTAGCTAACAAGACACTGACAAAACAAGCCTTCTAAACCCAACATTGTAGCGAAAAAAACATAGTACTAATGGCATTACTTCAGGACAGGTAACCTCCCTAGCTGACACTACAGGCACATGAAACAAAATGGTTTATGCTAATGCCAGCAAATCAATTAATCAGGAAAGAAACAAAACTTGACCACACCTGAAGCTTCAGCACACTGTTTTTCTCGGTAGTAGTGAGGACACTACCCTCAAGAATAACCTTACCAAGAACAAAAATAAGAATGCACATACACAAGATGGTATTATTTCTTTTGAAACAAATAGAATCTGCTTATCTGCCCATAACCTTTAAAAGCAACTCTACTCAAACAAATCCTCAGCAACCTCAAGTAAAGCAGACTAGAAAATTTCAATCCAATAAGCTTTCCTAACAAGGATCTATTCATGTTATCAGGATCTTCAAATAGAGGTGATACAATCAGCACATCCTACCATACCCTTTTACTTATTTCAGTTATTCATTAGACATTAGAAGAAATTATAACTCATACCTTTCATCGAGCAGGTTGTGTGCAGTCAAAATAAATATGATGAAATTGTGAGTGAAATCGCAATCTTCTCTTCCACAAGATTTAAGAAACTGTTCATGAAATCAGGAATATCTATCAAGGCTTCCTTGGCAATTGGCATGTCCATTGTTACTGTTGCAGAATTACAAGCATGATCAATGTCTTCTGAAAACCTTCTTGAGTCTCGGAGGAAGAGTTTCGTGCTCTTCGCCAATGGTGACAGCAACCTCCTCGAGTTTGAAGACCGGAGCAACCTGAGCTCCAGTGCCCTTGTAGTTTCCGGTGGGTGCTCCTCCTCTTCTAGGTGGTTGCGATCAGCACTCAACATCTGAGTGAGAGAGAGAGATGTCATATTTCCCAAAGAAACAATTGGAGAGAAGGGAGAACCGAGGAATTTCTAAAATTCCACCACTTTAGCAGAAATTTCAAATTCTGCATTTTGAGATAAAAAAATACACGATCCAAATCCTTGGAAATTTTAAAATTCTTTCACTTAATATCCAAACAAAGCATTTTAAGATATAACATTTTGAATACCTTAAAAAATTACATTCCACCTTTAAAATGATTTATCCAAACACAATTAAAGTTTCAACGAAGACAATTTTCATTAACTCTATGCTTTGCGATGACTATATAAATAAGAGTCATGAAAGACAATCTCTTTCATGTATGGTTATTATTTTTACCAATATTTGTTTTTATATTGTAATTTCAAGAGTTAAATCAAATAATTGTTTACAAATATTGATTATTGATTTAGTTAAATCAAGGAGTGATTTGAAAATATTAAAAATATTAATATTTTTTGGTCTTTACTATTGAATTTCTTATCTTAATATTATTTATATTTTGTTCACTAAGTTATATAATTCCTTTTACATATATGTAGGTTTCAATGATTGATGGAGAAGTATTATACTTTACTTATATAGAATCATTATATATGATGGAAACTATATTTTTGTACTCATATAATTTTATCGAACTGTATCAATAATTTTTTAAATTAAATTGAAATATTTTCATTCTATTTTATTAATAATTATCTTCCTCTTAATTTTTCCCATGCAACGTACGGATACAATCACTAGTATACATGAATCCCGGATCAAACCCAAGACCACGTGCTTAAGGAACTCGAGCCCCTTCTACTCATACCAATACAAATTGGTTGAAAATATATTAATATTTACATCTATGAAATACAAACTTTACAACAAAGCATGATAAAATCAATTGGAAAATATGTATTCATAAAAGAGTTTGTTTAGTAAGATTTGTTAAATGCAATTGAGCAAAACTCATATTATATAACATCAAAGTTTCATTGATGATTTGAGTGAAATTGTTTGGAGGAGTTGAGATAGTTTTTGTGGACAAGTAAGATAAGAAATTAACCTCAACAAAAACGTTGATAGAGTAGATGTAATGAATAAGTTATAATTGTATGTAAAGAAAACAAGATTTAGAAAACCTAAAAAATCATATGTCAATAGATTGAATGAAACATATAAATATAGAGATATATATATTATTAGGAATTTAATCTTTTCGTATTGTTTAAGTTACTAAGTGTATGTTTCATGGTGTAATTGTTTCTTCGACTAAATAAAATATAGCTCCTCATTAAAAATGATTTTATTATTTATATTTAAATATTTTTTATTCATGTTGTACTAGATTAATAACTTTACATAAAAATATATTAATATGTACATAAGTTTGAATATTTTATAAGAAATCATAGTAAAATTGATTCAAATAAAATTTATTATTATAAAATTAAATTAATTAATTATATTTTCAAATTACTATATTTATTCATATTTATCTATTCTATATTATTTAAAAACTTCAATATGTACATCACACGAAATTGAATATTTTACATGAAAATATAGTAAAATTAATTAAATGTAACTTATTAAGAGGAAACTAAAAAAATATTAAGTTTTTAATATAAAATTAATTGAAAAGCTCAAATTTATAATAAAATTTGTTTAATAAGATTGTTTAAAAGCACTTGAGCAAAACTTGTATAATATAACACCAAAGTTTTATTGATGTTTTGAGAGAAATTGTTTGCAGGAGTTGATATAGTTTTTATGGATAAATAAGGTAAGAAATCGACTTTAACGAGAGCATTGATAGAGTAAATATAATGGACAAGCTATAGTTATATGTCATATTAAAATAAATTAGATATGTGAAAGAGAACAATATTAAATAACTTAAAAAATTATCTTTCAATTGATTGATTTAATTATTGTGCTATTTTATTTAGTCTACTTAAATTGTGTAGACAAAATATATAAGATAAAAATATTAAGATATTTCAATGCATTGAGTATCATTTGATTATATATTTATTGATCATTTCAATTTCTAATAGGTTTTATTTGTCATTATAGTATCTATCAGTCTAAAATTATTTTGTTAGTATAACTTGGCATTTGGGGTTAGCTTGATATACTCTTAATAATAAATTGATAAAATATTCAAATAAATAAACACATAAAAATTAATATTAAAAGAAACACTATAGAATCAAAAATTAAAATTAGTGAAAATTATATAAACTAATTATTTATTGAGAAGTTATATAAAAAACAATTATTGGGAGGAACTACATAACATTGTTATCATAACATGAAAAGAGTCTAATTAATAAAAATAATAAAGTAATTTTGAATGAGTTCCACTAATTATAACTGAATCAATTTTATCTAGAATAACTAGGATGTCATATATATCTCTTAGCTAAATATCTTTTTTCTTATTTATTTTGATATTTATTTTAATTACTTCGTGCATTGCATAGATACACAATACTAGTTCAATTATATAGGAGACGTGTCATTCAGTTTGTCATTCTCAATTATACTTTTATTTAAAAAAATTGACGTGTCATTCTTCAAAAATTGTCATTCTTTAACTTATTTATTTTTTAATTTCAAATTTAAATTTCCTTTCAATCAAATATATTTTTAAACCTATATTTTAAGATTTTGGTTAAATTTAAAGAAACCCATGCACGGATACTTGCTAGTTATTCTTATTTCCATTTCTATATTTCTATATTGGAAAAATTGCTTTTACACAGAATGTTTGGCATGTCAAATTAATTTTTACAGAATTAAAAAAAATTTGAATAGAAATGAAATAAATTGGAATGAAAGGAGTATCTCTTATTTCCAATGCTTTTTCAATGATTGAATAGCATTTTATTCTATTCCGTTTTTACATGTATGGTGAAAAACTAATGTACGAATGAATTTTAATAATAAATAAAATTTAATATCTACCAAAAAACAAAAATGATTTAGTTTATTATTAACTATGTAACACTGGTCGTGATATCTGATATATATCGTATCAAATACATTGATACTTTTAATACTTTTATTTATATATCTTTTAATTATTTTTTAAATTTTTTATCATATTAATTGTATTGTATCGTGTACTCGTTACTTGCTAAGGTCTTAGTTATCATGAATTGGATTCTGAATCCCTCTAGGTTGCATTGGTAATGGTGATTGTTGTCTCCTTTAATCAAGGCTGAAATTACTTCATGCATATTATTCAAGTTGTTCACTATTAATCCAAATCATTCTTTTGAAATTATGATAGAAATAAAAATATAGAATCTTAAACTCACCCGAGAACTTATATAATTATAGGTTAATTTACATGAAAACGAAGGATAATACGTAGATAATTTGCCTCATGCGAATCATTTACAATGATAATGGTCGTGCCTGCACTATAGGGTAATTGCCAAACTCATCCATTGTTTTAAAAATGCCTGTTTGTTGTGGTCGTAAAAAAAAAAAATGGTATATGAGCATTCACGAACATGGAGTATTAAGTTGTTGATATAAACTAATTTGAGAACATAAATCAAGAAGGTTTTGGTAAAACAACATACACATAGAAAGATTACTTGGACGTGCTATTGAAGCACTAACCCTTTGTTTGGATGTGGAGAAAAAATGGAAAGAGAGAAAATGGAAGGAAAAAAAATAGAGAGAAAAGAAAATGAAGAAAAAAGTACATTTTTTCTCTTGTTGTTTGGATGAAGAGAAAAATGAGAGAAAGAAAATAAAAAACATTTCTTTCTCTTGTTTGGTTGGGAAGAAAAGTGAGAAGAAAGAAAATGGAATCATCTAAAATAACTAATATACCCTTCATATAATGTAATAAATGAATTTATTTCTTGCTTTATTTTACTTATCTAATCCATAATTTATAAATTCGACAAAATAAATTAATTTTATGACACATTAATAAAAAAATTGAGCTCCCAATTAATTTGAAACAGGATTTTTAATTATAAAATTGTTTTTGTCTACTTTAAAATTAGTAAGTTATTTAACTTTACATATCTTTCACATAATAATCACAACAAAGATTATGAACAAAATTATTTCAAGAGAAAAATGACTCGCCACTAATTTTATTTAATTTATAAAAAATGAAAAACTTATAAAAAAAATCCTTGAAAGCAAAATGAGTTCAATAGTGATGAAAATCAAATCTCAAAGCACCTCTACATTCGCCTTAAAGACAATTATCTTAAATTAATTATACAAATCTCATGCACTCTTTTTCTTATGTACTCCATCCATTATTCACAGCTGAATATAGACACCTTTTTTCTTCATTTTTTATATTAAATTACTCGTTTTCAAGCACTTTTTAATTATGAAGAAACTTTGCATATTCATAGAACACACAGTATAGGTGCAACGATCAACTAGAACAAGAAAATCAAAGCCAAGTATAATGAATGTAGAATACAGTAAAACTCAAAAATCAATAGCATATTGCTAATCTTTAAGCATACACATGGAAAAATGTAAAAAAGAAGAAGACAAATCCCCATTAATCAATCATGTTATTAAACCCCAAGCAAAGCATATCCTAAAAGCAGTATATATAAGTTGTGTAACAATCAACACGGTCCAGAGACTTCTTGAATAGGATTGGCACCTGTCAGTAGCAATTTATTTTGTCACCTAAAGAGACTTGTTGAACCATATAGCAAAATCTCCAACGAAAACAATAAAACTGACAATTTTTGATTGAAAGTGAGGACTTCTATCATCATCACATTTTATGTAAACCTTCTCATATCCATTCCACAAAAAACCATGTCAACATCATAACATTAGATACATGATAAGAACATGTACACAAATAATACTCAATATAAAGCTCTAAATATTTAACACTGTAACTGATACAGTACTACAGACAAAAAACATGGCACATTTCAAAAGCAATTTTGTCAAAAAATAACCATTAACTTGGAGAAGAAGATATAATAATTGCCCTAAACATAGACAAAACAAGACCCTTGCTGTCATAGGCACAACTTGTGGGCTGAACAACTATCAAGTTGAACAACAATCACGCCCCACCTTTGCGAGTGCCATCCACTAAAATCATTGCTTCAAAATCATGGAGAAATATTGAAACTTATGCACAAGTTCAAAACAACAATTAATATAAATAAATGGTCATGCAACAAACGAAGACTAATAGTGGTGAAAGGCTTATGATGGCACAAATTGGATACCGCTTCAGTCATAATTTGAAAAAGAGCCTCTAGTTTCATTTCAGGAGGAACTCCAAAAAGTTCTCATTTTTTTTTGTTCATTTTTATAGAGAAATCGATAACACTGTGTAACGCCCCTTTTTGGGACAGAACGTCACATTGTCATTTACAATGCGGAAACAAAATTATATAAGTTAAGACCCGGTTCCTTTTAATATAATATATATATTTACTTGATTAGAGTTATGTAGTTAAATTGGCGAATATATTCTTTTTCTTTGTGTTATAATAGCAATAATAACAATAATTAATAATCACGGTGACGGAACATCAATGGAAATAAAGAATAAAGCAGAAGTAGAGCATACATGGGAATTAACATTGCATCTTCATATATATATTTATCAAACTGTTTGATTACAAGCCTGGTATACCAAAAAGCAAAACTATACCTGCCCCCAAAGGATTATACATACACATCCCCATGGTATCAGAAAATATACAGCCCACTACAGTCAAAACATCAGGCTCCCAAAATAAAATACTGGTAGCCCTCAGTAGCTACAAGTAATATCAGTCCCTCAAATGAGGAGGAATCGTGTCAGGATCCTCTTCAGGATCCTCCTCGAGGTCGTCCTCAGGGACCTCCTCGGGGTTTTCCTCATCAGAGGAAACCACCATAGGAGCCACAGAGCTACGGGACGGGGCTCGAGCTATGGAATCAAAAGAGTCTTCCCATGGGGTATAGTAGCGGTCACCCCACATCTCCCGTATAGGAAAATGAAATTCCAGACATAGGCTGATACAGCAGGTGAAAATCGGTGACTCGCTACGCCTCCAGGCCAAAGCTAACGACACGTCCCCCAAGTAGACGCAGGGCTCAGAATCAAAGTTGATGTGCCAGCACTCTGGCCCTCCTAAGAAGGTCAGGCGCACATTTCCCAGAAACCCGCGCATGCGTGCCTCCATGCTCTTCGGTAGTCGCTAATCGAGGTCAGGCCAGAAGCCGGGGAAATCTGTGACTTTCGTTTCCTTGCAGTCGTCTTCAATGGGACGCAATATACAGACAAACAGTAATGGAAAAATAGAAAAGAAGTAAGACATCCTACCATCATTACCAATTATAGCAGCCAGAAACAAAACGGCGCAAAGCGCCCACATAGCATATTTTGACAACAATAATGGTAATAAACATTTAGTAGCAGTTATAATCAATCAAGCGAGTTCCAGCAATTATATATATATAATATATATATATATATATATATATATATATATATATATATATATACATATATATATACATATATATATATATATATATCCGTAATACAACAGTTCCAACATAATAAGAATAGTAAATGCCAGGTAATTCATGGACTCTCTATGCACATGCATACAATAGTCAAAATCCTACTCCATGAAGCTAGACACAAAACAGTCAGAGAGAACGATCAGGAGGTACGTCTGTATTCTTGGATGCCGAGGCCCTCAAGTGCTATAATTCTCAATTTATCAACGTGCACATCATGGCATTTTACAAGACATTCGACACAGATCTCAATATAGGACTGTGCCACGGTCAGGATCGTCGGTGCATGTGTATCGGTTTGTCCCACGGTCCAGAGGAGCTACCACTGCCCCCTGTGAGACACCCGTGCCCCGACTCCCCCAAGGTCAACTACAGGACCACACATGTCTATTCGCACCCGCACATAGGTGTAATTCAACTCCTAGGCTAAAGGCCTTAACAAAGTCCAACAGACATCCACAATGCATAAAGACTCTATGCATAATCAGGTATGATCATTATTACATACTATTCCATCATATGCCACAATTGGCCAAAGTAAGAATCAATCACGATCATTGGTCACTCACATGGACCCATAATAACATAATATTGTCATTAAATAAATTAATACATTTTTAAAGTGTATTATGAAATTCTTGCTTAGGTTTAACTTTTCATACAGAGTTTGTCTCTAAAGAAAATCTCTTAATTAATTAAATTCTCTTAGGTAATTTATTCATATACACTTAGAAGGTTATTCTAAGATTTCAAAATCTCACACTCTCTTGCTCTTATTAAAATTATCCCAAGTCTTATGAAAATTTCATTTTTGGTTCTTTAAAATTTATGAATCTCAAAGTATAATTTACTTTTCCAATTTGTTAATTCTTGCATCCTATTATTATTAATTTAATCACTAGGTGTTTGGTGATAAATTAAGGTTTTGGATTCGACGGAGAAAATGTATCTAATGTACAATTGTGAGGCTACCTTTCGACGAAAAATAACATGATAGAATGATGGAAAATGTTAGTCATAATGGGGATTTGGTGACGGAAATGGCTGGCTTACAATTCGACAGAATGGCTAAAAATCAATTTCTGTCGAATGAAGATTCTATCGAATGAAGATAAAAAACTGTCGAATATACTAAAAAGTCAGCAAAAATTCTAACTCGACGGATTTGGAGAAGTTTCTCTACTAAATGGTCAGAAATTCTAACTCGACGGATATTGACATCCTCGACGAATATTGACATTAGAGAAGTTTCTCTACAAAATGGTCAGAGATTCTAACTCGACGGATTTGGAGAAGATCAAATTCGACGGATATTGACATTGTACTAAATGGTCAGAAGATCAAATTTGATGGATATTGACATTGTACTAAATGGTCAAAGGATCAAATTCGACGAATATTGTCAGAAGGTCAAATTCGATGGATATAATCAGAAGATCAAATTCGACGGGTATTAACATTGTACTAAATGGTCAAAAGATCAAATTCGACGGATATGGTCAGAAGGTCAAATTCAATGGATATAATCAGAAGATCAAAATCGACGGGTATTGACATTGTACTAAATGGTCAGAAGTCCAAACTCGACGGATTTTGACATTGTACTAAATGATCAGAAGTCTAAACTCGATGGACATTGACATTCTACTAAATGGTCAGAAGTTCAAATTGTTACAATTGTTCACAAAGAATCCCCAAATTTTGGGCTCAAAACCGTGGCCATCCGAGAACCAATCCGACGTCATTTCCTTCCATGTTATACATTTCAATCCATTCAGATACATCAATATACACAAAAACAATCTAATAGCACAACACATTATAAACAACATGCAAACAGAGGATAAGCCCCAATAGGGTTTCCTCACAATCAATCACAGACAAGGTTTCTAAATGCTAATAGAGGTTGAAGAGGAGTGTCTTCCTCTTACCTTAGTGAAGAACAAGGAAAGCAAGCTCCTTTTTGCTTAGGAATCTGGTTCTTCACCACCACCAAAACCTAGGGTGTTCAAACCCACAAAATCAAGATCAAAGAGTGGAAATGACATCCATAGTCACCAATGTGACCATGGAACACGAAAATGGGGGGAAAGGAGAAGAAAGTTGAGAGCTTTTACCTTAAAGCTCCAAGCTTTGATTTTGGCTGTGGAGTACGAAAATGGAGGAATAAAAATGAGCCCCACCAAGAAGAAAGCTTGAAGATGGTGAGGGGGAAACAACGGTCCCCTTTGGGTTGAGCAAAGAAAGCTTGAAATCAACAATGGTGGTTGTGAGTGTGTGCAGCCGTATGGAGAAGAGAGAAAGGAGAAAGAGAATAGATGTGAGGGAGAGAAAATAAGAGAAGTGAAAATGTAATATGCCCCCTTAGTCAACCGTGCAGCACCAAAAAGGGAGGAGAGAGAAAAGTGGTTCGGAAGGAAGCTTCCTAGAAACTTCCCTCAAAGCTTCCTTGAGAAGCTTCACGCGCTTCTCGATAAAGTACATAGTAAGCTTGTCTTCTTAATTAAATACATCTGACAGATGATTAATTACTCCGTTAGAATTATTTTCCCAGTGAATAAAAGTTACAGCTGATGAAAATAATATTTTATTATTCATCAGATGATTTTACGATACAGTGATTTTATTCATCAGATAAAATCTCGTAAAACGTAAACCCCGTAAACTATGCCCGACCTCGGGTTTAGTAAGATCCCCCGTCGACACGTTGACAGTTCAAGGTTTACCAGCCTCAGGGAAAACATTTCGTTATCCCAGCTCCGCTCAGTGCACACGCAAAATGAAAAATATATTAAAATATTCATCGTTTCCAGAAAAATCCTCAAAAATTCTTAAAAATCATAAATATTATAAAATGGTTATTTATAATGAAATAAAGAATTTTCGGGATGTTACACACTGCATTCGATATGGATCTAACACACCCAAATCAGCCAATAAATCACATACATCTTATTCAGTATAATGGCGAGGCCTGCTTTGTTGCATGATGGTTAGCTCTTTCTCAGTAATTTGAACCTGTCTTTCAGCAACTGCAACTTGCCTTTCAGCCACTACAACCTCAACAACCCAGAAAAAAAATGAACAACGACATTATTGCCTTTCATCTTCAGAAAACCAGGGGAAAAAAATAATTCCTCTTAAACACCGAGGAAGCAACAGCAAAGTGACCCATTTTTAGAAAAAACCCAAAAATAATGAGACCCCAAAACAATAATGCAGCATTATATCATCAAATATACTCACAAAAACAAAACAAATAACGAAAAAAAAGGACCCATTTTCATAGTTTCATTTTCATAAAAAATTGAAAAATAATTAGAAGTGACCTTGATCTGAAGTGGATCTCCAACAAAGTGAGCTTTTTCTTACCAGAAAGTGAAAAATAGTGCCTGAGATCGAACAAATCTAAGCGCCAGCGACTGGATCTGAGTGCAGGTGGTGACGAGCGAGCAAGGGCGCCACAGCGGCGACGGTAGCAATGCCGGAGGAGAGAGTGTGCACTGGCGTCGCATGAAAAGGATGTGAGGGAAGAAGATGGAGAGGGTCTCGGGTGGAGTCGCAAAGCTCACGAATGGTTAAACTGAAGGGAAGAAAGGATTTCTCTTCAGAGGTGCATATTCTGATAATGAATGTGAGGGTATAATGGTCAATTTAAGTGGCTATATCTCAATCTCCCCCATTTTCTTCGCATCAAAGGTGAGAAAAGTTTTTATGTGGGTCCCACATGAATTTTTTCTTTTCTCTCTGTTTTCTCTATACATCCAAACGGGAGAAAAAAGGGATATTCCTCTCATTTTCTCTCCTCCCATTTTCTTTTTACTCATTTTCTCTTCAAACAAACAAAGGGTAAAAGAATAAAGATTTTGAAAAATGGACACTAACAGAATAAAATGACAGACAATTTTTTCTTTTGTCGTTCATATGCATTATGCATATTGCATTTGGGTCATCTATGACTATGTCTGGTACACCTGATAGTATAAGACAATAAGATAATATCTGATAATATAAATAAGCTGATAAGATTTTATACTATCAAACATTTGGTGTATAAAGTATAAGCAACTTAATAGTATAAATAACTATTTAGTTTGACTAAACTACCATTCACCTTCTTCACCACTGTAGAACTCAAATTGTGACCCATTTTCTCTCCTTAGCCTCGAGCCTACCACTGTAGTTCCAAGAACAGAAGACATGAGTAACATGGACCGAGTGCACTAAAGATATGGACTCTTAAAACCACCACAGCTCGGAATACAAACATCACCCTCACCCTCACCCCTGCCGCCATTGACCAACAGATGGAGAAACAAAAAGAGTGAACCATTCACCAAGCTCCATGCTCGCAGGGCTGTGTCACTTTCAGTATGGCAATAACAATTTCCCCCTTTTGCCTTGCAAGGCCGATTAAGTCCTGAATGCTTTGTTTTTATTTTGATTCTATTTTTTTTAAATCATAATTAAAACAGAAGTTAGGAGTCATCTGGTATCAGGCTTGGATTGCTGTGAGGAAGGTGGCGCGATGGGCGTTTGTCGGCGGTGGGTGATGGATCTGCAACGTGGTGGTTCTGGCTCACGGATCTAGTGGCAGAGGAGTGGTGGTGCGAAGTAGATCTGGACTATGGTCGCGGTGGCGTGCAGTGGTGATGGATGCACCTGCAGTAGGGTAGTCCTGATTCAGTTCTGACATGGCTTCGCGATGGTGGCTCGATGGCTTGGGGGTTTTGTGTGGTGGCAGAAGCAAGGGTTGGTTGCAGTGGAACAGCTTGGCAGAGATGGCTCTAGTTAACAGTGATGCATGAAGGAAGGACGATGCCTGAGATTATTGTGGGCAGACGCTTTAGGTGGTAATGGTGGGTTTGATTCAAAGGGGTGGAGGTTGGTTTTCTGGTTTAGAGCATGGCATAGAAGTGGGGGTGGCTTAGTGAAGGCATAATAATGGATTTGTTTGATTTTTGGGTATGAAAGTAGAGGGTAGTGGTCGAAGGAAAATCCTATCAGGTTATATCAGAGGGTCATAGAGAAGATAATATTATACTATTAGAGTGTGATAAAAAGTTTTGATCGTATTTGATTATCCTATCAGATAAGCATACCAAACACTTGATAAAATCTGATAATATTAATTTATGCTATTAAGTATTCTTTATACGATACACCAAACTTAACCTATATTTATTAGACTCCCATTAAAAATAAAAAAAATTAAAATTGAAATTTCTTGCAATATTCGTATCATACAAAAAAGGAAAATTTGAGCTGATGGTGCACATAATTAATATAGTTACATTTATAATAAACAATTGGAGAAATCTGCATTTCTTGTGCACATAAATGTAACTAGCAATTTGCAACACATAATTAATAATTTTGCACATAGTTATAAATAATAGATAATTAAAAGTTACATTTCTTGCAATTTTTTTTTTAAGTAAGAGCCACCCAGATGATGGATATCGTATAAAAGGCGCTCACTTTCTATGTATTTCTCGTTCAAATTTTCCAAACTCTCAACCGTTGTAGGGTTTCCCATATCCGAATCCAAATCGGGAATGTGGCCACCGATTTCCCCATAAAACTTCTCCTAGAACCGTCAAATCCGTTGCCGATTTTATACGACTTTGTTTGGTAATGACAGTTTAAGAAGCTTTTTCGAAAAAGTTTGGGGATCCGTCAATGGCGTTGTTGGCGGCAAGTGGTGGCGACACCGTGAAGCTATTCGACGCCTCCGTCAAGCCCGGCGATCCTTGCACCCTCAGCTTCACCCCTTCTCCTGGTTCCCAAGTCAATTCAGTGAAGTGGAACCACACCAGTGAGTTTAATTTCTCAATTTTTTTTTTGCTTTCTAGGGTTTGCATTTCTCCAAATTGTGCTAGATTAAAAAATTCAACAACTGATGACTCTGTTTGATTCTAAGTGTGTTTGGATTACATTATTTTGTATTCAAAATTGCTTATAATTAAAATCTTACTGAGAGAGCTTTGGAAGAAAAAGTTTTTTTTTTTTTACTAAAAATTAAGCTAAACCAAACATGCACTAAGATAACGTGAATCTTGCTTTGTTTGAACTGAATTTGGTTTCTTCCACAGATTTGGTTGTGGCCAGTGCTGGGGACGATAAGAAGATCTCATTGTGGCATAAGAATGGGCACAGCATGGGGACCATTCCTGTCGTCAGTACTGATAGTGGAGACAACATTGAGGTAATTTCTGATGTTGGGTGGAATATGTAGTGGAAAAATGCCACTTACACATCAGGACAACACACTTTTGTCTCACATCTGTATATGTGGTAGTATAAGAGTGTGTAGATGTACAAAAAACGAAGTGAGTTCAATTATAATCAAATGGTGTAAACTATGGAGATGTGAGGTGATGTGAGTGGAAGTGTGTGTGAGTTGCATTACTCTATGTAGTGTAGAACATTGTGCAAAAATTTAAAAGCCTCATATGGGGTTCATTGTTGCTGAAGCATTGTCTTCTTTCCCGTTGTTTCAAGTGGTTCTATTTAGAATTTAAGACACGTTAGATGCAATGTTATGATCAACATAAACTTGTATGTGAAAATTCTTGGCATAAATTTTATAGTATTTTTAAGTGTAAAAAGAATCGAGTTCAAAGAATCTCCTATGACCTTTCGATAAACAGAGTGTTGAACTTTGATTAAAGAATTTATGCATTAGTGGAAAGACTGTCCTGTCAAAGTTGGCTCTTTCTGTTTCTGACTTTTTCAGAGGAAGCAACAAAGACAGGGAAACCTCTTTTGTATTACTTCTGTTTCTTCTTTGGTGTATCTCTTCCAATTTTTAAGAGCTGAGACAGAGAAATGGCCAAGATTCCAGACTGGCCTTGAATTGTAATTAGAGTTAGTTGACTGCATAAAAAATCTCTTTCTATTAGTTTATTTGCTGTAATTATATGGTCACTCCTTGGTGTTAGTGGTCCTGATAGTAACATGATCTCAGCACAATCAAGCACTTTCTTTTTGTTCTTTTTGGGTTACTTCATTTTTTTTTCTTTTTTTTTTTGGCAGGAGTCTATATCGGCTATCAGCTTCAGCAACAAGGCATCCAGATACATGTGTTCTGGAGGAAGTGGTCAAGTTGTAAGGATATGGGATTTGCAAAGGAAACGCTGTATTAAATGGCTGAAGGGTCATACTAATACTGTCACAGGTGTAATGTACAATTGTAAAGACGAACATTTGGCTTCTATCAGCCTTAGTGGGGACCTTATACTTCATAACCTTGCTTCTGGGGCAAGGGCTGCAGAACTCAAAGATCCCAATCAACAGGTTTTTCTGCTTTGTTGAACCTTCTGCTTCTTGGTGCTTGGCTTTGCATCAGTGTGTGTGGACTAATCTCCCATCTTTGAAATTGTAAGACCAGATGTTGAGAGTTATTGATTATTCCCGGGTTAGTCGTCACCTTCTAGTGACTGCTGGTGATGATGGGACAGTACATTTGTGGGATACAACTGGTCGTAGCCCTAAGGTATGCAATAGGATCACTTAATAGTTATATAACATATGCTGGAACATTGTACACTTATGAAAAGCCATTTTACTTGGATCATAGTTGAAGCAATTAATTGGTCTTCTCCATTCAAAATAGTAATAGAGAATAACTTATACTTGTAACATCTTTCTCTTATACAACCTTCATAATAATATGTCTTAGTAATCAGTTTTGATACTATTGTAGTTCAAAGAATTACCACTTTCTGTAGCAAGTTCTTACTTTCATGCCTTTTCTTTTTTATTATTATTTCAGATGGCTCTTTTTGAGTTGACAATATACATTTTCTGTTTCTTTTCCCTTTTTGTTTGGAAAAAAATGAAAAAAAAGGTTTCATGGATGAAGCAGCATTCGGCACCAACTGCTGGTATTAGCTTCTCTCCATCCAATGACAAGGTTTCATTTTTCATGGCTTGTTTTTAATTTCATTACATAGTGAGACTATTTCATCCTGCTGTGAACTTGTGACATTTCCTTTGGGTTAGGATAAGTTTGCTTTTTGACATCTTTCTCCCATTGACAGATCATTGCTAGTGTGGGTCTCGACAAAAAATTATACACTTATGACTCTGGTTCTAGAAAACCATCATTTTGCATTTCTTATGAAGCACCTTTCTCTTCATTGGCCTTTAGAGATGATGGTTGGATGCTGGCTGCTGGAACTAGCAATGGCCGTGTGGCCTTCTATGATGTTCGTGGAAAACCACAACCTTTTGTTGTTCTTCACGCTTATGGTAGTTCAGAGGTAATTTTTTTCCTCATCTACAATGTTTTGTCTTGATCTTCATGGTCTAAAGCATTTAAGATCCTGTCAGAGTTGGTTACTGTTTGATATTTGTCTCACCTGACAATAAGATGGACTCATGGAAGTGGAAGCACTCAGGTACTGCTTGATGTATTTTGTATCAAACACTAACATGGAACTACGAAAGCTACTTTAAGCTTCCCAAATTACTTGCAATGAGTTTTCTCTCAACCCCGGATTGGGGAAAGTAGGCATTATAAATTTATAATCTATACAGGGATTGATTCACTTGTGCCTCTTTGATTTCCAATATTTTCTTTGAAATTCCCTTGATGCGTACAATGGGTGAGTAAGCTACCTTATTTGTGTTCGTTAATATATATGCATGATCTGTCAAATTTATTATGTTCCTTTTCCATAGTTTGTTGAACACTAGATTTATAATGCACAAATATATTGGGGAAGGGTATTGGAATGTCATACTGACGAGTAACATATAGATATGTACTACAAAAGTTGTTCTTTGAGTCTGTTATGACCAACAGTTCCTACTTTTTCCATTCTTCTTTAACACTACACTAGTGTTTGCTCCTTCATTAAAATCTTTGATAATTCTTTTTTTTTCATGCTCTTAATCTCTGACTGCTTTCTCCTGTAAAACCTATGAAGCAATCATATGGTTTTTCAAGTTAATGGAGGTCACACAGATTTCTTGTTCTATTACATTATATTACCAACTATTTTTATATTGTGTTTAGGCAAAATGAAAAGTTAAACTATTTGTTTGTAAACTTAATGTCCTCTTTTTACTCTAAATTATTATGGCATGCAACAGGCTGTTACAAGCTTATGCTGGCAACGGTCCAAACCAGTTATTGTTAATGAAAGGAATTGTACTCCTGAGACTGCTCTTGTGGGAGATGCAGTTGAAGATTCAATCCTTATGCCTGATCCTTTACCTTCTGCAACTTCATCAAACGTTTCCCTATCTACATCAGTGTCCAGTACAAGGAATCCTGGTCGTTTGGGTGTCTCCATTGAAGCATCTTCACTTACAGCATCCAGCGGTGAATTTATATCGACCATGCTAAATGTGTCTGCCACAGAGGAAACACCGCATCGAAACCATTTATGGCCAGGTGGAACCCTGTCAAGGTTGCACGCTCCACGTTCTAGTTATAACTTCAAGGATGAAATGGAGGTATTCTCCCCTCTTGTGGATGTTCAACCAATAACACCCTCGCTATGGGATGAAAATGGAACAAAGAAGGATAGTATATTTGCAGATAGGAAACCTTCATTGACATTGTTTCCATCATCCAGTCGAAGATTTCCAAATCCTGAGGAGGGAAGCAGTGATCACCCAATATTAGATTGGAAATCTGGCTCAACGGCAAAACAGGTTCTTGTCTCCCATGGCCCTTATTTTGAATTTAACTGCTCTGTGAAATACTGATCTATAAACCTTCAATTCAAAGTGCAACAAATCTTTATATCCTGCCATCCATGCCATTTAGTTAAACAATGTTAATGTGTAGCACTTGAATTCCCTAATACTCAATGGGAGGAGAACTTGATTGTTGATAAAAGCTATATAATTAAAATTCTTTAAATAGAAATGTCATTGCAATTTTTTTCTTTTTTTCCCCTTTCTTATTAAACACTTTGTCAACCAAGAATGCCCACAAACTGTTGGCATGGGTTGTGTTGTTTTCAGTTTAATTATCCTACACTTGGGATCTTATTTGCATCACCAATATGAGTCCCTTTTTCTCTTGATGGTTTATGCTTTTTTCAAATTCCTAGCAAAATAAAATTGAAAATCTTTATTGCTGAGAATATTTTAGGAGTATTTACTTCATGAATTTGATTTAACTATGAGTTGCAGGGAAGGCATACTACTTAAGGGCATCTATTTCTGTTTTACAAATTGATTAATCAAATCCTTCCCAAGGATTTCATGTATAATATGTAGCTTGACTTGAACTCTTTCTTGTACCTGCTCCGGGAAGTTCCATTTGATATTTATTTTTGACCAGGTAGATTATCCTATTTTGACTGATTATATTGCATGCTAAGTTACTAACTTAATGTAGGATATAACTCAATCTTCCTTTCCACTTGTGGGGTCAACTCCTCCTCCATCTTCGAAGAATGAAGATTCTTCCATCACTCCTCCAGAAGCTTGGGGTGGTGAGAAGTTATCTGATAAATATACTTTCGCGCGTCAGCCTGTCAATGCACCATCTCGTTTTGGGATGTTGGCTTCTGGAGCTCAGACAGCAGGATCAATGTTCTCTGGATTGCAGGATACATCCTCATTAACGGGTATCAGTTCCTATACAAGTTCAAGTCTAAGTTTTGCCAATTTACGTGCCAAGGATGTCTCTACAAGCCAGGAGAATTCATTGGGATTTCCTGATCACATGCTCTCTACTTCTTTGCCTTTGTCCATCAATACAAAAACCAGCCTTGGACAGGCAAACATTGATTCCCCAAGAATCCTTGATTCCCCAAAAATGCCATCTTTTCCTCGAAGATTTTCTACTTATGCGGAAAGAATAAGCACTACATCTACCTTCAGTGATGGAGTATCCCTTTCAGTTGGTTCACCTAAGATTAAGAAATCAGGAGCAGAAACCAGAGAAGAACTTCTAAATAGCTTGCTGTCAAAGTCTGATATTTCTGCTCCGACTGAATCAGGCTCTCTACCACCGATAAATGTATGTTAATATATACAAATTAATTAGATCTGATGATTACATTGCATATATTGGTGTTTGCTTTTAGAAGAGAGTAGAACATTTTTATCTGCTCCTTCATCCTAGAATCTTTCACTGCTGTGCTTCAGACTTCAGAGTAAAGTATAGGCCGTATATGGGTTTCATTGATAAGATTGTGTTAGTTCTGGTGTTATTCAGAATGCAAATTAGTTATAGAATCCATTATGATAATCTGTTAATACATAATTTATATTAGTTGCTCTAGTTTCCTGATGTTGTTTATTGATTTGTGAAATTGATGGTAGGGAGTAATCTCACAACAGAAAGCATCTCAGTCAGATGCACAACAAGGATCTTCATTTACGCTTCAGCTTTTTCAACGGACCCTGGAAGAAACTCTAGATTCCTTTCAGAAATCCATACACGAGGATATGAGAAACCTACATATTGAAATTTTAAGACAGTTTCATTTGCAAGAGGTGTGCATCTGGATCTAGTGATGGTGATTTCCGCTTTTTTAATTCCTATCTAATAAATTGTCACATTGAACAGATGGAAATGTCAACTGTGATGAACTCCATTCTGGAAAATCAAGCTGAGTTGATGAAAGAAGTGAAGTGTCTTCGTAAGGAAAACCAGCAGCTCAGACAAATGCTTGATTGATGTGAATAAGGTTGCAACATTTTTTTTTTCTTTTGCACGGTGCCTTTGTCCTATCTTGTGGGATCTGTTTGTTTCTTTTACGAACTGTGGCAATTAATGTATGGCTTGTTATAGGCATCTTGATTGTGTTCTCTGCTTTTAGACGGTGGTGGTTGAAGAAAAATATCATGCGAGAATTGCTTTTTACTAGAGCAGGACTTTGAAAATGTACAGAGATGATAATTTTCCATTTATGGAAACTCTTTCTTGGGTGATCTATGTCTGGCAGATTTTGTATTTGAGTTCTTGAGATGAAACTACCTCTTAATGCCCCCTTGCAGTAGTAGCCGCGACGGTGAAGCTCATATTGATGAGCATCCGCCAGAGCTACTAGTTCACTCCATTGTTCTTGTTATTACTTTGGTATCCAGAAACTAGACATGGGTTAATGTTTGCCTTTCCCTTGGATAAGAGAAAGAGAGTTTCGGATTTGGATCATTTGCAGTTACTTTAAAAACTGTACCAAATCTTATCCCTTCAATATGATAAAATTATTTTTCAAAATCACAGTTCAATATACTAAAGGGTGAGATGATAAACTGCACACCCTACAGTTTTTGGCGGAAGTGCATGGGATCCAAATATGAGTTTCTGTCTTCCCGTGGTTAGTGAGAGATTTTTAGGTGCTTTTGAAGTAATGCATGATAAATTAGTTATGACATTAAAAACATAGTTTAAGTGAGAGATAATAATGACATACAAGATATATGTGGCACATATTCAATGGTAGAGAGCAAGAGAAATCTTGTGGTTAGTTATCTATTAATTGATTCACCAAATCATTCCCAACAACAGATTTCATTAGAATCAAATCTTACTTAGGCCGTTTTGTCAACTACTTAAATTTAAATTTAAATTTTAGATATCAGTGTGCTAATTAAATTTTCTAACTTACAAAATATGCTTAAAGTAAAATTTTAAATAAGTGAAACTATAATAGTTCATTAGTAAAGAAAAAATAAATTATAATAACTAACAATAAATCAAAATTAAAATTTTAATTAATTAATTTAATAAATCTTATGTTGTTCTGTTGCATATAATTTCACTTCGCATAGTAACGTCTTAAATTGCTTTTATGGATGAAATTTATCATTTTGTGTACAAATTATTATTTTTTTGTTTCAATATTAAATTTTAACCTATAGTCTCATGTAAATTATTTAAATCTTTAGGTTTTTTTATCTGCACTTAAACCTCTAATACTAGTTCATTATTAGTATTTTTTTTCATACATATTATGTCTCCAACTTAAATAATTTACTATTTTACTTCTTTTTTGTTATAAATAAATTTTGAAATATTTTAAAGATACAAAATTTAATTCGCTTACTAGATGAACTAGATTTTTTAGGATTTTATATGATTAAGTTGTATATCGAGATTTATGTAATAATTTGTTGACATAATAGCATACCAAACTAATATATTAATTAATTAGCATAACATAATACTTGTATCTTCATTTGACTCCAAAACAATTACCCACGAATTATGGAATCGGATTGTAGGACGAATTTAATTGCATTTGGGACATGTGAGAAATATAAGATGAGATAAGATGTAAAATAAGCATTTTCCTCATCAAAATAACAACCTTCAGTTCGGTTTAGGTCCTCACCTATGGAGACAGATTCTATGACGTGGCAAGACAAAAATCGTTGATTTAACGTTGGACAGCTTCATCATAATGACATAATCATCATAATTCATAGGACAGGAATGTTACAGTGAAAAATGAGTCAGTGTTACTACCACTATGACACTACACCCTGCCACAGAAGAGAGCATGTAATGTAGCTGAAGCTGTCCTTCTCTCTTCTTCAAGTTCTCTCCAACAACCGCAATTGGTCAAAATCAGATAAAGAAATAGGAATTAAACTAAGACGCATAATACCACAAAAGACAACTCTTTCTATCTCCTTTCAATCGATCCTTCAATCTCAACCCCACCATCCATTTTTCACTTCACTCCTTTGACTCTTTCTCTGCCATCTATTTGCTTCAATCACAATTCACACACACTTTCTTTCCTCTTTTTGCCTTCTCTGTTTCATTCAGAATTCAAACCTCAATCGCCATGGCTGAACAAGGTATTCATTCCCTATTCATCTCTCTATGTATACTGTCAAATTTCAGATTTGATTTGGTTTACTCTAAACTTCATTCTCTCGCTTTTGGGGTGCTTTAACTCAAGCTAAAGTTTTAATTTTGATAATTTTTTTTTCTTTTGCAGAAGGTGGCAATGGGTCCCCAAAATCTTCATCTTTGACTCCGTATGAAGAAGCATTGGATGCCTTGTCGTCTTTAATCACTACACGCACTCGTGCTGATAGTAGCAATATGGGGGATCTGTTTGACGTGCTATTTGAGTACCTAAAGGTAAAAAGTTTGTGAATTTTGATTATTTAGTAACTTTGTTGGGATTGCTAATTTTAAACAATGGTGTGCAATTCCCTAGATGCTAGATTTGGACGAGCCGATTTCAAATATGAAGATTATCCATGTGGCTGGTACCAAAGGGAAGGTACTTTCTCTTAACTTTGGTTGTTGCTTGGAAATGAAGCCATCATAAGAGGTTCAATTCAACTATTGCAAGTTGCAATGATTTATATGTGCTTGGTAGTTTGTGGTCTCTTGTAGTTATAGAGAAGTCTGGCTATGGATTTCTAATTCTATGCTGATGTCGTAATTAGTAATTCTATGCTTATTGTGATGATGGAAATTGTTCTTTTGAACCGTGGTTCCTTAGGGATCTACATGCACCTTCACAGAATCTATATTACGTAACTGTGGTTTTCACACTGGACTCTTCACTTCTCCTCACCTCATTGATATCCGAGAAAGATTTCGTTTAGATGGGTGAGTGTTTCATATTCATATGCTTATTTTATTTCCTTTTACCATGCATTTATCAACTTGTGTCATTTTTCATATTGAATTCATTCTCTATTTGAATTCTTTGATCTCCATTATGTGTCTGTCATCTCATCTGCTTTGTCAAGGGTGATTACTAATTAAGCTTATGAATTCTGATAGTTTTGTTAATACTGGACTTGTTTTGTTACATAGTTATTCTTTAGTATTGGTAGCTTCTTGGATCTCTTTGTTTTTTGTACTTTTGTTCTTTTACTACATTTTACAGACCTAGTAAAATACATTATATGGAGCCTTTAGTTGCAACATAACTACGCTTCTGTGATTCATTTGCATTATGTTTGTTGCTTCTGCAGTGTGGAAATCTGTGAAGAGAAATTTTTAGCATATTTCTGGTGGTGTTATGATAGACTAAAGGTATGTTTCAGTGCATAAATATTTCATTTGAATTTGTATGGGCAGAAGTTTTACTGGGGTGGAAAACCAGATTATCCTTTTTCTCAATTTTTATTTTGAACCAGAACCAAATCGCTTTTCTACTATATTTGTACTACTGGTAACTGATTCCAACTTTAGCTTTACAGTTCTGTAAATTAGTCTGCCAGTTACTCTTAAGAGTGACAAACTGGATATTTTCTGCTAATTATGTTGAAGTTTTGAAGCTATTCCATTCTTCTCTTTTTTGAGTTATTGCATTAATTTCAGAAGATAATTGTGATGGAAGAGCAAATAATTAGGCCTGATGGTGCCCTTGACAAAATTTTAGTGTAGGCTTGTAAAGAATATGGTTAAGGGTTGTTTAATTGAGAAAAGGAGCAAAAGGTTGTGAATGTTGAACTCGAAGTGGTTAGTGTTAAGGCTTTATCAATTTGAATGTCATCTGGAACAAAACAAAAAAGAAAAACACTGTTTTAATTGACAATATAGAAGAATCACCTTCTGTTCTGTGATCCAAAGCATTGTTATGCCATAATAATTACAATTCTGGTATAGTATAACAGTAATACCATAATGTTAACTTTATGCGAGCCTGATCATCATAGTGATCACTTAGAAGTGATGTTACAGTATCTTAGAGAATGTTTGTGATTTGATGTGCTTGCTCATAGTACTAATAAAACTGGTTTCTCGTTTTGGTGGTGAACAGGAAAAAACTGATGGCAATGTTCCAATGCCTACCTATTTTCGCTTCCTTGCTTTACTTGCCTTCAAGATATTTGCAGCAGAGCAGGTTTGATCCCTGTGCTTTAAATTTCTATGCAAACTTGTTCGGTAGAGATACTAATTTTTTGTATATGTTGTTATTAATGACTAAAAGTTAACTATATTTTCAATTTTTATGCAGGTAGATGTTGCTATAATGGAGGTTGGATTAGGTGGCAAATATGATGCAACAAATGTGGTATGTATAATTTTCATTTCAGCAAAGATCTGTTGCTCCCTAACTCTATAAGACTGCTTGAGTATTGATTCTTGGTATTTGTATTAATAAGTTCTATGAAGTTAATATCTAGGAGCAAGCTCATGTAGACATGTTGATATTTCAGGTTCAGGCACCTATTGTGTGTGGTATAACTTCCCTTGGGTATGACCACATGGAGATTCTTGGTTAGTTTTCTATTTTTGTTTTCTAGGTGATTGCTAATTTAATGCATACCTATAGCTTATGAAAATATACCTTTTAAAAATTGATATAATATACATGAAGTGTTAGAATATGGTTGAATATAATGTTGCAATGCCATTGATTTGTTCAGCCAGTTGGGTTTACTTCTTCTGAATTCTATTGACAGGGAATACTCTCGGAGAAATTGCTGGTGAGAAGGCTGGTATCTTCAAGGTATTTTTTGGAGTAAAATATTTTCTTCTTTCCAAGAATAAAAATTCTTTTTGGAGTCTATTAACAATGTGCACTTTCTTCCTAATAAATTCCTTTTGTTTGTTTGTTTGTTTGTTTTCTATTTTGATGTAGGATCGGATTCCAGCTTTCACAGTGCCTCAGCCCCACGAAGCAATGCATGTACTTGAAGAGAAGGCTTCTCAATTAAATGTAAGTGTGTTCTTTCATGAGGCTGTTTTGCTTCTTCTGAAATAAATCTGAATGACTCATCACTTGGTATAACTCTATAAAATTGGCTTGTCAAAATCAAGTAAAAGGGTGCAACTTGAAACGTGTTTGTTTTGGATTAAAAGTGCAAATTTATTATGTCATGTGATGAGTTCAATAGCAATTTAACGTATTGTGCAAGTACATATGTTTATTCTGTCAAAGGATGTTATATCATTAAAACTTCATTATTGAGAATTTTTGGATTATCTTGGAAGGAGTAAAATGCCTTCAATATGATTCTACATGCCTTGTCATCCGCATACAGCATTTGATCAAGTTGTGTCTTCATAGTTTGTGCACTTTTCCTCTACATTAAATTCAGATAGCTTTTTTGGCTGCCCTCATTGGAAATGTTTGACTCTTTGGTCTTTGCGTTCAATCAGCTAAGCAAATCTTGCTAACTCCAGGTACCTCTTCAAGTGGCATCCCCATTAGATGCCAAATTGCTAAATGGTTTAAGACTTGGTCTTGAAGGTGAGCACCAATATCTAAATGCTGGTCTTGCCATTGCACTGTGCTCTACATGGCTGAAAAGGACTGGGCATCTTGGAGACACTTATTTGGAACAAACTGTAAGCTCTAAAGTAGGTTTTTTTTTTTTTTATTATGCCTGTCTGCTGAACTGAGTCATCTACCTGCATGAAGAACACTTTGCCAGAGCAGTTCATAAAAGGGTTAACTAGTGCAAGTTTGCAAGGAAGGGCTCAGATTGTTCCTGACCAACAAATCAAGAATGAAAGATCAAATGAACTTGTCTTCTTTTTAGATGGGGCTCATAGTCCTGAAAGCATGGAAGTATGTGCAAGGTGGTTTTCTCTTGCCATCAAAGAATACAACCCGGACCGGACCTTGTTTCATCAGCAACCTCATAATTCCAAGTTCTCACATGAAGTAGTGAAGATGCACAATGGTGAAAGTGGAGCCCAGACAAAATCCACTCCGGTAGAGTACAGATTTCACATCTTATTTTATGTTGCTGTTATTGAAATTTCAGCACATATAAGCTGAGACAATAGCAGTCAAAGTTGGATATGTCACTGTAAAATAAAGTTATGCAATTTCTCTTCTGTTGAGCATGTCCCATGCACAGAAGTGTTAAGAATGTCACTATAAAATTTGTGAAGTAAATAAAATAAGAATAACTAATGTTTAGTAATATCTGATGCCCTTAGTTAGAAAATCACCATCTAGGGAGCCTGTCAAGTGTTTAACCTTATCTTCAGGCATGTAAATTGCTCTTAATAGGAACCATAACATATTAAAAGTACAGATTATCAATTTTTTCAAACTTCCTAGATCTTATCATTCTGAAGTATATAACTTGAGAGAGGTGAATTGATCTTCTTCTTGGTAAACTTACCATAATCTTCTATTCAGATATCAGTTTAAAGCTATCATTACCTTAACTAATCACCCATGGGATGTTATGTATCTGAACTCTTTAGTCTTTACTCTTTACAAATGAGTTATAGTTGAACTTTTGTTGTCTGTGTGCATTGTGATTTTCAGTAAGTTTGTACACTGTTCCTGACTGATATTTGACCTCCACTTTTGGGATGTGTCTGACTATTCTAAAACTAAGTTGCTTTCTCAGAAGAAATGAGACACAATGTTGCAAATACGATAAACACTTCACTTTTATTTACATGTCAAATGTGTTTCAATCTTTGATACAACACACCCAGTTTTTATGTTTTTGCTTGACATCTGTTGATTTCATGGGTGCTGTTCTCAAACTCATGAGATAAGAGTGGAACTGCTACTATTTTTCGTCAAAATTGATGCTTCATTTTTTCATTGAACTTTTTGAGTTGAAGTCATTGAATTACTTGCAGATATTGCTGTTCAATTGTTTGACAGTACGAGATCCTCAATTACTTCTTCCTTGCTTGATGAAAACATGTGCTGATCATGGTCAGTAGTCTCTGGATTTTTCTAGAACATGATTTCCCAATAATGATTAAAAAAATTTCAAAGATTAATAATATTTAGCAAATAAGTGGCCTTCTCCTCTATAAATTCTGTGATTATTTATGTCTATCAGGAGAAAAAGTAATGCAAAATAATTTTTCCAGTGACAATTTTTACTAAAGAAATTTATTCTTTCTCAATGGAATAAAGATACAATTAAATTGAAATTGTAGGTGTCTACTTCAAGAAGGCGCTCTTTGTACCAAGTTTATCTGTGTATAACAAAGTTGGATCCCAGGCTTTAACACTGAGTGATTCTAATGTTGATCTGTCGTGGCAATTCACTCTTCAAAGAGTGTGGGAAAATCTTATGCAAGGCAATAAAGGTATTTATTAATGACGTAAAAATTATGTATCCATAATTCAGATTTATGTATTTGATTATTTGAGATTGTTTTGTAGCTAGAGAATAGAGTTAGAACCTTGACTGTTGATGGCAGCTGCCAGCTGCAGATTCTAGTTTGTGTCAATTTAGGATGCACTAGCTAACCCTTGCCATGTTTATTTTGTAAAAATATGAACTGGTTAGGTTGAACGAATAGGCCAAAAGACTAGAGAGAATAGCAAGGGAAAATATCTGGAGGAAAGAGAGAAAAAGAGGGATGACATTATGGGTACTGTTGAAAACTATGTAAATAGTGTTAGATTTATTTTATAGGCTAACCAAATCATAATCAAATCATGTAATTATGGTAATTAAGGATCTTTGTATTTATTGTAATAGGTCTATATAATTCAACCTCTGTTGTGTAGTTTAGATACACGATTTCACAATCTCTATGCTTCTTTTTTCTCTCTTTCAACATGGTATCTAGAACTTAAAGAGAAGCAACTCTAAAACTGTACATGCCTGGTGGATCCACTACCCACCGATGAAAAATTTTTCCTGGCCAACTGTGTTTCATCTCCGGTTTGCTGGTTTCTCTCTATCATGTCCTCTTTCCGGCAGCAGTCCTCTTGCCTTCCCCTGTTAGCTACCGTCAGCCCTTGTCCGTTGCCGTCCGCGACTTTCTGGCAATCCCATCGCCGGAATCGGCTCCTCCTGCTCGGTCACCACGCCAAGACCCAACCTCGGCCCACCATCGACACGCTTTCACGTGCCCCCTCTCACCTTCGCGCACCACTTCCGGCGGCACGTGCTGGCACGTGGGGCTCTGTCTTTGGTCGCGACTTGTACCGTCGTGGTCACCCTCTCATTTCTATCCAGATCTGGGCCACCACCACCTCAACTGATCACCTAAGCATCTTTGTCTCTCTCCAAGAACTATTCTGGTATTTTTTCGACTAGATTCCTACCACCACGACCTCAACCGCTCACCTGTGCATCTTTGTTTCTCTCCCGGATCTATTAGGTACCTTGTGCTTTTGTTTTTTTTTTTTGGCACTTTGTGTTCTGATCTATGGCCCCCACTGCTCCGACGAACACCCTAGACTCATCTGCCCAACCAAGACCATCTCGGGATGAGTATGCTGATTTTTTACAGTGGTTTACACACGTCAATCCTCTACCTCCTCTGCTCCAACGGTTGCCTATGCCGACTTTCTGAAGTGGTTTGAGCAACATTAGACCTTTAGCTCCACTGCCTCTATTGCACATATTGGTATTTTATTTACTTGTCTTTCTTGTTCCCCACCCATTGGTACTTGGGTTCTTGATTCTGGTGCGACTGACCATATTTCTGGTAATAAGACTCTTTTCTCCAAACTTTTTCACATTGGTTATTTGCCTACTGTCACTTTAGCAAATGGTTCCAAGTCCCAATCCTAAAGGATCGACACTGCCCATCCTCTCCCCTCCCTTTCAGTAGACTTTGTCTTTTATGTTCTTGGGTCTCCTTTTAATTTGCTTTTCATTAGTCGTTTGACTTGGTCTCTTGATTGTATGATTACTTTTACTAAAGACTCTATCATTCTGCAGGACCGGAGTTCGGGACGGATACTTGGTACCAGATGTGACTCCCATGGCCTCTACCAGCTTTCCAACCCCTCTCACGTTTGCGCTGTCAGGGATTCCCCTCTCACTATCCATGCACAATTGGGTCATCCTAGCCTTCCCAAACTACAAATATTGGTACCCAGCCTCTTTAAGTTGTCAAGTCTCCCTTGTAAGTTATGTACACTAGGAAAATACACTCGTAGTTCGTTTCCTGGTAAAGTTAGCAGTCAAGCATCATCTCCTTTTGCTTTAATACATTCTGATGTTTGCGGTCCCAGTCGTATTGTTTCTACTCTAAGGTCCAAATATTTTGTCACTTTCATTGATGATTACTCTTGCTGCACTTGGTTATTTTTTATGAAAAATCGGTCTGAGTTGTTTTCAATATTTCAAAACTTTTATCAGGAAATTAAAACTCAATTTGGTGTTCCAATACGTAGTTTGCGTAGTGATAATGTTCATGAGTATTTGTCTCAACCATTTCAATCCTTTATGGCTTCTCATGGCATTCTTCAACAAACCTCTTGTGTCCATACCCCTCAACAAAATGGGGTCGCTGAACGCAAAAACAGATATCTCGTAGAAACAACTCGGACTTTTTTACTTCATGGTAATGTTCCTTTCCACTTCTAGGGCGATGCAGTTCTTATTGTCTGTTATCTAATTAACCGCTTGCCCTCTTCTGTGCTTGATCACCAGGTCTCTTACTCTATTTTATATCTCCATCAACCTTTGCATTCCCTACCATCTCGTATATTTGGGTCTACCTATTTTGTTCATAATCTCACTCTTATTCTTGATAAACTTTCTGTCCGATCTATTAAGTGTGTTTTTCTTGGTTGCATTCGGTCTCAAAAGGGTTATCGTTGTTTTTCACTTGATCTCTGAAGTTATCTTGTCTCGGCCAATGTTACCTTCTTTGAGTCTGTTCCCTTCTTCCAGTCTCCTTCCTCAACTCTTGAGTCTATCTTTGAAGTCTTACCTGTTCCTCTTCCTCTTATCATTGTTGAGTTAGATGCACCTCCAAACCCCTATGTCGAGAAGCCCACCACTACTATTCACCTCTTACAGGTCTATCTTTGTTGGCCATAGCCACCTCCACCGCCCCTACCTCCACCTGAAGTTGCAGAGGTCAATGTGGACTCTCCTCCGGCACCAATTCCTTTACTAGCTCTGGCATTGGCTCCTGAGCCTGACCTTCCCATTGCTATCCGAAAAGGTGTACGGTCTACTCGTAACCCTGCTCCTTACTATGTTGCTTTGAGTTATCATCGCCTATCTTCTTCCCATTATGCTTGTCTTTCTTCCTTGTTTTCTGTGTCTATTCCTAACTCTCTAGGTGACGCTTTATCTCATCCTAGGTGGAGACAAACTATGATCGATGAGATATGTGCCCTTTAGAGCAGTGGTACTTGGAAACTTGTTCTTCTTCCTCCTGGGAAGTCTGTTGTAGGCTGTCGGTGGATTTATATGATCAAGGTTGGCCCTGATGGCAAGATTGATCGCCTCAAGGCTCATCTAGTGGCAAAAGGGTATATCCAGATTTGGGGCTTGGATTATGGGGACACTTTCTCGCCTGTGGCAAAGATGGTTTTGATTCGATTTTTTTTGTCTATGACTGCTTTTCACCACTGGCCCCTTCATCAGCTGGACATTAAGAATGTTTTTCTCCATAGTGATCTAGAAGAAGAGGTTTACATGGAGCAACTACCAGGGTTTGTATCTCAGGGGGAGTCTTCTGGACTAGTTTGTCGTCTTTATAAATCTCTGTATGTCCTTAAACAGTCTCCTAGGGCTTGGTTTGGCCGATTTAGTACTGTAGTTTAGCAGTTCGATATGACACGGAGTGAGGTTGACCACTCTGTCTTCTATCGCCATTCAGCTCAAGGGTGTATTTATTTGATTGTGTATGTTGACGACATTGTTATTGTGACGAGAATAGGAGAATGGAAAACTGTACTCTTTAGGTACAGGTTGTGTACGTATATATATATATATGTAAGATGGGCTAGCACTAAATGGGCTAGCATTACATGGGCTTGCAATACAAAATAAAGCACATATATAATATCTACTCTTAACACTCCCCCTCAAGTTGGATCATAGATGTTAATCATGCCCAACTTGTTACAAAGATAATTGACCCGATTCCCATTAAGAGCCTTTGTGAGTATGTCTGCTGTCTGTTCACCAGTCCTGACATGGCCTGTAGATATGAGTCCCTGTTGGATCTTCTCTCGAATGAAATGGCAGTCAGCTTCTATGTGCTTTGTCCGTTCATGAAAAAGTGGGTTCGAGGCAATGTGAAGTGCAGACTGGTTGTCACACCATAGTCTCGTAGGCAGAGAAACCTTGAACCCACTCTCATCAAGTAAATGATAGACCCATAGTAATTCACAAGAGGTTTGAGCCATTGCTCGATATTCGGACTCAAGACTTGACCTTGCTACTACATTTTGTTTCTTGCTCTTCCAAGAGATCGATTTCCTCCAAAGAACACACAATACCTGAAGTTGATCTCTCCGATCTACGGGACACCCACCACCTGCATCGGAATAACCTTCTAACCCGCAATGTCCATTATCTCTATAAAGAATCCCACGACACGGGGCTCCTTTCAAATATCTTAGTATATGTAATCTCGCATCCCAATGAGATTGTCGAGGAGATGACATGAATTGACTGACTACACTTACTGGGAAAGAGATATCTGGACGTGTCACAGTAAGGTAGTTAAGTTTGCCCACCAATTTCCTATATCTCTCGGGATCTGATAGTAGCTCTCCATCATCAGCATTGAGTTTCACATTTGGAACCATAGGAGTATCACAAGGTTTGGTTCCCAACATACCAACATCAGATAGTAAGTCAAGGACATATTTTCGTTGTGAGAGGAAAATACCCTTTTTGCTTCTACTTACCTCAATTCCCAGGAAATATTTTAGAGGACCAAGATCCTTTGTCTGAAATTTAGTTTGAAGGAAACTCTTGAGTTTTGAGATGCCAACGAAGTCACTACCTGTTATCACTATATCGTCAACATACACAACCATGAGAATGCATCCTCCCTCGACCTTTTAGAAAATCGAGTAGTCATAGCTACTCCTTTGCAGGCCAAAATTCACAACAACTTCACTCAATCTCCCAAACCAAGCCCGGGGGGATTGTTTCAACCCATACAAAGAGCGTCTCAACCGACAAACGTGCCCAGACTCCCCCTGAGCAACAAAGCCAGGCGGTTGCTCCATATAGACTTCCTCTTGTAAATCACCATGAAGAAAGGCGTTTTTAACATCAAGCTGGTGTAGGGGCCAGTGATGAGAGGCAGCCAATGAGATGAATATGCGAACAGAGGCCAATTTGGCCACAGGAGAGAAGGTCTCTGAGTAATCAACACCATAAGTCTGAGCATAACCTTTTGCCACCAGTCGAGCCTTTAAGCGAGCAACGGTACCATTCGGATTGACTTTAACAGTGAACACCCACTTGCACCCAATTGCATGCTTACCAGAGGGAAGGGAAACGAGATCCCACGTCTGGTTATGTTCCAATGCAAGCATTTCCTCCTCCATGGCATGGCGCCACCCATCATGAGACTGAGCCTCACCAATATTTTTGGGGACAAGTGACAACATCAAGAGAGGCAACAAAAGATTGGGAGGAAGGGAAAGATGGTCATAATGAATAAAGGATGCAATAGGATGGTGAGTGACACAAGAACGTTTACCTTTACGAAGGGCAATAGGAAGATCTAGAGTCGGATCTTGTGACGAAGAGGTGGATGGAGGTGATGTGTCTGCCGAAGAGCAATGTACATCCATAGGTGCAGTACCGGCGGAGGGAGCACACGTCCGGCGAGTGTACACCTGCCGTATGGGTGGCCGATGGGGAGGACAAGACGGAACAGGAACAACAGAGGAAGGAGTTGACGCAGAATCATGAGACCGAAGGGTGTGGTACATGAGAATTTCCTCATCTTCGGCAATAACCGGAGGAGGAGACTGAACAAAAAATGGAGTAGACTCAAAAAATGTGACATCAGCGGACACAAGATACCGTCCCAAATCAGGAGAGAAGCATCTGTACCCTTTCTGATGGCGAGGATAACCCAAAAAGACACACTTAAGTGAGCGAGGATGTAGTTTGGAAAGTTGAGGCCGAACATCCTGCACAAAACATTGACAACCAAAAATACGAGGAGGTAGGGAAACAGGGATTGAGAAGGACAAAGTACAGAATAAGGAACTTGACCTGTAGGACGAGAAGATGGCATCCGATTAATTAGAAAACAAAGTAGAAATGGCATCGGCCCAAAAACTTTAGGAAAGACATATGAAGCAACAAGCACCGAGCAACTTCCAAAAGATGCCTATTTTTACGTTCAAAGAACCCCATTTCTGGCGAGGAGTAACAACACAAGAGGATTGGTGGACCATCCCCTGTTGAATCATATAGGAAGTGAACTCATGAGAGAAATATTCTTTAGCATTATCACTTCGAAGAACACGCACAGAGATGCTAAATTGTGTTTTAATTTCAGAGCAGAAAGCAGTAAATATAGAGAATAATTCAGAACGAGATTTCATAAAATATAACCAAGTCATTCTTGAAAAATCATCCACAAAAGTTACAAAATATCGAAAACCAGACTTAGAAGTAATTGGACATGGACCCCAAATATCAGAATGAACTAATTCAAATGGGGACGCAGCCCGCTTATTGACTCGTGAGGGATAAGTACTCCTATGGTGTTTAGCCAACTGACACGACTGACATTCTAAAATAGATAGACGACTCAAACTAGGACACAACTTCTTTAACGACTGTAGAGACGGATGACCCAGACGACAATGAAGATGGAGAGGATCAGTCACACCCGAACAAGCAATGGCATCGGTTCTTTATCTGGACAGCACTCAAGGATGTACAAGCCGTGTTGCTGACGACCTCTACCAATCACCCTCTTCGTCCCAAGTTCCTGAAAGACACAATAATCAGGGAAAAAGTGAATACTACAATTAAGTGATCGAGTAATCTGACTAATGAAAGTAAATTAAAGGGAAATTGATTCAAACATAAAACTCGAGAAAGAGTAAGGGTAGAGGTGGGAGACGCAGTACCACTCCCAATGACAGGAGCAGCGGAACCGTCAGCTAAAGTAACACTAGGAAGATGAGAGGAGGGGGTAAAGGATGTAAGAGTACCTGTCTGGCCAGTCATGTGGTCGGAAGCTCCTGAATCAATGACCCAGTTGTGGGAAAGTGATGATAAACACGCAGAGGATTACCTGTATGAGCAACGAGGAGGCGAGAAGGAGATGGTGGAACGGACCGAGAGGCTTGAAACTGAGTGTACTGAGCAAACTCGTCTGTTGTCATCATAACAGACCTGACGGATGGGGTGCTGGGAGGAATGCCGTCATCAGTAGCAATATGAGCAAAACGTTGCTGATTAGACTGATTTTTCTGCTGAAGTTTCCAACAGTTTCGCTTAATATGACCAGGCTCCTTACAATAGCGACAAATAAGTGGTTCCCCAAGATCTCGTCCGCCACCGCCACTACCCCGTGGATCTCCAGTATCACGACCACCAACTCGTCCACCACGAGTACCACCACGACCACCACGGGAACTGTCCCAGCGAGAACTAGAACTCACCAAAGCAGAAGCCTCGCTCGCAGCTAAGGGATGGGACTTAGAAAGCTCACGAGCAACTCGAAGGAGGCGAGAGTATACATCTTTCAGGGTCAAGGTACTAGAACCGGTCAAAATCTGAGACCGGGCAGCACCAAATTCACCACGCAGCCCTGACAAAAAACACATGACTGCCAATTGCTCCCGCTGAGCCTGCATCTCGTGCACATCCGAAGTGATAGGTAACAATGTGTTCAATTCCTCAAATAAGCGTTTGAAGCCTGTATAATAATCACTAAGAGATTCATCCTTCTGATTGGCACGATATAGATCCTGTGTCTTCGTATATAGGAGGGATAAATCATCGGCACCTGAGAACAAAGAGTGAAGGTACGCCATAATTCCTTAACAGTGGTGCAATGGGTGGTAATATCATCAACCCGAGGATCCAGGGTCCGCTGAATCAGTGAATACAATCGCATATCCTCTCGAATCCACAAGTCCTTAGTTGCTTCATCCTGCGGACAATCATTGGTGAGATGGTCTTCCTTCCTGTGACCTTTCAAGTACATTAGAATAGCCTTCTTCCACTGAGGATAGTTAGAACCATCACCATCAAGCTTCCGATCAGTAATTTTAATGTTGGAGGGAATCACCTCAGCCAGAACATGAGCAGAAGTGGTGTCGGCAGCGCCACTCTTGCTGCTCGTACCCAGAATCTCAGAATGTGCGTCACCCATGGCGGCTACCACCACGAATCAGCCTAGAAGGAGGGAAAGGAGCACGAACAACACACCAAATGAACTTGGAAGACCACAATGGATGCCGATTTCGCCAATATAGAACAGAACAGCCCAAAAAACGAAAGAAAACAGCACGGAAAACCCCAAAAACACCTCGCCGGAGTCGTCGCCGGACCTCTGAGCGCCGGCAGACCACCACCAACCGCCGGTCGCACCCCTCTGTGGCGGTCGACGGCCACACCAATCACCCACGAGAGCTGGGTGTTCCCAACGAGTCGAGCCTGCGAGATACGCACGAGCAGGGCACCCAAACACGGCGTGCGTCCTGCGTCGCGGCAAAGACTCACCGTCGGCCGGCCCTCCCCCGACGTCGGACGGCTCACACACCGCATTCCCCGCACGGCGGAAGTTGAAGCTACGCGGCAGCCCACCATTGGCGCCCTAGATTTGAACGGACGTGTTTCGAAAAACGCCCTCTGTTTCTTTTTTTTTTTTTTGTGAATGGAAGGTGAAAAGGTGAGAGAGGAAGGAAGGAAAAAAAAAAAAATTACAACCTAGCTCTTGATACCATGTGACGAGAATAGGAGAATGGAAAACTGTACTCTTTAGGTACAGGTTGTGTACGTATATATATATATATGTAAGATGGGCTAGCACTAAATGGGCTAGCATTACATGGGCTTGCAATACAAAATAAAGCACATATATAATATCTACTCTTAACAGTTATCATTGGCAATGTTCACCATGGCATAATTCAGGTAAAACAATATCTTGGTAATCACTTTCAGACCAAAGACCTTGGTAAACTTCAATACTTCTTGGGAATAGAGGTGACACAATCCAATGATGGTATAGTAATTTCACAGAGGAAGTATACTGTTAGAAGATATTAGAGTTATTAGTCTTAGTGTTAATGGACTTGGGCTTGTTCACATAAGTATTAGTATAAATAGGAGTACTAGGTTATGGAATTGTATCGCATCTCATTCTTATCAATAATATATTCAGTATTTCATTGTTAGCCTCTCTTTTTTTCCTCCTTGCCTACCTAAAACCCTTCAAATTCAACATATAACATGGATATTATTGAGGAAATAGGTCTGTTGAATGCAAAGCCTGTTGACACTCCTATAGATCCAAATGCTAAACTTTTACCAAATCAAAGGAAGCCACTCTCGGATCCAAGAAGATACAGAAGATTAGTTGGAAAACTGAACTACCTCATTGTTATCCATCTTGACATCTCCTTTGCAGTTAGTGTGGTAAGTCAGTTTCTAAATTCACCTTGTGATGCATATTGGGATGTAGTGATTCGCATCCTAAAGTATATTAAAGGAGCTCCTAGAAAAGGCATTGTCTATGAAGGTAAGGGTCACACTCAGATTGTTGGATACTCAGATGCTGATTGGACAGGTTCTCTTCTTGATAGAAGATCCACTTCTGGGTATTGTGTATTCATCAGGAGTAATCTGATATCCTGGAAGAGTAAGAAACAAAATGTGGTCGCAAGATCAAGTGTCAAAGAAGAATATCAAGTCATGGCCTCAGCTACTTGTGAACTCATTTGGTTAAAACAGCTACTTAAAGAGTTTCGATTTGGGGGAGATTATGCAAATGACGCTCATTTGTGATAATCAAGCTGCATTGCATATTGCCTTTAATCCAGTGTTTCATGAGAGGACCAAACATATTGAGATAGACTGTCATTTTATTAGAGAAAAGATCCTATTTGGAGACATCACCACTAGCTTCGTCAATTCAAATGATCAACTTGTGGATGTTTTCACCAAGTCTTTGAGAGATCCTCAGATAAACTATATTTGTAACAAGCTTGGTACATATGACTTATATGCTCTAACCTGAGGGAAAGTGTTGAAAACTATGTAAATAGTGTTAGATTCTTTATATAGGCTAACCCAATCATAACAAAATCATGTAATTATGATAATTAAGATCTTTGTATTTATTGTAATAGGTCTATATAATTCAACCTCCGTTGTATAGTTTAGACACACGGTTTCACAATCTCTATGCTTCTCTTTTCTCTGTTTCAACAGGTGCCACTAATACATTCATTACTTTGGAGCTCTTTTGGTTGTGTGCCATTAGTTTTTGATACATTCATCCCCATGCTAATCTCTATAATGAAGTCCTACTCTAGCCTTGAAGTTGATTGCCTAAATTTGTCTCAGTGGGCATATAACATAAAGCTAGGTCCACTAAAATTATTTTTGGCTTTCTCTGCCTCTGTTGACTGTCTTACCCATGATTAACTCTACAACAACAAAATCCATGTCTTATCCTACTAGGTGGGATAAGACATGGATTAACTCTACTAGGCATGATCCTATTTGGAGATCATGGGTTTTGTACCAAATATATTGAGATAGACTGTCTTACCTTCTTCTCACATGATCAGATCACTTCAGAAGAGTTTCTGTCATGTTCTCCTTAGTGTTACTCCAACTTTCTCCCAAAGACATGCAGTCCTAATCTTATCTTTTCGTTTGAGTTTATTGAGATTTGATAGATGATGGGAGAATAGCAATGTCTTTTTTCTACTCATCTTTTTGCCTTTTTCTTCTCTCGATAAGTCGTTTAAGTTTGAGCTTTAGAATATTTTCTGACTTTATTCTGTTTGTGATCAATTGGCTTAGCAGGTAAAAGTACTGACTCTGAAGAACTAAAAGATGATATGGAAATGAGTGCCAGTAATTGTGAACATAGTGCAGTGTTTTCCTCATTGCCAATAGCCATCAAATGGCTCAGGGACAGACTGCAACAAAATCAGTCAGTTCGTTTTCAGGTAACATAAACTACACTGGAGAATTGTGAATATCTGATATCACAAGATAAGAAACTTAATTATAAAATTCAATTTAATATAATGTGTACTTGATATGCATTATTGTATGTTTTCACACCATCTAGCTCACATTTTTTACTAATTTTTGTTGTACTTGAAAGAGTTGATGCACGATTGTATATTCTGAACATTTAGCTCACAATTTTTTCACAATTTTTTTGTTCTACTTGTAAGACTTGATCTATTCTCTCTCAGAGCCCAACGGATAGTGTGGATGCAGAGTAAAGAATATGGATATCTAAAAATTGCTCTTGAAATATATACATCTTGTGTTAAAAATGATTGCTCTTTGTCAATCTGAATTATATTTTATACATGCTAAGTATAGAGATCTGACTGCAAATTTGTCTTGCTGATACATCAGGTCCTTGTGACTGGTTCTTTACATCTTGTTGGTGACGTGTTGAAATTAGTCAAGAAGTGATTCATTAGACAAATTTCAAGTTTCCTTCAAGATAGGCTTCCATTCTAATTTCTAAACACATGAAGTGCTTGTATTGATGAAATTATTCCAGATGAGTTTCCTCTGGCATTAGCACAGTCCATTTTAGAGCTATTTGTCTTTGGTTCTGAAAGTCCCAACAGAATGTTATCAACACAACAGCCTTGGACATTTGATGCATCCAGTCCCTTGGTTCATCCTTAGGATGCTGACTTTCTTCGCGCTCCTTTCTCAGTTTTATTTTGATTATAGTTGAAAAAGAAAATGTGGATTCATTTTACCGTATGTTAATTATGATGTACCCAACCAAATATATATATATATAAGCTGTGGCCTGAGCCAGAATTATAGGCCTCGCGTTTTTATCTTTTTTTTTTTTAAGTAACATTTTCACAATATTCAAGGGTTTGTAATATGTCCAAGCTTGAATAAAGAAAGATTTAGACTGATTAGTAATTACTTCCTTTGTAAATTGCCTCATTTTTCAAAATTTCATTCAAGAATAATAAGTATGATTGATTCTTTCTGAATGTATGAAGTCGCGACATTGAATGCACTTTTTATACTGATTAATGAAATATAATTTTATAATTAATTATGTATATAAGTTAGTTAATAAATATTTTATTAATTAACTAATATTCATGATTCTTGTTAATTAATTAGTATATATGATTAATCATAAATTTATATTTTATTTTATTGATTTGTGTCAAAAAGTGTAAAAAGGTGATAAAATAATTATTTTTATCATATAAAGTATGCATATTCTTAATTCATTAAATCTTTCAACAATTGGTACAGTACTTTTCCCACCGATTGTTTTTTTTTCCATTTTTGTTTTATTGTAAAATTACTTTGTTATCCTCAATTTTTCTCTTTTAATTAATATGTTGATCATTAGATTGAGGTTATATTTGTCTTTGTAATATAAATTCTTTTTTTTTTCAATTTCCTTTAATGCTTTTTTTTTCTTATATACAATGAGGTTTCAACTTATGACCTCATGCAAATTATTCAGGTCTTTGTCTAATCTTAGTAGCTTTCTTTTAATGCTTTTTATTTTTTTTTGGTGATCATATCATATCCATTGAATTTAGGGGTATTTTTGTCAACCTATCATGAAATTCAATTTGCATATTCTTTATTTTTTATCCTTCACATCTCTCTCCTTTGCCCTTTCAGGTTATACCATGTCCACCACCCCTATTATTCAAAATTTTCTCTTTCAAAAATCAGATTGAAAATAGTTAAAAATAGGTTACCTACAAGATATGACCATTAGTTGAAAATAGGTGTATATATAGTCATGGATAGTCAATGTTTTTCTGGATATCAATTGTAAATATGTATCCATAAATTAGTATAACTTTCTTGAAAATACTTAGAAGATGTGGTGACATTCTTAATAGGATTGAATTTTAAAGTTGTATAAGACATTTTTAATCTCTAGGCCGTTGTCTTCACCAAGAAGAGTAATATGAAGAAGGAAGTTGTGTTACATTTTAGTATGTTGTAGCCTTATTCCATTACGAGGATAAAAAGCTTCTTTAACTAAGGTATTTATAAGTTTATAATAAGTTCCTTTAACTAAGGTACTTACAAGTTTAAGTTTTTAGTTATTCAAGCATATTCATTAAATTAAATTAAATTCAATACAAATTTTAATTTCATTTCTTTATCACAGATTTTTTTTAGTTATTTGAGAATTTATCTATATTTTAAAGCATTTTTATTACTTTAGAAGATAAAATTTAATATAGAGAACATTCAATGCTCAGTTAATCCCGTGCATACAAATACTAGTTAATTGTAAATTGCTAAAACAAGAAGTTAACAATTTGCCCTAAAGTATTATTTAATTGCTGTGAATAAAGTGTATATCTACACACACACAATTATTTTTTATCGTTATTCAATCATATTGCATGCTTGCATATCTGACGGTATGTCGTCTGAGCCATAACTGATACATCACGGTGTTAAAAGCATCAAACGGCAGAGGAGGCTGGTTCCACATCAAGTGCTTACTCGCCACCACACCCAATCCCCTCATATACTCGTGTCGTTCTATCCACGTGTCACCACCCAACACACGCTTCTTCACCTCCTCCTTCACTTTCACCTTCACCCCTTCCCCGCTACTCACACTCACAAACACCGCCATCTCCCCCCACCTCACCACATCCATAAACGGCATGTCGTTCACCAAACGACCCTTCCTAATCACGACCACCACCATCGGCACGCACCCCAAACGCATCGCTTCCCCCATCCATGACACGTCGTTCTCGTACTCGAACAAACAAAACTTGCTCCCGCCACGTAATCTCTCCGCATCCAACGGCTCAGATTGATCGTGATCGTTGACCAAAGAAATGGACGACATTTCCGTGCGGTTTGAAGGCGCGTGGGGATTGGAGAGTGGGGGTAGAGTCACATCCTTGTGAGGGATGAACTTGTCGTTTTGCGTGGGGAAGCACGAGATTTGGATCGCGTTCTTTTTGAGCTCGACGAGGTTGCGGTCCGAATCGTGTGGGATTCCATTGCAGGAGAGGAAGAAGTGGTCGGCGCCGAGGGTGCGGTTCCAGTAAGGGAGGCGCGTGCGGAGGTGCGAGATGAGACGCGCGAGGGAGCGCGTGGGGAGGTCGGGAGAGAAAGGAGGGAGGAAGAAGAGGTGTGCTTCGTTGGGGTTTTGGGTGAGGTAAGGGCTGTTTTGGAGTGAAGAGTAGAACAGGGACTCCACTGGGGTTGAAAAGGTGAATTGGGGTTTGCTTGGTTTGTACATGAAGACTTTGAAATTGTGAACCATTTTGTGGTAATTGAGGAGTGTGGTGGGTGAGAGATAAGGGGAGGAGGCTGTGAGGGGTTTGGAATTGGATTGTGGTAATAGGGATACAAGAAGAACCCAGGAGGAGCATAAAACTGCGTAGAGCCTGGTCCTGAACGTGGTCATTGTTGAGTGTAATCAAACTAAAGCTTTAATTTGTGAAATTTAAGGAAAAGTGAGTTATGTTCTGATGCTGAACATCAAGTCAAATCACAAATTGTCCAAATTATTATAGACTAACCTAGCCATCCATCTGCATATCTTTCGTTGACTTGAACTTCCTTGGGTTTTAAGAACATTTTATGAGCAATTCAATTAACTTTCATCTGAACACGTTGGAAGATTCAAAGAAACTAATAATAAAGAAAAGATAATAATATCGGTGATAACTTGTCTGGGTGGTGTAGTTGGTTATCACGCTAGTCTCACACACTAGAGGTCCCCGGTTCGAACCCGGGCTCAGACATTTACAATCAATTTTATTTTTAATTTTTTCTAATTTTGTCAAAAACATGGACTTGCTAGTTGGGCCCCAGAGAGGCCAATCTATATCCACTTTAATATTTTAACCCATGTGCCATGCGCGTGGAAAAGCTGAACCAAAAGATCGGGAGCCCATAGACTAGGTCCCTTCTTCGAGCCCAACCCTCCATCTGCATCACGTGAGCCTCGTTGGAAAGCAAGGCCTGTGTTGGGAATGTGAAAATAATAATAATATAATAATAATTATCAATTATTATATATATAAAGTAAATAGGTGCGTGTGTGCCCCGGCGATTGAATTTGAAGGGTGGGGTCCAATCCTGTGAATCAGAGGCCACGCTGCTTACCTGCACGTTGCTTCCAAACTACGAAAAGGAACGGTTTCTGCTATCTAGGGCTCGAGATTCTGGTTCCGATTCCGATCGTGACTCTGAAATTTCCAATGCCTCTGTGACTGTGAGTGTGAAGTAGGAAGTTTTGTGGCTTGCGGTGTTTACTGTGCATTGTATTGTAGTATTTCGATGGAGGAGTCTTACACCGGCCTCCCCACTAGCCATTTGCTCGGTTCAGTTCCTGTGCGCATCTTTTGCTCTTTTTTTCTTTTCTTTTTAATCGTTAATTTATGCCATTATTGCTTAATTGACTCCTTGCTTGGCTATTAATGTGCGCTGAAAACTGATCTCATGCTTTTTTTTGGGGGATTAAAGTTCATTATTGTGGAAATTTAGGAATTCATCTGGCTTCCCAAAAAAAATATAATATTGAAATTTTGGAAAGAGAAGAGGAATATCAATTTGACTTTAGCTTCTGATGGGCCCTTATAGAAACCTGTGGCTGCATGGTTTTTTCTTTAAATAACCAATAGTTAAATCCTTTTTTAGGATCATTTTGCCTTATTTATCTGGTGGCCACTCTCTTAACTCATCTCAAGTTGTTGAAGACTACTTGCTCTTCAGTAATTAGTTTCATTTTGCAGTGGGAATAATTTATGAAAAGTTTGTCTTTAATGGCAATCTTCTCAGTTCTCCACTAAGACCACTGCTATAACTAACAGTGTTTCAGATTATAAGGAGTATTAAAGAAATTGGTAAATCATATTGATAGCATAGCAAGAGCAGAGCAACAAACTCATTTTATGACAATTTTAGATAGAAACTACTGTTTTCTAAAATAAGTAGGAGCACTTGCACCCATATGATCTCTCTTATGATTTTAACAATTAAATTGATCTCACTAGCTTATAACTTTATAATTCTATCTATATCCTTCACATCCTTTTGATTGTAAATTGTATGGTTCTTATAATACATAATAAAAGTTTTTTTCTCTATGAACTTGTTTGATCAAAATTACTATTTTTTTTTTTGTTAGTAGTGAGTTCTTTTAAATATGTTCTAATATATTTTATTATTTTTGGTTCTGTACTTGTTCCTGTTTAATGCTCAGGCTGTTATAACCGAAGAAAATAATACCACAAAATATGAGGGTATGGAGTTATAGCATTGAGTTTTTTGTTTCTTTTATTGAGATGTGTATTCTTTCCTACTTTTAAACTTCCAGTCCCCCTAAAAAATTGCTTATGAGCATACATGTAGTCCCTGATGCAAATATGCAAATATTCCCTCCCAACAATGGAGGAGACAGAGGACGAGGAGGATATCAAACTCTTGGAAGTCCAACTGGTATGTTATCAAAGGTTTTATGATTGACTTTGAGATAGTTGTTTCTTTGTTTGTTCTTTTTTTAATGATTTGACAATATATTTGTAGCCCATAGCTGTTTCCCGATGACAACCAGTATATACTTTATAAGGAATTGATGAGATGACTATTGCGGAGAAGTTTTTTACTTTGTTTAGTTTTAGCTATCTTAGAAATTACAAATTTAATTAGAGCTTTCAAGCTGATTCTTTCTCTCTTGACATGATAATGTTTGCAAATTTATGTGTTATATCATCTAAATTAGTTCTTGTATTCCTTTCATCCTTAATTATTGTGAAATTGTAGAATCAAAATAACACTAACTATAATGCCAGGCCTTTACTCAGCTATTGATTGGGGGAGAGAGTCAGCATATTCTGTAATTTCTTTATTATGTTTCTGTCCTAATCTTACATACGTTTATTAGCTGTTTCCATACTCTCAAGTATGATTACAGAGATTTTCTTCCTTTTTTCCTTTGTTCTTTCCAGGCTCTGAAGCCATTTTTTTTATTTTAATGATGTGTTCTGACATTAAATGTAAGCATACTTCATGAATGACATTTACACTCTACTAGTATTTGTATAAATCAATATAATGCCATATGTAAACACCAAACAATATTTCTAATATGGCTTTATTCAATTAATAATTGCTTATCTTAACTGTCTTGGTTCCAGCAGTTAACCTAATTGTTTTCTGGATTTTGAATGATTTTGATTTCAGTTTCATCTTTGTCCAAGATTCACACCACTGATTAATTCTATAATCATATTTGAGAACAGCTGCAATTTGTATTTTCATTGTCACTTGCTGCTATAATATGTCATTTAGTAATCTCTGGTCTGTTCATCCTTGTAGAAGCTTTTGAACAACAGCCAACAAACAACTGGAGGGGAGTCTTTAGTGTCTCATCTTACACACAGTATTTCAATGTAGATACAGATGTTGTCCTAACCAGATTGATAAGTTCCTTGAATCCAGTTGGTGGAGACTTTTTCAGCAAGATAGATGCTAACCCTGATTTGTGCGTTCTGCTTTCTTACTTTTGTGCTGTTATAAATCAAAATTGAAATACTCATTTGGATTACATATCGAAATATAGTACTTGGAGAAAAATTTTAATTGAATTGAACTGTTACCATGACATTTATAGGGAAACACCTGCCGTTTTGCTTGCCGCCCCCTGTCTCTTCTTTTCTATAGATTTTTGTGTCAAGTTATTGGAGACATTTGCTGAACTTATACCAGATTTTCAGCACCCTTCCCCAAAAGGGATAATTGTGCATATTATTGAGTATCTAATACTAATAGTGAGATTCTTTTATGTTATTATAGATATGGCCTTATATGGATCTCAACGACATTGGTTTTTGTACTTGCATCACTTGGAAATATTGCTACATACCTTATGCAAAAACATGCAGATAACAGTGCCTCTTGGAGCTTTGATGTCAGCTATTTGAATGTGGCTGCATGCTCTATCTATGGCTATGCGATAGTGGTCCCATTGGCTTACTACTTTTTCCTTCAGTATATGGGTTCAAATGCTAGCCTCATAAGGTTTTGGTGCATGTGGGGGTATTCCCTAACCATTTTCATCATTTCCTCTGTAAGTTTCTGGTTTCTCCAATGTGGCAAATTCTGTAATTATTTAGACTAAAAATAATATTGCATAAATCTAGTTTTATGTTCAAGTGCACATGTCCACTGTGGGGGATGTGGGCCTGAAGGGGAAAATTGGCACAGACACTGCCTCAACAAAGTGAGGTACTCCTCCATCACAGGTCAAAGGGCCTTGTGCCTCAAACTCACATCCCTCACCACGCAATTACCATTAGAGCGGAGGCTCAGGTGGTAATAAGATTGCAAAGGATGGATCAAGGTCCAATGAATTTTGTTTTACGTTCAGCATATCAATAATATCTTATTATCCGAGCCCTGATTGGATAACCATGACTTCTTTTCACATCTATTTTGTGTTATCATAAAATATGATTTATTTTCGAAGTTCAAACTTTATTTTTATCAGTTGTGATAGGAAATTACATCATGAGCTAGCTAATTGTGCTTTAATTTTGTATTGTCTTTCATGTTACTATCTAATTCATATTTCTTGGGATACTTTCAGTTTCTGTTGATGATTCCAGTTGAGATTCTTCGGTGGATTATAATAATCGCTACTGGTGTTGCCTCAGCTAGCTTTGTTGCCCTAAACCTGAGGTCTCACATAGAAAGCAATGATCTTTCAGTGGCGATAATTGCCGCATTTTTCTTGCAAATAGCCTTGGCAGTCTTCATCAAGGTTTGGTTCTTTGCATAGCTAAATGCGTTGCAGTAGTGAAGAATAAGACCCAAACACTATCATTGTTAGCTCACTCCACTGGCTAACTTTGTTTAAGACGTGAGTGGAATTGTCTGCAGCAGAATTGGTTTTGTGTTTTTTGGATTTAATAGAATGGAATCGAGAAGAATTACAGAGAGGGTAGTGCGATTGGTAGTGCTTTCTGTATCAGCTTGGTCTGACTGTCCTTATCATTTTGGTCAAGAGCCTTGTGGAAGATCAATATTTTGGAAGGGGAAGAACAATCATTGGTGTAGTATTTGCGTCTAAATGTTCCAGCTTCTTGCATGTTTGTGTAAATATACTACGTCAATTAAATCTTTAAAAAAAAAAAATCCAAGCAGCTGTTTTACGCGAGGCAAAGGCAACTTCTTGTACTTACGTAAGTCATTTCTCTCTCATTTCACCTCCTTTCTGAAAGTGATATTGTAATATCCCGCCCCTCATGGCACACTTGCATGTCGTTATTCCTAGTTCAGCAATTAGGTTGTAATGTAATTGGGTTATTATAACATTTGAGCTTAATTTTGATATACATGATCATTTTATATTATCATCTAATTGTAAGTTAAAATATTATTAGAAGAGTTTTGACAGATAGCTATATTGTAATGAAATTCTTCTAATAATATAACAACACATAATGAAATGATTAATATAAATTAAATGATAATATAGAGAAATTTACAATGGCAATGTATTAAAACTAAAAAAAAAAAAATGTTTTTTCCCTAACGTTGGCTTGTCCTATTTTATTATAGGATAAACTACATATAACCCTGCTATATACTTTTACCTCTTTTTAATTAACTTCCTTTGGCTTTGTTTAGTATCGGCTTTGTTTAGTATCGTAACAGATAAAGGAATGAAAAGGAACATGTCAATACTAAGAGAATGGAAAGAAAACAGAAAAGAAAAGAGTTAGTGTTCACCTTGTTCTGCATTAGCAAAGAGAAAATAAGGGAATATAATAAAAAATTATTTTCATATTTTTAGTTAAATAAAATAATTAGTCAAATAAAATAAAAAAATAAATAACAAATTTATTTGTCTTTTTATTGCATCTCTTCTTATCATTTCCATGAGGGTAGGATTATAACTAGTGTAATTTTTATTGGGTTCTACAGAAAATTAATTTCCTCTTACTTCCTTTCTTTTATGAATGTGATATCAAACAAAAAAAATTAATATCATAACATAATGGCGCTTCCTGTCCTTCCTATTAAACTTTACCAAACTAAGGCTTCAAAGTTTTTTTTTTTTGCATCACTTATCTCCTTCAACTTTGGTTGAGCGTTAATTTTGCAGTTAACTTTAATGACAACTTAACACTTTCTTAACCAATCTCCCAAAATATTTTCTTTTTTGTCATTAAACCCCCTATAGTTTGCTCTATATTGAAAAGGTTGTCTTAATAGGTGATAGCAAATAATGTCTTTTCATCATTTACATGTGACAAAGCTCTTACATAAGTGTTGGGTGTTCATACCTCTTCATTCATTATATTGCAGTTTGTCTAAAGGTCAGTGACAACAGAAGTCTCTATAAGTAAGTGACATTAGATTTTGTCTCTTTATCAATTACATATATCACAATTGTTGCACAAGTATTACCTCTACAATCAGTATATTGTACTGTCTTCGAGCCAATGTAAGTCGGTGAAATCAGATCATGTCTTTTCACCATTTACATGTATCACAGGTTATGCACAACTATTGTGATGTATCTGCATCGTACAAATTTAGAGTAAGCTATGGAAACTAAGTAAGTAATTTAACAAAAAAAAAGAAGTCAAACTTTATAAGTATGTCTAGACATAAATAGGCGATACCAATATTTTAAAAAGCCAACAAGAGATTAAACCAATGAAACCTTCTAGTTATGATTAAATTAATTAATTAATTAAATTTATAATTAAATCGTAATTAAATCGAACAATATTTAAACTAAAGACATAATTATTTTAGAATTCAACTGGCGGATTTAATCTGATTTTAAAAATAATGGGTGATAGGCTCATAAAAAAATATTCTATTATTTTAGTAATTTTGAATTTTATTGTTTGCTTGTAGCACAACAGGTGTGGCTACAAATAAATTAAAAAAATATTTTTTGTAATATTAAATTTGACATTTTGTATAAATATATATTTTAATTATTTTTTTATTTTTCTTTTTCTCTACTATTGTTTTGTATCTGTCAATGCAATGTACGAGATAAATTTAAAAAATATTATAATAAATAAGAAAAAAATACACTTAACTTAGAGATACGACATTTCGGATGATTTAGATAAATTTAATTAATTTATAATTAGTGGAATCTATAGTAAAACTTATTCAAAATCATTTTTTTTGTTTTTATTAACCGACTTCTTCCATGTTATGATAACTGAATTATATAGTTCCTCTCAATAAATATTTTTTATATGACTTCACAATAAATAATTAGTTTATATAGTTTTAGATAATTTCAATTTTTGATTCTATAATTTTTTTAATATTAAATTTTATGTGTTTATTTATTTAGATGTTTTATTTACTTATTATTAAGATTATATAAAAAAATTTATTATATTTTCTTAGTTTGAAAAACACTTAATAAATACTTAGTTTCTTTATAATAGATTACATTTAATTAATTTTACTATATTTTCATGTAAAAATTTCATTCTTGTGTAATATATATATATATATATATATATATATATATATATATATTAAAGTTTTGTAAACAATATAAAATAATTATATTTGAATAAATATAGTAATTTAAAAATGTTATAAATTAATTTAAGGTAATATTACATATATAATAGAGATGATATTAGACACTTAAGAAAATTTTTGAGATTTTAAGATAAATCACTAATCACCAATAAAAATAATTAATAACATGATAAATTAAATATAGGTGAAAATTTTTAAATTTTTTTAAATATAAATTAATATCTAAATGTATATATATTAAGGTAATTAATAATTGATTATAAATTTTTATATTTATATATGTGAATAATAAATTTAATTTAAATTTAATGACACATGTATATATATATTTTAAATTATAATATAAAATATTATATCTCAGTTATTAAATTTATATATTTATTATATAATAAATTTTAAATATATTATTTTATATCAAAATAACACGTATCGAAATATGAAAATATAAATCTTATTTATATATATTATATGATTATATCAAACAAAACTTAAAAGATAAAAGATATAATATATATATATATATATAGATATAAACTGAAATCACGTTGTGATTGGACAGCCGCTGACAGCCATCTCAGTGCTGTCTAGTGTCTACAATGTTTCATGTATGTCTTCTCTCCTACTTCTGTCACTCTCTCTCTCTCTCTGGCTCGTTGTTTATGTTTATTATCCCTGCTTCAGTTTTTATTAATTCTCCTATTTGTATTTTTAATTATTATTATAATTGAAGAAAAAAATAAATAAAACCTAAACTGAAGGAAAAGTGAAGTGCAAAAGGAATCTTCCAATCCAAGTTCCGCAGTCCAAAGTCTATGAGTGAATAGAGAGTACACCCAACTCTGCCTCGCCGGCGACGCTGAAGCTCTCTGTTTGTCGGAAAAATGGAGGGCGTGGATCCTTCTAGAACCTTCCTCAAAGACGTTAAGCGCCTCGTCATCAAGGTTCATTCGTCTCTCCTCTCCTGCATTCTCTTCTACTTACTTTTGTTTCTCTCATAGAATGTGTTGTTAACAATGGCACGCAATGCATCTGTGTGATTGTATTGAAGGTTGGGACTGCTGTCGTTACCCGCCAAGATGAAAGATTGGCCGTTGGAAGATTAGGTGCTCTCTGTGAGCAGGTCACTTCTATATTTTGTATTTTTGTTTTGTGCTACTTTTGTTTGTGTTAGCTGTTAATGTAATAACAAAATGGGTTTTTCAATCCCCAATTTTTCATGCTTTATATATATGGCAGATTAAGGAACTGAATTCTCAAGGATATGAGATTATTTTGGTGTCATCCGGTGCTGTTGGTCTTGGCCGCCAAAGGCTCAGATACCGCAAATTAATTCACAGCAGGTAACTTCTTGTTCCATACTATATACTATAGTATATACCCGTCAAAGTATTATGGGTACTAGCCTCTTTCTTTAAAAATAAAAAAAAAAAGCAAGTTCAGATATTGTTAATTTAGGTGAGTATTTCATTTTCATGTACTGATGCAGCTTTGCTGAGCTACAGAAGCCACAAGTTGAACTTGATGGCAAGGCATGTGCTGCTGTTGGCCAAAACAGTCTTATGGCTCTTTATGATACTTTGTTTGGTCAGGTTGGTAATTACTGTTACTTCATGTCCATTTCTCTCAAACTGCACTAGATTCTTTTTTTCTTTTTTTTTAAATGTCATTCCATTTTCAGTTAGTGCAGTTGACAGTGATGTGTTTTTTCTTTACTCTACCTGCTCTGCAGCTTGACGTGACATCTGCTCAGCTTCTTGTGACGGACAATGATTTTAGAGATAAAGATTTTAGAAAGCAACTTACTGAAACTGTGAAATCATTGTTAGCACTAAAAGTTATTCCTGTATTCAATGAGAATGACGCAGTCAGTACAAGGAAAGCTCCATATGAGGTTTGTTACTCTACTCGCCTGATTTGTTAACAAAGCTGAAGTGCTGAACTTGATCCTGGAGCTGAATTCCTTGAAGCTTTGCTCCTTTGCATAGAACTAGTGCAACGAATTTAAATGTATTCTTTGTAGATGACATGATCTAGGTTAAAGCTGATGAGAAACAGAACCCGGATTTATATGTGTTTTCCTTTTATGGTTTTTCTTAACAGTATGTGTTAGACTTAAATTGATTCTGTATCCAAGGTTTTATCTACATTAATGTATATCAGGTGAAAATTTAGTTAGTATCCTGTCCAAGTATATCACAAACTTTACAAGGGAGATTGACTCATTGTTTCTTCTTCAATAACATTATTCTTTGGCTGTCAAGTATTCTAGTTATGTGCTCAAATTATTCTACTAGACTTATTTGGCAATTTTGCCAATACAGGTCATGTGTGAGAATAAACTAAAGAATAAAAGTAATATACTATTAGGTTACCTTTTGTTCCCTTTTCCCTGTTTTTTGTTAGCTTGTTTGGAGATCATAATTTTTCACTTGAATTTTATTTGAGCCCAAGAAATTGTGTCTTTTCAACTTGAAATTTTATTTTGGAGTGTGATTCCTGAACTGATTACTTAATTCTTTCCATTTCTGACTATTTAAGTACTTAAAGTGTCACCAGCTTATATTTTCTGCAGGATTCTTCTGGTATATTTTGGGATAATGATAGTTTATCAGCATTATTGGCTTTGGAGTTAAAAGCCGATCTTCTTGTTTTGTTGAGTGACGTAGAGGGTCTTTATAGTGGCCCTCCAAGTGACCCACATTCAAAGCTTATTCATACATATATTAAGGAAAAGCATCAGAATGAAATTACTTTTGGAGACAAGTCTAGAGTGGGAAGAGGTGGAATGACTGCCAAAGTAAAAGCTGCTGTTCATGCAGCTGAAGCTGGCATTCCTGTTATTATTACCAGGTGCGCTATTATACTATATTACTGAGAAAGATTAAAACTGAACACTGCTGCTTTGTTTTTGCATTTTAAAAAGCATCATTGTTGAAGGCATATTATTTTACCCTCTTTTGGTTTTAATAAAAGCATTTTTCATCAGTGCCATTTTCAATTGTGTGAACTGTACACTGACTACATCTGATGCTCATCTTTGCAAGTTGGTTTTTCCTTGCTTCTGTCACATTTCTTTTCTCTCCCTTCAGTGGTTTTGCAGCTGAAAATATCATTAAAGTTCTCCAAGGACAACATATTGGAACCCTCTTCCATAAAGATGCACATGAGTGGGCCCCAGTAAAAGAGGTTGATGCATGTGAGATGGCAGTTGCAGCCAGGGAATGTTCCAGACGGCTTCAGGTATCTTTTCTATCTTCACGCTTACAAAATGTCTGGTGGATCATGGATATTACTGAGCTGTTAGTGAAACGATTCTGTTTCAACGTTCTAATGTCCTAACTTCACAGGCCTTATCTTCAGAAGAGAGGAAACAAATTTTACTAAAAATAGCTGATGCCCTGGAAGCAAATGAAAAAGTGATCAAGATTGAAAACGAAGCTGATGTTGCTACTGCACAACAAGCAGGATATGAAAAATCCTTGGTTGCTAGGCTAGCTTTAAAACCTGGGAAGGCAAGACAATTCACTTCAAGAATATATAGTTTTTAATTTTAACAAAACTGAAGAGTTTATGATGATAAACTATGATAACTGACAGATTTGCAGCCTTGCAAACAACATACGAATTATCGCAAACATGGAAGATCCGATTGGCCGAGTATTAAAACGAACTGAGGTAATGAAAAGTTGATTCTGGAAATACATATTTTGGGTCATGGTAGTTTCAAAACACCAGTTGCTGAAGCCACTGTCCAAGTAGGATCAGCTTCCCTTCCACATAGTTTTAACTGCAGATTCTAATTTTACTTCTTACTAGTAGATAAGATGGACTCATGTTATTCACAATTTTGTTCAAGGCAATTGTCCGAAGTTTGTCACTGTAATTATGTTGTTTATGGTGTTTTGAACAAATTTTTCATGGACACTCACGATTGCACTGGAGCTTTTATGATATATAGTGATTTGTAATGTTTCTGACAGCAACCCTTTTATTTAGCTTTCAGATGGGCTAGTTTTAGAGAAAACATCATCTCCTTTGGGAGTTCTCCTGATTGTTTTTGAGTCTCGCCCTGATGCACTAGTACAGGTAAATTAAACCTTTTTCATCTTTTTTCATTTTTTTTTCCCACCTTTTGTTTAAACCTGGTTAATTTTTCCCAAAGGAGGAACACCCTCTCTTCATTTACATTTTCACTGTGTGCTCAGCATTTATATTCATTTGGTATCCTTGTTGACTAATGTTTCAACTTTCAAGTATCAGCACTCAGCAGGTGCTAGGGAAGATCTGTTTAGAGGTTACTAAATGAATATGTGTTTTCAAAAAGCAGTTAAATTGATTATCTCTGTATTATCTGCTGTGTATCTGCATTCTAAACCAGTGGCTTCATATCATCTGAACAGATAGCTTCCTTGGCGATCCGAAGTGGGAATGGGCTTCTCTTGAAAGGAGGCAAGGAAGCTAAGCGATCAAATGCAATTTTGCACAAAGTTTGGTTTCAAATGAAATAATTTGTGAACTATTTTCTGTTTAAATTTTATTTCGTTTGCCAGTCTCATTAATAAATATTTTTGGGGTAATTCTTTGTCTCTGAAATTGCAGGTAATTACTGAAGCCATACCAGATGCTGTTGGTGGAAAACTTATTGGACTTGTGACCTCAAGAGCAGAAATCCCTGAGCTACTTAAGGTGAATTGATCAGCAGAGCTTAATTTCAGATTTTTAAACTTATCCACTTTGAAGATTGGCTCCTTTAGCTAAACAAGGACTTTGATTTCTATTTAACTCTCAGCTGGATGACGTAATTGATCTGGTGATTCCAAGAGGCAGCAACAAACTTGTCTCTCAGATCAAGAGTTCCACTAAAATTCCTGTTCTGGGTCATGCTGGTAAGACCATTATGCTTATGTTTAAATGTAATACGCAAGTAGTGCTTGATATGGTATGGTAAATCCTGTGAAAAGAATTCATTAGTGACTATCATAATAAGCTGCATAATTGCTAATCCAGATGGAATTTGCCACGTCTATGTTGATAAGTCTGCTAATACGGAAATGGCAAGGCGGATTGTACTGGATGCAAAAATAGATTATCCAGCAGGCTGCAATGCCATGGTAATTTACATGTACTGGATGGCTATACAAGATTGGTAATGCCAGCTATTCTTCTTTGCTCACTAATCACTGCCATGCATAACTTTTTCTGTTATTTAAATTTAAAATTTTAGGAAACACTTCTTGTTCACAAGGACCTAATAGAGAAAGGTTGGCTGAATGATATTGTTGTTGACCTACGAACCGAAGGTATGATTTCTGGCAATCAGTTCCTCTTATTCTAGATTCCCTGTCAACAGTTGATTCCTCAGTATGCCTCATTAATTTGTGGATACTCCTGGAGAAAGGTTTTTGTTGTATGAGTCTCTCACTTTATTCCACTTGAAATTATATTGCATGTAAACTTGATTTTTGTGACATAAACTACATAATGTTTATAATTATAAGGAAGCCAATCAACTTCTTTAAAAGGCCAAAATCAAGTGTTTCTTCCAACACTGGTGTTTTTGGCCATTCTTTATCATAGTAGACAAATTTTTCTGTAGGTATACTTTTCAATATTTTATCCCTTATGGAAATGTAAGCACTTATTCTGATGCATGAGTGGCAAATGCCTATGCTCCTCAATCTTTGGGTTAGAAAATAAGAATTCGTGTTATCAAATAAATAAATTTGGTAGTCCTTTTTTTTTTGGGGTGAGAAAAAGTTTATGAGGATGTTTGAGGGTAAGTATGATGGAGATTTTGCATCTCAATCCCCTAATGCCAGTCAAGGAAGATTTTACTACTTATGACTGGGTTGTAACTTGCAACACATGACAAAACTGAGTATTGTAACACGAACAAATAAAGTACTCTGATGTATGTTTTCTTGAATTCTCTTAAGCAAATTCTGGCAAGAAGACAAACATAAATGAAGCTTGATAAGTATGGTGCTAATACTAAGTCGCAGGGTCATTTGATACATGCTTAGTGCTTACAGTTGCATCACAGTGCCAGGAATTCCAGATTCAAGTCATTGTGAACAAACTCTACTGTGAAAATTATAAAGAGAAGCACATTTAAATATCTACTGTTTAATGGTTTGGAGTTTGTTTACATACTATCTAACTTAAGAATACTTCTAAATGAGCATTCCTGTTTGGACTAAGTTTCATGTTTCAAAACCATCTTAGTGATTTGAATTTTGAATGTTACTTGAGGCTCAAAAATCCAAATAATGTTCATTATTTTTATTTTTGTCAATTCATAAATACTCGGGCAATTTAAATTATACTCTAGGCAATTATAAAAAAAATTAAAGGCACCTCCCAAGGTTTAGATTGCAGCCTGTCCTTTGAGTTGACTTTAGTTTACATCCTTACTAGACTGTGAGTTGTCTGATTGGCATCTTTTTTAAGATTGAAGAATATTATCTACTTATCTGGAAGTCGAATGAACTGTTACAACTTATACTGAATGTTAAGGGGTTATCTTGTAAGGTTTTTGGAATGGCTAAATGATGTAAAATTCATGCAGGTGTTACATTATATGGAGGACCCAGGGCAAGTTCTTTGTTAAGTATTCCACAGGCACGTTCATTTCATCATGAGTACAGTTCGTTGGCTTGCACTCTTGAAATTGTGGATGATGTGCATGCAGCTATTGATCATATAAATCTTTATGGAAGGCATGTCACTGTTTTATTCTTGATAGAAAACATGTTGAAACACATTCTGCTTTCATTTGTCTTTTTCCCTTCGTAGTGCAATGGGCTTAGATGGAAAAGTTCACATCTTCTCCTTCTTTTGTGGCAGTGCACATACTGATTCCATCATAGCAGAAGATCATGAAGTAGCTAATGTGTTTCTACACCAAGTAGACAGGTAATATTTGAAATATCGTGCTTTTACTTTTGTTTCTCTAATCATCAAAAATAGATACAGGGAAAAAGTCAAAGATATTTCACTTAATTCTCTACTTTGCAGCATTTTATTATTATGCGTAATTTAATTGGCATTCTTTGACAAAGTTATGCATTAGTAAACACTAAACAAACATTCTCCTTTAAACGATTAACTGCTTTCCAAGAAGATGTCAGCGCATTGTGCAATGGCAGTTATGTAAATACTGTTTGTTATATATTGGCAGTGCTGCTGTTTTTCACAACGCAAGTACAAGATTCTGTGATGGGGCACGATTTGGACTTGGTGCAGAGGTATGATATTGTTTGCATTTTTTGATCAATCTGCTACATTAAGGTTGTTGATTCAATTTGTAATTCCCTTTTGGCTGAATAGGTTGGAATAAGTACAAGCAGGATTCATGCTCGAGGTCCAGTAGGAGTTGACGGATTGTTAACAACAAGATGGTATTAGCTGATGGTCATTATAATACTTGAGGAACAGTACAAATCTTTTAGTTTTCTATACAACTAACAATTCCTTTCAGTCTCTTAATTAGTAAATATGATGGACTTGAAAACCACTATTACATAAGGAACGAAAGATTTATGTAAAATAGATTTATGAATGGCCAGCATACAAATATGATTATAACTAATATTTCGGCCCTTCATTTGTCACTGATAGTGTACATTTTAAATATGAATAACTTGCTTAACTTGCTGCTACAGGATTATGAAAGTAGTCAAACTATGCTACTGCTTGTTTTTAATGAAATATATTTCATAAGATTACTCTACAATACAGTTCTAACCCACGTATGATTTCCATCTTGGATTTCTTCCCAACCATGATGATACTATAATAGTAATGTCATTTTATAATAAATCCATGAAGTTATATGTGGTATTTCCTATGTGTTTTACTTCTTATTGTCTTTCTGCCTTTTGCGCGTGCAGGATTCTTAAAGGAACTGGACAAGTAGTAGATGGTGATAAAGGGGTTATCTACACCCACAGAGACCTTGCTACTTAATTCATCAGTATTGCTAGTAGAACTTCACATCTCTCTTTATCAAGGAGGCGAGGCAGGGAAGGTGACTGGTCTGTCTGCTTTATTTCCTTTTTTAGCCTTTTCGTTTGTCTTGAGAGTGCAGGGTAGAATTGTACAATTCAATAGAAGTGTGGTATTTGTGTTATCTGCTGCTTTTCCTTTCATGGTGTTACAAGACATTTCTTCCTCCCCATCAATAAGAAATTGATTGTCATTGTTCAAGAAATTTTCAAGTAATGTCAGTAATTGCAGTTCTCCTTGTGATAGGATTTGTTATTTAATACATTTGTTACTGTAGAGAGCAAATGAAAAGCATCACCTTCCAGCTTTAAAACAATAGCTTTGCTTATTTTATTGTTATTTTATCCTATGCTATCAAATGCAATTGACTATGCTAGGAAAGTGCAGAGAATTTTAGGTCTCTAAAGTAATGGAATACTTTTTTTTGTTTTGTTAACGACAATTGAATGTTTATAATTTCAATTTTAAGATATACGTGTTAATGTTGTAATTTTTCTCTCCTTAAATTAAGAGATCAGCCCCTGATAATTCCAGGTTTGAATTGCTTAGAATCTAGTTATTCGTATGCAAACAGACGGTCCATGACTTTCCTCAAGTAGGAAAATATTATACTTTCGAATAACAAGTACAAAAAGAAATTGCTGATTTTAGTTAGAGGAATTGCCGATTTGCACCTTTTTTTTTAGTACATAAAAGTTTAGGGTGAGGGAAATCTTTTCTTATTTCAAAGACATTGTAAACTATCAATTTTAGTGAAAATTTATAATATAATTACAAATTGCTTCCCAACGAGAAATTTCAAAATTTTCAATATTTGAGTTCAAGTCATACAATTTCTATGAGTGGAAAATTAATTAACTCTATTGAAACTAAGGTTTAATCCTAAACCCTAAACTAAAAAAAATTTTCAGATTTTTAACATTGAAACGAAGGCTTTAATGCTAACATGTGAAGAAAAAAAATAAATTCAAGAATATATATAATTGCAAAAATAGTAAAAAATTCTATCAGTTACCAACTTGAGAATTGTCATGTTTCTATAAGACGAAAAACAGTAATTAACTCAAAATAAAATGGAAAATTAAAAATAAAAAAGAAGCATTCATCAAATTTGAAGGAGGCAATAAACAACCAATGGTGGTTGTTACCGTGGACCCTTTGAATTGTGGCTCATGGATGGACTCCTAAAAATACATACTGTAGCAAGTTTTAATAATTTATAAAATAGTCTATTTTTATATTTATAATTTAGTCCTATTAGTATTGATTTTTTCGGTTTAGTCCTTAATCAACTACCCTAGATTGTCTTGAACACTCCATGCTAGATTGTCCCCACCGAATTTAGGAGGGTTGGGTTGGCTTTCTATCTCACTTTCGAGCTCACCACCACTGGTTACTTCCACATGTCTAGCATTATCCTGTTTCGTTGATAAGTTCTCTCCATCCAAAACAGTTTTTTGGATTCTGTTGTTTCCATTATAATTTACTCCCTTTTGTTTATCAATATCTGCTACTTCTCTAAACCTTGAATCTAATATGAGATTACTCTTGATTCCTTCAGCTCTTTCCTGTGGTAGTGAGAATGTACTGCCCAGCATCCATGACTTTTCATGTCTTTCTATTGCAAAGAAGGGCAACTAATGAGCATATATGGATTTTCAAGAACTCAGTATTGTCAGTTAGGCATCAAGGGGGGGGGGGGGGGGGAATAATTGCCACTACTAAAGGCAAGAGGACCTAATAAAAGAACTTCAGCCATTATAACAAAAAAAAAAAAAAAAACTTCAGCCAAATTGATTATATATATGAACTTTAAATATCTACCAATACTAATGCGCCTCATTGAACTTGTGGGATAAATTTGTTCAGACGTTTAGAATGAGTAAAGCGAATGATATATAGACTACATTCAAATAAACTCATTTAAGCAAACTCCATTACATGTTCCCCGCCACAAAACACCAATATTCGCATCCGAACCCCGTTGTCCACCACCACATTCCTCACACTCCTCCACTCACACCCACCCCCATTCACCACCTCACACACAACCATCTCCTTCGGCTCCGATGGAATCATCATGTAAACAAAATCCCCAATCAAAGTCACCACCATCGACGCCACCACACCACAACCATCCTCACCCTTCAATTTCACCATCATCTCCTTCAACATCACCCCCAATTCCTCGCACCAACACTCCGAGCCCAACCCTAACCCTGGTTCCCCTTTCACTTCACACAAATTCACTCCCTTCACGTTCTCTGCATCCCCAACCATCCCCTCCATGACCAAAGGCTTGTGGATCATTTCGGTGATGCAGCACAAAACGCTCTAATCGGGGCACAGATCATATGGCTTGTGCCAAATTTTGCTGTCGCAATCGAAGGAGTAAGTGACACCATAGGGTCCACTGCCTGGACCTCTTTTTATAGGGTCCATGTTAAATGCAGCCATAGCCAATACGTTGCTTTCTGCCAGCAAAAAGCTTTAACAAAGCATCCTCGGGAAGGGGGATAGATATATAAAATTAACCAAGCATTTAACACATAATCTAGTCTAGTTTTAATTGGAACTACTTCTAAACCACAATGATAAGACATCTGATTATCTTTCCCTTCGAATGTAAGTCATTAAAACATATACGCAAATTTAGACAAAAATTCAGTATTGTCCATGCTTTCTTTCTTCAAACAATGGTCCTCAGCACATAAAGAGATGTTAGGCTTTATGCTTCAATGAACTTCTTGAGCTTTTTCAACCACACCAAGTATTCTCTACTGTCCTTGTTGATCATGTACTCATGCAAGAAATTGGTTGTGCTAGGTCTGATTCCTCTAATTTCTAAATACTTGTGGAAAGACTTCTGCAGGCTCTCATCCAAATCCCTGTCAAAGACAAATATAGAAGAATTTCAAACAAGGCCTTACTATAACACTGACAGAACATTAAATTGTAAATCAAAAAAGATCAAGATAGTAAGGGAACAAAGCCTTACTGGAAGTCTGGTCCCTCATAAGCAATTTGATCCTCAGCAAGTTCAGGATTCTTAACAGATAAGCTGTCAATGACAATCTCATCAGGGTAAGCCACACAACTAAACTCAAGAAAGGGTCCACCCTTCTTAGAAACACTGACTGAAAGCGGAATGCTCGACTGAGATGCTCTCTCGCTCTCATTATCATCATTGTGATCATCATCATTTTCTTCCCCAGTGACCAGATCTGGCATGTGAACCTCAACTTTAATTTCTTCACCTTGGTATGTTCTTTCAAGTATTATAGTCTGCTGTCCGGGACTATCATGTATCTTAAAAGGAAAATTACTCGGAACCTCTTCAACCTATCTCCCAAAAAATAAAAAAAACCCATAAAAATAAGATTTGATCATACAACAGCCAATATGAAGTTAAGAGAATTTCTATGTTACCTTGATGAACTTGGTACCCGGTGAATTGTCAAACATTTATTAAATACTAAATTCATAATAAATATTTAAAAATAATCAATAGTTAATGAAATGCACATCTAACCTGGGTACCAAACCTTTAAAAAAATATGGGTGCCATAGAAATACCAGTAAGTTAAACATTGCATAAGAGATACATAACAATTCTAAAATAAATTATTTGTCAACATTATTGAGTCAACAGAAAATTATTGAGCAACATTGAGCATCATACATAAAAAACAACCATTATCATCATCCATAAAATGAGTTGGGTGTTGAATACCCTTCATTTTTCACTACTTCCCATCCCCATCATCATCATCATCAATGAAATGAGAAAACAAACAACTTACAGTGTGATCATCGGTTTCCTTGGCGCAGTCGATTTCGGATTCGATGACTCGTAGGAGGTTCTCATCGGAGGTGGGCTTGTTCTTAAAAGCCACAGAAGAAAACTGAAACCTGGGAACAAATGGGTTCCAAGAGTCCTTGTGCTGGTTGATGGCGGTGAACAGCACCGTGCGATAACTACTTTGGTGGGTCTTGATCAATTGAGCCGCAACAGCAAGAGGCCTCACAAAAGATCCCGACTTGCGAAGAATCGAGTTGAACGCCATTTCCACCACACAGACAGAGACTCAGACAAGGGTTTTACTAGGGTTTTAGGATTGGGAATTTTCCAAAACCTTAAACTTATAACATAACCTGAATAGATCTCGCTCGGCCCATTATTTTTGTTGGGCCAGCCCAAAAAATAAAATGAGTGGGTATGGGCACCTTGAATTCGAAAATGCGTGCCGGGAATTTCCCGCTATAAAAGCCCTAATTTCCCCTCGCATAGTTGGGGGAAAGGTGTTATTTTTCATTTCATTTCCCGCTCTGTGAAGTGTGATCCCTAACTACTCAGCTGAGAAGTGAGAAGAAAATCGAATGGGGCAGAAGCAGCAGTTGAATTCGGATCAGAACAACGAAACGAAGAAGCGACGCCGTGTGGGGTTCTTTGGCGTAGGCGAGTTTTTCCTTGGATAGTTTTACAGTATAGTGAGATTTTAATGTTGATCCCTTCATGCTGCTGTGACTTATATGAATATTTCATTCACCTTTTGTAGATTCTGGAGTTGAAGCCAAAGACTGCATCAAAATCTTTTTAGGTACCCTAAAAATGTGCATAATTGCAATAACCATGTTATGCTGCTTGGTGGGTAGCTCTTGATTTGGATGCCTTTCTATTGATAGCAGTGTAGCTGGATTCTGGGATGGGGAAAGGTGGTTCCTTTGATAATGGGAAGCTGATTATAACTTGTTTTGACTCTGTTTCTGTTTTCGGGTCTTGTCTCTCCTCACTTGCGGGTGATAAGATGAGAGTAGTGTTAGCAGCCTTATAGGTAACCAGAACGATGTTAACTAAGAAGATTTTGATTTGAGCCGTAGCATTATGTGTCCTGTACAAATTATTATGTGCTGTAGACACTGTTTTTGAGGGAATAGAAGTTATTTGATTTCTAGGTCCTGTAGACACTTTTTCTATGTGAGTGACCTTGATTCTTCAGCAGCAGCTATTATGTGCTGCCTTCTTCCTGTTTATAAGATTTCCCAAGCTTGTTTTGCTAAGGATAGAACAATGATATTATCTTGTTAATCTGTTTCTGGTCAAGTTCATTAAAGTGGCCCTTAATATTATTCGGTTTTCTATCCTTGATTTCCTCATTTATTTGAGTTGCTTGTCAGTATGCTATGATTTGACATGCATATTTATATAATGTCTTCTATTATTGTATAGTTTCAAGCAAAGAGGAATTCCATGCTCCAGAGAGTTTTGTCATTGATCCTGTGAATTTGAATATGTTTTTTGATGAAGATGGGAAAATTTATGGTTATCAGGGTTTGAAGGTCAGATTCATTTTAATAAAAATTGGAGATTCATTTTTTTTTAAATAACCATATTTAAATGTTTCATGGTGTACAAGGTCTTCTTTTTCAGCTTGTTTTGCACTTCTTTTGCAGATTACCATCTGGGTCAGCAGCATATCATTTTATGCATATGCTGATATCACATTCCAGAGTTCATCTGACGTAAGTTCTGAATTTGTTTAGACTAATGGAAAAAAATATGCATATTCTTCTTTTACTTTGGCGGTTAGTTTAGAATTTTCTTTTGCTTTGCTTCTTCCATTATGGCTTTGATACTTTCTATCAATGTGTTGTTTAATTGTTTCAGCAAGGCAAAGGGATCACAGATCTAAAATCTGCTCTTCAGGTATGTATCAACATCTACTGTGTGACCATTATTTTGACACCTTTTACCCATGACACTGCAGCTTGGTTTGTTATTTTGTACAGGTAATATTTGCTAAAACTCTTGTTGATAACAAGGATGAATTCCTTCAAACATTTTTGGTAGATAAGGATTTTGTTAGGTATTAAGTCTTTATTACTCTTTTCACTCTAAACAAAAGCAATGTTCTCTTCATGCACAGTTTCTTTGCATTTTTAACATATTACTTGAAATTTGATTTATAAAATTGTAAAGACTGTGGATGCCAACTTTAATTGGTTTGCAGAACGACCATCTCAAATGGAGAGGTGTTGAAGCACAAAGCTTTCAAGGGGCAAATTTGTGATTCTAATCAGCATGAAGTTTCAGCTACTTCTAATGTTGAGGTTGTAGTTTACATTTAGGCTCAATATATTGTACTATAGGTAAAAGTTAGGTTGCATGGGTGCGAATGCCTAGTTTAAATTTTTCCTATGAAAAGTTAACATTTTTATATATGTTGTATCTCAAATTCCACTATGTTTTGAGTCATTATCTAATTGAATTACTGTTGAGACATGGGAAGAGTCGAGAGTAGCAGAAAAGCTTTGCTCTGCACTTTTACTTTTCATTTGTAGCTTATGCCAGTTAGTGATCAGATGTCCATTGTGCAAGTTGGATACATTTACCATGATTTTCTGAAAACAAGCATCTCATTATTAACTGCCTTTTTTCAATTTTCTTGTGTAGTCTTGTGGGTTTTCCAGTAAATTCTGTTTCCCTATGCATTGGAGGAGAGCATTTTGCCATTGACTGGCTGTCCTCTGTATACATGTTTATGTTATGTGATGCTGATGCTGTTACGTAATATTGCTATTCTTCTGGAAAGCCTGCTGTTCATGGAAATTCTTACATGGCTTGGTGCCAATTTCGTCCTCACCCCTCTTGGCATGAATAGATTAGGCTAGAATGATTTTGGTTAAGCGAACTATACTTGTAGTTCAATACCCACTTTTATGTGATTAATCATCCTCATTTACTGGTTATTTTACCAAATTTTCAGCTGTTAAATTTATATGGTTATTTTTCTAAAGTTCATTAGGGAGATTATGAATTCTCTATTGCACTTGTATATAGTGTTGTATATTTTGGCCAGCCAACAACCTTCATTTACATGAAAAGTTCAACCAAGGGAAAATGAATTTTTTTCTTAAAAAAATGTATGGGCAAAATGTTCTTAATTTGTCTTTATGTTCCTTTTAACTTCATTTAGGTCTCTTATGTCTGCATATGCATATTTTAGGGGCATATTGTGAAATTGAATGGGATTTTGATCTATATCTCCTGGACCAGGTTGTTCGTATGGTGGCAGGCAACATTGTTACTGGGCAACTTTACAGTCATCTGATTCCCCTTACACTTCTTCTTGTTGATGGTAATTTTCACCCATTTTACTATTTCGTAGTATTGGATACCCCTATTTTACGAGAGGTTTAGATTGCAGCTGTTAGCTTATAGTTTTAACCTCTCTTGTTTGTCAAATAGATAGTAGTCCTATTGATGTTACTGATTCGCATTGGGAGTTGTATCTCGTGATTCAGAAGAAAATTGATCAGCAGGGAGAGATCCAAAGTAGGTTGATTGGTTTTACTGCTGTTTATCGATTTTACCACTATCCTGATGATTCTCGATTGCGACTTGGTCAGGTTTGTTATATACTGGACCTTCAGTAATAGCTGCTATACTCTCAAAACCAGTTTTAACTTTTAACATGATCTTTAAGAATTCTCTCAAATGCTTCTTTTTGCTATCTTTTGATGAGACCTTCTGTTGATGGCAGATACTGGTATTGCCTCCTTACCAGCACAAGGGTTATGGTCGGTTCCTTCTAGAGGTGCTAAATGATGTTGCCATCTCTGAAAATGTTTTTGACTTGACAGTAGAAGAGCCGTTAGATCACTTTCAACATGTCCGCACTTGTGTTGACACACTTCGCCTGCTTCGTTTTGACCCAATCCAGCATTCAGTTACTGTGGCTGTTTCACTTCTAAAGCAAGGAAAATTATCAAAGAAAACGCATTTTCCACAACTCATGCCACCTCCCAGTGCTATTGAGGATGTTAGGAAAAGTCTGAAAATTAACAAGAAGCAATTTCTCCAGTGTTGGGAGGTTTTGATCTACATTGGCCTTAATCCTGTTGACAAGAACAAGGAGAACTTTTTAAGTATTATTTCCAACCGTGTGAAGTATGAGTATGATATCTTAGGGAAAGATTCCCGGACTACCGGGAAGCAACTTATTGAAGTACCAAGCGATGTTGATCAGGAAATGTCATTTGTCATGTTCAGTTCAGATGCTAATGGGGCTAGCACTGTGCAGATGGATGACAATCAGACAATTCAAAAAGAGCAACTCCAGAAGTTAATTCAGGAAAGGGTTAAAGAAATACAGTTGATCGCAGAAAAGGTAACCCTGCATCTTGGGAGCTCAGACGTGGCTGTTAATTAAATTTGTCCTTCACAAGATGGCATGAGATGACTAGGTCACACATCTATGATCCTGTTTGATTGTTTTCCTGTTGACCAATTGGAGTTTGTATTCATGGACAACCATACAGATTGTTATGTTGGTAGACATCTCTGACATTGGCAATGGCTAACAATGAAGACTCCTTGGAAGCACAATCAGTACTGTATTTTGGTTCTTTCTACTAGGCTGTATTTAAAATTTTCTTATCTTAGGCTGTGAAAGAACCATGTGATGTAGCCGTAGGTTGTATGACTGAGGTTAACCACAGCAAAGTTGATTAAGTGAGATCCATTGGGTATCGTCCACTTCTAATTCATCTAGCTCGTACTTTTCTGTCATGCTATAGTTTGGTACACCCAAGAAGTATGTGGGTTCTCCTTTGGGCAAATTACATTTACCTTCTATGAGGTTTGGTGTAATTACACTTGACATTCTATTTCAAAAATTATATCAGCTTCTCTTTAGGTTTATACCTTCTTCTTAGATTTATATTATCATTACATTTATTTTCTTTGTCCGTCTGAAGAGAGGTCATTGTAGGAGTGTAAACAAGGGGATTGACAGGTGTAATTTGGTTAAAGTTCAGGAGAAGATAGTATAATTTACCCTTCTCATTTTGTAGTTTTCTCTATTGAGTTTTGTTCTTAATATATGTACTCGAGACTCATAATCTTGGTCATGATCATGTCAGTGGGTTTAGGCCAACACATCCTGACCTAGAATATATATATGATGGATATCATTTAGTTTCGATATCGTTTGAGTAAGCAATAGGACAAATATTTTTATGTCAGTTTCCTTCAATATTTAAACAAAATGATATTCACCTAGGTAGGATTATTTTACCTAAATTTCTGACAGACTCCGTTTCACAACTAAATGGAAGTGTGGTTCATTTCCAATAAGTTCGGATTGATAGTCAACAATTAAGTTTAAAAAAAAGTAAGTTTTAACCAATAATTCTAAATATCATTATGAAATAATGGTGTTTCAAAATATCATCACATTTTTATATTGATAATGAATCAAAATCAAATTCTTTTCATAATTTGTAGACTTACAATGAATTAAGTCGTCTGATTGTATGTGAGCGTATGCAGAAAGTGTAGATGTGAAAATAAATTCAAATAATAAATCTCATACTACAAGATGAAGTGCAGTGTGTGACGGGTGTCAAAAAAGAGTGTATGACTAGCACTATATCTTTTTCTCTATCCTGATAATCATTGTAGGAAGCTTTGGTTGAAGTCATAGCTGTCATCAAATCTTCGGAGATTTGGATTAGGTAATGTGCCTGTGCCACTCATCAAACGCCATTATTGACTATAAGATTAACCTTTAGAAAACTAAATTCACTGGGCTTTCTAATTTGCTGCTTTTGTCGTGAGCTCCAAAAGTTTCTGCACTAAGGAAATCGTGCCCCACCTCTTGACAGCTTCTTGAGAAACTTCTTACATAGGCAAACAAAAAGGCAGGGCCATAAAACCAAAAGTTTGTGTACATTTCATGTGATGCAATATCAGAGGCATTAGATAAAATTTTTGGGCCATGCACTATGTGCTCAAACGTACGACTATCACATATCTTAGAGAATTTGAGTTTTAAGATAAGATAGTACCATCACTTTTTCTTCATAAAAATGGATATTGGCACAAACGAACTCCTCACAACCCCCCCCCCCCCCCCCCACGAAGTCATATGAAAGTTATTGGATAAAATTCGAGTCCCGCTGTAATTTTGTTAGATTGTCTAAATGAAGACACCTTAAAACCTGTGAGGGGTTACAATGCAAGTAACATTACTCTCTATTTATATACCATGCTAACGATTATTTCCAACGATTTCTTTGTAGAGGGAGTGGTTGGAAAGTATCTAATTTTGTTTTCTTATGGCCCCTGCTTCACATGGTCCTGACACAAGAAATAGGCAGAAGAGAACACATCAATATCCACACTGGCCCATTATATGGAAACATCAATATCCACATTGGCCCATAATATGGAAAGAGTTCTGTTATTTGAATATCAAAAATACGACACACGAACAATACCTCACTCACATCTATACGTAGTATATCCATTCATGCTTTACATATGATATATAACAATATTCAGCCACACTCACAACATGTACAATGTCTCACACAGGTGTTAAAATAGGAATGTACAACAAACATTTTCCATATGGAAATTTACCTGTTAAAAGTTTGTTTCAATTTCATGACAATGGCCCACCAACTAATCTAATTGTCTAATTCTTGCCATAATATATCTCTACTCAAGCTTCTTTGTATGATCAATTACCAAAGGTATGTAATTCAGAGGAAGCATATATCATCCAACCATAGGATTCTAATTTGGAATAGGAATGTGATCACTACAATATTATTGATCCCAACCACTTTGCACAAGGTTTCCATGAGATATCATGTATCAACCAACCATTCATATTAGATTGGCCCAATAAGATGTTGATTGAAAATGCATCCTTGGCTTCTTGCTAGTAAGTTGTAATGGCTGGAAAGAAACAACTAATTAATAATTTACTTCTATACATACACTGAAAATTACACAACTTTTGCACAGAAGACCAAATTTATGCCCTTTACAAAGAGATTCCGACCTTTCAACACTGTAATGGCATCACTCATTCTAAACGAAAAACTGACTTGTACACTGTAGAGGGAGAGAAAAGGAAAGGGATGAAGAGAAAAAAAACAAACAAACAAAACAAACATGTTCCAGACTCGATAACTTACTACCTCACCACCAATTTGAACAACATTAACCTCACATGACTATCTCTGGCTTCAGAATACTTGACTTGATCTCCTTATGGGGCAAAACCACACCACCATTGCTGTAAATTTCATCACATACATGGACATCTTCTCCAAGGATAGTCATATTCTCTACTCGAGCCCATTGCCCAACAGTAGAATGCCACCCAATAATACTGCTGGATATGCAAGCGTGCTTTTTGATCCGGACTCCTCGCATTACTGTGCAGCGTGAGAGCCTAACTCCTGCCTCAACAATGCAGCCAGGACCAATAGCGACATCAGGTCCAATGAGACATCCCTCGCCAATTTTGGCAGTCTCATCCACAATGACATTCCCCACAATGTGAGCACCACTGGCCAACTTAGAAGAAGACTTTTTCCTCAATGAGTCCAAGTAGAGTCTCAGGCCAGTAATATAGTCCCTTGGTTGTCCAATGTCCATCCAGAATCCGGGCAGGACCATTGCATATAGTTTTCTCTCTGCTGCAATCTTTGGAAACACCTCTTTCTCAATAGAAGTGGGCCTCAGTTCAATTCGATCCAAAACAGCAGGGTTCAATAGGTAGATTCCAGCATTGATTTTGTTACCAACAAACAACTTCGGTTTTTCTACAAATTTCTCAACCTGCCCTGTGTTCTCCTCCATTACAACCACACCATATTTTGATGGCTCATCAACCTACACAAGTAAATGAAAAATGATATTAAATGCTCTAAGTTGTATGTATAGTCTCACATGCTAGCAATGGATTTTTTTTTTGGTCAATTCTGTTACCTTTGTCACCATTATGGAAGCCTCTCCTCCATGGGCTTTGTGGAATTCAATCATTTCTTTAAGTGGGTACTCACTTATAACATCACTGTTGAGAACAAAAAACGGCTCTCCAGAGTCATCTATCAGCTTATCCCTAGCAAGGGCCAGGGGGCCTGCAGTTCCCAGTGGTTCAGTTTCTTGAGAACATGTGATCTTGATGCCAAGCTTTGCTTCAAAACCCTTCAAGAAATTCAACATAACCTGCAGTAGGAAGTATTACCAAAGTAAAAATAAAGAAACTTTAGCCACATAAATCTCTTTAACCAATGACTAAACAATGTTGTAAGGAGAGGCACGATCCTTACCTCTGGTTGGTAATTGATAGCTAGTACCACTTCAGTAACTCCAATGGCCTTAAGAGACTCTATCTGAAAAATAAGTCAAATTAAAAGGTAATTCAATAGGATGGTCTATATTAAGGGGAAATAGACAAAAAAGATGCACATAAAGACATACTCATGCACACACATAAAAAGTTGCTTTTTCTTATCATATATCTAGAATATACAAATCAGAGAAGTCTTTTTATTATTTAAAATTTGACAGATCCCTGATATCAAGAAGAAAATACATCAGAAATTGCATAGAGAAGGCATTCAACAACAAAGCCTATCCCTAATTTACTTCTATAGCATAAAGGATGTAAGACTTCTAGAAGAAAGGCGTTTTTACCTGATGAAGAATCATCGGCTTGTTAGCAAAATCAACAAGAGGCTTAGGGACACTGAGTGTCAATGGCCTCAACCTTGTTCCAAACCCTCCGACCAGAATCAGTGCCTTCATTGTAATATGCCCTTCGCTTTTCCTGTAAATTTACAAATTTAGAAGCAGATCAAGAAACGCCAACAGAGAACACAATCTGAAATATGAGCAGATAGGTTCCACCCTGTCCCATAAATATTGATGCCTAGAAAGAAAAAAGAACTTGCACAGAACACTTAAGTGAACAACTGGCAAATTAGTTGAACCTGAGCTGATGCATGTTCTGTTGAGCGTGACACGGATCAAGTTACGCGTCATTACATTAACCATAAGCTAGAAAGGTAAGTAAAAACACACAAAATGCTTAGCTAGATATGAAAAGCAAAGACAAAATCCAGCTAATGCAGGCATTAGTGTTTAACGAGAATGACAAAATGGTTGAATTCTGAAGTAGGTTGCTCCATAAATGGTGTCAAATATATGCCTGGCATCAGGGTGCACAGTAAATATTTGGTATTCTACAGGAAGTTTAAGGTATGTGGTTGTTTCCTTCTTTGAATGGAAGAAGTTTTCCTATATAGCTTTTATTAAAAGGAATTCTGCTTGAGAATCCTTCAAAGTAAAGCACATTGCTTTGATTCAGCATAGGAGAACCAAATACACTTCAGATAGGGATATTAGTTTGGATAGCATGGAAAGAGATCTGTAAGGGAACAGTAATTCCCAAGCAGTCTCCTTTTTCGACAATCTATATTGCCTACTCTGTCAACAAATTATGAAACCAAAAAAGTTAAAATTTATGAAAAAAAATACTAAAATATATAAATGAAACAAAAGATGTAGAGAGGTCATATGAATTGGATAGAAGAACTAGTAGTGTTGAGTCTATTGACGTCAGGATGGCGCAAAAGGCGGCTTTTTTATATAGTGTTCCGGGATAAATTTCTCAAATATCATATATTGTCCTGACAAGTTTATCCAACTGAATCTAGTTTTTGGTTTTTGCCAATGAAAAGCTCTTGGTCCTCCACATTAGTCTATTATGTATTTATTACATCAATTACACGGAATTCTTATGCTGCAGCTTGGGTCAGAAATTTCAGTAGCATTTTCCCTCGCACCCCCATAAGGATTTTTCATTTTATCCCAATAAAAAGGTAGAAGCATAGGCATCAAATCCATGAAAACGGAAGTGATATTACTGAATCAACAAATCAATCAAACACAACAAGCAACGAAAGGGAAATAACAGAGAGAGATAAAGAGCCAGCACCTCCAGATCTGACTTAATATAAATTGAAATTGGATCACAATTCCAAGCACCCCAAAATATAAAAAAAAAAAAAAACCTGACCAACACGAACCAACATTGTTGTTCTTGTGATTAAGTAATCAGAATTCGGAAACAAAATAGATTAGAGACAGAGCAAAGCACGAATTCAGCACGAACTACATACATACATGCATGACTCTAAATCAAAACAAAACTACATTGTCAGAATCAGAATCAGAATCAGAATCACCTCAACTCAAACTCAGATCAGACACAAATGAGAAAAACGGTGGATGATCCGAAGAGGAACACGACAATGAAGAATTACCTCGGGTAATATTTAGATCTGTGTCGGAGAGAAGAGAAACAAAAACCGAAAAACAGAACAGAACAGAGTCAGAGTCGCGCTTAAACCTCAACCCGGACCGAGTCAACGCGGCGACTCCGAGTGAGTCTAGAAGAATGCAATGAAGTGTTATGATCTGAGCCTATGAGGTGTTCAAATGGCGTTGGTTACTGCGTGTCATCCTTATATCCACACCCGCCAACCAAATTTCTGAGTTTCTAACTACGCTACGTACTCTTTTCTTTTTTATTTATTTTTATTTAGAGTAAAATACTCTAATCTATCTATCTCCTACTCACAAAATTTTTCATAAATTTCTTTCTATTATTTTAAAAGTTACACAAATTTTCATTAATATTTATACAAATATGTATTATATTTTAGAAGAATGTTACACAAAAATTCAATTAACCATAGTAAGTTTAAAATTAATTAACAAAGTTATTAGCCGACCAATAATAACTTTGAAATGATATTTTTATATTTAATTTTATTAGTGTTATTTATAATATTGATGAAATTAAGAGATACAAAAGTAATTAATAGTATAAATTTAAGGATGAAAATGATATTACAAAAAAACTTTATTTAATATTATAAGTAACATTAATAAAATTAAGGGTAAAAATACTATTTTAATATCATTCATAATTGGCTAAATTAATCAATTTTAAATTTACTATACTTAATTAAATTTATGTGAACATTTTTTTAAAATACAAGGGGTTTATGTAAGTATAAAAAGAAAATTATGTAATTTTTGAAAATATAAAAGATATGTTAAAAATCAGACATATAAAGAAAAAGTTAGAATATTTACTTTTTTATATATCAATGTTAGCGGATTTGAAATAAATTATTATTATTAGTTAAATTAAGCAGAAAAATTTCTGTGGGCGTGGCGTGGGGTTTCCATTTTTTGTTGGGGCAGCGTCGGTGCGGCTTCCACCGTTCTTTCGGATTTTGGCCATTTCTTTCTTCTTGTGTTTCTGATTTCATTTGATTTTTGTGTTACTTTATTTACTTCTTCTTCCTTCCTTTTTTTGTACCTCTACTTGCTTACAAATCCACACACACCCCACCAAAATTTGTACCTTCTTCATCTTTGTAGTATGATCATGGATTATTATGGTAGTTGTACATTGCGTTCGAAATTTCCTTTCCTTTTCTTGTTTTATTTTATTTGCTTTGTGCATAATTTTTTTGTATTTATTATGTATTGTATCTTATCATCTAATCAATGCTTTATCACAATATTAAAAGAATGAAATTCACAATCAAGCTGCTTAACGATGTGATAGTATGTGTTTTTGTATTTAATCCAGTATTGTTAATAATTTAAAAAAATTATATTAATTAATTTAAAATATACTCATTTATTAAAAAAATAAAATTATTTTTTGAAAAGTAAAGAAAAAAAAAAGACCGTAAGAATTTAGAAACATAGAGGAGAATCATTTAAAGTAATTTATAAGTAAATAAGTATTTATTAACTATTAATAAATAAGTATCAATAATTAATAAATATTTACTTATTCATAAATTATTTTAAAAAATTTAAAATCTTAAAAACATTAAGTTACTTCCAAACCAAGACGGTAGCCCAAGTTGTGGCCAGACCAGCATATTCTTTTTATATATTCTACATTTCTTTTTGATACTTAAACCAAGATCTTTAATTAGAGTTGATAAAATAAGTTCAATCTATTAGGTTAATTCATTAACTCGTTATTTTTTTATTGAATAAATTTAAAGATTGAACTCATATTCTTTTCTTAACCTACATAACTCATCTCGCTTAACCCGCAGGTTAAGTGAGCGAGACAGAGTTAGCGTAGGTCTAGTTGACTCTTTTTTTTAAAAAAATAATAAGTGATATTATAAATGAAAAGTTCTTTGATATTATATAATTTATATTTGAATATTTAATTAGATTATTTTAAAATTTATTTATTAGATATGTGGTTTGTAATTTTTTATTTTTATTATTTTTTATTTTTTATAATATTTTTTGATTTTTTATATAAATTTTTTTTTATTTTTTAGGCTAGTTAGCGGTAATTGCTTAACTCATTTACTTTTTTCGTTTTATCTTTTACGGACTAACTGTCAACCCGTCAACCCACCTTAAAGCGGGATGAGTCAACTCTTTCAACTCATTTATTAAAACGGACCAACCCACCCTGTCCCGCATTTTAACATGTTGAGACCGATCAAAGCGGGTCGAGACGTGTTGGCTCGTTTTGTCAGCTCTATCCTTAATGATGTGACATATTGATGGTATGTGTTTAAATAATAATGTAAATTATGATTTTATTATTATTATTATTTTACATATTTTTTATATTATTAATTATATTATTATTTTTAATTATTTTTTTACTTAATCATAATTATTAAAAATTAGATAAAAAATAATGTAAGATCACTATTTTCTTAATAATGTACATTTTTTTAATTTTTTTAATTTTTTATTTTCATAACTAAATAGGTAAACAATAATACTAAAATTGCTAAATTTTACTAAAATCATTATTTTTTTTTCATTGCACATTTACAAGGACAAAATCGCCGAAGTAGAAGCCTATGACGAGAAATTTTGCTCCAATTTAACTACAAGATCCATAAATTCCATGACATCAAGTCATAAGTACACCATCCAGATTCCAGATTTGTCATATTCAACCCATACCCATCTTCAAAAAATATATATATTACATATAATATAAGCAACTTGTTAAGATAAGGGGAGTTTGTTCTTCATCATACTTATATTGACGTTATTGTCTATCATCTACAATGAAACGTGTCACTCAGTCTCCACGTTGCTTTGAAAACTTTTGACACGAAGGATTCTACACATAGATCCACCAACTACTGTCATTGACACATACTCATCCCAACCCAGTGACGGATCCAGAAATTTTAATTAATGGGGATAAAGTTGCATGAATTTTAGTCAGTGAGGGCAAAGTCACATTTTTATATTTTGAAAACGCTAAATGATATTTTTATTATCAATACTATCAAATATTTTTCTCTCTATATATGTAATCAAATAATTATTCAATAATATTATATGAATTTTATTTTTTATTGCTATAAATTTATTAATTTATCTATATATAAAAATAAAAATTACACATATAAAAATATAAAAAGACATATACTTATATAAGATAAAAAAAAAACTACAAAGTAGAATGGGGGCGTGCGTCCCCACTCCACTTAACGTGAATCCGTCCCTGTCCCAACCGAACCATCAATTTTAATATTACTTGTTAGGATAAGGAGATCTCAAAACACTGAGGAGATGTGTATCAAATAGGTGCGAAAAACTACACACGTAGGTTTGATATCATATCTTAATCCAAAACTTTAAGACATTAAGTATATACATTTTTTCTACTTATATAACTTTTGATTTGTCTAGTTTTTTTTAATATAATACTTACTCACCTATATTTTATTCACACTTGAAATTCTAACACAACTTACAAATAAATAAAGATATAGTCTCGTATTAGTAACTCAGTTGGTTAAAATTAAGGACATGCAAAAAGAATAGCAAGATTTGATTCTCACAATTATTTTTCATCATAATTTCTCTTCTTCTATTCTCCCACCCCTTCCAAGGTCTCATTAGGAGGTCATCTAGGGGTCTCTTTATGAGACCCCTCCACCAAGCTCATTAAAGTAGATCCTTGGCATTACAAAAAAAAATTGTAATAAAGATATAATGAAGCCTTGAAGTTTGAGAGATCATTAAGGTTATAATGAAAGTTGATTCAGAAACTATCATGAAGGAGGAGGTTACGTTTCATTCATTACTTAAAATCTACGGCAATAACATCTGTGGGTTTAGAATGAGCATATCGAAGGCGTTGCCAGAGATGGTGCATAGCTCAATTTATTTTATGTTTTCTTTAAATTGCAGTCAAAGCTTCGAAAGGGGTGATTTTCATGTAAATGACCTAACTATACGTGTTGACTTATGGATTTTTCCTTTGACAAAATAGCAAGTCATTAATCTGGTCATGTTGCTATTTTGGGACATTGGACGGCTTGGTCTTAATATTATTTTATAAAATTTTGCATTATAGATGTAATTATACCAAAATACTTGGGTTGATGAGATCTTTGTAGATCACTAACCATTTCGAATCTTCTGTTTGGTGTAAGAAAACTGTTGATTAGATAAGTTGAGGTTCAAAGGTCTCTTTGTTTCAGTCCGGGCGAATAAGATTTTTTTTTTTATGAAAAATTCTTAAGTTCACCACGAGTGTTTTCATTTTTTTTTCTTTTTGGTTAAGATAAGTTCACAATGATTTAATCAAAAAAGAAAATGATTAGGCACGGTTACTTGAATAGTTGAATAATTAGTTGAATTTTTTTTTCAGTCACAATTTCAAAATGGATGTTTGCGCCTTAATTTGTAGGATCGCATTGAAGGGGTATAAGATAATTATTTTATCTTTGAAGGGGGTAAAAATTTAAACTTTTAAGCATTTTGTTTGAAACGCCTTACATATTACTATTAATACAATCTGAGATTAAATGAATTAATTAATTTTTTTAGAAAAATATTGTTCCCAAATACCCCTGATTTAGAAGGAAGAAAAACCAAAATTATAGGGCAATATTCCCATTTGATCCATTTCTTTTTTCCACCTCCTCTTAGGTTCCTCTTCAAATCCCTAATACAAATACATTGTAAGTAAAATTTGTTATACTAGGATTCATTTAAGAAAAAAAAAAAGCAGATAAACATTTTACGTGTTTATAGTATTATTTTTCAATAAAAATATAATATTATATTATTTTTTATCCTTTATTTATAAAAAACTTTAAAAAAAGATGTTGAGATAATTAAAAAATAACATATATGTTATATTTTAATTAGAGAATAACATTACAGGTATTTAAATAATTTTATCCAAGTTTTGTTTATTTTTCTCTTTTTGAAGGACTCGGTCAATAGAAAGTTTTGGGGAAACACCATAATAAATAACTAGAGAATTCAGTGATTAAATTATTAATTGTATATTAACTTAATAAGAAATATTAATAACATACTATTTTGAGTATTTTTTAATATTTTTTTATTATTAGTCTAAAAATAAGTGTTATTAGTATTCATCTTCTAATAATTATTTTAAATGTATAAGAAATAAACAATACTAAAATAAATATTAAAAAAATATCTAAAATAGTGTGTTATTAATATTTTTTTATCTTAATAGTCTATGTTCTTTTTTTATTATTTTTATTGTAAATTGCGGAGAAGTCAAAGACCAGGAGCATCTCTTATTATTATTATTATTATTATTATTATTATGATGGTCTTTTATTATTATTATTATTATTATTATTATTATGGTACTTTTGCTTGTTAACTTGGCTAATAGATGCATAAATAAAGAATTCTTCTACTCACAAAGAGTGGATCAATGTGATAAATAACATTTACCTTTAAGACGAAGACATGATGGGAAACAATTCTTATGAGTAGATTATATAATTTTAGTGTTCTCATAGTTAAATAAAAATTAATCTTATGAGTGATTTAAAAATAAGTCAAACAGATAAAGATACCTCACAGTCCCAACAAAAAAAATTGTCTATAGGCAAAAAGAAAATTTGCTAACTTGTGTGAATCTCAAATTATCTTCATGTTTATAGAGATGAGATTGTGTCATTATGCAAATAGTCTGTACAATTTCTTTTCCTTGACAATTAAGTGTATGTCTGGTTTTAATTAACTTGTAGGAAAAAAATAATATTAATTTTTTAGTATTTTTTGTAATATTTTAATTATAATTTATTTTAAACACAAAATAAACAAATGTAAATGCACATGAACCTTTTCGTCATATTACTGTGTTTTTCTTCTTCTTTTTTTTCCCTTTTTTCTCGTTTTGGTCTATATAGCTAAGATTTGTGCTGATGTTAAGAATACATTTTTTGGTGATTTACTGGTAAGTATAAAATTTTGTTTCTATCCTATTTTACATGTAATACTACGGATAGATAGTTTCAAAAACCATAATCTTCCCCGATGTTCTTAACTTTTTATGTAATTCCATTCTATGGATTTGTTGTGCAATTTAAAAGCTAGAGTTGTGTTTGTTTATTATACCTCATTACACTTATGGCAGGTTTCCATGCTTTTTAATTTTGTTTATAACTCTTATATATGGCCGATAAGAAAAAGATTAATTTGAAGTCAGTTTAGATAGATAAATATGACAATTTTAGTAAAAGTTTTATATCAATTAAATATTTTTATGTAACTAAAGTAAATAAATAAATAATAGTAGATTTCATTTGTAAAATCTTTTTTATATATAGTTGATATAAAGACTTTAGATTGAGTTTTGTTTTGACTTAAAAAATAAAACATTTTGCTATATATATAACAAAATAATTATCCATTAAAAATTTCAAACTACTGATTACCAAAAAGATAAATAAAAAATAAAATATCAAATTACTATTTGATATTTGAACTTAAATATTCTACTGAGTATTAGTTATATTTGAAGTTAAAAATCTGAATATAAAATTTAAATCTTCTCTTGTTATTTGATCAGCAACTTAATTGAGACACGTGTAGATATTCTACTGCAAATTAACCTTATATGATTTTGGATTTTTGTGGCAACGTGTATGTTAGTCATTTATAGCCTCAACCAACACGTGGAGTAGATCAGCTGTCATCTACTTATTAAAAGAATAATTCTTAACCTTATGAGAAATTCTTTAATTATTAAATTATTAAATGATACAAATTTTAAATGTTTTTTCTATTTTTAAGATATTAAATATATTTATTTTTTATTTAATATTTTTTATTTATTATTAAGAGAATTATTAAGAAGAGGAAATTTCTATGATACTCATCCTTTAAGAGATATATTAAAACTCTTATTAAAATGTTTTGATAATTGTACAATATTTTTATTATATTTTCTTAAAATATTCTTTTAATAATTTTTTACTAATATTTAACAAAAAAATATTAAATAAAAAATATATTTAATATCTTGAGAATATAACAAATATTTAATATTATTTTATATAATAATTAAGAATATCATTAAAAAGAATAGTTAGGAAATTTTGAATTAATGAAAAATAATATTTGATTTCAAATCCCACAACTCACTCCAATTCATGTGTTTGGGTTTTACTTCCAATTAATTACTTCCCTATCAGGTATCCGTACATTGCACAAGTATTTTTAAATTAAGATAAAATCTAAAAAGTTAATATTAAAATATTTAAAATTATAAATAAGATATGTATAATTAATTTAGGTATAATCTTGAAAATATAGATTTAAAGAGAAAAAAGTATTTAAAATTATAAAATAAATATGTAAAATTATTTGAAAAGATAATTTGAATTTTAAATTATGAAAAAAGTATAAAAAAAAAACATGTCTTTTTTTTTATAGAAAAAGTACATTAAAGTCATTTTCAAGAAAGTGATATCTTTTTTTTTGGTACAAGGGAATGAAAAAAACAAGAAAAATTACTGTCTAAAATAAATAACACCAAGAGCATCGACTAAGAGCAAATGAGAAATGCCTAGAAGAGGAGAATCCCAATAAGTCATTGCATCCAGAGAAGTAGCACTCATCTTAGCAAGAAAATCTGCACAATGGTTTGCCTTTCTAAGAGTGTGAGTAATCCAAAGCTCCCAATCCCGAGCAGCTAACACCCGAATATCACTAATAACAGCACCATACAAGTGCAGATCATACGAAACTTGAGACTGGATAAGTCTTATTGTCTCAAGAGAGTCTGACTCACATCTAACACGCCTATAACCATGATCTCAAGCCAACACCAAACCATGCTTCATAGCCAAAAGCTCTACTAACAAGATGTCAACCTCTCCCGCAAACCCAGAAAAGCTAGCTTTCCAATTACCAAGATCATCACGCAAAAGACGACCAAAATCATCTCTAACAGGATTACTCAAACAACTGCCATCTATATTCAACTTTACAAAGCCTTCATCGGGCTTGGACCAAGCAACCTCCACCAAGTTAACTGGACCCATAACCTGATGACCCATCGCCCTCTCAACATCAGCCAGTATAGCATAGATATTCCTAACCACATGCGTAGCAGACTAACAATTCTTATCTAAAAGCACATTATTTCGCCACCTCCAAATCCACCAAAGAGAACAAAAAAATAGCGTAGAAAAGTTACCTAACGCCTGCGATCAAATCCAAGAATGAAGGTCATACTAGAAAAAATTACTATCAGAACACGAACCGATCGTTAACCAAACTTCTCTAGCATGAGGACAATCCCTCAAACAGTGAAAAACATCCTCCATCAGGCAAGAGCACCTAGTGTAGGAAGCAGAACTAGCTAAGCCTCGCTAAAATCCAACTTGATTAACAAGAAGAACATTGTGCAAGATAATCCAAACAAGAAATTGAATTTTCTCAAGAACACGTAACTTCCAAATCCAAGATCAGGAAGCCAAATTCTCAGCCCAATAATGACTTGTATCCAACAACCAAAAATAACCAGCAGATGTCGTATACATACCAGAGACTTTACTTTTCCAAACCCAACAATCATGAATAATTGAAAAGAAAGGAACGGGAATAAAGGATAATTGATGTTTAACACAATCCGAAAGAATAGTGCATAAACCATCAAACACCCAATGCCCATCCTGCTAAAGGTCTTTCACCTGTAAAAGGAAATCAGTAATATGAACATAAGGCACCTTGTCACTCAAACAACCCCCTTCAAACCACCTGTCAAACCAAAGGGATAAATCCCCACAACCCAAACGGATACCAAAACCAGGAGCAAGCAACTTAGAAGCCTTCATAATCCCACGCCAAACGTAAGAAGCATTAGAAGGGGACATTCCTTGTAAAACAGTCTTGCGTTTAAGATATTTACAAGATAAAGTGACCCATATTTTATTATGGTTCTGAAGAAGAGCCCATACTAATTTTCCCAACAAAGCCACATTAGCCACTCTTGTATCTTTAACATTCAGCCCACCAAATCTTTTAGGAGTAGTAAGCGCATCCCAATTAACCAAACTCCAACCTTTTGCATTACTATTCTTCTTCCAAATAAAACCTCTAGTAATTTTATCCAAATTTCTACACACATTTTGGGGAAACCAAATAATTTGCATAGCGTAGGTAGGAATAGCCGTTAAAACAAATTTAGCAAGACAAACTTTACCAGCCCTGTTAAGCAGGTTCCCTTTCCACGAAGTTAAGCAACATTGGACTTTCTCAATAATTGGATCAAAAACAGATTTTTTAACCTTTCCTTTGAACAATGAAAAACCCAAATATTTCCCAAGATTAGTAACAAAACAAATAGAAGAAATGCTAGTAAAATTATCCCTTCTTCATCTCGTGATAGAACCTGAACTCATAGCTCGAGATTTATCAAAATTTATTTTAAGACCAGGAGCTTTGCAGAAATTATTAAGAACCTCAGTAATCATACGAACTTGAGAATTCTTCGCCTTAAAAAAAAGAAGAATATCATCTGCAAAAAATAAATGAGATATACCTGGACCTCCTTTAGATACATGAATAGGCTACCACTGCTTATTATCCACTTTCTGAGTAATAGCCAAAGCTAATTTCTCCATGCAAATCACAAAAAGGTAGGGAGACATCGGATCACCCTATCGAAGACCTCTGGTGGATGCAAAGGGTTGCAATTTAGACCCATTCCAAAGCAAAGAAAGACTCGAGGACTTCACACAACTCATTATAAGATTAATAGAAATTTGAGGGAAACCAAAATCATGTAAAGCAGCTTCCAAAAAATTCTAATTAACTCTATCATAAGCTTTTTCAAGATCAACCTTAAAAGCCACCACCCCCTTCTTAACTTTAGTATTATGAAAATAGTACATTACCTCTTGAGCCACAATAGCATTATTTGAAGTTCCCCTTCCTGGGACAAAGTTACTCTGCAGAGGGCCAATAATCTCATCAAAAAAAGGACGAAGCCTATTAACCAGAACCTTAGTCACGATTTTATAAATGACATTACAAAGGCTAATCGGTCTAAACTCCTTTAGCCGAGATGGCTGGTCAACTTTAGGAATTAGTACAATGAAAGTTTCCATGAGATTGCTATCAAGATATCCCCGTTCAAAAGCATTCTTGACCAACTTCCACACATCCTCCCCAATAACATGCCAGTATTGTTTAAAAAACAATAATTGGAATGCCCAGGAGCCTTATACAAACCCATTACCATTGCTGCAGCTTTAACTTCCTCTCTAGAAATTATGGCTTTTAGAGCAGCTATTGCATTATTACTCAGTGAAGGAACACTTGTTAAGGAAAATAAAACATAAAGTTTTAGATGAAAACAAGACATTTAATATATTAAAAATTAAAAAAAAATATTAATTTTTTTATTTTTTTTAAAGAAGTAGTAAAACCCATTTATAAATATGAGTAGATTTGAGCAAATGCCAGCAATGAATTCAGTGCATACTGCGGCTTCTTCTGCCAAAAATTGACACTCCAATTGCTTGATGTAATGTAGCTCCTACATTATAAATTAATGTTACTTCTCGTAAACTTTCTATTCCAAGTAAATATATAAATATTGCATATCATGTGTTTAGAAAATGATTGGGTGTCGACCATGCGTACTACATATGCGATGCAGATTATAATGAATCTTTCTATTCATATATTGTTTTCAAATAAAATTTTATATTCTTTTTCTATTATTGAATTTGTATGTGATGAAATAAAAAATTATATAATATAATTAAGCATTCCACACACTTATATTTGTAAGATTATTTTTCTTGATTATAGAATACCAATAAAAAAGGTTTTGACCCTTACACTTTGACAGACTCTGTCCAACAAAAGTCATTTTGATATGAATTTCCTCACCTACTTGATTCTGATCAAGAGGCCATCACTAAAACTAGTGTGCAGGATCAAGATTCAGCTACTGTGATGTTAACCATAAGAAAATCAGCATATATACAAGGTTATGACCTAATGCTGGGAATATGCCATATTTTTTAAGGCTTACCAACCACGATTGGAAGGTGGAGCAATAATATTCATGCCAATTTATTTGGCCATCGATTTTTTTTTATGGCCTCCACAAATTGATAGTTCCACTTTTTTTCCCCCCTTTAATATGTGTGTTGTTCGTTGCTTATCACTATCCAGTTGCAAATTGGAACCGCAGTTTTGTTTTATGTTACATCATACATCATAGACACTCTCAAACGACAGTATGATAAGGAAAGCTCAATTAGCGGTCTAAGACAGCCTTATTTAAGCCATTGACTGTGAAATTGGAAAATTACCTGAAATATGGATCCAAGAGCATCTTCACAGAGAATTTAATTGACTGTTAGGCCCAGCTTTGCTTTCATGAAATGATTCCTAGTTGTTATGTTTTAGTTTGCACCAAATAGAAAAAGAAAAACCATTAATACTAGCAATGGATTAAAAAAAGTACTATGAAGAGAATAGCCCAAAATGGCGAAAGAGGGAGTCCAAAGGGAGGATAGCCCTTATATGGTCCAGATCAATTTTATGGCCCATTACTTGTTCAACAAATAGTCCACTCCAAAAAATTAAAAAAAAAACAAGAACATTAATTTTCTCGACAGTGAATGTGATCCCATGACAAATGAAGGAATTTGATCCAAAAAAGACAAAATTAAAGCCCGCGACCAGCTCGACCCATGTAAATAACCACCATATATATATAACCTATATATAGTAAGAATAATATTTATTGTAAGAGATAATATGAGTGAATTTTAATTATTAGATCTTATATAAATAATAATATTAAAATATAAATACATGTGACTTTTTAAAATTGTCACATGATCTTTAAATAACTTTTAATCATTCATATATAATTGTATGGTCAAAATTTATTTCTCTCACTAAATATGTCTCTATATATATATTGCACGAATGGAAGTAGATCCTTTGCAGTCCAAAAAGGAACTGCATGAGGTGTAGTTCGTAATCTAATAACATGTGTTTGTTGAGTTATGTTTATAATTTTTTTTATGGAATAAAATAATTTTTATAGTTGAAATTGTGTGTAGTTGTTTTAAAACCATAGACTATCTCAATCTTGAATGAAGATAGTGGTGTCTAATATACACCCTCCAAATTAAAGTATACGATGCACCTTGTATCTCATACCAATGATTTAAACATAAAAAATATCAATGACTTAGATCAATCACAAGAAACCTTCTAAACAGGTTATCAAAAATTACAATTAGTGATGCCACCACTATTACCACCACCATCACTACTACCCTTCCTCCCTCCACTGCCACCACCACTACCACCCATGAACAGAGATCCTTCACCTTGCCGCTGTGTCAATGGTCACCTTTGCCTAGAACCATGAGACGCGCCGCTGCGCTGAACAAGAATCGACGACCGAAATCTATGCCTTCCTAGAACTGGCAACCCACCACACTGAAAACACCAAATTCGTCATCAACCGAAGTCACCAGATGCTCCGCATGCCTCACCAGCCGCCAACCACATACCACCTTGTTGTTCTCAAGGTAGTCCACGATGATTTCGACCTGTTGACCCGATGCCAAATTCCCTCATCCTCCATGCTCCCTTCAACATGCTATAGTTCAAAATCAAACACATGTTGTACTCTTCCATAGCCAACCTTGCACAATCGTCATCTATGAGTCGCGGCGCTCTCTCTTGGCCCTTGGCAACGGCGGCGATGTTTGTGATGTTAGCGGCAATGAGTGTTTGGGTCATGGTTCCTTTGTTCCTTCGTTACTTGTTCCCTCCACATGTGTGGGACAATAGCTCTGGGCGGTGGTCGCGACCATGGAGATGTGGAAGGTTTCCATTTTGAGTGGGTTGGCAACTAGGTGGAGGTGTTCTGTTTGCAAGGGTGATTTTTGGGTTGAAAATAGTTGTGTTCATGGAAGTTTCATCCAAGGATGGTGGTGGTGGTGGTGGTAATGGTAAGAAAAAAAAAACTTATTATTGTAGGTAAAATCATAAGGTGTATCATGCACCCTAAAATAATAGGGTGCATGATAGCATCCGCTGGATGAAGATAATAAAAAGTGAAACTTTATTGGAAGATAGGTTATTTTTAACTATATAGTATTTGAAAAATGTTTTCTAACGCAAGTTTATATTTAAAGTGAGAAAGTAATTTTTGAATCATTTAGAGGGATAAAATTATAATATGTTTTTTTTTTAATTAAGGATGAATATATTTTTACTTGTTTATTTTAAAGACAAACTCACTTTAAAGACTCCGTTTTCATCATATTTATCTGTCTATCGATCATGATAAGAGTTTCCTTCTTTATTGTTCACCATCTATGGACCATGGTCAATCCTTTTTTATTAGTCCTTGTATCTATCTTGGCATGAGAAGACTAGGTTTTACATTATGGTTCTTTGTGCATGCATCAGTTTACATATTAACTGAATTTAGTTCTATTAATTAATTACTTGTTTATTGTTCATCGTCTATAGCTAGTGGCTACTCAGTCCTTTGTAATATTAAATATTGAAGAAGGATTTGAACTGGGTTGCGATGTAGGTCTAATTCTATATTGGATAGACACTATGATAACAGTGTTTTAAACAAAATGATCCAAAGTCAGTGGAAAAAGCCCAATTCAATGTGAAAATCCTCATTGGAGCATGAGAAACTCGAATCAAACCTCATGGAATGTTGTTTGTTTAATGTTTAGTCTCTTGCACATTACATTGCTAACTAGGTTATTCTTATTCGGCATGCCGTCCATAGACGTTCGTGTCAGCAGTCCCTAACATAGAAGTTATAACATAGGAATAGAGACTCTTGTCTTGGCTCTTGCTCTCTTCTTCAAAGCTCTATAAATATGTTATTTTTCAATATGTACTGTCATTGCCACAAGCATTCTGATCTCACAAACACAAACTCATAACAGAGAAATCAAACTATCTGCTATGGCTCTTTCTCGTCTCAGCATGCTTGTGGTCATTGCCACCATCTTCCTCCCATCCATTGCTATGGCCAAGGAATTTGTAGTTGGGGATGATCATGGATGGACAATACAATTTGATTACCAAGCTTGGGCTGCAGACAAGATCTTCCGGGTTGGAGACAAACTTGGTAAACTAAACTCATCAAATTATATACATTTTGATTATAAAAGTACAATTTGCTTCTACTAGGCTTATCAAATATGGTTATAAAGTTAAAAATATATATTCTCTTCTATTATATTGATACACAAGATGTAGAATGATTAATACCAAATTCATTTTGTAGTATTCAAGTATGCTGTTGGAGAACACAATGTGTTCAAAGTAAATGGAACTGCATTCCAGAGCTGTACGGTTCCTCCAGAAAGTGAAGCATTGTCTACTGGAAGTGATACTATTGTATTGGAAACTCCTGGAAGAAAATGGTATATATGTGGTGTTGGCGAGCACTGCAGTATTGGGCAAAAGCTTGTTATTACAGTTCAACCCAACACACTGCCTCCAACTCTACCACCATCACTAGCACCTGCACCTTCACCTGTTCAACATGTGCCTCATTTTGGTGGGTGGGTGCCTAAGAAGCTACCTAAAGGATTTCATTAAGCTCGTGGTTTAATGTGACTGTCTATTATGCTTGTTTTGACTTCTGAGAGTGGGATACTAGTGTAGTGTTTCCTCAAAATAAATTTTTGTTTCTATTTAGTTACCCAAAATAAAAAATAAAAAAAAATTGTTTCTATTTCAAAATTCAAACTGAAAGTTTGTGGTTGCGCTTACATGGCCAATCCAACTACCTTTTAAATAAATATAAAATTTTTACTTTTCCTGGCTAACTACAGTCTATTGTTGTAGCATTCACCATATGTTACCTATTTTACAATAATTTCTTTTTTGTTACTAATTGAATTTCTATAAAAGAAAGGGAACAACTAGATGAGAGTCTAGTTACTCTCATTAATTTCACCAAATAGAAGGAACAAGACGAGTAAGAAGCTCATAATCAATGACACGAAATATGAAGGTAAAGGTGGTTATATAAATCTGACTATCTTGATTTCTATCACGTCATCCTTATATATAATTTGCTTGGAGCATGTGTATCAAATATCATTTTCAAATCTTATGCTTTCTTGGCTATTCGGCCATTTGCTCTAGCAACTGTTGAAATAGCTACCAAGAGTATAATTATTGTTCAAGGTTTATTGGACCAAACAAGTCATAAATCAGACGGAGATCAATCTGAGCCTATGCATTTGACATTGACCTTGAAGGCCAAATTGAGTGGATATATACTAATCTAAATGGACGAATTAGGCTAACAAAATATCAGTCTAAAATTAAAAATAATCTAAATGAACCGGCCTAAATGACCAGCTCACAATGAGCTGAGCTAGCTCAGCCGTTTACATTAAAAAGATCAACCTTACCCCCACGCCAGATACCAACTTTCAGGGCAACTAATTATACTTACAATTTATACAATAAAATAATATATACACAATGGTGAGGAATGTTACATAGATGAAAAGGACCCAATACTTCCTTTCCAAGCCAGAAATCGCTCTTTGATGCTGCTAAACACTAGCGCCAATCATGGTGTGATTCACAACATGAAAGAATACTAGCGTATATGTATAACACTGCTCGAGATATTCTTGTTGTATACAAATCTATTACGTCAAATTTACACACAAGAGAGAAAAAGTAAAAGAGAGAATATAATTTTTTATGATAAGTGAATTTAGTAAAACTCATTTTTTTTTCTCTCTAATTTTTTTTCTCTTTTGTGTAAATCTGATGTGACAAATCTGTGCATACAAGAATATCTTAACACTACTGTATGTACATTATATATACATGACCTATGATTTACCAGTCAAAAGAACTGCTAACTAACAAAATTGGGCCAAGAGCCTTTGGAAACCATGACATCAAGTGAGCGACTCGGCCAGAAGAAGAGTATGCCACCAACCACAAGCAACATTTTTAGGGACACAACCTTCAATGGTGACTTCAGAAGGAATGTTACGGTCAATCACGTCCCCAAGGCCCAGCTGCCACACCCAGAAATTACAACTTAGAACAGAATGATACCAAAACAAGAATGCTACTATTATACAACATAACTCTACACTTCACTTAAAATACAATGTGGTCAGATAGAAATTCCAATTATGTTCATTGTTTAAAACGTGAAACAAAAAGGAGATACATATGAAAATTGTAGTGATATAAGCACCTGTCCATATTTGTTCCATCCCCAGCAGAAAACTTTTCCACCCTCTTGAAGAAACAGAAACAAAAGCAACAGAACTAATGAGAATCTATTAATAATAGACATGCAATTTTTCATATGTTTTATTTTCCAATATAAAAAAATACAACATCAATGTGCACACCATTAGAAGTCCTGTATGACTATTACGAAAGTAAAAACAGTAATGTACTATATGAATTTTAAGTTCTGCTAGCCATTTATTCAGTTACACTATGATAGAGAATTTTGGATCAGGTGGGCTTAGGCTATATAACAGACACTACAATTAACCCATTCATGACAAGCCTCTCCATGGATTGTTCAGTTTGACTAGCACCAATGTCATTGTGGACTTCACACAATTAAAGAATATTTTCACCTCAACACCATTTTACAGTAGCACTGGCATCCCACATTTTTGCAAAAAATAAATAAATAAATAAATTAAAACTAGTTTTTCCACAATTTTCTGTCCACTCATTAATTTGTCTTGGCAACAGGTTATTAAACCAAACTTGAGGAAAAATACATTAAAGAATGATTATGAAACAACAAATGGGAAAATTTTAAGTACTCACTGCTCAGTATTTGATCTACAGCACCTTCCAGATTCCGTTGTTAGAAAAGGGATGGACTTCAGAGAAATCAAACAGGTATTTAATTCAATTTTGTGTTTAGAGATGTGTTAAAGTGACTTCAATAGTGGAAGGCTAGCTCTGCCTAAGCCGCTATGAATATGACATAAGCAGGTCTGTATATTACGGTATACCTGTTATTAAAGCAGTGTGACGAGCCCCACAAGATATGTTCTTTGCATGCATATTTTCCAAGGTCGGAGAATCCACTAGTCTTGGTAAAGTCTGCATCAAAATTGAAGTTAACACTAAAAAACTAATATCGGAGAATGCCTCAACTAATAGAATTATGAACTTGACATGCATGATAGAGCCTTGGGTGACAGCAATTATGATCTATGATACAATCATAGTACACAGGTGACTCATATAATCTCATAATTATGTTTCGTTTTAATGACAAACCAAGTGGGGAATCTATGGGATGGCACTAATTATGGCATACCTCAGCTTGATCAGTACCAGTTCCCAGCTGCCCAAACTGATTCCCACCAAACGCATATACATCACCATCAGCAGATGTACAGACTGTATGCCACAGTCCTGCAGCGACTCCCTCTATTCGGATACCCAATAAGGAAGATACACAAGTCGGGCTTAGTTCATCTTCTTTTGTTCCTTGCCCACACTTGACCAAAACAAGACAAAATTAATATAGTATAACAAGCATCAGCATGCATCGACCAACAGTGACAAGAAAGGTAAATATTGTAAAGGAATAGAACAGATTATCCCTTGTTAGAGTGAACTTCATCTTCAACATCTACAATGCTTTTGTCCACCATATTCTACTTTACCTACATGTTGATCCTTAAGAATGGTTAACAGGTGATGATATCCAAGCAGTGTTGTAGATGAATATATTTCAACTGAGTAAAGTATAATTTAGTTTGATTCTTATGCACAGAAAATTCATGGAACTACATAATAAAGATTCCCAAAATCTCAGGCAAATCAGAGCTTAATTTTAATCAGACACATGTTGCACTTCACATTTTTCACAGTACCAAAGAAGTATTAGCTTGCAAAACAAACAACAGGATGTTGGTGACATGCAAAGTGAAGTAATTCTGAGTATGGGGTGGTCCTCATTATCAAAAGTCACCCTATTTCCTGATAAGATCTGAATGATAAAATGGCTGAAAAAGAAGCAAAAATAATTTCACATGAAAATAAATTGAACACCTAAGAGAGCTGACTAAGGGAAGGCGTAAGTGCAGTGGCTGACATCTCTCATATCAAGAAAACATATGCAGTATTCTTGTAAAATGAATTTTCTGTTAAGTAAAATTATTTCGCAGAAAGAAAAAGAACTTGCCAAAACGCAAAACACATCAATATACCAAACAAAAAACCCAATTTTCTTTTTCAAAATAGCATTTTTCCAGAAAGAAGTTCTCCTTATCTTTTTGCTTTCTGTTATTATTAAGCTTAAGTGTCTTTTATAAATACTTATCTAACCTTATATTATGCTCCCCTTTTATGTTGACTTCTACAAGAAATTTAGGATAAGACGTTAACTGAATCATTCATACATATACTTCCTAAGCATCCATTACCCTACACCTGCAATAATCAATTACAACTTACTCTTTCCAGGTGCCAAGCCTCCCCCCGTCATCTGGGCAAAGGGGGCAGACAACTGCAAGAATCAGAAATAAACCCTCTTCCCAGAAGAATTAAGCATAATGATGTAACATAGGGGAAAGACGGCCAATCTTATAAATTACAGACACCAAAGGACTAATCACTTTTTTCAGTTTAAAAATCTGTGTTTTATATAGCCCAGCAGATAAATTTTCTTTTAATCTTCGTTTTTTTGTTAGGCACCCAGGAGGTGAACTTCATGGTCTACTCCTAGAGGGATTTAGCACCAGATTGTGCCTTTTAATATTAGGACCCACGCGAGCAACTACAGGATGGTACACATCAGAAGGTTTCATTTGCAATGAATACTGACTAAAATTGCTGAAAAAGAAAAGCTCTGCGTGTGTAATCCTTTATAACATACCCACAACAACAATAGCCTTTGTCAGCTAGCCATACAAATAAATTGGGAATACGTTGGTGTCAGGATATAATTAAAAAACTCAGCAAGTTTCATTGCCCAATAGAATATGCATTTCCAGTTGAGCAAAATCTCTCAAAAATATCCCTACTTCACCTTAAATTACCTGTCCATAGAGTCCCCAACCAAAAGTAAGCAAAGCTCCAGCATCTGTCAGTTAAACAGATAGATATTGAAATATCAGTATATATAAAGTTAAACTAGATAAAAGAGAAGAGTTTTTGGAAACAAAATAAGCTACTAAACAAGTTGTTCAGTTTTCTATACTATAACCATTCAACTCTTAATCTAGTATCCAAAAAGACAACACCAGTTATAGATATTTTCACAAATTTATGGATCTTTTGTTAGGATATTGTTTCTCCTTCTTCTCGTCAAATCATACAATTCCTGATGTGATCATTCCATCTATTGCAAAACTTGTTTTCTCTTTCCAAACACCTTTAAGCACCAATCTTGATACCAGCTAGGTAAATTGCAACATTTTAAACAAAGCATATGGATATTCTCACTTAAAGTTCTCCTTAATAACTAAAATGCAGGCTGTCCAGTTGAGATACTGAATATGCCAACACACATGTACCTGTAATTACTGCACTGTGTCTTCCTCCACAAGCTATTCCCTTTACATAACTTCCAGGAACTCTAAAACTCTGTCCCTCTGAAACCATGCTTCCTCTAGCCAGTGTTGTAGATCTATCTTTACCATAAGAAGAGGAATCAATACAAGGAACAAGATGAGGAGAGGAAACCATACGTATTCTGGAACCCAAACCAAGCTGGCCTTCACCTCCATAGCCCCAACCCCACACCTGTCCTATATCTGAAACTCTCAGAAAATTAGAATCAAAGACAAGTCTTAGACTGCAAAAATGATGCTTCAACCAAAACATGACCACATTATACAATTATTTGGGGGGGTTGGGGGGGGGGGGGAGGGGAGAGTTATAACATACATTAAATCTTAGATTAAGGTTTAAAAATAGTCCATAACAATGTCCATACCTGACAATGCTAGGGTATGACGTCCACCAGCAGCAACACTAGATATCCTTATCCCTGGGTTGAGTGTGACAAGACAAGGCAATGCTGTCAGAGTATCATCATTTGATGACGAGCTTTCAGCTGTTTGCTTTGCTGAAGATAGTTTCCTTCGCTTTGTACTTTCTGCTCCACCGGTACCGGAGGCAGTACCTCCAGTAGATCTTGAACCTTGAGAACGAGGGCTCACTGTTGCAAAACAACTCTACATCAGTTACCAACCACTCCTTTCTTGAGGACGAGGGCTCACTGTCCCTCTCAGGGAGTGATCACTGGAGGCAGTACATCTAGGAGGGGAACGAGGGCTCATCATAATGTGGTAAAACTCTTTCTTTCGTTTGGGGTTGCAAAGATTCTATCCTATATCGTTGCAGTTACCCTCCTTCCCCACTACTTTCTTGGTAAACCTTGGCTAGCTTAGACCACTCCTAGGGAGGGACAGGTAGCTGTAGATAAATGGCCATTGTAAAGAGATCAAACATACCTTGCTCCGTCGACAATGAACTCTGCCTTCCTGCTACATCTATTTCAAGACTTACCCCTGTTGATGGTTCACCAAATACCTTCCCGGAGGGAATACATTCTTTCCATCCCCATGTGTAAACTTCTCCACAATCTGCACAAAAGAACAGCATAACATACTTGTAAGGTGACACCAGGAATAGAACTTCGCTTAATGGACACACTCTTTCCCAATTGGAAGATATTTGTTGAATCCATTTTGGATTCATTGCATGTTGAACTGAAGTATTGGATACACACACGTGAAAGTCTTCCAGGAAGACAAAACTAGAGGTTCTATTTTAGTTTAGGGCTTCTCCTTTCAGTCTCATCATATTGTATTTTTCTTCTTCTTCTTCTTCTTTCTTGCTGGCAGGCAAGATAAGGAAATCAACCTTACCTGTTAAAGCAACACAATGAGCCCATCCAGCTGTAGCTTTTACGATAGAGGCTTCAGTTGGAAGAGGGAAAGGCTCTGGAGTTTCCTTTATAATTAAACTAGAAAAATTAGTTGGCTGACAAATAAACGAGAGAGAGAGAGATCAGGAGATCATTCTATATAGTTATGCATTACCCCGTGCTTGCCTGACGTCACATAGCTTTGGCCTAGATCATCTGTTGAGCCCCATGTGATGAGCTTTCCTGACTCTGATTAAGAAAGAACATGTGAGAAATGATGAATCCTTTTATGTAAATAAAATGGTACAGGAAAAGGAGCATAGAGGGATAGAAAAATATGCACATGAGTACATACATGACATAACTAACTTGAAAAGAAAAACAAGTTTTCTTTTTTTTTTTTAAAAAGCGTGGCCTTAACTCCAAATTATGTAGAACAATATGAATACAAAAAGAACAACAGTGCATTCCATGGGAGTGAGGGGCAGGAGATTTATAACAATAAGTAAAACTAATGTGAAACAGCAGTGAAAGCCTCACAAACTGCAAAGAACCTCTTAAATTCGTCTTCTTAGACTTGACCAACCTAACAAAATAATGAGGAACAAATAAAACTTGGGGTAAAGCGATTAAAGCTCAAAAGCAATAAATTATTTTATCAAATTAAAAAATATACTGTTTGGTAGTTTGCTTAAGAAAAAAAAAAGAAGCTTTGAAGCCAAGAAAACTGGAAGACCAAAAACAGGGACTCTACTGAGAATAACATCAGTATCAGCTCAAGCTACTGAACTAAGTTGAGTTTCCATTAAGATGGAAATGAAACAGAGAATGCAAATTTCAAAGTTCTCAATTCAAGCTTCTCATCTCGATCACATTTTCATTTATGGGAAGAATAAAACAGAGGCAAATGTGCTGGAGAAGCATTTCCTTCCATCAACTCAGCTTAAAAATACAATTTTCCCCCCAAACTGCTTGATTCTCAAATTCAAACCAATTTTTGGAAGAAAATACAAAGCTCGTGATTCATAAAACCAAAATAAAATAAAACAAAATCAAAATGAGCAACACAAAAAAATAAGAAAAATTGGAAAAAGGTTAAGGCACCAGAGATAGCCATGGCGAATCCACAGCCACCACCGCAAACGTCCTTCCAGGAATAACCAGACGCCGGAAAACCAACGGCGACCGGCGACAACAGCGGCGTCCCCTGCGGCAGAGCCCCGGGAAGGTAACCCCACATATAGAGGACCCTGTGCAATGCCGCCACAGCCTCAGCTCCTCCTTCGCTTCCCTCGCCATTCATGGCGATTTCCAGAGGAAAAAAACGGAACCGGAAAACTCAAATTCGCAGTGTAAAAAGGTCAACACTCTTTCCCTTAGATTTTCCTTTTTTTATTTTCTGGCAGGTTCTTCTGTTTGGAGAGAGAAAGAGAAAGAGAGTGTTTGAGTTTTGGAATAGTGAAGAATTTTACGGAAAGTGGCGTAATATAAGGAGCGTGATTAATTCTCACGCTATATTATAATCACTTAAATTATTATTTAATATGAATAATATAATAAAAGTTATTAATTTTTATAATTTATTACAAATATGTAAATTATTATTTAATATATATAATATAATAAAAATTATTATAAAATTATATTAAATTTTAATAATATTTTCATATATATTAAATAATAATTTAAATACTTAAAAAATATCATAAATGATATCTGGTTAAGAATTTCTTAACCAGCGTGTCAGTTTTGAAGGAATGAGGGTGCCACGTCGGATGCTACGTGGTGGCTTCTACACGTGGCTTCATGCTGGCCGCTAGTTGCCTCACCCATTTCTGGCCACGAGTTTGCTCGAAGTTTCTGGAAAGTCCTGTGCATTTAGAGCTACCGTGTTAGCTCCGTTCTACGCCACGTGTTTGTTGTAGACGGAAACTCCAATCATTATGTTTTGCCACGTGTCACTTGGTAGACCCAGGACAAATTAGTGATGGTGACACCAAATAAATTATGTATACTAACTAAAAATTACACCTTAAGACTTAAGAAATTTTTATTTAAACACTTATTATATTTTGATATATTAACTTCTCACATATTAAATAAAAATAGTTTATAAAATTAAAAAATATATATATTCACATCTAATTAATTTTTATGAAATGAATAAACAAATTTTAAACATCTTAATTTATAAGTATTACTTTTGTTCATATTTATTTTTATTTTAAGATGGATTTTTTAAATATTTATTATTTAATAAACTTTTAAATGATTCTTAATAAATATTTAATAACTAACTCTAAATATGATATTTATAAAAATACTAAAACAATTGTCATAATTAATTAACAATGTGTTGATACTTTACTAACTTAATATTTTAAAATTATGTAGATCATATTTATAAAAAAAAATTATATGTGACGTGGTTGATTTTGCGCCTCAAATAAAAGCATATAGCTTAGAATTTAATCGCAAAACCTAAAAAGTAAAAACTCTTCATTATATAACACTGAAATATTTTAGCAGTTACACCAAGGCAAGGCACATGATAAATCAAGTCAATCCTAAACATGAAAAAACCAAAACCCTTATTTAAGTTATTCTCATGATCATATAAATTGATTCTCATCATACAAATTTGAGTACATTTCACCCTCTAATGACTAAAGTTTCTGCTGTTTAATTCAACTTCAAATCAATAAATCTTACAATTTACCATTCAAGTTCTCTATAAATATACACGACATCTGCTTGAATATTCTTACGCCCTACACGTAATCATTTTGAGTCTACAACACATAGTCATTACCTAGAAGCAGTGCGAATTTGTCTTCCGAAGTGAATAGAACATACCAATTTTTTTTTTCTTCTTGTCCTTTTCACCTTATAAGCATATAGCCATATAGAACTACTTTTAGCATATGCCCTTACTAACTTTCTCTTTTCTCCCCACTTCCCTCTTTTCTCAGTTCTCCTCCATGACCAATTAATTGACTTGTAGTCTTGTATGTGTAGTGCCAGTGGTGACCACAGTTTTCAAAATCTGTTGCAAGGGCAAACCGAAAATGAATCTCTTATTTATTTGGGAGGGACTTCAAAACTTTCAAAGATTTTGTGACAGATACGTTAAGATTTTTGCAGCACACCAACAGTTTCGTTCACTTCACTTCGAGAATAAGGTCCAAGTTCTTGCTAAGGTGTGTCAATCATTATCAATGAAGCTGCCATATATGTACACACGAATACAAACACAAGCATTAATTCTACGTGACAGTTTTTGCGGTTCGTTGCTCAATTTCCCTCCAGCCACAAATAAGATTTAGTTACATAACCATTTAAGTCATTGTTAAAGGTATTAATCACCAATCACAACCACAACCACAACCACATATAAGATTTTGTTACATAACGAATCATGAAGCTGCTGTTTTATGTGGTTTCTTGCCATTTTTCTGAAATGAATAGTTTTCAAGCTCACATGAAGTAATATTAACGATCATATTTTTCATATAAGTATTACTTCATGTCTGATAAACAAATTGATTATTAAATGAATTAAACCTCAATTATGATATATGTATGATTTTACATTAAAAATGTAAACATGTTAACAAAAACTTAGTTTATTGAAGAATTTAAATATCAAATTAAGTCTTGATCAATAATAAAGTATACATTAATCAAAATAGTTTTGCAAAAGAGAGAATCTAAAATCATGAGACTTGTGAATAACTAGATCATATATAACTTATTTTATATTTACTAGCATATTGAGTGTCCCTACATTCCTGTGAATAACTAGATCATGAGACTTGTGAAGTTTTTTTTTTTTAAGTATCCTCACACTCATTGAGTATGGACTAATTTCTTTGAGCATAGAGTGATATGATTAAATTTTTTCTACAAGTGACTTCTACAAGACTTGAATCTTTGTCTTTTTTTTTTTTACTAGATAAAATTCTTTGTCTTTCCTAAAAAAATGCAAACACGTAAGTTATAACTATATAATGAAAAACTAATGAATATTTAATGACAGATACACCTAAAGAGTACAATGTTAAGTAATTAATTAATTTCTCTTCACCTATGGGCGTAGTTATTAAACATAAAAATGACTAGACAAAATATAAACCAATAAATAAAAATAAAATTTGACTCTAATTTTTAATTTTAACTATCTCTAATCTTATTTAATTTTTTTATATATCTATTAACTCAATTAAATACAGTTAAAAGTAATAAATAAATAAAAATTAAATAAAATTAGAGATAGTGTTAGACTTCTTTTTTCCCCTGCTAGTTAATTTCTCTTCACCTGTACATAGGTGTAGTTATTAAACATATAAATGACCAGACAAAATATGAACCGATAAATAAATGGACATTTTTTTTCCTGCTAGTGCAATAAATAAATGGACCCAATCCGATAAATTTTTAGGTAGATATGGACCATTATTATTTAGATATTTAAATTATTATTTAATATGTAAAAAATATTATTAATAATTAATCCGATTCTATAATAAACTATTTTATATATATTAAATAATAATTTAAATATCTCTAATGAAGTATCCAATTAAAATTTACTTACAAAGATTATACGAGTTCCCTTTCTCTTGTGATCTGAGAAGAACAAAAAAGAGTTGTAAGCTTTCGTTATGCCACCGTCAACCATTGACCAATGCAAAAGGTTGCATAGTGGCTTAACAGGTATAGTGTTTCTTTTTTTTTTTAATTGAAAGGTATAGTTTGTACTTTCACTACCAAACAAAATAATTGTTCTTGTTTTTTAAGAAAAAGATATTCTTATACTCTTTAAAAAAATATATCATTATTTATATTATTTTTAATAAATGTAATTAAATGAAAAAATAATAATAATAATATATATATAATAAATAATATTAAATAAAATATAAAAATATATATATATATTATTTGATATAAGAATATAATAATTAATTTTTTAAACACAAGAATTGCTTTATTAAGAACTAAGCTTTATGATATGCTTTTCCAAAAAAGAATAAAAAACTTGTAAAATGCGTTCTCTTTTTAACCCAAAATTCTTAGAATGGTTATAGTCGCAATGATAAAAACTATTTTTTTTCCTTTTCGTCATAAACAACGAATTATTTAACTAGGACACTAGTAATTTCATGTAAAATAAAAAATAAGAGGCTAAAATATAAAAAAAAAATCTTTTAATTCAAAACTTAACAACTTGATTAAAATCATCTCAAACACATTCTGCCTAAAATAAGTAATATCAAATATTTAAATTAAATAATTATATTGAATTATATTTGAAAATGAGACATAACAATGAAATATAGTTTGATAGATTGCGCTAGAATAGGGTTATTGGCTAGTTTTTTTTCCCGTATATATAATATTTACACTATATTATTACATTAGAAGTGCCATACCTGAGTGAGCTCGTTGTCAAAAACTAATTTATTTTACTGTCATAAGATGATGTTATCCTAATTTTAAGGAAAATGGAAAGACTTTTTTTTTTTGTCTTATAAACAAATGGAAAGAATTTAAGGGGGTGTTTGTTTTATATTAAAGCAATTATCCAACAACTTTTTTTTAACAAAAAAATTGTTAGACATCAAGCCTATTTCGTAAACTCAAAGAAAAAAAATAACAGTTTTTTTAAGAAAAAAACTATTAGACATCAAGTTAAAATTTGGATATTATATAGAAAAATTGTTAGGATTATTTTAACAGTGATATATAAATATTATTTTATTTTTCAATTAAATAATTTTTTTAATTATTATATATATTTTTGATAATTTAATACATAAAAATAAATTTTTTTATATTATTCAAATAAACAAAATAATTTAAAATTATTTTTAATTAATATATCTAAAAATAAATTTTTTTTCTTATAATCAATCATAAAAAAAATTTATATAATAATTAATTATTAAAATAATTTAACTTTTACAACTATTTCAAACACAAGTTTTAAAATTTGTGGGTGAATAGAAAGCAACTGAAGAGGCCAGCATATGGACTCTAACAACTTTCCGTAGTCAGGACTCAAGCCCATAGGCCCAGCTCAATCAAAACTCATGTAGACACGCAGCCTCGTAGGACTACCACTTCTAGTAGCCACTAATTTTGGTGGCATAATTCCAATTTTTCATTTTTCAATATTTGGGCCTCAGGCAAGCCACCTCTATTAGAAAACACAGTGACCCAAAAATAGTCCAATTTGGGCCCGCTATAGACCCACTTGTCAAAATCACGAATGGGCCACCCATGATCACGTATCTCTCAAAGCTCCACCGCCAATAATCGTACGATTTGGATAACGGAGCCTGTGGTCAAGAATGGGTTGCTAATAATTTCCTGTGGTCGGACCCATGATAAGGCCATGTGTAACTGCTTCGGCGTCGTTTATCAAGTACAGGTTCCGTGAAGTCGCAGGCAATCATGGCCCCTTACATGTGCTCAAGTGATTTAACGCTTGAGTTTTGATTGTTGGGCGTCTGATTGAGGATGTGTTTTGTTTCTTGTACCATTAGTAGCATGGTGATGGTGAAGTATCAGATCGTGGCCCATTCAGTTTGAACCGTTGGATGTTTTTCTCATCAATCATTAGATGGGGTCAGTGAGTTTTAGGATAAGAGATCGTGTGGTTCAGGAAGAGGTGTGGACACATGGTTGGGTATAGTGACGTAACACGGGGTTGTTCATGATATGATATGGATTATACATTTAACAATGAAATGTACGTATCTTTTTTCTTTCACTATCGTTTTACCCTGATGTATAAATAATTAATATTTAGTATATATTATATGATAAATTGGATTAATAATCAATTAATCCCTTATTAGTTTCATTCACCACATAATAAACGTTATTTAGTTATTTATATGTTAGTTACTGATATAAAATAGTGTGAAAAAATGATATACAACTGTTATTTTTCTTATATATTTTTACCTTGCATTCTAGAGATTAATAAGTGATAATCACTTAATATAAAATATAAATATATATGTATATATAAACAAAATTATTATTCATGTATTTATATTTTATCAAGATTAAAATGGGTTGATTGCATTTTACTTTTCAAAATGTATACGATTTTGATTTTAATGGTATCATTAATGGGTGTCAAGTATTGTTTGAGAAAGACTTTATTATATTTACATGACGCTTGTACATATATCATTTATTTATGTGCAACATGACAAAAACATATCTAATTATAAGTCTAATTCATTCCACATATATTAATAAAATGATAATGCATAAGGTTTTGTTTGGTATGGTAGATGGAGAAAAAAAAAAGACATAATAAAAATGAAAGTAAAGGAGGGAAAGAGAAAAGTAGAGAAATTATTATTCTTCTTATTTGGTACCATTCAATGAGAAAGAAGTGATAATTTTCTTCATTTATTTGGTTTTATAAAAGAAAAAAAAAGAAATGTATGATGGATGGAGAAAAAGAAGAAGAGACATAATAAAAAAGAAAGTAAAGGAGGGAAAGAGAAAAGTAGAGAAATTATTATTCTTCTTATTTGATATTATCCAATGGGAAAGAAGTGATAATTCTCTTCATTTATTTGGTTTTGTAAAAGAAAAAAAAAATAGAAATGTATGTAGGGTGATCCCCTCTTGCTTAGGGGCTAATTAAGTAACCTCGTGTAAGAAAGTGACTTGTTGCAAGAAAAATATTAGTTTTACATCTCTTTTTAGGAATATAATATTATTCACATTTTTTTAAAATATTGTGATTAGTGAAAAAAATTATAAAAAAATATAATATTAATAGTATTGAGAGGAATATCAAAAATAATTTTTAAAAAATATTGCAAGTACCCTGAAATAATTCTCTTGATTGGGCCTCTACCTATCCTTGGAGATCTTAATAGGGATAAAAAAAAACATGTAAATATATATATTCCCAAAAATTACTTCTGTTCTCGGATGAAAAATAAAGATAGGACGATAGAAATGTATCCCTCCAAATTCTTTGCTTTCCATTGGTTTAAATACTATCAAACAATGGATGAATGGATCCCTGAATTTTACCAATTATAGCCTATGTGTAAAATAATAATAATAATATCAACTATCAAGTTATCTTAAATTACATTGAGCTCTTTTTTTTTTTTCATTACATTGATTAAAATTCCCATTAAATATTATAAGCATCTTTGGATTGGGTTTGGGCCCTATGCCATCATGTAGCCGCCCTTTAAGAGAAACTTGTTATCCTATTTCTTGTGACAATGACCTAAGCATCTTACTAAGGTCAAGGTGTAATTTGAAAGCATAAAAATTAGGCCTAAAGTTTAGAGTAAATTGACCCTCCATCGTTGGTCAAGTGATCACGTGCTTCCTTATGAAGTTCCCTACCAGTTCTTGAGTGCCCATAAGTGGATGGGCCAACACCCACAACAAATACAAAATAAGAAAAAAATAAAGTCTCAATAATTAACTTGTTATTATTACAATATTGATCAATTTTATCTTTCTTCACATTTATATAATTTAAATACAAATAATATTACATGAATGGCTTTTTATCAATACAAAAACTCATTATTTATTTTTTGCCAAAAAGTTCATTATTATTTTTAATCATTAAATTAATTTGATTTACATAAACACAATACATTTTTTTAATATAAATCTATATACAATCCAATAGCTATACATGCTAGTAACTTTTTAGTTGTATGTGAATTTATGATAAAAAATTAATGTTAATTTTATATAAATATAAAGATAAATTTTTAAAAAAGTGTAAAAAAACTCTAAAGAATTTGTTTTGTAATTAATGAACATGTGATGTGTAAGTAAATATATGATTATAGATTCGAATCTTTTCTATGTTATTGATTACCAAACACAATAATGTTATATCTACATTCAAATACATACATCTATCCTTTATACCTATTACTTTTAGAAAAAAATTTAAACCAACATTATTGCTTTTCACTTTTTCTCACTTTTTTTTTTATCTTAAAAAAGTAGGTGTAAGATGAGGTGTTTGAGTTATGCGAAACTTTCTAGCATTGTATAACAGCTTCATTTTTATTTTTATTTTTGTATTCTTTCTTCTTTTTGGAGAGGTAAGAAAGGCTATGTTAATTTTTTTGGTAAGTCATTGCATGCTTCTTCTATTTAATGACCCAATAATCTTTACTTCATAACTTGGACTATGATCGTTTGCTGCAATTGGTGCATACTGCTGACAAAGGCCTTTGGTCACATATTTGACTATTTGTAATGCGATGCCCTTCATGATCACATATATACTTTTCTTCTTTTGTTGCTCTTAATTTCTCAAACACACACTTGCACACGGGCACACATGATATGAAGCACCGAAGTCACTAACTTAATGCGTGACAGAAGGTACACCAACCCATTCATGTGATACCCCTCATGCCAACAGAGCCTGGCATCAACTTATTAACAACACTCCAAATATATATTATCTCTCCCTCAAAGCATTGAATATTGAAGAGTTTGCAGAACATAATTAAGCAGCAACTTCAAACTGTGTCTAAGCATAGCTAATATTTAGAAAGAGAGAGATGGAAAGTCCCAAAAAGAATAGCGTTAGCTTCTTTCAGATGCCCCTTCACTACCCAAGATACACCCAGAAAGACTACCAGGACATGCCTGAGTGGAAGCTCGACCGGCTCCTCAAGGAATATGGGTTGCCTACACATGGTGATTTGGCCTACAAAAGAGAGTTTGCTATGGGTGCTTTTCTTTGGCCTAAGTTCCCTCTCGACTCGAAGTCTTGAGCCTTACTTCAGAATGCAATAAGATGTTTGAATGTTTATACAGAAACAATAAATTAATGTAGTTTATAAATACTACTTTATTGAATGAATGTAAAATGTTGCGTAGGAGTTTTGGATAAGTTCAATAAGTATATTTTCTCACAACCCCCACCTTATGCGCATGCTTTGTTTTTAACTCTTATTTTTTTTTTCTTCTTTTAATTACTTTTCATATGTATTTGAATTATATTTTGCAAACTTAGTTTTAATTAAAAATGAGTTTCCAGTGAAGTGATTTATGTTTAAATACTTTTATTTTAAAAGTGGGTTTAAGAGTATTGAATTTTGGTCATAAGTGTCTCTAACTCAACCTAAAGGTAAACTACTTTCACTTTCACTCAAACCATGATCTTGTGACCAAAATCCCGTTAGACATGTCCCAACTGAAATTTTCTCAAAGATGTTGGTTTTGAAGATGAAACTCAGTTTGCACCCTGAAAAGCAGCCAAAATGAGATTACAACTGACGTAAAGAAATCTTAGTATTCAGCTAACTATCCATTTTCTTAACTTGCAACATTCCCTAGAACAAATGGAAGTAATTAGAGTTGATTATTAGTTGAAAGAAGCACCTTGAAGATAAAGGGCTCAATATCCTCTACCACTACTTATCTATGCTAGGATCCCCAACAAGTGCAAAAAATTGGGCCCAAAACACAGGAGATCGAGCAGCAAGTATCAACTTATGAGTTTGAATCTTTCATTCTTGACCTTGAAAGCTATGTCACAACCAAATTCAAAATCTAACAAGTCCTTAAATTCTTGAGCCATGTCTGAATGCGGTACACTAACACTATTTAGATCCCTCAAAACGAGTTTTGACAACACCAACAGTGCAATGCATGAAATTATGATCCCAACCATAGTTACCAGTTTTTGCAATACTCTGACACCGGTCGGTGGTACGGGTATGTGATTTGTCACTTAATGAAATTATGGTCTCAAGACCTTTTTTTATACTTCTTGATTTACCAGTTTGGTTCGCGCGAATTGATCGCACAGTTATTGAGCATATGTTCCCAACTAAGCTCCATTAAATACTGTTCTAATACTAATACCAACATCGTACCTAAATAAAGGTGTATCAAATCATAAAGTTAGTTACATCAAAGACAATTCATAATTGTTAAAATTACCCTTACCACAATAAACTAATCAAATCAGACCAATTCTTATAAAGTACACATAAATTTATGTTCATATTTATTCCCTCAACTCAAAAAGCATTGAATCAACACTCTTCTTTATGACAACTAAATTTAGAGACAGTGCATTACATCCTTCACAGACATACTCTCACTCAAACCCCTTATCGGGTAGCACTCAATATTCAAGCCCCTAAAACCCACATTCCCACAAGAATACACTCTTAAACAACGCAAAGCATCCTCTGAAGTCTGAAATAGTGACTAGTTTTTTAAGTGATTACGATAGGAGATTTCAATAAATGCTTTTGAATTCCCTAATGCAAAGCCAGATGAAGTGTTTGACACTAGGAAGGGTATCACATTTTCAATTTCCATAGCCACTGTGCCATTTAGCATGATCATCCCCAAAAGTGAGATCCTTAGCTATTAGGGAAGCAGATTTGGCGAATGAATTACGTAGTGAAACTCAAAGAAAGAAAGAGAAAAAAAAAAGCCTAAATTATCTTATGCAGTTTGGATTTGAACTTATGGACAGAATGAATTAGTTCAACAACAAATTAGGAAGATAAAAGGAAACAATAGCAAGATTTTAGTTCCCAACAATTTCAACCTGCATAATATCATCAGTCGACTTTGAATTCAGATACCGAACATTGAGAGTCAGTCAGGGTTCCAACTTCTAATTAGAGGTTATTACCAGCCCATGAGTCCAGCCAAAATGAGGTTTAAGAACGCAGAACCATTAGCGACCACCCATTTCTTGCCTTGCAAAAGGATCTCTTTTCTGAAGATAGACAGTCTAATTCAGCAATTTTTCCTGTTAAAAACTTAAAATAGTTGTTTGAGAGAATTATTTTGCCCCAAAACACTCTTCAATCTTCCCCAAATCCACCCGCGTCGCCGCTTTTCACTGCCAAGTCTTCTTCCAACAGCACCGCAAGAAAATCAGATGTCCAGGCGTCCAGGGCGCGGTGGTACGGCTTGGATCTCCAGGCATCCAAGGCGAGGTCCTCCAAGCAGAGTTCGTGACTCACGGTGACCCATCTCGACGCCGTCAAGCTCCCCCACTCTGCTACCTCTCACAACAATAGCAGGAAGAAGAATAGAAGATGAAGGACTAAAATGAAAAAATAAAAGAATAAGAACTAAAATGTAAATAAAAAATAGATTTTTTTATAAAATTTTACCCTATGTTTGGATATTTTTTCATTAACGAAATGGAACGGAATAGATAGGAATGGAATGGAAAGGAAAGGAATGGAATGGAATATAGTTTCTATTCTCTTTATTTGGAAAAATTAGCAACGGAATTATAAAAGCATTTGAGGGGAAGAGGGAAATAATTAAATGTGCATTTTAACACTATGTTTGGATGATAGCGGAAAGGAATGGAGGAGAAATAATAGTTTTAAAATGCATTGGGCAACGGAACTAACAATGGGAAATCATTCACATCTTCCCTCAAAAACTTTTTGTTCCCCCCAAAATTGAGAGGGAATGGGAGAAATACATGATAATTAAGTTAGGTAATGAAAAAAACATCCAAACATAGGGTAAAACTCTTAAACAAGGGAAGTTATTTCCGTTCCTCCCATTCCCTTTCCGTTCCCCTCATTACCTATCATCCAAACATAGTGTTAAAATCTGGCATACCATAGCAAGTAATTTTAAGCTTAAAAGATCCATATGATAAATGTCACTTATATTTAACTTTTCATTAAATTAACACAATTTTTAAGATTTAACTTATACGTGGTTTATTCTCTATGTTTTTTATCTCTCATATTATTAATACACTCATCTAAAACAAAATTTAATATTTAATATTTAATCTTTTTCAAAATTAAAACCTGCCCACTTACTATATTTATTTTCATTTTTTTGAAATTTTTCATTCAACTCAATTTTATCTTGTTTTATTTGATTTTTTTTTTCAAAATCAAAACCTGCTCCACGTTATTTTTCCATTTCTCAAATTTTTTTAGTAAATTTTTTCTACTCAATTTTATTTTATTTTCTTAATGATTTTTCCTTTTCAATTTTAACCTTCTTTCTATCATATGTGATCTTGTTTAACCACTAGCATTAACACTTCAATTTTAACATACTTGGGGCAAACTTTAATTTTATTGTATTAAATTTTATTTTATTTTATTTAAAAAAATTAGTTTTAACCTTTTTTACTGTGATCTTTATAAGCACGAGCACCTTTTAATTTTGTCATATCATTTAATAAATTTGATATTTTATATAAATTTTAATTTATTAAATAATAAAATAATATATTATTAAAATATTAGAATAATTTTTCTTTACACTTACACGTCAAAATTAAACTCATACAATTACTTTATAAATTTAAAATAAGTGTGAAAAATTAAATTTACTTTATTAGAACTTACCATGACATAGTAACTCCTAATACATTGAGAACATAAAAAAATGTTAATAGTGTTAAATATAATTCTTTTTCAAAATATATTCCTTATAAAATGTATAACGTAATCACCACCAATACATTAACAATATGTTATTTTCCACCATTTCTTGTTATATTATTCAGATAATAGTGTTAAAATTACATAAATTTAAGTAAAATTTAATATTTCAATCATTATAATATTATTAAACAAATAAGTTTTAATATACCGTAAACAATCGAAATAACATAAATAAACATTAAAAAAAATTAAAACGATTTCTCATGAAAAATATTAAATTTTTCTATAATATGATTGTAAGTTCTGAGAAAGTAAATTCAATTTTCTCAATTATTTTCAATTTATAATATAATTGTGTTACGTCTTTTGACATGTTTCAAAAATCCACATAAAGTAGCTTGTGACAAAGTAGATAAGCAATCTCATCATTTTTTCGTTGTTTTGAATTTTAGCAAAATGAATGCTTTTAAGAAATTTTAGAAAAAAAAAAGGATGGTACCAGTGATTAGTGAGAAGCACAGTAGTGTACATGTTGACAACAAAATTTGAGAGCTGCTATTGCTTAAAAAATCATATATGGTAGAAAGAAGGTTAAAATTGAAAAGGAAAAAAATAGTAAAATAAAATTGAGTAAAATGAGGAGAAATTCAGTGGAACTTGTTTTGATTTTGGAAAATAAAATAAATTAAATAACGTGGAGCATGTTTTGATATTTGAAAAAATTAAAATATAAAATAAAATAGAGTTGAATGAAAAAATTGAGAAAAATGAGGAGAAATATCGTGAGTGGACAGCCATCAATTTTGGATAAGATTAAACATTATTATTTTTTTACATATTGAGTATTTATAATTTGTGAGAGAGAAAAAAAAAAAAAAAAGCCACATTTAAATCAAGCCTTAAACATTATGTGAATTTAATTAAGGGTTTTGTTAATAAGTATACTTATTAAAAAAATTAAAATATAAATTTTTTAAAGAAAATAAGATATTTAAAGTATTAAAAATTAAAAATTTATTTATCTTATTTTCATAAAAAAAAATATTTTGAATTTTGTTAACAACTACTCTAATCTTATTAAATTACATCACATGATATCAATAGCCAAAAAAATTTTCCTCTGATGAAGCTGCGAATCACATGTCCAATGGACTGAAGAATATGCAAATGCTAACCTTAGTGGAATTTAGTAGGAACACGTATACAATAAGAATAACTATTATAGTATTTTTTTAATATTAAAAAAAAAAATATTATACACTTCTATTAGAGTGTATGAATTATTGATGAATTATTTTTTTTAAGAATATCAATTTTAATAAAAAATAAAAAATATAATAAAAAAATTAAAAAATATAAAAAAATATATACATTATTAATAATAAAAATATCCTAACTGATTATAGTAAGATAATCAATCCACTAAATGTATAGTTTATAGATTTCTGAATAACATATATTATCTTTAATTTTTTACTTTAGTATATTTTCATTTTAAAATGAAAATAAGGAAAAAAGAAAAAAAACAAAACTTGTGTGTTGAGATTGTGAGAAGAGTATAGTTCAATAAATGATACGAAAATGAAGGCAGAGTTTGTAACTTTGTATACAAGGAAACTCCATTTCAGCGGCACACACTGACACTCTCTTACAAGCTTCTTCATTTTCATCTTCATCTTCATCTTCATTCAACCCCATAACTCAGAGAAGAAAGCATCAATTTTGACTTGCACCCTCCATTCGCGTATCCCGGAATTGAAGCATGAAAGCCTCCATCAATGCTGATTTTCTCAAAACACCCCTCATCCTCAAGATCACCGCTTTCTTCGTCATCGCCGTCACTTTCTTCTACTTGGGCAAGCACTGGTCCGAATCCGACGGTTACCAACAGCTCATCTTCTTCACCACCACCACTACCACCACCACCGCCACCACAATCCCAACCCCTGAGGTCTCCACATCCCCCAATTTCAATGAATCCTTTAATGCGTCTACCCTAATCGATCGCACAAAAACCCTAGAACCGCTGCCACTGCCAGCGCCACCGCCAAAATATTCGATAAAGAAATTCGGGATCGTGAACGAGAACGGCACGATGTCAGAGGATTTCGAGGTTGGGAACTTTGATTCGGGAATGGTGGATGATTGGGTCAACGAGACACGAGTTGAAAATTCTGCTGCGTCTCCCAAATTCGCGATCAAGAAGTTTGGGTTGTGCCCGCGCGGCATGAGCGAGTATATACCGTGTTTGGATAATGCAGAGGCGATTCGGAAGCTTGAGTCGACGGAGAGAGGGGAAAGGTTCGAGAGGCATTGTCCTCTGGAGGTGAAGGGGTTGAATTGCTTGGTTCCCCCGCCTAAAGGGTACCGTGCTCCCATTCCGTGGCCAAGAAGCCGCGGCGAGGTACTATAAATGCTGCATCATTCGACATTGTTGCTGTTTCGTTGGTGAAAAGAATCAATGCATAAATTAGAAACATTCCCTTTGTTCTGTTGTGTTGGAGTTCAGTTTATACAAATGCTTGTTGTCATCATTTTCAGTTAAGACTTAGGAGGATTTTGTTTTTTCATAAATGAATTGGTTGAGGGTTTTAAATTGTAGTTTTGGAGTCCTCTACAACCTCAATTGTGGCTGCATCAGCCTCGTTTTCCTATAATCGTCTGCAATTTTGTTAGAGTACATCTAATCACACACACATACACTTATCACCTCACCATCTAATTACAGTAGGTCCCACACTCTAATTCTGCCATATACCTCAGATGTGAGGTAATGTGTTTCTTAGGAATGTGTAAGTAGCATTTTTCTTTGTTATTGCAGCGTAACTGCAACTACAATTTAGAAACATGATTATTATGATTCTTAATTCAAGGTTATACTTTTTTCTTGTAGGTGTGGTACAGTAATGTTCCTCACACTCGTCTTGTTGAAGATAAAGGGGGTCAAAACTGGATTTCCAGAGACAAGGATAAGTTTAAATTTCCAGGGGGTGGTACCCAATTTATACATGGAGCAGATCAATACTTGGACCATATTTCTAAGGTTATTATCTACTTTGGTCTTTGGTTTCACTTTTGAAGGCAGTGTAGGTGCATCTTCTACATTCTGATGTTATACATCTACATTTTGTAGATGGCTCCTGAAATTACATTTGGTCAGCATATAAGAGTTGCTCTTGATGTTGGCTGCGGCGTAGCTAGTTTTGGTGCATACTTATTGTCACGAAATGTCATCACCATGTCTGTTGCTCCCAAGGATGTTCATGAGAATCAGATCCAATTTTCTCTTGAGCGTGGTGTACCAGCAATGGTGGCTGCATTTGCAACTAGACGTTTATTATATCCGAGTCAAGCTTTTGACTTGATACATTGTTCGCGCTGTAGAATTAATTGGACTCGAGATGGTAATTAGAAAAAAGATCTTGTAGTCTCTTTTTTTATTATTGGAATCTCTCTTCTTGGATCCTGATTTCATCCCCATGAGATGTCTTATTATTGGGAAAACTAATAAGTGTAGATGCAGATTCAATGTCAATTCTAACCTGATATCATGCTTGGCTTATTAGTAGGAAAGGAAAATAAAGGGGGAGCAGGGCTTATTTCTGATTGCTAGAAATCTTATCAACAGAATACTGTTATTGAAAAACTAAAGGAGAGCTATTTCAATATGCCCCTCCCACAGTCCCCCCTTTGTGTTAGTTGCTCACTTTGAATTTCTTCTAACACCTTCTCTTTTTCACTTGTGATGAAGATGGTATTTTGCTGCTTGAAGTTAATAGGATGCTAAGGGCAGGAGGGTACTTTGTCTGGGCTGCCCAACCAGTTTATAAGCATGAGGAAGTTCTAGAAGAACAATGGGAAGGTATCATTGAAATTGATTTCTATTTAGATCAAATGTATTGAAGTTTTTCAGCTATAAATTTATATTATAAAGGGCTTGCTCAATTTTGTACCTTTGTATTAATATTATTTTCTGACATGATGTATCTACCGAAGTGTTTATTAATTATTACCATGTTTCCTTCAGTGTCTCAGGATGACAGGCAGAAATAACATGTAATCTTTAAATGGTCAAACCTTTGACTTAGATCCTCTCTCAATGATTCATTCATTGCACGTTTTGAACTTTTGCACATTCCTGTCTAATGTTTCTTTATAAGTCTTTTATTATTGTCTTTCATGTATGCTATGACTTAAAAGATGCTTGAGGAAAAGCATCTGAAAATGTGGTGGTGTTAAATACCTGCTTATCTGCTCCCGTTTTCATTCTTAGACAGTTACTTCTGCTATTTGTGTAGAACATACTTGAATATGTAGTATTTATTAGGGTTGGTCTAACTCTGTACTGGGGTTTTGTTATCTTCAGAGATGCTTAATCTTACTACTCGTCTATGCTGGAAGTTTTTGAAAAAAGATGGGTATGTTGCGATATGGCAGAAACCTTCCAACAATAGCTGCTATCTAAACCGTGAGGCAGGAACTAAACCTCCACTGTGTGACCCAAGTGACGATCCAGACAATATTTGGTATTGTGCTCTTGCCTTCCTGATCTACTGATGATTATATGACATTTTCTTCCAATTGTATGATTATTGCCACAAACAATATGTAAATTTACTGTCATCATCTTAGTAAATTATTTTTTAGTAATTGATGATGAGTTATATCATTTTTAGTAATTGAACAATTTGGGCCAAGCTTCATGATAGCTTTTCATGCATCATAGTGTTTTATTAAAATTTACAGGCCCGTCATTGGTGATTTCATTATTTGCTTGATTAATTTAGGTATGTTAATCTAAAAGCATGCATCTCTCAATTGCCTGAGAATGGATATGGAGCAAATGTTACCAGATGGCCTGCACGTTTGCAAACCCCACCTGATAGGCTTGAAAGCATAAAATTTGATGCTTTCATGTCCAGAAAAGAGCTTTTTAAGGCAGAATCAAAATACTGGAATGAGATAATAGAAGGCTATGTGCGTGCTTTACACTGGAAGAATATGAAATTAAGAAATGTTATGGACATGAGAGCTGGTTTTGGAGGGTATTGTTTTTATCTTATTTTCTTTCATTTTATAAATATGTATTTGGGATTTTCTGATTAGTATCTTCAATAAATTTGAATATTTTGCAGATTTGCAGCTGCATTGATTGATCAAAATCTTGACAGCTGGGTTATGAATGTTGTTCCTGTTAGTGGCCCAAACACCTTGCCTGTTATATATGACCGTGGGCTGATTGGAGTTATGCATGACTGGTATTAAACTTAAATATAAGATTGTATTGAACACAAGTGTTCTCATTGTGGTACTCCACATACTAAATAACTTGTACCAATATTTTGTGAACTTGTCAGCATGTGGTAATATTTCTCTATTTGTGATTTGTAATTCAGGTGTGAACCATTTGACACCTACCCGAGAACCTATGATTTACTTCATGCTGCAAACCTGCTTTCTGTTGAGAAGAAAAGGTACCCTTTTCTCCACTTGTCAGCTCTTTTATCTTTTTAGCATTAAATTATTGTTGTATTTGTTTTGATAAAAATGGAAAATGAGTATTGTACTGAAGTCAGGTTGATGTGTAAGATGGATTGACACAATTATATATTTATACCTCTTTTTTTCTGTTCATTCCTTTGTTTCTTTACTCCTTAGGAAGCATGCTTCACTACTCTATTTGATGTCTCTCGAGCAAAGTGAAATGGTTTGGATATCCAATCTGTTAGTGCATGTTTGGTTTCACATTTGCAGGGGCAAACGTAAGTTGGAGGTCCTCGAAGGAAGAGAAATGTTGTTTGGGTTTTCAACTTTTTCATTTGATTGAACACACTTTTTCTTCCCAACTTACGTTGGGACCAAAGCAACAAAATGTTGCTTTTGTGTTCAGTTGAACATACTTTTTCTTTCTAGCTCACTTTTGAAATAAAAATTTTCAAACATAAATCACGTTATTACAAACACACTTTTAATCAAACTTAAGCATGTATATATGTTATTAAATTTTAACACTTATGCCTTAGGAATCTACATGTCAATAGTTGTGCATCTTGACATAAGTTATATTTGTAATTTTCATATTTCATTGTTCATTTAGAGCATATATTATGACTTCATGAATGCTTATTGCGAATAAGAAACTGGTACAGGTTTACTGTGTTTTTGGTTATATATGTTGGGAATACTTTTGCGGTGATTCTTTACTATAAGTTGCATTTCTCTCTCTCAGATGCAATGTCTCATCAATTATGCTGGAGATGGATCGGATACTAAGACCTGGCGGACGGGTATACATCCGTGATTCTCTTGCCATCATGGATGAGCTTGTAGAGATTGCCAAGGCTATGGGCTGGCACGTGACATTGCGAGATACAGCTGAGGGTCCTCATGCAAGTTATAGGGTCTTGGTCTGTGATAAGCACCTATTACGCGTTTGATGCAATGGGGTAGAAATCTAACAAGTTTTTGTTCTTGATCCCTGCAATGGGGAAGTCAACAGAAGAGAGTCACACTCATTTGAGAAGTATAGGACACGATGCGAGTGTAAGTATCACTTCCTTAATAAGCGTCGGGAGGTAGTGAATGCTGGAAACATTTGTTTATTGATTCTTGACATCAGATCGCAAGAGCTGTTTAGGTCGAGTGCATCATTTAACTTGTTTGTATTGTAAAATTCAATTTATTTGTATGTTCCAAAGTTTTAGGTAATGTTAATAGTCTCACATCGCCTTCTTCAATATTTTCAAGTGCAGTTTATATAACTGTTGAGTCATTTCACTTAATGTTAATTGATTTTTAGGTTGGAATTTAACGTTGTATTAAAGTCAAGATTCCATCTTTGTCACTTACTTTGTTAAGTTTCTTTTGTCTACTTTGTTAGGTTCTTTCTGTAGAAGAGAGTGTTAAGAGTCTCACATCATATGTCTTAATATTTCGGATGTAATTTATATATTTGTTGAGTCATTTCACTTAATGCTAATTTGTTTTAGGTTAGAATTTAACATTTAATATTTATTCATTAATGTGTTTTAGGTTGAAATTTAACATGTAATATTTATCCATTAATGTCTAGTCCAAATATTACTAACTCTCTATGTATGCTTTTTAAATTTTGCCTTGTTGATTTATGTGTTTCATAAATGGAATTTCTTTGCATTTTGATAATATTCTTTCATTTCCTGTATTTGTTTTCTTTCTTCTTCTGTTCTTTGGTATGGAGAGATTCTTACGTGCTTCTGGAACAATGAATTTTGCATCATTAGTTATAACATTAAATTTGCATGGCTTCGAAAATAGCCAAGCATTCTCAGATTCACCGTCTCTCACTCAATTCATAGCCTACGTATGGGGAGAGAGATGAAGACCAAGATCAACGGCCATGTATCCTCCTTTTTCTCACCATCTCTCGTGACCCTTGCCATTTCTCCTGCAGTCTTGCTGTTTACCACTCTGAATCTCTCGACTTCACTCCTTAATTTGTTGACTGTTTTAGTTTTACGGATAATTTGGTTCCATTCAATAATGATAATAATAGATAAAGGTTATTATAAAATAGTTTTTTTCTTCTCGAAGAAGTTTCACATCTTGGGATTAATGCCTGATACTTTTTGGATGTGAGATTAAGCACCGCATAATACCAGATAGCAAGAAATTCAAACTCTTCCACAACATATGAAGTTCTTTCGTATAACACTCTGGTTACCAATTAAACTACACTTTGTGGTTATAATAAAACGAATTTTTTTTTGGTACAAATAATAAAAAGAATTTAAAAATTGAAGAATGGCATTGGTTGAATTAAAAATAGGTTTTATTATATTATCTTAAAATATCTTCTTAATATTTAATAAAAAATATTAAATAAAAAATAAATATATTTAATGTTTTAAAAATATAAAAATTATTATACATTTTGTATTTCGTAAATTAGAAGATTATTAAAAGAATTATTTAAGAAAACTTGGAATTATTTTATTAGAAATAAAAGAAATTAAATTGTGTCATTGTATTTTAAATTCTCTGAAATTTTGAAATCACTCATCCAAACACAAACACACAAAATGAGGGAAATTGTCTTTTCTTTTCCACATATTTTTATTTGTATTTTTGTAGTCATTTATTACAAAAAGGAAAAAATCTAACATGGTAATGTAGTTATGTTTGCCCTACAATTGCACTGCTCCGAAATATCTACCTAGTGATAACACTTCACTTGGACGCCGCCTTCGTTTCGAAATAAAGGAGGCCAAACTCGACGGATAGCGGGTACATTATTATATATATACAGTACTGCAGAGCTGAGGTTGAGGTTGAACGATGGAAGGCAGCGGAAGAGCGGAGGCTGACACAGCAATCTTATATATTATGGTACACTCTCTTTCTCTTGCTCTCTTTTCTCTTGCTTTAATTAACTCCTTTACATCCCAACACTCTCTTTTTTGTTTCTTTTTTTTATAAGTAGATTCTGATTCTGAGCCTCTGCGTTATTCCATTCTCTGGGTTTTCTTTAATTTTTCATCCCACACTTGTTTAGAGTGACATGTTACATATACCATCAGCTAAGTTAGTAGATTAAATTTCTGAATTTATATGTTGGAATGCGGGGCTGTAAATTTTGTGATTAAATTTCGTTCCTTTTTTTCTTTTTCAGTTTATTGGTTAATTTCTTTGCAGGAGTTTGATGATATTTGAAGTGCCCATGAAAAAATGCTTCTTGTTTTTTAAGTTTGAAACCCTAGCTTTGGGTTGATATTGTTTTGAAGGTCGTCTTTCTATTGGTTTAATTCGATAGCTAGAGCTGGAGAATGCTTTTTGAGATGGATGTCAGCCATTTTAGAAGTGAGTTCTTACCCAGAACCCTGAACCCATCTTCACCTTACCTCCAATTTTCTTCTATTAGACCATTCTCAAACCCTTTCCACAAGCCCCCAAACCTAAAATTCCAACCACAGAAACGCGTTGCAGTCATCTCATTCTCCCAAAGCACTAAACCAGTTACTAAACTTCCCATTTTTGGCCAGAATCCACTATGTTCTCCCCAAGATAATAATGCCTGCACAAGAGACCTCCGGTGTTTTGCAGGTCGGAGCAAGAAGTCCGGTGGGGGCTCCTCTTCTGGTCGAATTGAAGGCAATGCTGACTTCCGAAGACGGTTGAAGCGCAACGCCAGGGCAAAAAGCAAGAAGCTTGCTGAGTCTCTATTCTACCGGCTGAAAAACCCAAGGGGAGGTGGGAATTATCCCAATAACTTCTCTGAAGACGAGCTCCAACAAATTGGTCTTGGTTATGATCGAATGGTCCGGTTCATGGAGAAGGATGATCCAAATTTACGTCACCCGTATGATTGGTATAAGTATGGTCAATTTGGACCCTACTCTTGGCGTGGAGTTGTTGTCGGCGAGCCAATTCGTGGCCGGTTTACGGATGAGTGTGTGACAATAATCAGTCCAGTGAAGGATCATGAGGAGTGGGAGAAAATTGAGCAGGCTGAAATGGCCCAAGATTTTGGGGAAAAAGTGCAGAAGCTTGATCAAAGTAAATTAAGGTATTTTTGGGTGTTTGTAAGGCACCCAAAGTGGAGAATTTCAGAGTTTCCTTGGCAGCAATGGACATTGATTAGTGAAGTAGTACTTGAAGCTGGTAAGCAGAGATTAGATAAGTGGAATTTGATGGGTAGACTTGGGAGCAAGGCGAGGTCATTGGTAGGGCAATGTGCAGCATGGATGAGACCTGATATTATATATGTGAAGCGGCCAGTGTTTCAGTGTAGGTTTGAGCCACAGGATAACTTTTTTAAGGCAATAATTCCATTTCTTGATCCTAGTACAGAGCAAGATTTTCTTTTTGAGTTACAAAATGATGATGGTACTGTTGAGCTGTGTACTTATTTTGGTGGGTTGTGTAAGATTGTGAAGGTGAATCAAAAGGCATTTGTTGATGATGTGGTGAATGCATATCAGAAATTGAGCGAGGAGAAAAAGTCAAAATGCTTGGAGTTTTTGTTGACCAATCATCCAGTGCAACTGTTACATCCATATACTAAGGAGTGGAAGGCTAAATTGGAAGAGATGGAGCTGGGTTGTGATGCTCCTGATGAAGATGATGAAGCTGTTGTTGATGATCCCAATGAAACTGAGATTCTAGATTGGATTGAGGATGAAGGTAATGATGTTGGTACTGGCATTACTGATGATGAGGAGGAAGAGGATGAAGAGGAGGAGCAGGTTGATAGTTATGATGACGATGACGACCAAGATCTAGTTATGAACATGGAAGAAGATGGAGATGATAAATTTCGTGCCATGGAAGAGGATACAGTTGAAGGAGAGGATGAGAAGAATTGGGAGAACGAGTTTCGAAAAGCAATAAGTAGTGCAGAAGCAATGGAAAATTTGGCAAAGAGGAGTGTTGAGTTCTCTACAAAGTTATATAAGCAGCAATTGAAGATGATGGAAGCACAGGAAGAAACAGCACATTCAGTAGATGGAGATGAAACTGCCTCGAGAGGCAAGCAAGCAAAGGTTAGTCCAGAAGAGTGGAAGTATGCTGGGATTGGTCCATGGAGAAAAAAGATTAAGAAGAGCAAACTTCCTCCAGAGCTATTTTTACGAGCAGCTGTTAGACCATTCACTTACAGAAATCTTGTTAAAGAGATTGTTTTAACTAGGCATGCAATTTTGGATGGTGATATTGGTAGGAAAGTTTAAGGCAGTTGCTTGAGGCAGTTACCGTTTACATGGAGGGTATAGTTGTGTAGGAGTGATGTTGACAAGTCTTCATATGGTTCAGCGGTATTCAATTGAATTCCCATCATGTTGTCAAGCAAAGTTGAGAAAATAGAGTACTGATGAGGAGGAAGAGGAGGATATCATATATTGAGAAAATAGAGTAGACTGAAGTTGATAAGTCTTCATATGGTTCAGCGGTATTCAATTCCCATCATGTTGTCAAGCAAAGTTGAGAAAATAGAGTAGACTGAAATATTTGTGTGAATTATATATTACGGATTTTTTTTAATGCTTACCTAGTTGCTGAAAAGTATAAAGTATGCTTATGACAGTAAATGCCATCAAATTTGGATTACTTGAAACTATTTCTATTTATTTAAATTTGTGTTTCTTTGTGTATCAACTCCCCTGTTCAAAACTTGTGCAGTATGCAGCCTTTCTTCTGGACCATGTTTGTCACTAACACACACCACGACAAGCATTTTAGTGAATGCCTTCTCCCGTAGTTTTATCTACTTCTGAAATTGGTTTGGTAAGGACTGGAAACCATATGAGATATCAGATCTCAGAACATACTGTTAGATACTGGTAAAACAGAAAAGAATGATTCTGTATAATTCTGTATGTATATTGCTGAATCTCTGAGAGATATTACTCTCTACAGAGTAAGAATCCACACTACAATGAAAGAGAGAAAAGTAGAGAGAAAGAAAGAGAATAGACTGCTAGAGATTCGAGAGCCTAGCCTCTCCAACCGAATTCCAACTAACCAACTGAATGAATACCTAACTCTCCCTCCATTCCTCTATTTATACTAATTCGAGGGAGGCTACTAATTACATTGCCTTCACCAACTCACTGTGTGTCAGCTGCTTGAGCCTTGGGTTGTTTATTCTTCCTGATATAGACTTTGTGTATGGGAGGTCTTGTGCTGCTAACAATACTCTCCCCCAAAAGTTTCACCTTGTCCTCAAGGTGGAAAGAAGGAATTGCTCCTGAATCACTTCATAGGGTTCCCAAGCTGCCTCAAAGTCGGGTAGACCCTTCCATTGGATCAAGACCTCTGCCCGCCCTATTGCCCCCCTGTTCGGATGCCACACACGATCGGCTCAACCAAGCTCCAAGTCTTCACCGAGGATTCGAGGTAGTGGGCATTTTGTGGCACCACCGATGGACCCAGGGCTTTCTTTAACAAGGAAACATGAAAGACAGGGTGGATTTTGCTCTTAGGAAGTTCTAATTGGTAGGCCACTTGCCCAATTTTCTTGCAAATCTGATAAGGCCCATAGAATCGAGGCCTCAATTTTTCATTCATTTTCTTTGCCAATGACCTCAGCCTGTATGGCTGTAACTTTAAGAAAACCTACTCACCCACTGCATAAGTGACATCCCTCCTACGCTTGTCTGCTGAAACCTTCATTTGCCCTTGAGCCTTAAGGAGGTTGCTCTTAAGGTCATGCAAGAGTATATCCCTCTCTTCGGTCATCATATTAACCTCTTCCACAACTGATGGGATGGTGGTTCCCTTCAAAAGAAGGGGTGGGTCCCTACCATACAGAGCTTTAAAAGGGGTGAGTTTGGTTGAACTATTATAGTTGGAGTTAAACTAAAATTCGGCCCAACTAAGCCATTTTAGCCACTGTTTGGGTCTTGATCCAGTCAAGCATCTCAAATAAGTCTCGAGGCACCTGTTAACCACTTTCAGTCTGCCCATCCGTTTGAGGGTGGTAGGCGAGCTAAACTTCAATTTAGTACCAGACCAAGCGAAAAAGTTCAGTCCAGAATTGGCTAAGGAAGACCTTATCTCTGTCGGAAACTATGGTGGAAGGAAAACCATGTAGCTTCACTACCTCTCGGATAAAAACTTCGCAACATCTTTTCTTTGTGAAAGGATGACCCAGTGGGAAGAAATGGGCATATTTGGTAAGTCTGTCCACCACTACTAGAATAACATTTTTTCCTTGAACCTTTGGTAATCCTTCCACGAAATCCATTGAAACATCTGCCCAAACTTGAACAGGGATTGGGAGAGGTTGCAGCAAACCCGCGGGAGATAATGTTTGGTACTTGTTGAGTTGGCAGATCTCACAAGTAGCCACAAACTTCTGAATATCCTTCTTCATGCCTTCCCAGTACACCAAGGCTGATATCTTTTTATATGATCTGAAAAAACCGGAATGACCTCCAACAGCTGAACTATGAAATTCCTTGAGCAAAAGAGGAATTTTTGGAGACTGTTTGGGCAACACTAATTTTCCTTTGTACATCAACTTCTTGTTTGCAAAAGTGTACCCTGGATGTGAAAACGGGTCTAGAATTAGGTCTTGGATGATGCCCTGTAACTTCGTATCGTATCCTGAAGAATCTCCTTTTCCCATTCTTCAATTTTAGAAAATTGCACCATAGAAATGGCAGCATAAGTCATTCTGCGAGATAAAGCATTTCTTTGCTCTATTATCATTTCCGGCTTGTACTTGATCTCAAAGTCAAATCCCATTAGTTTAGAAGTCCATTTAAACTGCTCCTCACCCAACACTTGCGTTCGTCGAAATTTCAAACTTTTCTCGATTTGTGTGTATAACAAAATGTCTCCCCATCACGTAATATCTCCATTTTTGCACTGCCATGACTATGGCCATTAATTCCCTCTCATACACATGATTTCTTTTGTGCTCTGTCCGACAGTGTTTGGCTCAAAAATGCTACAAACCTGCCTTCTTGCATTAATACTGCCCCTAACCCTTTATTCGATGCATCGGTTTCAATGACAAATGATTTAGAGAAATCCGGGACCGTCAATATTGGAAGTTCGGCCATGGCATGCTTTAATAACTCAAAAGCCTCTTGAGCTTCCTCATTCCAACTGAAACCATCTTTCCTCAGGAGCAGTGTTAAGGGCCTGGTTATCTTACCATAGTCTTTTACAAACCTTCTATAGTATCTAGTGAGGCCAAGGAAACCTCTCAAGGACTTGATATCTTTTGGAATCGGCCATTGCTTCATTACCTCTAGCTTCCTTGGGTCTGCTGCTACCCCTTTTCTTGATATAATATGGCCTAAATATTCAATCTGTTTTTACGCCCAAATGTGCATTTTTTCTATTAGCAAAGAGTTGATTAAGTGCGAGAGATAAAACGACTGCAGATGCTTAATGTGATCTTCTTTAGTCTTGCTGTACACCAATATATCATCAAAAAATACTAGAGCAAATTTTCGTAGGTAAGGTTTCAACACTTCATTCATGAGGGCTTGAAATGTTGAAGGTGCATTGGTAAGTCCAAAGGGCATGACCACAAATTCATAATGACCTTCATGTGTTCTAAATGCGTTTTGTCAATATCCCCTTCCTTCATTCTAATTTGATGGTATCTCGGATCGCAAGTCAAGTTTGGAAAAATTGTAGCTCCCCCCAATTCATCCAAAGAACTCATCAATAATGGGTATGGGAAATTTATCCCAAGCATTGTTATTTTATTGAGAGCTCTATAATCTACGCAAAAACGCCGACTTCCATCCTTCTTTTAACTAGTATAATAGGGCTGGAATATGAGCTAACACTAGGCCTTATAACTCCTGATTTCAGCATATCATCAACCAATTTTTCTATTTTAGTTTTTGATAATATGGATACTGTATGGCCACAAGTTTGGGATGTTGGCACCCTCTTTGAGGACAATTGCATGATCTTGCCTCCGTGATGGTGGTAAACCTTCCTAGGTTCTTCAAAAACTTCCCCAAACTTATCCAATAATCGCTGCCAACCATTCCACCTTTTCGGTTCAACTTTTTCTTCTAATTGCAGACTCGATAATCCACTATGAATCCCTGCCCCTCTGCATGGATGGCTTTCATCACGGATTTTAATGAAGCTGCCCTTCTGGCCATTGTTGGTTCCCCTCTTAACACTAAAGTACCTTTAGGAGAAGGTAACTTTAATGTTAGTTCCTTAAAATTTGCCCTGATCTCCCTAGGCTTTAGGCCACTCCATTCCCAACACCACATCAACACCACCTAATTCAAAGATGTAGAAGTTCTGTTGCACTTCCAAACCTTGAATTTTCACTCTCAAATCTGGGCAAACCCCTTCACATCGTATCTTCCTACCATCTCCCACCTCCACTGTGTATGGGGCTGTTTCCCTCACTTGCAGACCCTCCCTTGCCACCAAGTAAGGATGAGACAAAGTTATGCGAGGCCCCACAATCAATCAACACTGTTACTTTCTTGTTTTCTACCTCTCCCCACATCTTAATGGATTTCTTTGAAGTGAGCCCTGTGATACTATAAAGAGATAGTTGCGTTTTTAAGCTCTGCCTCAGTGTTTTCAGTTTCCTCCTCGGTTGCTCCTTCATCTTTTTCTTCTTCATCTAAGGTCAGCAATAGCAGATGTTTATTGGCGCACACATGCCCTGGACCAAACTTGCCATCACATCTGAAACACAACCCCTTTGCTCTTCTTTCATCCTTCTCAGCTGGAGTCAGAAACTTAAATTCCCTTCCTCGGTATGAACCTGTAGATTTCAGGCTAGTGGAATCAGTGCTTGAATTTACACTTCTACTGCTCCCCGAGCCTTGAAAAATTCCTTTGTTTCCTGGATCCCATGTTACCGTTCGTGTGGTAGAATAACTCCGATTGTTTCCTCCACTTTTGCTCACGACCATCACCCTTTTACTCAACAATTCATTCCTCTCATCCACCTGTTGAGCAAATTTCATCATCTCTGGCAGAGTTTTCAACGAATGCAACTTCAGTTCTACCTTAATCAAATCATTCAATCCATTTAAGAATATTCCTTTCACATACTCTGGATCGGCTCCTTTCAATGGTCCAGAATAGAGCTCAAACTTCTCCCGATACTCCGCCACAGTGCCATTTTGCTTGATACTCATCAACATCTCAAACGGATTGTGTGATTGAGGGTTGGAACCTCTCTATGATAGCTGTTCGAAACTCTTCCCATGTTGGATTCTCTATGCAGAACTCCCACCATTGGTACCAATTTAGGGCTTTGCCTTCCATCGCAACCATCGAGGCTTGCAATTTCTCACGATCGGATACGCGTTTCATCTCGAAATAGCGTTCAATTTTGTTCACCCAGCCGTACGCATCATCGCCGGTGAAAATCGGGATTTCAAGCTTCCTCCATTTAACTTCCCTCGGATCTTCAAAATTTCCACCGATCGTTTCTTCCTCTTCACCTCTGTGATTTTCCTTGTCGTGATTGCTGTTATCACTCGAATTTCGTTGGAGGTGAGCCAAAATCGCCTCAAGTTGCTTCGATTTTCCTCCAATTGCCTCTGTGTTACCGCTTGTTCCTCCTCCACATTCGCCTCAATTCTTGGCGTTCTCGGCGATCAACATCGCGATCGCGTCTCAGTTCATCGATTCTGCGTTCCAGATTATCAATTCTTGAGAAACCGCGCTCAAGAAACTCAATGCGTGCTTCCATTCTTCGCTATGGACCATTTAAAAGAGCTTTGATACCAAGTGTTAGATACTTGGTAAAACAGAAAAGAATGATTCGTATAATTCTGTATGCATATTGCTTGAATCTCTGAGAGATATTGCTCTCTACAGAGTAAGAATCCACACTACAATGAAAGAGAGAAAAGTAGAGAGAAAGAAAGAGAATAGACTGCTAGAGATTCGAGAGCCTAGCCTCTCCAACAGAATTCCAACTAACCAACTGAATGAATACCTAACTCTCCCTCCACTCCTCTATTTATACTAATTCGAGGGAGGCTACTAATTACATTGCCTTCACTAACTCACTGTGTGTCAGCTGCTTGAGTTCTTCCTGATATAGACTGTGTATGGGAGGTCTTGTGCTGCTAACACATACCTGACTTATGGCGGAAGTGCTCTAAATATTAGCTGTAGCCAAGAAAATTTCACTGGTTCTATGAATTATATTATGCCCCATCTTTCTCAAATCTGAGTTGGATATTGCTACCGAGCTCGTCTTCAGGGTATTGGCAAAAGACAACTCTGAATGAATTTCTGATGAAAACCAAGTATAAAACCTGTATTTATTTTTGGGTGCAGTATTTTCCTGAAGGTCTGTATGTGTAGATAAAATTTTGAAACTAGGAAGAAAAAGGGAAAATATTTTGCAGTGATGTCTATAACTTAAAAAGCAATTTTCTCAAGTTAGATTCTGTGTCTTTGATAGTAGTAACTGTTGATAATTTAATAGCACTCCGTTTGTGGGCAAAGTTCTGTGGTTGGCCCTAAAAATTTCTGCTCTAGGTAGCCCTCACCTTAGTCATGGTACTATTGTGTTCATCAACTAGCACAAGGTCTAGATTCCTGTACTTCATTCTGGTATACAGAATGCTGGTTTGAAGGTTTAAGAGAAAAGAACTTTTAATTGTGAATCAGCTTTGCCTCTTCTTTCTTTTCCTTGGATTTGTATCATTTAATTTTTTTTTTATTTCAAGTAGTCAATTAAAGGAGCGAAAAAGATACGGGTTATAAAAGAAATTTTATACTAATAATTAGGTCTTATTAATTTTTTTTTTGTATCTTTTTTGCCCTTTCAATTGATTACTAGAGAGAAAAATAATAATAAAAGGATCTAAATCTCTTTTCCTTAGCATGTTCACTATCTTTTAACTTGTACTTCAGGCGAAGAGCTTGAATCATCCCAGCTTTCTTGTCTTTGCTTGCATCATTGCATGCAATCACCTGGTAGTGATCTACATTCTACAATCTCTGGCCTACATCTCAAATTCCGATCAGGTACAGTGTAATTTCATTACCATTTCCCAACCATCAAAAGGGGAAACGGAAATTTAAAAAAAAGAAAGAAGAAACAAAACAGCTAAGATGCAAGCTTACCAAACACAAATATAAGGTTGAGATAAATTGATACCGATATAAGATTTGATACACTACGATACACAATAATTTCTTATAGAAAATGATTTTGACCGATCCAATTGCTAAAGTATAACTAATTAGGGTTTGTTTGGAAAAGTTAAAAATTATAGATTATGTTGATAATTAATTATTATTATAATCGATTATAATTGATTATTATTATAATCGATTATTTTTATATTTAGACATTACTGATACACAAAGCGATTTTAAGTTAATATGATTCGTTTGGATGATATATAAAAATCACTTTTAGGTATTAAATTATTAAAATAAGTATAGAATGATTAAAAAAATTATTTGATTAAAGGTAAAATAGTATTTACATATCAAAATGAAAAAAATAATCTATAAGTTAAAATCATAAGTTCTAATATTTAACTTATGATTAGAAAAAAACTTTTATTTTGCATTGAACGTGTTAAAATTTTTAAAAAAATAATTTTTTTATCCAAATATAATAATTATTTGCAGTTTAATCTTCCAAAAACAGTTGTTTAAGAAAGATTTAATCTTTCTCAAACATGCTCTTATTATGCAGATGTTGAATGCTAAATTTAAAAAAAAAAAGTTTGTGATCAATTGGTTTATATTTCCTTTTATTTGAAAAATATGTTGTATTTTAATTTGAAGAGATTTTGATGGATTACAAAAAAAAAAAAAGAATTACCATAAAATATTGCAACATTTGTTCGTTCACCTTCGTCCACATCTTCATTGGTAAGCTTTCGAATTTCCATCACTTACCAGAGCGGCTGTCACCTATATTTGTTGCTGTCCTTATGCTTTGTCTTTTAAATGATAAAATTCTTGTTAAGTATCTCACTCACTCTAATGTTGCCCTCTTTGGATTCCAGATTTAGTTGTAGAGACTTGAGTTACATTTTGCTTTGTTTTTTTTTTTAAACACAAAAAGGACACATAAAATAACTCTTTTTCTTTTTTTTTTTGTGCTAAATAATTACCATTTTGACTCAAGTAAAAGAGGAGGTACCAGCTTCCCTGAGCCAGGCGTCTGTCTCCCTCTACCAGAGGTGTAGCCTGCATTGATCACATATGAAAGGATTTACTTTGAATCCAAGACACTTTTTTTCCCTTCTTCCATTAAGGATGAGTGAGTTGCTTTATTAGGAAATAGAAGATGATGAATTGTTTTAGAATCAGGAAGCTTTACAGATCGCAGGAGCTTGTCTCGTCCAATATTCTACATTCTATCCAATATGGGACACTACACTTGTTTTTAAGTGCTATGATAAATCCTCTCTGACCGAGTCTGTTCATGTATATTTTGTTTTTCTGATTTGTTCACTAGAATCTCTGTTCGTGTAAGGCCAATTTAAGATTATTTTTTTTAATCTGAAGGCCAAGTAAGATTTATATTTACTTATGTATAGGGACATTATACGGGCCTACCTACCAAAGGCAAACAAATCCCCTGCTCTGAAGTCTCTTATGAAGTTATGATATAATTGGTCCATGTGTTTTGTACCTTTAAATTATTGTGCTATCGTGGATTTTTGGGAATCAGGCTGGACCCATTATTGTACCATCTTATAGCAATAGTTTCTAATAAACACTCTTGTCTTCATTCACCAATTGGATTACTTGATTGACCAATTGTCATCCATAAGTTTATCTGAGTTTAACAAGTTGGCGTGGCTTGACTAATTGACTTTTTAAGATTTACTAGTATATATATTGCCTAGACGTTATTGCCGATTCATGATGAAATTTAACTCAGTAGCCGTTCTACAAATTACAACATTAAACCTTAAACTAAGCCCAAAAGCTTGGTAAAATGTATCTCAAACCTGACCCTTTATTTTTCTTTGGGCTATAATCTTAGGTCCAAAGGCCTTAGCTGAATGGTCTGTGCCCACCAACTAGGGATGGCAATGGGTATTGGACCCGATGGGTACCCACAAAAATTACCCACAATGGATAAGGTAATTACCCGCTTAATGGGTATGGGTAAGGGTACGGGTAATTACCCGTAAATTTTGATGGGGATGGGTGCGGGTACGGGTACCATGGTACCCACCCTGCCCCATACCCGCACATACTTATTTATTTATATATACATATATACATATATAACACATTATACTGATAAAAAATATATATATATATATATAACACATTACACATGCTGGGAGCACACAAGGCCAAGACTATACGATACCTACGTGGGCCAATTCCTGCGTGAAGGCCAATTGCTAATTTGCTATCACTTTTATTATAACAGTGGGCCAATTCACTTGACTTTTCTTTTGGACTTTGAAACTTTCAAAGTGAGAAATCAGAAGAAATTAGAAACCTATCTACATTCTACTATCTACTGGAAGACAAAAACGCGTATCACTCATTTCCCCTCCCTCCGATTCCCCATTTCCTGTCACTGTCCACAACAATAGGAACACCCAGGTTTATATTGCCTTCAACTTGCCTCTATTTATGTCTCTGTTCAGTATTTATATCTCTGTTCCAGTTGCCTTTCATTTACTTGTATTTATGTTTATGTTACAGTTGCCTATAAAAGCATTTTAGTTTGCATTTTGGTTGTTAAAATATGCTGCATACGTTACTAATTTTGCCATTTGTGGAATGCAATTGCCAATTGAAAGACATTGAGGTGCGCTGCCTCTACCTGGTGCCTGGTGTTTTTTGTCGTGTAAACACAAGATTTGTTATTTCCTTTTATGTCTTTAGTGCTTTCTATTGATTAGATATTGTAAATAGGATCCATTTTGCCTATGTTGCCTATTTTATTTTTACTTATTTGGTGCTTTCTTTTATTGGTTTATTGTGCTATTATATTGTGTGTAGGTTGTATTAATTATTAATTATATATTATCAAATATACCTTGACTTTGTTTCTTTATACCTGACCTCTTTACCATATTTTTTTATTTTGTTTTGCTTTCATGTACCTAATCACAGATGGAAAATCTATGTAGAGTGATTCCTTCTAAGGAATCTGAAAGTAGCTCTTCTCCTATTACGTCAAGTACTCCCACACAACCTGAAAGTGTACCTAGTGATCCCGTGAGTAGCTCTTCTCCTAGTGATCCTCTTCCTCTTACTGTGGATGGTGATGAATTAACTGATGATAGCAAAAAAAGAAAGTTATCAGTTGTTTGGAACCACTTTAAAAGAAAAGTAGTTAATGGAGAAGAAAAAGCTATATGCAATTATTGCAACAAACATATGACTGGTAGAAGATCTGATGGAACAAATCATTTGCATAAACACTATCAGACTTGTAAAAGAAGGCCGTTTAAGGACATAAGACAATCAATCTTGTTGAGAGAACAAAAGAAGGTTGATGGGTCATCTACTTATTTGAGTAACTACCATTTTGATCCAGAGAAATCAAGAAAATACCTTGCTTGTATGGTAATAGTTCATGAGTATCCACTTTCAATGGTGGACCATCTGGGATTCCGAGCATACTCTGAAGGTCTTCAACCTTTGTTCAAGGTTCCTAGTCGAAACACAGTTAAAAATGATATTATCAAGATCTATCAAAATGAAAAGTTGAAGACTATGGGACTCTTAGACAAGATTGCGAGTAAAATTGCTTTAACAACAGACTTGTGGACAGCTAGCAACCAAAAGAAGGGGTTTATGGCCATTACAGCTCACTACATTGATGATGATTGGGATATGCAAAGTCGTATATTAAGTTATATATTTTTGTGATCATTATATCATATTTATTAACTTTATCAATTACATTTAATTTTTGCATTGTATTAATACTCAATAAATTATTTTGCATAATAGGTTTGTGTATGTAGAATGTCCATATACAGCTGAAGCTCTTTCAAAGGTGTTGATAGAATGTATGATAGATTGGAATATTGATAGAAAGTTGTCTACCATCACTTTGGATAACTGTAGCACTAATGACTCTCTTGTTTGTTTGTTGTTAAACAAACTTGATTGTTCTGCTCTTATGTTTGATGGTCAATTATTTCATATGAGGTGTTGTGCACATATTCTGAATTTAATTGCACAAGATGGTTTGAGTGTTCTTGGAGATGGCATAGAGAAGGTTAGGAATAGTGTTGCTTATTGGACAGCCACACCTAAAAGAGAACAAAGTTTTAGGGAAGCAGCACGTCAAATAAAAGTTTCCATAACAAAGAAACTCATTCTTGATTGCAAAACTAGATGGAATTCTACTTATCAAATGCTTGTTGTTGCATTGGCTTACAAAGATGTTTTTGTTCGTTTGAAAACAAGAGAGGATTTATATACATGTTTGCCTACAACTGCTGAGTGGGAAATTGCAAAATAAATTTGTAGTAGGTTGGAAGTATTTTATCGTGTAATTGAGATGTTTTCAGGCACACAATATCCCACAACAAATATATTATTCCCTTTGGTTTGTGAAATAAAGCTCTCTTTGCAGCTATGGCAAACTTGCTCAATTGAAGCTATTAGAAATATGGCTTCAAAAATGATTGCCAAATTTGGGAAATATTGGTCTGTTGTTCATGGAATTATGGGGATTGCCATTGTTTTGGATCCAAGATACAAATTGAAGTTGTTAGAGTACTTCTTTCCCAAGCTTTATGGAAGTAGTTATTCAATTGAAATTAACAATATCAAGAAATTATGCTACTCATTGTTTGAAGATTATCTAGCCAACACAAATGGGATAATGGAAGGTTCAGCTGAAATGTTCAATGACAAGGAGTCAAATTCAGATAATCTTAATATTAACAATTTTCTTAGTGATTATGACTCATTTGTCAATGATACAAATGAGACACAATCAAAGTCTGAGTTGGATCTTTACTTGGAAGAGAAGGTATTGCCCAGGAGTGCTACATTTGATATTCTTGGATGGTGGAAAACAAATGGGATCAAGTATCCAATATTGCAAAAAATTGCCAAGAATATTTTGGCTATTCCAATTTCAACTGTTGCTTCAGAATCTGCTTTTAGCACAGGAGGTAGGTTGTTGAGTCCTCATCGTTCTAGGCTTCATGAGGATACTTTGGAGGCACTTATGTGTGCACAAAGCTGGTTGAAACATGAGAAGAAAGGTAATAAATGTTACACTTATCTATTTATTCATTTAAATTTGTGTTTAGTGTAATCATTAATTTTCTTTTTATGTTGTAGTTTCTGTTGGTATCACTCGACCAAAACAATATTTACATGTGAAAGATAAGCGTTGCAATCTTTTCAAGATTCTGATTCTGATGATGAGGTATAATAACATAATAATTTATGTTATTAATTTTGACTTTACTATCATAACTAATTAGTGTAATGTATCACTTTTTAACAGATTTTGGAGAGTACCAGCACGTGACTTGGAAGCTTATGAATTTGTTGTTTATGAATTTCTTGTTACATTAGATTTTGGAGAGTACCAACACTTTTTATGATTATGTTTGAAAGACCTTTGAATAGTTTGACAATTGTATGACATTGACATTTTTAATCAATGTCTTTTTATCCATTGATTTTTTCGTAGTTAATAAAAGTGCGGGTAACGGGTACGGGTACGGGTACTTAGGTACCCAGAGGGTAAGGGTACGGGCATCAAAGTTGCTACCCACGCGGGTATGGGGACGGGTACGGGTATTTTTTTTAAATGCGGATATGGGGATGGGTACTATAGTACCCTACCCAGACCCTACCCATTGCCATTCCTACCACCAACTCGTCAAAATATTCTACTTGCCCTGTTGTTTTTGGAGTGAAGCTGGGGTCATATGGCATTGACAGCACTACTGTAACAGATTTGAAGGTATCACTATCGGTTCTTTCACTAGTAAGTAAATTTCATTTCAATACTTATAAGAAATCAATATTGCCTTTAAATGGCAAATGGGAGAGTGTTATTTTAAATTGTGTGGCCTGTTCGATTGGACCAGAAAAAAACTTGTCAGTGATTAAGCTGCAACAGCTTGGGGGGTCGGGTAGAGATGCCTCCACTTTGTCTTTGACATGAATTCTACTAGAATCTGATGCTCCAAAGTATAAACAAAGTTGGTCAAATGTGTTTTTTAGTTTATTAATTAACTTATAATTTTGGATGAACGGTTTTTCAACTATTATTCCCCCACTACCGCATTGCTAACGACATTATTCCTTATATGGATAGTATATTTAGGAAATCATCAAAAGTGGAACATTCACTGTCAATCTCAGCATAAAAGCCGTGGAAGTTTTAGATATGTGGTTGAGTTTGTAACACCATGCTTCTGGAATAAAAATATATCCAATGGTTCTGCCTTCTCTAATTTATTTCCACTACTGAATCTTAAGAACAATGTTAGAGAAGCGTGTGCATTTCCCCTCGAATTAGAACATGTGGAGGCTGCTTTTTTATTTTTATTTTTTATTTTGATTATCAAACAGTACTTGGCTAGCTATTCTTAATTTCCTGTATAAAAATATTTTGTCACCCTCTTTCTCCATTTTGGCCGTTGATTGGGACATTCTTGCAGAGAGCTGTTGAAGAAATTTAGAAAGCGTAGTAATTGATTCTGTGCCAAAGTTTGGATAGGATAACATTATTGTAGCTAATATCTTATCCGGTTCTATGCCAAATGCGGAATGGGAATGTGTTTTATTCATGTCCTTAGCTTATTTTGTGTTCTTGTTTCAACCTTATCCTCACAACAGTTCGATCACACCAAAGCATCATTTTAGGACACATGTAACTAAAACTGCTACGTTAAGCAAGCACAAACCAATATATAAAGAACACTGCTATTTGGTATGAAATTATTTGCACGATACTTGTTATGGATTGGCTGTGACCAATCTGGTCTTTGGTGACTATACATGAGTGATAAAAGTTTCAAATCTAACGGTTAAAATTAAAAAAAAAAAAACTAGATGCCAAGTCATCCATATTACTTTCTTGAAAAGTAATTCGTATCATTTAGCATTACGCGTATATAAATGTGAATTATTTGGGTTCAAAGTCAAGCTAGGAGAAAGTGACTAAATTCCTATGGAGAAACGGTAAAAGATAGGTTTATAGTATCTGTTGGGCAAGGAAGAAAAAATCTTGTAATCTATAATTTACAAAAAAAAGAAAAATCATTCATTCAATATTGTAATCATATCTAATAGCTCCATTTTGGTTTAATCAGAAATCCCACAAAACATATCATTTTGTACCAAAAAAAAAAAATTTGTGTAACTTGTCTGCATATTTGGAAAGATCTAATTTCATGTTCTCTAAAGTGTCCCTTCTCATGTTCAGAAATTGGAGTGGACCGCTCATATTAGTATAAACTAGGAGTTCAAATTCTAAAATTATCATTTTAAAAAAAATTATTTAATTATTATCTCTGACTCTAAATTAAATTGTAATTGACCAAAGAAAAAATAATAATATCAACTACACGTTAGTCAAAAGCTGGATTGGCTGACGGGTTGAACTATGAAAGCGGGGATTGACTAATGCAATCGTAGCTTTAAAAATATCTCGTATCTCGTATATGAGAACATTTTGGGTGACAACCTACTCTCATCATGCATGTCTGATTTGGTTCTCTGCTCGCCTCGCATGGTGCCTCAAACGTTTTCTGCCTCTTTATTATATATTTCAAAGGTAGTAGTTGCAGTCTCATATGCTTCAAAAATTATCCTATTAGGTAAGCTAATCGAGCTTTAAATCACTTAAAATATTTTTTTACATTAAAATATGTATATTGTATTTATATTATATATTTATATGATAAATATCAAATCAAATTATATATAATTATAATATTTTTATGAAATACAAAATAAATTTATGAGAGGATTAAAAAAAAAATTGAAATATTTTGGGTGAAGAATAACTGTAAAATCACATTAGAGTATTGTAGTAATTTAAGGTCAAATTCAGTTTTCTCCCAGGAAATATGTAAAAAATGAGAAAAGAAAATGGATTCCTTGATGGAACTACTCCATGACCCGACCAAAAGGGCATCAAATCTGAGCAAATCTAGTCTAGCTAAGGAGAGATGGTGACACTAAAAAAAACAGACCAATGCTACGTGTCCACCTTTGATTAAGTGTGCGAGTGGGTCCCATATGTTTATTTATTGATTTTGTATGAAAGTTTGTGCATCCGAATCCCAAATATCTATTCCTTTATTTCCTTTTCCTAAACTCTTTTTACAAAATTTACGTGATATTTTGTTGTAGAAATAGAATTATTGTATAATTAACAGTATTAATAACTGTTAACAAACTACAGAATAAATGTTAGTATAATAAAAGTTTCATTTTTTCATTTGACATTTCAATTTTAATTTCTTCCCTCTTTTGTTTGTTTGCTTAACTCATGGTCATGTAGCCAAAAAGAAACTTTAGGTATGAATAATTATTGAGAGCAATAGCATTTATCTATCCACAACAGCTTAATCTTTTATAATACAGTGCACATTTAAAAAAAATAAAAATAGTTATTATTTAAAGACTTAATATATTTTTAATTCTTGAAAATATAATTTTTTTAATATAAGTCTCTATCTTTTTTTTGGTTCAAATTTTTTTTTAATTTTTTTAATTTTTATTTCTGTCATTAGTGAAATTTCTTTAAATATTTATGTAGTATATAAAGTCATTGAAATATGATATCAGTGAGTTAAACTTACATTTATCACTTAAATATTTAATGGAGTTCATTAATGATAAAAATTAAAACAAAAAAATTTAAAAAATTTAGACTAAAACTTAGAAAGAAATTTAATAAGGACTTAAATCAAAAATTAATATATTTTTATAAAGTAAAAACATATTTAAGACTTATTTAAATATAAGTAAAAATGACAAATTCAAATAACTCACCCAAAGTCTGAATTTGATGGAAATAAATAAAACAAACAAACAAAAAAGTTCGAGTATGATAAATGTCTATTTTATATCACATTATTTTGGGTATCAAAATCCTATAGGGGTAGCATAGAATCTCCTTTTGAATATATCCTCTCAATCATAGTACGCGTAATATTGGTAGTCGGAAAAAGATTTGTGGAATAGACTAGCATGGTAACAATGGGTACCGGATAAGCACTGTACTTAAGATATGGTGGTAGAGTAGCAGTGCAGTGGGAGGGTCAAGTTCCCTTTCCTTTGACATTCTTCTTATCAACTCTTATATTTTTATCATAAATAATATATATATTTATTTTTATATCTTATTTAATATTATTTATTATATTTATTTTTTATTATTTTTCTCTCTCAATCACATATCTTTAAAATAAATATGTACAATAATTACACCTATAAAAAATATAAAATAATTATTTTCCTTATTCTTATCCATCCTTCTCAGTTCTCACTCTTCTTTCTCTTTGTGTGTGCCTCCTAATTTTTTGGTCTCTTTTTTCATTTTGTCATGTTTCCATTCTCCTGCGATATACTTGTCAACTTTTATCTTGCTCTATCCTTAAAGCAGTGTGAATAGGAGAAGGATATATTGTGACTCATTTATTTAAAATAAAAACTTGGATATTTAAATATAATGTTTATGATTAACCTCATCTGAATGTAATTTTATACATAAACATCAAAATTAAAATTTTAAGCAAGGTGTTTCAAGGTGTAAAGGTGAAAAAATTATATGTAATAGATTATAATCACAAGGGAGAGTTCTTAAGCTGCGAAAGAGGGCGTCACTTTGCATGGGAGTTGGTGTTTAGGAATATTCACTTGGATAGGGGATGCAAGCAATGTTTATGCTTGCCTAAATGAGGGGATAGTAGGCTGTTCTTATAATGGTCAATTAGATTAAATTATAAACTATTTTATTATATTTTTCACTTGTTTTAAATTTAGTTTTTATATATATTTTTTAAAATTAGTCTTAATACTTACAATTGTTTTTAAAATAATTCATATTTTTAATTTTTGTTATAACACTATTAATTTAGTTCATATTAGATTTTTTATTGAAAAAAATCATAAAAAGAAGCACTTATTGAATATAGGAACACCTACTCAAAAATAAAGAATACTTATTAGAATGAATAAATACCTTTTGAGATATTTTTTTAAAAATGAGCATATAAAAGAATACTTATTAGATAAAAAATACTTATTGATTAGTCATGTTATAGCAGTATTATAATAAAAATTGATATCAGAGATTATTTTAAAAATATTTACAAATGTGAGGACTGATTTAAAAAAATTATAAGAATTAAATTAAAAATAAGTGAAAATTATAAGGATCGAAATTATAATTTAATCAAACAATTATTAGAGAACTCAACTTGGTTTTATCATGGTTTGAGGGATTTAGGTGTGGGTATATTCTTCATGGTTATAATATGATGGCTAATAGTTAACACATTTCACTAGAAATTGTTCTTTGAATGTGGGCAACGTTTTCAATACTTCTAAGAGACTTAGGAGCATGGATGCTCTAATGAAATTACCTTCTATCACGCATTTATTTGACTTTTTTTCTAGTTTTAAATATTTACTAAAAATCCTTTCTATTATTTATTTTTAATCTCCTATCTTTTTTTTTTCATTTTAGACCTTCAAACAAGAATATCTCTCTCATCTTCGTTTCTCTCCACTCTCTCATCTAACCGGATGACGACGATTGGCGGTGTCACTGTTAGGTGGTGGTTCGGTGGCCAGTGGGTTCAAGCAGCAGAGCAGAGGTTGCGGCAAGTTACGGATCTAAGTTGCTGGGTTTGTTTCGATAGGGTGGTGTAGGCGATGACTAATTCGCAGAGGAGAACGTAGTGCATCGTCGTCCTTGTCGAAGAGGCTAAAGGCCTCCTTGAACTCGGAGATCTGTTCGTCGATGAGCTGATCGACCATAGGAGGAAGATGACGACGATGACGGTGGCTAAGCTCCAAGATACCGTGGTGGCGAGGAAGATGATCGTGAGGTTGCTGTGGTGGCTCTGGCCAGTGGTGGAGCTCCGACATGTGTTGGGGTTTGAGATGGGTGCTCCATGAAGTGGGTTGAACTCAGAGATATGTTTGTTGATGAGCTGATCAACCATAAGAGGAAGATGACGATGATGACGGTGGCAAAGATTCGGGATACCGTGGTGGCGAGGAAGATAACTGCAAGGTTGATGTGGTGGCTCTGGCCAGTGGTGGAGCTCTGGAATGTGTTGGGGTTTGAGATGGGTACTCCATGGAGTGGGTTGCAAAATTGGGCTTTGCAAATAATTTACCTTGAGATTGTGTGTTGAGTTTGTAAATAATTTTTGTTATCGACTAACTTGTTTAATAGGTAACTGGTAATGATTCTCAATCGTTGATGAATTTGTTAACATTATCAATGGAAATCAGTGATACAAAAACATGGAGCGTCCATGTTCAAAACTTGATTAGGAGCATTATAAATAGTTCCTTGAATGTGTGATTAGAGTCACTACCAGATTTTATTTTAACTTTTTTAGATGATGATGTTTCGAATTAAGACTTTTTACAAAACTGTCACTGTTAGTAAAATTATTTACTAAAATGCTATTTTTTAAAAATTATTTACCAAATTATCATTTTTTAAAAACTATTTACTAAAATATCATTGTTTTGAAACTATATACTAAACTGTCACACTTTTATCCTACGTGATATTTTTTAATATTTTCTGGCCACCTGGGATACGCCATCCTACTTGGCGCATCCCCTTTGAAAACGCTAACAAGGGTGGCGTAATTAGCTTGAATGTGCCAACCGTGTTGGCGCAACACGTGTATATATTCACTACCCCCACCTCCTCCATGACAAGGCTTCCATTTTCTCATTTCTCACTATCTCTTTACAAATTCCTTCTCTCTAAGCGCTCTCAACTCTCTAAACAAACTCAATTCTCACTAGAAATAGTGTTTGGATCTTTATCGGTGATCAAATTCAGATCGTATTCCTTATATATGAGTCTCTCTTTCAATGTTTGAATTTTTGTTAATGATTTATGTAACACCCTAAGCCGTAGGGTGTCACATTTATGTTACTTAATTACCCCCAAGTTCATATAAAGTGACGTTGTAATAAAAAGATAAGTCAATTTTTTTTTTGACGACCATAAAATAAACTTAGCGGAAAATAAAACATTATAGCAACCTCACACATAGATTACATCATATACATATTACAAATGTACTGTTGGAATTATTTATTTTACAGCCCATATCTCAAACTAAAACATACTTAAATAAATTACACACATAGTTCATATCAGAGTTCAAACTTGCCCAAGTTTAACTATGCAGCGGACCCCTCAGATGGGTCCTCCTCGGATTCCTTAGCAGATAGAAATTCGTTATGACGAGTAGCCCTACGGACAGGTGTCCGGGCTGACGATACTATACTGATTTCCGTTGGGACATAATTCCTAGTGTCCCAGTGTCGCCTGATATGCAACGGAAATTCAACATGAACTAAAATAGTTACACAGAAAAATGGATTTCCATGAAATATTCTACTAATACTAACAGTCAAGTATCCCTCGTAAATAAGTCCTCGCTCATCGGGACTTGTCCTCCATTCTCCAGCTCCTCCGTGAAATTGTAGACGTACATATCGGAAGAAAGCGCTCTTGTCGTCATATTGTCGAATTCGACGTTCCCAGCCGTGAGAAGTAACTCTTCTTCTGCTTCTTGTACCGTTTCTTTCTCAACGTCTTCACCCAAATATCAATACAATATACATATATACATACAAAGAGGTGAGATTATCTACGCCAATACAAGCATGATAGTACAGAGATAATACAAACAACACATCATGCAAAAATATCATATCATGATCACAATTATACCATCGTCATAATAATTATCATCATGCCACTATCACTGTTTAAATCATACAATAATTACAGTAATACCATCATATAGATATAGATGCTCAGTTTCATGCATGCGTACATAGACTCAATGTCCTACTCCATGGAGCTAATACTCAAGTTGGAGAAATTGATCGAAAAGAAATGCTTTGGTATTTCGTGTTTCAGACAAGTGCTTATAATTATATCTTGCACATCTAGCACATACACAACAGTCTTTGTCAGATCTCGATTAAGAATAGTGTCTTGGTCCAGATCACCGGTGTGTTGCATCGGTCTAACCCACGGTGCAGAAGAGCTACCAACTGCTCATTGTGAGCAACCCGCAACCCGCAACCCGCACCCCGATGCCCCCAAGGTCCACAAGTGACCTACACTACGCGTATCGCACCCACTCAAGAGGTGTACGTTTCTCCTAGGCAATTAGCCATATCCAGTCCATCGGACCATTTTCAATACATGTGTAATGCACCAATTACCAACCAATGGTAAATCACATAATTTCTCATACCAGGTTCAAATAGTATTTTTAACTGTCAAGTTTACTGTATAATTAACAGCGATTGTATTATCGCACTTTTCTCATTTACAAAAACATTTTTGTCCCGTTTTCACAGTCACGTAATATTTTATTACGTAATCAACGATTTGTAACATTTCTATTACGTTTAAAATTCGCGTAAAAATTTTCTATTGTTTTCTAAAGTGCGTAAAAATATTCTTTCATCATTTTTTTTATCACATAGCAATTTTTTTACAACATTTCGATCGTATAAAATATTTGAACATTTTAAATTGCGTAGAAATATTTTAACTTTTTTCAAATCGCGTAACTCAAAATTTACATTTTTTTAAGTTTCATAAATTATTTTTCACTGTTTTTACCCTTCGTAAAATATTCCTTAACTTTAAAAATATTATTTTGGACTTTTCTTACAATAATATAATTTCTTACTTTATTTTCTTCCTATTCTTAGTAAAAAAATATTTTTAATATATTTTTCTCAAAATTACTTTTTATTGATCTAATTTTACAAAATCACATTTAGTTTATTTAATTACCGTTTCTAACTTTTAAATTTTCTAACGTTTTTCCAAAACCCAATAAATAAATTCTTTGTTAGTAAATTTAAGTTACAAACGTTTTTTTTTATATTTTTAAATCACTTTTAAAAATTAATTCTCCTTGAAAACAATTTGAAATTGAGCACCTTCAATCTCCTTTTTTTTATTTATGAAAATTCCACTTGACAACACTTTAATTCTCTTTTCAAAATCCTTATTTGAAAATTCTTATATTTTATAACATCAAAACATTTTTTTTCTAATTTATCAAGACCTTAAAAATGGCCATTGGAATCATGAAAGATTTTTCTTATAACTTAAATGAATTACATTTTTGTTTCTACACAAAATTAATTAATATCAACATAACTAAAAAGAAAACGTGTGCATTCTCTTTTGCAAAACCAAAATCCTTTTGTTTATTTTCTTTACTTCTCAAATCATAAAATTTTATTATTCATGAAAATATTAATTTGGTGAACACCTAATTTGAGATGTCTTGACCAAAAATCTTATTGTTCTAAGGACTCAAAAAATCAATTTCTTTGTTCTTGAAAAATTTTTAACATGAACCCCAATTTTGGGTATCAAACCGAACCTCTCCTTTGGCTATTGGAGCCAAAATTTTGCTTATTTCAACATACATCCATCATAATATATTTAACATATATCATCATGCATATTATAAGCATACCATATAAACAAGTAAAAATCATACTAAACATGCATACACAATTAATTCATGCAAAGCATATCAAGCATAAACAAAATAATTAAAAACACATAACACAAATAATTTATTACATGACCATAGATATGAATCCTCACATGGATTCATCATCCATCAAATATAACCATATCTCACCACTATACTTGGTTGGTGAGATAAATCTCCCTCTTACCTCTTGAAAAACTCCAAAAGCTCCTTGCTTTGGATTTAGAACAAGATCTCCACCAAGAAAAGTCTCTTGAACATAAAATAAATGCAAGAAAATTAGTATATTGAGCTTGATTAAGAGGAACCATGGATCAAACATGGTTTAGAACATGAAAAAGAAAAGAATGAAAGAAATTTCCTTACTCTTCACCAACAAGAACTCTAGAACTTGATCTTAGTAAAAGTCCTTCAAGATGGAAGATTTAGAGAAAGTCTTCAACATGAAAGTTGTTTAGAATAAGGTAAGGATTCAAGAAACTAGGTTGTATGAAATTAAAAAGTGATGGAGGGTGGATGAGAGTGCTTGGCCGAATGGCTCTTTAGGGAGAGAGAATAGAGTTTTTCATTTGGTTGGTTCATGAAACATAAGTGAGAGAATGAAGAAATGAAAATGTGAAGTGTAGAAATGAATTATTTAGTATCCTAAACTATGCATGGCCGTGGCCTTCATGGAGAGAAATCAAAAGTGAAGTTTGAAAAACATGCTTATTAATTGATCAATAGGAACTTGTCTTAAGATTTGACCATTGTCTTCATCATTTTCCTTGGCCTAAAAAGCCTATACTAACTTTGTCTCCCTTTCTCCTTGCTTCTTCAAAACCGCCCCCCCTTGCATGATTCATGCAAATTGTCATCTTTTCAAATAATTATTTGAAGCCTTTCTAGCTATTGATTTATTCAATGGTTAGGATTTAAGTGGATTTTTTATTTTTAGAAGACAAAATCTAGGCCATTGGATCTTTCTCCTTTAAATCTTAGCCGTTAGATGTGTCTCCAAAATGAATGGTCAAGATTACACCTTCAAACTTTGCATCCAAGGGTCCAAAATGGTTGTAATCATTTTTGATGACCAATTCTCCACCATTGATCTAAATCCAAATCCAATGGTCATTAATGATCCATCTCCACCATTGATTTATTTTACATCCAATGGTTGATAATGGTCATAGTCTTTTATAAGATTAAATTTCTACCCTTGATTTAATTTCCACGCAATGGTTATAATTGATCCTATTTACTTTTAAGATCAAATCTCCACCGTTGATTACATCAGGATTAAATCTCCAATGGTAATTAATCGATGGTGGATATCCAAACCACCAATATTAACTTAACAGTATAAAATTTTATTCTTATTTATCATAACCTCATAAAAGAATACATTCACTGTATTTTTATCATTCGATAATTAAATACAGTACAAAATACAGTAAAAGAAATTTTCTAAAACTGTTTTCTGATTCAGGTTTAGTAAGATCTCATGTCTCCGTCTAAACAGTACAAATTTTTTTGTGCGTAAAATTTTTTTTCACTTTGTGAGACCCACCTGGACCCACGTATGGCCACCTGGGCATACAAACACCTCACGGGGCCCACAAATGGTAAAAAAATTAAAATCACACATAAAATTACAAAAATTAAAAAATTCACAAATATCAAATCAGATTACGTAAATTAATTAAGACTAAACAGTAAAAATTAAATTATGTAAATTTTTCTGGCCCGAAAATTATTATTTTGCTGACACGGAACAAATCACTCAAAACGGTCAAATATGCAGACGAAATATTTAAAATAATTTTAGGCACTGAGTAAATCACTAAATAGTAGAATTAATTAGCGTTAACTGTTAAAATTACTTATTTAATACATAGAAAGTTTGGGGTGTTACAATTTGTACTCAATTATTTTATTATACATTTATGTTATTGTATATATATTTAGAGGTCTTTAATTAATTTTTCTTGACTAATTAATAGTGTGATTAATAAGATATATATTGATTTGTATGAAGTATTATGTACGTAAAATAATAGGATAATTTTTTTTTCTTGAGTACTAAGGGTGGTTTAAATAAGTAAGTATAGTTTAATTCAAATTAGTAGGGCTTAATAAGTTATTTGTACGTAAAATAATAATAATATAAATTAATTGTTATGTGTGCAATTTTATTTTAATTGACAAGTGTATATTGAATACATATGTGTTGAATTGTTATTGTTCAGAAGTAGAATTAATATGGCAAAACCCCTGAATGTGCACATTTACTTCAGTGAGACAATGTATGATGGTGAAGAAGGTCTCATGTGTCAAGATCCTTCTCTTAGGTCTATTGTGATCACAGCCAATATGACTTTGGATAGGTTGAAAAATAAGATTCATTCAAAGTTGATGCTCCAAGCAAACCAACATGTGTCAAAGGTTGTCTATCGGTGTTTACAATGCTACAATCCATGGAGATGAGTAGGTCTTCCATTAGAAGACGATGATGATGTAAAGTATATGATAGATTCCTTCTGTCAAATTCTGAACATGGCGTCAATGGAGTTGTATGTTGAGATAGAAACAAGTGGGCAGGAAGAGCATGTTGAAGCTCCTGGTGAAACCGAAGCTCTAGTTGGTCCTTCTAATCAAGTTGAGACATGCAATATGATTGTTATTGGTGGTGCAATGGTTGAAGCTGATAACTCACTTGTCAGAGATGCAGTATGAGAGACAAGTGAAGATGAAGAACAAGTAGCTGAGGGTGATGATTCAGACACTGACATAGAGGCAGAAAACTTTGATGCCGAAGAAAATTTACAAGTTCCATTGTCGGTTGCTCCTCAATCCATGTTTATGCCTCGAGGACCTGAATCTGTGTTTGTGTCACCATGCCCTCAGTTTTCTCAAATCAACTGGGATGCATTGAGTAATCCTGATAACTTGCCTGAATTAGATAGTCGTGAGACTTGGAGCATCAATGATGAATTCTATGTTGACTTGCAATTTCCATCCAAAGATGTCGTGAAGTTGGCCCTCAAACATTATTCGATTCACAAGCATCAAGAGTACAAGATTGAAGATTCTGATTCACGAAAATTTACTGCTAAATGCCCTAGTTTTGAAGAAGGATGTAATTGGAGACTTAGGGCCATACAGAATAATAGGTCGAATACGTGGCAGATTACAAAATATAATGGACCTCACAGTTGTGTAAACCCAGTTGTGTCATTAAATAGCCGCAAGTTTGACTCTCGTATGATCTGCTCTTGTATTTTGGAATTAGTTAGAACAAAACCCGATGCACCTGTATACTTAATTATTGAACGGATTCGAAGCTAATTCGGTTACCAAGTTTCATATCGAAAATCTTGGAAGGTAAAACAATTGGTCATTGTGAATGTTTTTGGGGATTGAGACAAATCTTACAAGGTGTTGCCCAGATGGCTAGCGGCCATGAGAAGAGACGTAAAAGGCACAGTGGTGGAGTTGCAAGACGAAGAATGTTTTATGAATAACCGACTTGATTGTTCGAAAAGAGTCTTTTGTTGATTATTCTGGACATTTAAACCATGTGTTGCTGGCTTCTGATATTGCAAGCCCATTGTTCAAATTGATGCCACTCATTTAAATAGCAAATACCATCATAAGTTGTTAATTGTAATAACTCAAGATGGAAATAGAAAACCTCTGCTAATTGCCTTTGCCATTGTGGAGGGGGAGACCAAGGATGCCTGGAGTTGGTTCATAGCCCACCTAAGGTTGCATGTCACACAACAAGAGTGCTCGTGTTTGATCTCTGATCGACATCGAGGCATCTTACATTCAGTGGCAAATGAAAATCTTGGATGGCAGCCACCGAATGCGTATCATGTCTTCTGCATACGGCACATTAGTTTCAATTTTAACTCCAAATTCCAGAATAAGAAGTTCAAAAGATTTTTGATTAACACAGGTACTTAAAATTTTCAACTTGTAATCTATATTATGATAAGAATAGTGAGTTGCTAATACCAACTCAATTCATTTATTGTATCAGGATATGAACCAATTACAATAAAGTTTGATGCTAGACTAGAGAAGTTGACAACTACTACGGAGATGGCAAATTGGATTAATGCAATTCCAAAAGAAAAATGGAGTTTGGCATATGATGGTGATCGTAGATTCGGTCATATGACAACCAATTTGTCAAAGTGTATCAATGGAATTTTGAAGGGTAGCAGAAATCTACCTATAACTGCATTGGTTCAGTTGACATGTATGAAGTTAGTAGAATACTTTGTCAACCAAAAAGATGAGACAAATGCGAAATTGATGACATTTGGGCAAGAATGGAGTGATGACTTATTGAAGCATTGAAGAGTCAACATGGCAAAGGCCAACTTACGCCAAGTTCGCCGGTACAACAGAGAGAATACAAGGATCATGATTGAGGAGACTTTTAACCCTGTAACACAACAGAGTGGAATTTCTTATACTTTAAACTTGGAAGAAGGCCGGTGTGACTGTGAGGTGTTTCTAGCATTGCATTTTCCATGCTCCCATGTGATTGCTGCGTGTACTTCTGTGACAATTAACCCATTCTGATATGTGCATAGGGTATAAAGGATGGAGAGCATTTACAGAACTTACGAATTTGATTTTGAATCGGTTCGGGATGAACCATGGTGGCCTGTAGGTCCTGACATAACTTTGGTGTCAAATCGTGCATTGCTTAGATCTAAAGGTCGACCAAAATCAACCCGAGTCAGGAATGAGATGGATTAGTGCGAAGTAGGGGCAGGACAAACGTGTACAAGATGCCATCAACCTAGACATAACTCTCGCACATGTCATGCCGGTGAATCGAGTTCCTTGAGGGATGATGGAGTGGGGCCATCTAGTTGATCTAAGCCTATTGTCATTGTTAGAATCTTGTATTAGTCAACCATCAATGAACATTTTGGAATTGTATTATTTTGTATCACTGATCTATGATATTGTATTCTTGCCCCTATTAATATATATTAGTTGATTATCAATGTGCACTTCATTTCTCTCATATTATATTTTACTATAGTAATCATATGGTCATATCATATTATAGTAATCATATTGTCACACTAATTGTTATTGTTTGGCATATAGCTGACAGATGGCAATCCCTGTAAATCCCAAACCAAAGGACGGCTCGATATTGGAGTTGTAGGAGTATCATGTTTCTCAGCATGTATGGCAGAGACATGAGGACTGGCACCTGTGTGTGAGACGTGCTCAGAAGACAAAACATATGGACCCTTCTGCGCCAATTCTTCCGTATCTGCAGTAGGCTGGCTTCTTGGGGGTTGCCCATATGGGCTATTACAGCATTGATCACTCCTTGATCACTGCGTTGGTTGAGATATGGCGCCCAGAGATTTATACATTTCACATGCCTACCGGAGAGTGCACCATTACACTAGAGGATATCGGTATCATATCGGTTCTTCCTATTGACAGCGCTGCAGTTACTGGCCTTACCCATAGGAATCATTGGCTCGATCTATGTGTTCGGTTATTAGGGATTGATGAGACTCCCTCGCTCATATCTGGTCCACGCATAGATATGACATACCTGTGGCAGCCGAGTGTTACTCCATTCTCTGAAGATGATGATGACGAGTACCTGCAACAGCGTGCACGATATTACATACTTCGGTTGATTGGAGGTTTCTTATGCCCCGATCATTCTGGTAAGTTTATGCATTTTATGTTCATTCTGTTGTTGGAGGACTTTGCTGTTGCTGGGACATATAGCTGGGGGTCTGCAGTTCTGGCGTACTTGTATAGAGAGCTTTGTTAAGCTACAGACTACAATGCATGCGAGATTGGAGGGGCGTGCATCTTATTACAGTATTAGGCATGGTACAGATTCCCTCGACTTACCCCTACACTAGCTGACCATGTTGAACCTGATGTGTTCTATGGTGCTGATCGTGGTCAATTACGTCTCTTAGGGTTGGAGTAAATTTCTACTTCGTATCATTTCTTTACATTACTTTGTTCTATTACTTTGTTAATATTTATAACTAACGTTTATAATACTTTCATTTACAAATAGGTGGTGCAAGCATAAAGTTTTGAGTGATACTGTGATTGGTGTCCTTGGATATTATCGCTAGTTCTTTGATCAGTTGAAGAATGATGAGGTATGTTTTACTTTACATTCGCTTGAATATTTACTTATGTATATGCCGTCTTAATTTTGTGTGCATCTCATTTTTTGCAGATTATATGACAACCATACACAGATAAGAAGGTGGCATCATTCCCACCTTTTTGTGTGGCTGTTAGGGACATAACACTAACTGTGGTCCCTCTTATATGTTTCCACATTGTTGAGTGGCATTAGCCAGACCGAGTGATGCGCCAGTTTGGGTTTGATTAACCCATACCACATAGATCGCTCTAACTTGACAATTTGCACTCAGTTACACTGGTAGGTAGACATGATGAGGATTGACCAGCTACACATACTGTTTACATAGCCACATAGGATAGTCGACGAGAGAAGTTTGTTAGGGGAATCTCATTGCTGGCACCCATCGATTCACGTTCTAAGTACTTGCGTTGGTATAAAAGAATAACCAGATGCTGGATGTCTCCTACCAATGCATCTATTAGGAATGCGGTAAACTCTTTACCAATTTGCTAGTGACTATATGTATTTTGGATTCAGTCTAATGAAATAATTTATGTTTGTTTCTTAGGCAGACATTGCAGAGCATTTGTTCAACTCAACTACTAACATTGCCGCTCGAGGAGCTGCTACACAGATCCTACACTCATTGCGGGAGCATGACTGCATTACAATGGAACATCTGCGTCCAGATCTAGCAGCAGATGACGTTTCAGAGCCGCCCGAGGAGTCCAGTCAACAGGGAACGCGGCGTAGATGGAGGACAAGATTAGCGAGCACTCGGACATGACTTCGACATCCTAAGGACTCTGGCTCTACCAGCCAGCATACGGCTCAGCTTCCTACTACTGCTACATACCCACCCACTCAGCTACTACCTACATATCACCCCCCATACCCACCATATCCTTACCCATCGTATCCTTACCTGCCACCGGGTTACCCCTCATATCCTTACCCACCACATGGTTACTCACCATATCCTTACCCGCCACCAGGTTACCCACCATACCCATCACAGTCAGGTCCTTCTTCCGATCCCTCTCCAAGGCCACCACATTATGATGCGGGCTCATCTCATTGACGTCTATATTATATATGTCATTAGTGTATCTGATAACGTAATGTAATATTTAGTAGTTTTGAGTAACTGATAACTTTCTATTGTGATTGTGGTTCCCTTGTTGGATTAAATATATTTTTCGCTTAGTTTTAGTTTTTATTAATGATCTGTGTAACTGGTTTAATTAAATAGGTTCATGTGCTTTTGGGAAGGTCCAATATTTAGGGAAAACTCTGTCAAAATTTTCACTCCAATTCAAAAATTTTGAATTGTTGGTTTGATTATAACAAACATTATATCCTTCTGCGTTAACTAAAAATATAATAACAAAATGTCACTCCTCAAAATTAGGAAGGACATGATTGGCTTTCTACTCACCAAATAAACGCTTGAAACAATGCAGTAACATACACACAAAAAAATGAAAAAAAATCAAAAATAGCATTTTTTTAAACATACATCCCTATTATTGTCTTTATTTTTTTGTATATTTAATGAGATTTATCACATTAAAAATAACAAATTACAAAGATTTACCATTTTTCAAAATGTCTAGATAATTATTTTGGCTCTCACAGGGTCCTGTGAGCGATTGAGGAGTTAGACAGGGCCCTGTCTAACTCCCAAAATGTTTCTGTCTGAAAAATTTTGGGAGACACGGTCGTGTGTTATTTTGACGTGACCGTGTGTAGAATACGCAACTAGGATGACATATTTTAATGAGTTACGCCAAAAAGCTTGACATATTCAAGCTAATTACGCCATCATGTATAGCAAAACCACTTGGGATGCGTCAAGTAGGATGACGCATCCCAGGTGGTCAGAAAATATTTAAAAAAATATCATGTAAAATAAAAATATGACAATTTAGTATATAATTTCAAAATAGTAACATTTTGATAAATAATTTTAAAAAATGATAATTTGATAAATAATTTTAAAAAAATAACATTTTGATAAATAGTTTTTTCAATGATAGCAGTTTGGTAAAAAACCTTCGAATTAATGAAATTTCTTTTCCAATCAAAAAATTTAAGCAAAATCTTATTTGAATATTTAAAAAATCATTTAAAATTATTTATAACACAAGCAAAATATTCTTATATTAATTAATAAGTTTTAAATGTTGTTGAGAATTTACGTTCAATTTACCAAGCATTTGAATTTGAACCACTCAAATAAGATGTTGACCAAAAGAAAAAATATCATTGCTTGGTGATATACATGTCATGAAAACAATGATTAATGATTTCTTTTACTCATAAATCACTCACATACATATTCATCATTCCACTGCATTTTTACCCCACTGGATTCAAGTCCATTAGACTCAATCCGTCGTATTCGTTCTGGTCAGTCCGTCTAAAGAGAACAACCGGCTATAACAAGGCAGCACCATTTAATTGGCAATAGCCAAAGGCTTTAGAAAATTTCATCTGAATATTATTGTTGTTAAAATAATAATAATAATAATAATAATAATAATAACAACAACAACATTAATTAATATATAAAAATTGTTATAATTTTTTTTGAACCAATCACGCATTTGTTTCTCTTATTTATTTTAAACACCCAAGTAATGAAATGAAAATTATCATTTAACTCAAATTCTTTTACTTTTGTTTTTCTTTAATTTTTCTCATCTCTTTTCTTTGTCAACTCCTAAACTTTAAGCAGGACCGAATATGAATATCCTTTTAAGCAAATAGGTCTCATATTGTAAGAAGTGAGAAGAAGGGATGTTGTGGACAACTTATCCATATTTGGATCATAATTTGCAAAATATGGTTTGATCCAACGAAAAAAACAACTTCCATTTACCTTCACTCAAATCATGGTTTGAGATCTAAAATCATGTTTAAACATATAACTTAATCATAATTTTACAAAATATATTATTTACTGATGAAACTCACCTCAAACTCTAGTTTTGAGGTATATAAACTATAATCCAAACATGTTGAATAAGTGAATATGAAAAATTTTCATCAGAGGCCAAACACCATTTTTTTCTTACCCCATTTTACATTTTACTTATTTAAATTAAAAATGTGTATTAAAAATATGTTTCTTTTATTTTATTATTCAAAGAAAATATATAATAGAAATAATGTATAAAAATAGAGACTCGGTGAATATTCAATATTCACATATGAGGTGGCAGGGGATTTGGGTAGAAACGAATACTTGGACGTAGGACTACATTTGAATTTTGGAATGATTGAGAAGAATTCCGTTAACAGCAATCAGCAAAACCGAAAATCTCTTAAGCTAGCTGTTGGACTTTATTGTACAGATTTATTTTCTTTATTGTACAGATTTATTCTTTTATTCTCATTATTAGGGTAGATTTGATTCTTGTATTATGACATATTTATTTTCTGTAATTTAGCTCTATTTTAAGCAAGTCATTATTGTCATAAACCTATATAATGTAAATCATATCTGTACAATATTAATCAAGAAATAATATTCAGAAATATTCTGTCTCTTTCAAGTTGGTATCAGAGATCCCGATCTGGGAGTCTCTGTTGTTTCTGCTGCAATTAGCCTTCATTGCTGATCGAACCAGCCTTCATTGCTGGGTTTTTTGGCGGCCTTTATTGCTGTCTCAATTAGATCAGATAGCCCACGTAGCCACTGCTCCACCACCTTGCAGCAAAGTCAGGTAAATATGACTACTTCGGATTCTATGCCTCTGGACTCAAATGTGGGTGATGAAGTTCCAGCCCTTAGTAAAAATGAGCTGGAGCGCTTGCGGACTCTCATTGACTCTCTCGTAAGCCTTCGGCTCTCGTTCTCTAACCATGACTGGTAAGAATTTTTGTTTTCAATCGTTCAATGCTTACGTAACCGAGAATTTATGGATTTTGGACTCGGTGCTACGATCATATGACCTTTTATTCACCACCTCTATTATCTTATCAACCTTCTTCTAGTAAGCATTATATAACCGTAGCCGATGGCTCTCAAACCTCGGTTGCGGGTTCGTACTATTACACTCCAGCCCTCTCTACACTTAAACAATGTGCTTCATGTTCCTAAGCTTTCCAATAATTTGATTTCCATTCATAAACTTATTAAAGACAATAATTGTGCTATAACCTTTTTTCATTCTCATTGTGTCTTTCAGAATCTTGTCACGGGGAGGACGATTGGAGTTGATAAGGAACAGGGAGAGTTGTACTATTTCCTTAATATGCCAGCTAATGGTGGTCCTGATCAGAAGTTGCTTCTTTCCTGTCATAAGTCCAGTTCTGAATCTATTGCTGCTCAAATTTGGCTACAACACAAGCGTTTGGGACATCCTTCATTTTCTTTGCTTAAGTCTATGTTTCCGTCTTTATTTTTAAAAGAATCCATTGAGTCTTTTCATTGTGATGTTTGTGAGTTGGTCAAACACCATCGTGTAACCTTTTCACCTAGTTCTAATAAAAGTGTTGAGCCTTTTGCACTTATCCACTCTGATGTTTGGGGTCCTGCATCTATCTCTAATATTTCAGGCACTAAATGGTTTGTTTCTTTCATTGATGATTGTACTCGGGTAACTTGGCTTTTTCTAATGAAAGATAAATCAGAGGTGTTTCAATTGTTTGTCCACTTTTACCACATGATTCAAACCCAATTTGGAAAATCCATTAAGCGTTTGCGTTCTGATAATGGTAAAGAGTATGTCAACTAAAATTTCTCTACATTTATTAAAGAGCATGACATTGTGCATGAACTTACATGTGTTGATACTCCTCAAAGAAAATGGTGTTGAAAGGAAAAATCGTCATTTACTTGAAATCACTAGAGCCTTACTATTTCAAATGTCTGTCCTAACTCATCTGCGGGGGGAAATTTGTGCTAACTGCTACATATTTAATCAATCGGTTACCATCTCGTGTCTTGGGTAATGTAAGTCCTGTCCAACTAATGACCTCTCACTTTCCATCTGTTCCTATTATGCAGAGTTTACAGTCTCGTGTCTTTGGTTGTGTGGCTTTTGTTCATGTACATCGCCAACATCGCAACAAACTTGATCCTCGTGCTGTCAAATGTGTTTTTCTGGGTTATGCTCCTAACAAAAAGGGGTACAAATGCTATCACCCTTCAAGTCATCGTTTTTTTGTCTCCATGGATGTCACTTTTCATGAAACAGAATCCTTCTTTACTCGTCCTCAGCTTCAGGGGGAGAACACTCAGGAAGCTGAGGCTGAGTTCTTCTTGCCTGGGCCCTTCCTTCCTTTACCATCTGACTCTACACAGGAATTAGCATCTTCTTCTGGCACCCCACTTGAACTGGCCCAACAGCAACTTCAGACGTCCGAACCAACGGTAAGTACTAAAGATACAAGTTTTCCTATCTCTGAACTTCCTATTTTTGAACCTGTTAACATGTCTTTGAATAATTGTGAACCTATCCTAGATGACTTACCCATTGCATTAAGGAAAGGGAAAAGGTATTGTCCCAATCCAAAGTACCCTATTTCTCAATTTATCTCTTCTAAACATCTTTCAATGCAGCACCAGAGTTTCATTTCAGCTATAGATTCTATTAAAATCCCAACATCAGTACATGAAGCATTGAAGGATAAGAACTGGATTCAAGCTATGAATGAGGAGATGAGTGCATTGGAAAGGAATGGAACATGGGAGATTGTTGAAAGGCCAGGTGACAAAAGGCCAGTTGGGTGTCGATGGATATATACTTTGAAATATCGATCTGATGGTACACTAGACCGGTATAAAGCAAGGTTGGTGGCAAAGGGATACACTCTTATAGGGATACACTCACCCTTCAAGGATAGATCCGAATTTCTACATGATCTTCCCAGGATCATATCATATGGTATCTAGAGCCATCCTTCCTAGAGTGACTTTTGGTCTCATTCTTCCCACCACCTATCATGGAGTCTCTAATGAAGAAAAATGATGCCAAACAAAGGGAGGATTTTTTCTATTCTAGATGCTATGTGAAGGATAAGACATGTAGCTTGGTCATTGATAGAAAGGGTTACACTAATCTAGCTAGTACCATCATGGTGCAAAAGTTGGGACTTCCTATTCTACAGCATCCACAACCGTATAAGCTTTGGTGCATCCCGGAGTTTAGCGATCTCGGTGACGTGATGGTGAACAAACAAGTGCGAGTGTCGTTCCGGATTGGGAGATATGAAGATGAGGTATTATGTGATGTGGTGCCCATAGAATCGACACATTTGTTACTTGGGCGTCCTTGGAGGGTCGAACGACAAGCGAGATATGATACCTATAAGAGTAAGTACTCATTTGTATTTAATAATCGCCAAATTACTCTTGTACCATTGTCACCAAAACAAGTGTATGAAGATCAAATGCACTTGAAAATCGAGAGTGAGAAAGGAAGAATGATTGAGAAAAAATTGAAGAAGGTTCGGTGGATGAGGTAAAAGTTGAGAGTACATTTGAAGAGAAAGAAAAGAAAGATGAATGTATGGAAAAGAATGAGGAAAAAGAAAAAGATGAGAGCAAAAAAGAAAGTGTTGTGAAAAATGAAAACTTGAATTCTTGTTTTGAAGTTATTCCTAATTCTTTGCCTAGTTGTGTTGAATCTCTTTTCAAGGAAATTGAGTTTGTTCCTCCAAAGGAAGCTTGTAAGACAATTGAAGATATGATTCCAAAGGAAGAATGCAAAGCATCCATTGGCTTTGAATTGCAAGAGGAAAGTAAGGAAGTTGAAGAAACAATTTCAAGGGAGGTGCCCCATGGATTCAAAAGAGTTGTGTTTGAACCCGGAGGATGAAGACGATTCCCAAAGGCAATAAATTCGAGGTCGAATTCTCTTCAAGAGGGAGGGAATGATACAAATCAAGAATGATGTCCAATTTAAGGCCAAATTGATTTTTGATGAAAATTTTATTTTCATTAGTGAGGAATTTGTTGACTTATTTTGGCTTTATCTTGCACTACAGAACTCGGATTAGTGCATTCTTTAGTTCGTTGGAAAGTTAAGAAAATTATCTACAAATCATATTTCAAGCTTCTTGACCAGAATCGGCCTCTATCATGGTGAAAAATAGGATGGAAATTTAAGATGAATTCTTGGATGGAATTTTACTTGTATTTTGGGCTTTCTATTATGTTTCTTTTATATTTTATTATTTTCAAGCCTAGAGCGTCTTTAATGTTCCGAATTCCTAGAGTTTCTTTCGGTTCAGCTACTTAGTGGAATGGTTAATGTTTTTATTAGCCACTTAGGGAATAGTTGTTTTCTTTTATGAGGGATTTTAGTCACTTTATGGTGACCTTTTGTTTGCATGATGTATGCAGCCCCTAAACTCTATATATGTACACATCTATGATGAATAAAAAAATAAGGATTGGATGTTCAATTTGGATTTGTTCTAATTGTGAGAGTGTTTAGCCTCTCTTAGGTTCTTCATTGAACTAACCCCTTTGATCTTATCAAGAGTCCAAGACCCTTGTGGCGATCCTCACCTTGGCTTATCAATTTCCCTTGGAATTGTGGCGCCTACCATTCCATTATCTTGTCCATTTGATTGTTTTCTTCTTCTTTGAATTTTGTTTGTCACTCAAGGATATATCCGAATTTCTACATTATCTTCTCCGGTTCATATCTCGCATTTTACAAATCGTTTTCTAGTGATTCATATGCCAAATTCGTGATTCAAAACGTCCTCTTTCACCTCGGTTTGGAATCGCTCAATTAGAATAGATATAGCGTTTTTAAAACGTCCTTTGTGAGATCAATTTCGTGAAATCCACCCTAGATAGATCAAGTAAAAGTGAAACAACATGAGGATTCACATCAACAACAAACTTGATAATCGGGTTATACTCCTAACAAAAAGGGGTACAAATGCTATCACCCTTCAAGTCGTCATTTTTTTGTCTCCATGGATGTCACTTTTCATGAAAGCAGAATTCTTCTTTACTCGTACCGGGGGGAGAAACTCACGCAGTTCTTCTTACTGGGCCCTTCCTTCCTTTACCTCGACTCTACACAGAATTAGCATCTTCTTCGGCACCCCACTTGAAGCGGCCCAAGTAACGTGACCAATAAGTACTAAAATTACGAACTTCCTATTTTTGAACCTAACGGATAATACTAAATTAACATGTCTTTGAATAATTGTGAACCTATCCTAGATGACTTACCCATTGCATTAAGGAAAGGGAAAAGGTATTGTCCCAATCAAAGTCTATTTCTCAATTTGTCTCTTCTAAACATCTTTCCAAAGTTTCATTTCACCATAATTCTATTAAAATCCCAACATCCATGAAGCATTGAAGGATAATGGATTCAAGTTATGAATGAGGAGATTTGGAAAGGAATGGAACATGGGAGATTGTTGAAAGGCCGGGTGACAAAATTGGGTGTCGATGGATATATACTTTGAAATATCGATCCGATGGTGACCGGTATAAAGCAAGGTTGGTGGCAAAGGGATACAAGGACTTATGGAATTTATGTGAGACATTTACGCCAAGATGAATCTTGTAAGGATCTTACATATTTCACTTTGGGTAGAAATTACAATTCGATATTAAAAATGCTTTTTTTCATGGTTTAGAGGAGGAAGTTTATATGGAAATTCCCTTGGATATGATTCCACTAATGGAAGGAACAAGGTGTGCGAGGTTAAAGAAGGCGTTATACGGGTTTACTCTCCTCACTTGGTTTGGAAGATTCACCAAAACAATGGTGTCCCTAGGAGTTACAAACAAAGTGAGGTGATCTCTCTTTTTAAACATTCACAAGAAGGTAAACATGTTGATACATAATTATATCGGTGATGACTTAGTTGAGAAGCAACTCCTAAAGGAGAAATTAGCTGTTGAGTTCGAAATGAAAGATCTTGGAAGACTAAAAGTACTTCCTTGGAATTGAAGTTGCCTACTGTAAGCAAGGTATTTTCATTTCACAAAGAAAATATGTCTTAGATCTTCTCAAAGAAACTGGAAAACTTGGGTGTTTTGAGGTGAGCGAGAATCACAAAATGAGAAATGATGAAGAGAGTCCCAAGGTAGATAATCTCAATATCATGTTGAATAAGTGACATATGACTGAAAATATTCTTTGTCAGAGGCCAATTCATGCATGATTTGCGGTAGTGGATTCTACAATATCTTAAAACCCCATATTTAAAAAGGAGAAATTTTACTTATTTAAATTAAAAATTTTGTGGAAATCTAAAAACATGAAGTTTTCGAGTTTTTATATTTAGAGTTTGTATTCTTATTGAGAAGATCATATAGATGACTTGAGAATAAAGTAATAGCCTTTTATAACTGTTTTGTGATAACAAATCAACCATTAAGCATTCTTCCATAAAAATAGAGACAAAACACTGAAATGAACTTTATTCAATATTCACATATGAGGTGGCAGTGGGATTTGGGTAGAAACGAATACTGAGAATGATGGACGTAGGACTTTATTATACAAATTTATTTTTTTATTATATAAATTTAATTTTTTATTGTACAAATTTATTTTTTAATTATTAAGATAAATTTAATTCCGTTATTACATATTTATTTTTTATAATTTAATTTTATTTTAGACAAATCATTATTATCATAAATCTATATAATGTAAATCATACTTATACAATATTAATCAAAAAATAATACTCAAAAATATTCTGTCTCTTTCAGCTCTTGAAACAGGAGATATTCAAGTGTCAACAATAGCTTCTGGGTTCTGGAGAGTGAAATAGCATAAGGACTGACTAATGAGAATGCACGTGTCGCTATTTTAACCCGTTGGTTCAGGCAATTAAAATGAGCGGAATTTAAAAACTTTTTTTCATCACAGCGTAATTTGAATTTATACAAATAGGATCATACCAAAAATATCTAAAGTCGACCTATTTTTTCACTATATCATTACTTTAACTATTATTAATGATTAATGATTCATGGTATAGAGAGACAACTTCTATAATCATGGACCACAATGGAACCGCTCGGTTTTGAAATTCCCAGCAAACCCCAAGTATCAGTCCAATTTTTATTCTTTTTTTTTTTTGTACATCAATTTTTCTTCTCTTTAACCACAGCATAAACGTACTGCAACCAACAAACCAAACAACAGAATTGGCAAAATTACGGATCAAAGTTGAATCCAATTATAAATCCCATTATGGACAAAGAAGTGACCGATTTAAGTCTTGGTTGACACTAACATTTTTTCACTACTCTAAAATTTCCTATAATTTGTGGATCATTTCCCAGAAGTTACAATTTTCCTCCTCTCCTTTGATTAAAACTAGATTACCTATAATTCCATTACAATCACATGGAATCAGCAAAGCCTAAGCCTCCATTTTCTCCCCACTTTTGTCAATAATAAAAACCTACAAAATGGAGGTGGCCACTGACCAGGCACAAAACAGTGCCCATTTAAGGTCTTGGGCGGTTGATTAGTTTTTTTCGTTTTTTGTTTTCTCCCCTTCCATTAATTAATCACACTTATGTTGTTGATGTTGATCTCTCCTCAAATCAACCACCACCACGCTCACATTGTCCGCACTGTGCCTCGCCAACGCCAACTTGGTCAGTAGAATGGAAGCGTCGGAGCACGCCTTGTCGGAGCCGTCCGCCGCCACGTCCCTCCCCGGAGACCACGGCGGCGATGGCTGCTTCTGCCGCGCCTTCAGACACATCCTCACCACCCCGCATGCGGTGTCGTTTGACACCACGTCCCACAACCCATCACTCGCCAGTATCAAACACTCATCCTCCTCACTCCTCTCCTTTACCGTCACCTCCGGTTCCGAAATTACATACGGCTTCAGATAATTGTCCCCTGCACAACACAAAACACCACCTTACAGAACCGCACACTGCTATAATGCGCTGGCTGTGTAAACTTTTAGAAAAAAATAACATAAATAAAAGTTAGTTATAATCGTTGCGGTGCGCACTCACCTATGGCTCTGGACATGGCCAGCACACCAAGCACTCTGGGACCATCCCAATAGATCACGCGCCCTCCAGCGGCTTGGACCCGGAGCAACTCGTCGGGTCGGTCGGGCTGCACAAAATGGATACCAAAACAAAATGTCAAAAGGGATTAGAGCACATGCACGACTCGCGCAGAGACCCACTATAGCACCAACTTTTCACCACCACCATAGGCACTAGCGGGTGGAACCAGCACAATCAAACCAAATGATTTGCGTGTGCATGGAACGCGCCAATCACATCATTTGGCAAGACATTCCAAATTCAGATCCCCAACCAAATTATTTTCTCGAAAAATAAATTTTAAGAAAAAATGAAAATGAAAAAACTAACCTTGTGATCGGAGGAGAGGGGAATGGCGACGCCGTTGCGGCAGAGGACGGCGCGGGAGTCGCCGCAGTTGGAGACGACGATTTTTTCGGGCGTGACGACGGCGATGACCGCGGTGGAACCCACGGCGTCGCAGTGCGGAGTCTGAAGCTCGCACCTGCAAGTGGAGCTTTGGTTGCTCTGGCTCCACCTCTGAACCTCCTCGTCCATGCGAGCGAAGCTCCGTTCCATGGTGGATTTCCACTCCAAATTCTCTTTGGCTCTTCCAATCTCCTCCTTCACAATCCCGTGTAGCCTCTCCTTGCACATGGTCGCCACCTGTAGAAACAAAACGAACAACACCAAGAGTAATTAAGAACCAGATCCAGTGCTAATAAATAAACCATGTAAAAACACAAAGGGATCGAGCATTTACATGTGAGCATCCGTGACCGTCGTATACGCCGAAGAAATGGAACCCTTTCTGATTTTGATTTTGATTTTGAGTAGTACTAGTATCCTTATCTTGGCAGAAGGATGGACGCACCGAAACGGCGTCTTCCATGTCCCTTCTTCTGCCACAAACCGATGTGACCCCGTACTTTGGACACTCTTCAACAACTTCATTTTCCAACCTCGTTGCCGTCGAGTTTAACGTGGAAATTTCCGAAAGATTCGGGAGCGAGACAACAACTTCTAACTTGGATTCCTTGCTCTTCTCCTCCTCCTTAGGGGTATCAACTGCGTTCTCGCACTCACGAGGCTGCGCCGGAGAGGTGGAGAGATCCAGCTTCTGGCGTTTCAGGCTACTACTCTCCGGTGGTGGTACTGCCATGTCAGCTATGTATTTTAAGGGAAACAGGTCCAAACTCCGGCGACCGGAAGGGCGTGAGGTTGGGTCAATTGGAGTAGGGGTCTCTCCCTCTCCAACAACACCACAGCAAATCCCAGCCATTTCAAAACAAAAACAACAAGACCCCGCAAATCTCACAGCTTCTATTAGCGAACTCTTACTTTCAAATTATCTATCTATGAAGGGAGCTAGAGAAGAAATTAAAGAGAAAGCACAAAATTAATTTGACGGTCTATCTAAACAACGAAGGGAGCGAATAAAAGGCAAAGCGAGGAGATGACGAGATGAAAAAGTGGGAAAGCCTTGTGGGGAGTGGCAGGGTGCTACGAACGAATGACCCATTGAAATGGGGTTGGAGTTGGGGGAGGGAGAAGCTTTTTCTAGGGAGAGAGAGAGAGAGAGAAGGCACCTGGGGGCCACAGTTAAATCACGGGCAGGCTGCCCGTCACCGTCACGGGCATCATCCGACATGTACAGTTGGTATGACGTCGAACCATTGAATACCAATGCAATCTGCGCCCTTCATCGGATCACCATCCCCTTATCATTCAAACACGTGGTATTGTCTTTTTGAAAGGTAACTACGTGGCTCAATCATATCATTCCACGGAAGGTCGAAACCTTGTTCCTTTTCTGACACGCATGTGGTCCTCCCCTACGAGATCTCTCACCTTCAATTCAATTCCAACTTACTATTATTATGCTTTTGAGTCCTTGAGTCAGTGACTCTACTACCACCCGCAAATTATTTTTCCCTCCCTCTCGTTTCTTTTTTTTTTTCTCTCTCTCTCTGTGTAGGTTCTCTTAAGACACTCGTCCGAAGGATGTTACCACGTGGCGGCATCATAGAATACGAGAGTCTTGTTTGATTCTGATCTCCACGTCCTCCCCTACCTCGCGCTTCTGATCTGAGGATCTAGGGGTGTAAATTAGTGGTTTGGTTTGGTTTTTGAACAAAAATAAATCCGAACCAATTAAAATTAATTGGTTTGGTTTGGTTCGATTTTCATATTTTTTGATTGAAACATCCGATTGGTTTGTTTCAAAGTGATTGGATTAATGTATTTTTTTTAATACAAAAATTAATTAAATAATTAGTTTTTCATAACAAAAAATAAATAAAATAAACTAATTAAAAAATTTCTCAAAATAGAATCAAACTTATTGATTTGAGTCTTAATAATTATTTCATATTTTAGAACGTATATTAAAAGGTTCCAAAGAAATATATTGATATTTGTATTAAGAAATTATATTTAAATAAGTTAAAAAATTCTTTAAGAGATATTTAATTTGACAAGTTGTATACTACTTATTCAATTAAAAGAAAGTTGTGATACTACTAACCAGGATATATGTAACCAATCAACTGGGACATGAGTGGGTAATTTAGTTGATTTGAATCAATCAAGAACCTGAAGAAATCCAAAGTCTCCAACCTTGCAATCATATTTTCATCCAAGAGAATGGTGTTAGACTTCAAATCACACTGTGATAGGAACTTTATCATTTGCAGATTAATTACAAGCAAAATCAATATCTATATCTCTCCATAATGTTTAACTCATTTCATTCGCAGATTTCTCTTCCCCTTAATTCAATCTTCCAAGACCCATTAGTTAAGATCTTATAAACTAGAGTGAAATAAATTCATTTTTTTAAAGTCAATATTAAAGATTTAAAGTCAATTCATCTTTTCTAAGCTTCCAAGTTTAGATGATGTTATTCTTATTTCACTTTTATATTCTTTATGTATAGTAATAAAGCAAATTATTAGCATAGTATCGCTTTATCTCTGTGGTTATAATGATGAATGTCGATATGCATTCTTTTGGCCATGGAGACTCTCATGCAAAATACAAGAAAGTTTTTTATTACCTTCTAAATAGACAAGCAGAAAGATTTTAAAAAACTCCACCATTAAGAATAGTTCCTTCTAAATCATTATAAGAGAAGTTCAAAAGTTGAATGAGAATACATCCAGAGAGTTGGTTAAATGAAAGATCCAAAGTTTTCAAACCTCTCACATCTCCAAGAGTTTTCAAAATAGCACCTGATAGATATTCTTGGTTAAACTATAGAATCGAAACATTTTAAAATGAGTTTTAGCCTTTTGTTAAAACGACGTTTTAAGAGTTAAAAATTGAGAAAGTATTACAAAAAATAAAGAAAAACAAGTAGTAGCCAAAAATGTTGTAGATAATTTTTTTTAAAAATAAAATATATAAATATATGGTTTGGTTTGGTTCGGGTTGTTCGGTTTGAAATTTAAATCCGATAACCGAACTAATTAAGCTTTAATTGGTTTGGATTTTAAACCAATCAATATCTTCAATAAATTTAATTGGTTTGGTTTGGAAAATTGGATTAACCAATTTACACCCCTATGAGGATCCACTTTTGGTTTGTCGTTTTGTCTTCCTCTTCACTGCCTCATTTTTCTCCCATTGTTCACAGTTTACAAAAATGGTCAGATATTTTTTTTTATCATTTAATTATACTTAGAATATCACACATTATACTTTTTTAAATAAATATAAATATTTAAGAAAAAAGGTAACATGTGGAATTTCGTTTTAAATGCTGTATATTTGAATTTAACAAATAATGTAAGAATTGAAATGGAAGAGCGTGAAGAAAAAGAAAGGAAAGAGAGGAAGGTGTTGAATGTAGAGAAACAATTAAAATTATATGTTTTTAAAATATAAAAATGTATGTTTGAAGATATATTTCTACTATTAATATTAAATTAATAATAACTTAAAATTCATATAAATTTATTTAAAATTAATAATAAGAATTAGTCTTAAAATGTGTATTTACTGTACTTGAACTTCATGCAATAATTTTTTATGAATGTGGGAGGAATTGGAGGATAACTCTTATATTTTTATTATAAATAATATATATATATATTTATATTTTATTTAATATTATTTATTTTATTTATTTTTTATTATTATTTTTAATCACATATCTTTTACGGTACCTACACTTCTAAAGTTTTAGAAATGAAATATGATTATTTTTCATTGAAGGGTGAGAGTGTTCGCTTTATTCTGCTCGTTCCAGTTGTCCAATGAAAACGATGTACGTAACAGTGAAGATTAAGACACGTGTAGGACGACATGTCAAACCCGATTGACGCTTGCATAATATCTAAGGTTCCCATAATCGCTTACACGACGCGTGGCCACTACTTACGTGCATCCGAAAGTGCAACTTGTTCAAGTGCAACCCCTTCCTTCTTCTAAAACCCGCATCTTCTTCGCCCACAGCACGTTGCCTTCCACCATTATTTACTTTTGCAAATTAATATAAGTTTCTGCCGTCCACTTGCAAATACACAAAATACAAAAACCACCCCCCTAATTACTTTTTTCAAATTATTCATAGGATGACACCTGTCACATGGGTTATTTTTTCCTCCAATCAAGCTGGAGGATTTTCGTATAGATATTCAGACATTCATTTTATAATCTGTGAGTTCTATATAATATATCATGTAGATCACATTACATAGAATAGTTATAAGTTTATGTCCTAAAATAATATCTATTAACTGACTGTTCCTGTCGATTTTTATTATCTCTCTTTCGGTTTTGGGTTTTCTCTTTGACCTCTCGGTTTTAAGTGGAACAATTTAACCAAAGCCCAACTTGCAACTAGTATAATAACATTGATTGGCCTTCTTTTACTTCTTTATTATTCCTTGCTGTCCTCGTCGTTAACTGACATAGTTTATCACATAATAAGTCATTAAAGTAGTAAACAGTGAAGCATGAGGTCATATATAGTAGGATAGCATTCATCATTAACAACGTGAAAAAATATAGAAGATGCAGCCATGAACAATAGTTTGCTTAAATGCTTTTTTCTTTTTTTTACTGGTTTTGGTTTAAATGACTATGCACTTGTGTGTAAGACAAATTTATTTTCAACTTGAATTTAAAATCTATGTTTGAAATGTTTGGATAGTATTCCTCATAGAAGAATGCTTTTTCTAATTTTAATTAATTATCAACATTATATTATCTATTATCTATTATCTATTACTAATATACGGCTATACCAGGTTTTATTGTTCACATTTTTATTTTTCATATTTGTCATTTGTTTTCATTTTCTCACAGCTTTATTTAGGGGATAAATTGTAAAAGTACCATGATTTTATCTAAAACTATCCTATGTTCAAAAACTACTCCATATATATTCAAAATTTGTCTCACAGTTTCAACTACTCCTCTCCATCAACACATAAACAGTTACACATTTTCTTACTCTCTCAGTACAACCTTTATCACAATTATATTAATGATTTTCTTACTCAAAAACTTAGATTGACATGCACGTTGCTATTCACCATTATATGGAGACATCTCCGAAGATAATGAACCAGCCGAAATAATTTCTAACATCTCTTACGTTAGGAATGTATATGGCCGGGTTTCATCTGACCCACTCCTGGCGTAAAGTAGTGAGTTAGGGTGTAATTTTCTAATTAAAATAAAATATTTAAATTAATATCAGAATTATTCATTATTATAAAAAATATATTTATACTATTTTAATAAATGATCAGAGGTAAAATCAGAAATTTTATATTAGAGTTCAAATATTAATTAATTTTATCCTTTTGATATCGTGAAATATCAAGTTTAAATATAAAGTTTTTTAGAATGTTTTGAAAAAGTTCTAAAGATTAATGAAAGTGTGGTAAGCTTAAAAAATAATGAGGTTGTGAATAATCTTTGAATTTTTAAAAATTATTCTAATTTTTTTATATATTATATTGATTGATGATTGATATTGACTTTTTTAATAAATTTTCTTTTTATGGATACATGGGGGTGTAACTTTCTTAAAACATTCTTAAAGTTGTCTATAAAAAAAATCCCTGAAGTTTTCAAGTTGCGTGATGAACTATATTATTTAGTTGATGAACGAAATAACTTATTTGCAAATTTTAAAAGTAATAAATCTTATGATACTTACTTTAAAATGTGATAAAGTTCAAAGATTATTTATTTATCCTTAAATTACTCTATAGTAGTTTTCCTTTGTGCAACTCGTTAAGAATGAGTTGATTATAAAACATGAAAGTAATTTGCAGGTATTGATAAGATTAATTTACTTCATGGTTCATGCACAGTCATTCTATTAAAAATAGTTTATCGCTTGTGTATAACATTTTGTAAATTATAAAGGTTGAAAAGAAAAAACTTTTTGTAAATTATATAAATAACCCTGTTTTTTCAATTTTTACACTTTACTACTGTTCTTATTCTTTTCAAAGTGTCAAAAATATAAGTTTCATAGTGTTTTATAGAGTTTCTATAATATCTTAACGAATATGAAACTCAAAATAAGTTATTAAGTATTAATTAAATATTAATTTTATAATAAATATTTTAAAATAATTAATAATTAATTAAATATTTGATAACTCAAATATTGTATTCTTAAAAAATATATACTATATAATTCCCGTTGTTTTAAGGTTGTTAAACCTTAGGCACTTGGCACTGCAATTTTCAACCATGATCTTTGTCAGAAGAAGGGCCAACATTTACACGCGTAAATAAGAGTTGAAGAGTAAACAAAGAGGTTTTGGCTGAAGAACGGGGTGTGGGTGTTGGTTGGGTTGAGTGGATTTAATAATGTTTTTTAAATTTAATTTATTTATTAGAGTAATAGATTGAGTTAAAAAGATTTTTTTTTTGCTCAACTTGATTCATTTACTTAAAAGTGGGTTAAATTTGATTAAATTTGTGAGTCTGACATTTTTTTTAAAAAAATTTGACAAAAAAAAGTTAAAATACAAAATTTAATAAATTAAAATTATAAGTCTCAATCTTAGACATAATATGTATCAATATAATAAATTAATATAATAAATTTTAATCGTAAACATAATAATTTTTAATTTAATAAATTAATATTATAAATTTCAATCAACCTTAGTCAAACATAATAACTAATAAGTCTTAATCTAAAATAAACTAAATACCATAAATCAATAACTACATAACAAATTAACAATTAACAAGTCTTGTTAAATTTGAAATAAACTAAACAAAGTTAATCATAATTCAAATAACAAATTAGTTTAATCAATTGAAATCAATGTCATCACGAATGTCATATGTATATTAATATAATCATTGACTTCACTCTCTATTTTTTTTCATATACTCTTTATTATCTAAATAATTTTTTAGGTCAAGTTTGTACAAATTAAAAATATTCTAACCTATTACTTAAATCACATACTACAAGTTAAAATATTTTTTAACTCAATATAACTTACGAACTTAACTCAATTTATATTTCATAAACTTAATTAAATCAAAATTCACGTATTTGATAATTAACCTGATCTACTAGATATCCTTAAATGTAGTGTTCTAATATCAACATCATCATAGCACATAAAAATAAATTCTGATTTTTTTATTTATTTTTCTTTTATTTTATTTTTTATATTTTTTAATATTATTTATTATATATATTTTTTATAATTTTTTTTACTAAATCATATATCTTTAAAAAAATTGTGTATAATATATATATCTCTAAAAATATATGATTAACTTTTTCCCACAAAAATAAGCACAGGTACGTGCACTGCAGCTGTCCAGGCACTTGCTCCTCAAACTCTGCAACACCTACAGCTAAACAGGTGACGTGACCAAAAGCCAAGCCACGTGATGAACAGCACCACTGGTTCTGTCATCATCTCCAACTCAGAACTTGACCTTTTCAGCGTTAACCAAATAAAGAGCATACTGATTACTGAATCCTTTTATACCAAAATCAGTGAAGTGATTAGGGATGTCAATTTTATCCGCCCCTATAGATATTCATGGGTAATATTTATAATGGAGGTGAGTAATATTTGTTAAATTTTTTTTGCAAATATAAATACTTATTTAGTGTTATCTCTATTTAATAAATGGGACAGTAGGTGAGAGTGGTTTACAGATCTGCCGATACTCGTAAAAAATTTACATAAATATTTTATATAAAATTAAAAATTTTAATTATATAAATTAAAATATTATAAATTTATATAAATTAAAAGTATTTTAAGTGTTTAACATTATTTTTGGATTAAATTGTGTAAAACAAATTTTAAAAAATTATAGTATTATACATTTTTTTATTTTTCATTTTTTTATTTTATTTTTTTGATTTTTTTGAATTTTTTTATAATTTATTGGGACCATGAGATATCATGATACCGTTTATCTGCAGGAGAAAGATAAATTGGGCGGCGATATTATTATTATTAGTTGGCTACTACCTACTCCCGCCCGCCCCGTTGCCATCCCTAGAAGTGATGCTTATATTACAATCTAATAAATTTGACAAATTGATTTAACTAATTATACAAACTCCTCTAATTATTAAAATAATTTAATTACTTATAATTAACTACAATACGATTTTAAGTTATGATTTTATGATTAATTTCATTTAATTTTATTAGTTATATATAAATATTTATTGATTGATTAAATATATTTAATGAATAATTAATCAACTATTCTTATTACTTAAGTGGTTAATTATAAATGGTGGTGATTAACAGTTAATTAAACATGTACTATTTGTAAAGAATTTGTGCAAATAATAAAACGTATAAATAATTTAAGTCAATAATATATTTCATTTGTATTTTCTTAGTCGGACCATTTAATTTTCACTTATAAATAATATTAATGTGTCTATACCAATCTTGGGGTAACACCATCTATAACCTTTTCTCTTTTATCTATAAGGAGTGGCTCAAATTGTAAGTAAATTTAAATTCAGCTTGAAGGACATGTGCAATTGCATGGGTTTAAGTCCAAGAGTAAGTATTTGTGAAGAGTAGGGGTATTCAAAATCTGTCCAGTATCGACCCCAAACTAATTAGGCTATATACAGATTTTGAAAAATAGTTTTGATGCATTTTCGTGTCGAATTCGGGTTGCTTTTCAAATTGGCCCATCACAAGTCGATGTTACATAATTCTTTAACAACATAATTTTTTTTAAAAATTAATGGTGAATTATAAGAGTTTTAGACTTAAATTAACAATTTTTATAATATAATAATATTTTTATATTGATATAATTTATTTTAAAATATATATTATAAATTATCCTTTAATTTTTATTTCATACTTCTAAATTTTTATAATTTATCTATGCATATTTTTAAATTTATATATTTTGTATAAATATTGAGTTAGCTTGATTTTGACATGGTCACTAGTTAGACCATGATCAGGTAAAGTCGGGGTCCAAGAAAAAATAACTTGATCAAAAAATTAGGTCAAGTTCAAGTTAGACTAAACTCATCCTAATCCATCTTATAAATACTCCTAATGAAAAAACAATTGAGTGATAGTTAATCTTGCACTTGAAATATATAGAGAAATTTTTTTATAAGAGATTTTTTTCTCTTTTAAAAATATGGTTTTTCATTTCTTCTTTTAATTTATAATTACACTGATTGTATGATATTTATTATTCTTTTATCCAATGGACATAAAAGCTACCAACAATACTATTCACATATATTTACACACATATCACTTTTTCATCATTTGATTATAACTAGATCATCTCATACTTTACATCAGTATAATTTTTATCATTTAATTATAACTAGGCCACCTCCCACCTCATTTACTGCATGCTTACCCTCTAATTTTGTTATATACTTCATATGTGAGAGAGAATATGAGATATATAATCAGCATTTTCCCAAAGTACTTATAGTTATAAAAAAAAAACACATATTTGTCACTTGGCCAAAGAGTCAAGAACTAAAGGTAAAGTATTTGTAGGAAATAGGAATAGAATTTTACATTTTTTTTATTATGGTTGGTGGTGTCGATTAGTTTACACGCACCTCAATTAATAATTATCTTAATTATAATAATTTTATGAACAATTATGATTCTTTAAATTACATTTTAAATATGTTTAGGAAATTATTATTTATAGAGTTATATTTGCATAGATTATGTTGGATCAAGCGCTTATCATTAAATTAAAAGTTATAGTTATTAGTCAGGGTATAACTTTTTTTTTATAGTGGCAGCACATAGTCCCACATTTATAACATATTGCTGGTGAGCATGAGGGACTTCGAAGTACACACATGACGCATAAGTAGGTTGGGCGGTCAAGTACCTTATTATACGTTCATAATCTCCTCCTTAGCAACACTTGGGAGACTCGAACTTAGAACTTAACTTTGATACCACTTATTAAATCAAGCGTTTACTACTAGGTTAAAAGTTGTAATTGATAATTAGGACGTAACTTTATTATTTTATAGTAACAGCACATAGTCACATATCTATAATGTAATGCGTGCAATCATAAAAGGTTTCACAATGCACACTTGACAAATCGATAAGTTAAATTATCAAGTACTCTTGATGTATGATCATACATACGTAAGAGTTCTAAAATAATTGTTAAACTTCCATAAATCCAACAGACTGCGTAGAGAAGTTTTATAAATACATGTGCTTTACGTGCCCAAGTCGTATGATTGAAAAAACAACAAATAGGGTTTTTCAAGAAATTTCAAAAGGGCTTGTTGTATTCTAAAATGGTTAGAAAAGTTTTAACCCATAATCTGACCATACTCTTGGTTGAGTATTTTTTAACCTAAGGCAGCATGTGAACTCAATCCAACTTTCCATTCATGAGTTGAATTAAATCAAAATCGGTAAATTTGTGGGTGGGGTGCCCACTCCTGGTTAACGGTAAGTAGCATGGCGGGTTTAGTTGGAAATAATCTCTGTTTTATTGTTAAATAAGTAATAAAATTACACATCTCTCTTGAGCTGTGTTCCCACTTCTCTCTCTTTCAATTGGCAGTAAAATTTTTTAATTAACAATATTTTATATAAAAGACATAATTTGAGAAAAGATAATAGGATGGTAAATATTTTATTATACATTTATTTTATAGAATGAGAGATTCACATGTTTATTAGTAAACAAAACTTCACTAATCTTATGTTTGAATATGTTTTTATTAAAAGAACGGAATAAAATAGGTGGGAATGGAACGAAAATAAAAAGAATGGAATGAAACATAATTTTTATTCTCTTTATTTGTAAGTTTTGTTAACAGAATGGAACGGAACAGAATTTTTCATATGTTCCCTTCATTCCACCTCAATTTTAGGGAGAACAAAAGTTAGGCATTTGAGGAGAAAAGAGAGAAAATAATTTTTCATGTGTTCCGTTCCGTTTTCATGTATTTTAAAATTTTTAAATAAAAAAATTATTTTTATTCTTCTATTTTATTACTGACTTATCATTTAAATATAGTGTAATAATTTGACAAGATGGTAAGCAAGATGCTTTCTGAGGGAGGGAATCAAAATTCATATATTGAAAAAAGCAAATTTTAAGAAAGCATCTTAATTGTGACAGTCAAAGAATTGAGTTCTCCTGATATTACAATTATTACTATATAGAATAAAATATAATTTTTATTTTTCTAATGCATCTATATTAATTATTATAAAATGACAACTACTAGCTTTTTAAACTTGCGATCATTTTTTTTTTCATTCAACACAACCAAAACACGGACTTGTTTTATATTTAAATTTTTTATACATTTGTATTTTAAATTTAATATTCACTTCACTTCTTTGATTTTATATTAACAATAATTTTTTATGTATAATTAACTAATGTTTTTATACTCCATTATTTATAGTAATTAATATAAAATTTGTATTTAATAAATCATTTAGTAAAAAATTTCATAACTAACAACAATTAAAATGTGTATAAATTTGTATTTTACTATTTTTTGTTTTGGTGGGAGTGTTTATTTTTTCAATATACAACGACAACAGAGATTTAAACCTTATAAAAATCATTTAAATTCCACAAACACTAACCTTCTTGTTGTAACATTATTGATCTGAGTCATCTGACCATATGACACGCGCAAGCCATGCCTGAGATTTTTTTGGTGCTTCTCTCCGGGACTCAGCAGCCGCAATATGACTATACTACACCTTTGGCAAATGGCACCTCGTTATCATCCTTGGTCCCAAACACACTTCAATTAAAACCTGGAAAGACACGTGCGTGCTGACTCCTGAGTTGAATTGCAATTTGCAAGTCGCTACCCACGTCGTAGTCATTCTATATATACTGTTGGCGCTCCTTCGAAACTGCTCACTACAAAAGAAGCAAAACCAGGTTTAAACCTGCCGGTTTGCCACCAATAATGACGGTGCCGTCTAATATACACCTTATTATGTAAGATGTATACGGTGCACTTCATTTATTTTAATTATTAATTATGTTAAAAAATATATTAATGGTTAATAGAATAACTTGAAACTCATTGTTTTTTTTTAAGTTACATAATTATATAAATATTATTAATTAAAATTTATATAATTTTAAGTATTATAGTTATTTATAAAAAAATAATTTTTTTATAAAATATTATTATGTATAAATATTATTAATTAAAATTTAATAATTTTTTTATTAATTAAATTTTAATAAAATTATCAGTTAAAAAATATATATAATTTTTTAAAAACTCTTTACACATCCACACAAATAAAAATGTAAGGGTTTTTATTAAAAAAATATTATTGTATATAAATATTACTAGTTAAAATTTATAAAATTTTTTATATGTATAGTTATTTATGAAAAAAATATAAAAATTGGTACAATTTTAATTAGTATTATTTTAATTAATATTATTTACACAATTATATATCTTTAAAAAATAAATAGTAAGGCAAAGCACTTAAAATGACCTAATTGTGAGGAAGACAACAATCGACTGTTGGTGTGTAAAAAAAATATAAAACAAAAAAAAAAAATCTATATAAAAAAACTTACAATAACAAATAAAATTCAAAGTATATGATACATATAAATATAAGGTGCGTCTACCATAACACCCACACACCATCTTGTTTCTTACGATCCATAATGTGCTGTCATCAAAGGGCCTGCTTGTAAAAATGGTCGAGTTTTCTTGCCTTCTATATATATATAGAGAGAGAGAGAGAGAGAGAGAGAGAGAGAGAGAGAGAGAGAGAGAGAGAGAGAGAGAGAGAGAGAGAGAGAGAGAGAGAGAGAGAGAGAGAGAGAGAGAGAGAGCATATCTAGTGATAGAAATTTTTATTATTAGAGGAATAAATCTTAACCATACAATTATATATGGATGGTCAAGATTAAAAATTATTTAAAGATCATGTGATCACTTAAAAAAGTTATATACATTTATCTTCTAATTTTGACCATTAATAAAATATTTAATAGTCAAGATTCACTTCTTTCACCTCTTACAATAACTATTCTTCTCACTAAATACACTTTCTCTCTATATATATATTAATTTTAGCATTGGGATGTGATATGAAACACTTCAATGGTTGAACGCTCAAGATTTCAATGGTAAAATTTCACAAACTTCGAAATTAAAAAAAAATAAATGATGATGATCTCAAAAAAAAAAAACATCTTAATGGCTATAAGTGTGGAGGGTTTGAACCTATAAAAGCACACACACGAAACACGACACAGATATGAATATAAAAATACACTAAATTTAAAAAATAATAGGACATAAATACGGTATATATATATATATGAGGAATACTATAAACATACTCTTTTCAACATACTCCTTGCTATTAGGCTACGTTATTCACTAAAGCATATACTCAAACTTGATTACACGTTAATCGAATTAATTACATACTAATTAAGGTAATTACACGCTAATTAAAGTTAAGTATATACTTTAAAGTGTGACGTGATTCAATAAAAAAAGTGTATTGAAAGGAGTGTGTTACATGAACGTGTGTTCCTAACATTCTTCATATATATATATATATAATTATAAATTTAACAAAAAAATTCATAATTTATGAACATCATCTCTATAAGTTTGAAGATTTATAATATATTAATATATGTTATATGTATTACTATTTACTACTTAATAGGCCCCTCTTAAAAAATATGGAGCCTAATTTTCTATTGACGTTTTTAAAAAAAATATTAAACTAACTTCTCATAATAGAACTAACCATATACAAGTACATGTGCATTTAAAAAAAATTAACTAGAGAAAATATTGATATGAGATAAACTTTGGTGACGACGAAGTAGATGACTTGGTAATAGCAGAGATAGAAGGAGTCGATAAAAATAGTAGTGTGTGGAAAGATAAAATTTAAAAGTCTAATAATAATGTATCTAAACTGTGTCCTAAATTTGTTAAACATGTATTGAGGACGTGTTTACGTGTATCTGAGACGTGTCTAAATTAAAAAATAATATTTTTTTTAATTAAACACATAAAATACGTATATCGTATGAATATTTATATGTATATGACATAGACACATAAATATACTACAAAAACACGTCTCCGCGCTTCATAAGTTTGAACATTCTTCCGTTCTATAGCAAAATCTTTTAGTACTTAAAAGTTCAATAAATTCTTAAAATTTTATTTTTAACCATTTGAAGCGCTCTGTACGTAGCACCACTCGTCATCAAATTCATAGACACGAATCTTGCTATTAACATGCAAATATATATATAGACGAGATTCAATGTTTTTGATCTCTCGTTCGTTGCTCTCTTGTAGATGATATTAGCGATGCATGACTCCATGTTTAGATCTTTCATTGGTTTAAAAGGCTGCTTCCTTTTAAGGCTGAGTGCACTATTATTGACCTCAGCGATATCGATCACTGTCTGTGTCATTTCTGAATTAACAAAACAAAAGTAGAAAGACATAGTTAGGTTCAGAAAGAAAATATCCTCGGTAAGATTTCAAGCTACCTCCAAATTCAAAATCATTGCTGTCTAGCTGATTGTTTGATCTTTTCGTAAATTGATCTTGTTAATGATATCAAATATGAACTTCCAGATAGTTGCACACCGTTCTTTTTGTTTTAAGATTGTCAAGGATCTCCCAAAAGCCCTTTATTTCTTTTAAAAATTTGATGTTTGCATGTTATTTTTTAATCATTTTTATACTTGTTTAACGATTTATAAATCTATTGGTGGAGCTTTATTAGGGCTATGGGGCAGTTGCCCCCCAATTTTTTCCATTTTTAATCAAAATAACCTCTTAATTTGTTTCATATTGAGAAAAGGTGATAGAGTCTTGCAATTTTAATTTTTCTTGGTTTAATCTATCTTTTTGAGTCAATTTCTCCATTAACCTCACTTTCTCTTTTTTTTAGCCAAATTGAATACTCTTAAGAGTGGTATAACTGTAGACTTAGGTTTAGGGTGAATCTATATGTGATAACATATTATTGAATATTTTTAATATATAAGTATTTATATTTAAATTATCTTTTGAATGGGGGATATATTGTTACATATAGGATTCACCATATATTTGAGTTTATCATAACTTTATTTTATTTTTAATTCAACATTTTTTTTCTACACTATATTTGTAAAATCTAGTGGTTGTATCTCTATGTGAATATCTAAGTGCTGATGTAGCTCTAACTCTGAATCTTTTTACCTATGATCTCTAGTGAAGAAGCATATTGTTTTCACATGTATCACAAACTTTTGATATATGCACACACACACACACACGCACACATATATATATCTTTATTTTTATTGCAGAGTTGATTATTCAATATAAATACTTTTTCTAAAGTAAATTTGAATTTAAAAACTCTAAAATTATGCATAATATAATCAATGAATTTTCTCTCCATTTTTTGTAACCAAGTCATTTGTCCCTCCAAATATGTTGGCCAAGTTCCACCACTTTACAAATCTTTAATTGACAATGTGTATTATGTGATTAACAGGCTAGCAATCAATTACTAATATTGATAATGGCTAGTATTCAATTACTAATATTGATAATCGATTTCTAGCCCTATTAGTCACATAATACATAATGTTAATCAAATATTTATATATTGTTAACAAGGTGTAAAAATAGTGTTAAAAAATGTTGTGCATATAGAAGAATTGTTATTCCTTTAAGCTTGAAACACACACAATGTATCCTAAAATCATGTGACTAGACCACTTGCAAAAAGTAAAAACATTGGCACTATTTTGGATTGGCATCTCGAAACCTAAATCCAATAGAAGCAAGTCACGAAGCCTGGTCCAATCCTCATCCTAGCCACTCGTGGCCTAACATGGTTTATCAGCCCACCTTCTAAAGGATAACTATATATCCAAATAGAATCACCTCTTAGGACAATTAGGGATCAAATCCCCTCATAACTACTAAGATTCCTATTTATAAGAAAACTTTACTTCTTGGATATTATTTCTCTACCAAGTAACCCTATGATATAACCTCACGCTATAAATACAAAGTTTAACCATTTAAGTACGCTACTCTTGATAATTTCTATTTAGAACAAGCATTAACAAATCAGTATAAAATATAGGGCATTACCGCATTATTGCTTTGGGCCTAGTTCTGGCATGGTATGATGGTCATTGTAAAGTCATTGTTGAAACTTGAAAGTTACTCGCCATCCATTGGATAATTTTTTGTACACTCCACAAGTAGTACAGTAAAAATGTGTGACACGTAAGCATGTATAATTATACAAGTCGTTGAATTGAAAATGAATATTATTAAATTAAATATGGATGGTTACAAAATTCTTGAGAGTATTACTCTTAGTGTATATAAGACTGTGTTTGATACACCTGATAGTATAACACAGGATTGTATAAGGCAATAGGATAAGGTCTGATAGTATAAACAAGCTTATAAGCTCTTGTCATCCTATTAAGTGTTTGATGATTTATGTATAATTGAACTAATTGTATAAATAATAATTTGTTATGACAAAATTATCCTTTTACATAAAAAAAATTAAAACAACTAAGAGGAAAAGGGAGACATCAACACTAGAAGCTGAGGAATAGGGCAAGGGATGATGACCCTTGCACAGTGGTGATGGCAACCAAGGTTGGCTATTGATGGTGGCTTAGGCGAGGGAGGCTTGTGTTCGGTGGTTGTTGGCCATGGAGGTCCAGTGCCTGGGTTTTAGGTTATGGGTTGTCCATGGTGATTTGAATGGTGGTGTGGAGGCAACGGTGGTCTGGTAGAGGATGTTGATGGTGGTTCAATGGGGTTGGCTATGGTGGAAATGTGGTGGCAGAGGGTGGTTCACGGGGTTTGGGTCGCTGGGGTTGTGCTTGGATGGGAGATGAATGGTTGAGGGATAAATTTGTCAGAGTTTTCCTACCAAGTCTAATCAAGGAGTGAGATAGCGAATAAAATTATTATGTCATAACAGGATAAAAAAAGTTAACTTGATTTAATTATACTATCAAGTTGGTACAATAAACACCTAATAAGACCTGATAGTATTATCTTCCTTATACGGTACACCAAACGCAACTTAAGATTTTTTTCATTCATTGTCAACAAGCTGAATGATTCTTGTCGTTCTTTACATTCTTGTAATCATTGGATCATTCATATTAAAGGCCTCTTTCAACAAGATTGGGAGATCAAGTTCATTCATGTACTTAGAGAAGGAAATTAATGCGCTGGTTGGCTTACAAATTGGAGGGCAAGACTATACTTTCATGGAAATTGCATACCCTCCTCGTGAACTGGCATGTTGATCCAATCGTAGTTATTAAATTCGGACTGATCATTGATTTGGTCGAGACACTGGGTTATTGGTTCAACCTGGTAGGTCACTAGTCGAATCGTATAAAATAAAATAAATATAAAAATATTTAATTTAAATAAAAAAATTATATACATATAATTATTTGGGCTTGAACCAAATTTAAATTAGTAGTTTGTTACTTTGTTTTTACTTCTTATTGGGTTTAGAGTCTGAGCCTTATTTCCTAGCCGCCGAAACAAGTCACTATATTTAATGTAACCCAAAAGTGGAGCCCAAATCTGGACTCAAATGTGTGTAGCCCAAACCAAAGCCCTAGTGAATACTTATTCTTGTCTCCCTTGCTTTCAAATTTCAACTTCTTCTAAGTCAGCTGCCGCACACACAACACACAGCGAGAGAGAGATGTAGGAGCAGCCAAGGTGCAGGAGGCTGGGCGACTGCGACACACGACAAAGCAACGCGACTGCCGGCACGGTGGCAGAACCATGCCTGGCATACTGGCATTCATGTACGGCGCCGTAGATCTATGGTGGCAACGTCAAGTAGCTCACCAACATGCAAAACACGTTGCTGGAAAATAGTGCCTCTGCAACTGCTACTCTGTGATGATTTTTTTTTATAATTTCACTGACCCACGGTTCAGCAAAACTCGCTAAGTCACTGGTTCTGTACTAAATCCGGTCGGGTTAACTGGTTCACACTAAGTTAGTTGCATTCTTGATTCAATAGTCAACTCGGATCAGTTGGAAGACTGGTTCATCGGTTCACCGGTCTGATCAATCGATCCGAGCCGAGTTTAATAACTATAGATCCAATTGAGGAGGGTCAAGTTCCTTTTTTTTTTGTTGGTCTTCTTGAGGGTCAAGTTCCTTTAGATATGTAGTTTTCTTCCCGTTGTGTCCCCCCCTCCCCAAACAAAAATAAAAAATAAAAATCAGTTTAAAATATGTCCAATATTATAATATGAACAAATTAGTGATATTTTATTGTAGACAAAGATGCCTTTTTGTTTTGGCAATGAGACACATGCATTTTGTTAAGAAAAATGATATTTGCACATAATTTTTTTTTTTTATAAACAGAGAGAAATAATAAGTAGATGAAAAAGTAAGTGTGTGAAATAAAGTAAAAGCAGATTTATTTTCTATGAAGATCTTGTGATATAGATGTATGTGGATTTAACACTGCTGTTTGCCAAAAATAGTGGTATGCTTATAATTGATGTGAGAGGCCTCTAGTTAAATCCAAAATTCTGTTTCCTCAAATTATGAGTTAATTTTCTATGCATTGATGATGAAACTAATTTTTGTTGTTACACAAGTATTGTATTTTTTTAAACCAAAAAACACTTTATAACAATTATATTGTTACTAATATTTAATTGATATTGAATGATGCCTCCCGTCAATATATATATATTGAATGATGCCTGCACAAATACTCACCAATTTTTCCGTTTGTATTCAACTTTTTTTCTCATGCCTACCATCAATTAGGAGGGAAGAATGAAGGAAGGAAGGAAATACATCTCCCTGCTTGAAATTTTTTAAACAGATTTTGGTAACTTTTTTTTATATATTACTCTTCCTGACCTCCCATCCAAACTTAACACTATTATGGATTAAAAGCTCAAGAAATTCAAATTGATGATAGTCAATAAAAAAATTGATAATCCTGTTCAAAATTTACTTCTTATTCACACATTACTGTATAGCCATGCAAACAAACACAATCAACAACCAACCCACAGACAAAATTCTACACAATTAATGAAACAGAGCAGTCAAAACCCATAAACACAAGAGCATACATTAAATACAGTCTGTAAAAATGACGGATTTGCTTAATTAGTTTATTTCCATGCTGGGTTGAAATCCATTCACAGTTGCTCCTCCATCAACAACAATAACCTGTCCTGTGATGTAGGAGGCAGTAGGCAGGCAAAGGAAAACCACCACAGATGAGATTTCCTGTGCTTCAGCAGCACGGTGAAGAGGTGTTCGACACACTAACTGATTGACAAACTCCTTGTTGTGAAGCAACTATTAGAAAGTTAAATAATGAGGAAACAAGTTAGGGAGATATATATATTATTATTATCTGAAAGTTAAAGCTCACTTGCATATGTGAAAGACCAAAAGAATAGATTGCAGCTTTTGAAAAGCAAGGCTATGTTTGCAGAAACTAACCTAAATGTCAAATATCACAGGAGAAGCAATGATTGACAGGGACGGACCTGTATAAAAGACTGGAGACAAATGCTCTCATTCTTGATTCTTCTTTGAAATTCTTTTATTATTGATGGCAATTATTTATCATTTTTATCTTTTTTATATTACTGACTTTGCTCTATATGATAAATAAATGTATAATAATAGAAGTTAAAATTTATTTATTATTCTTTCTCAAATTATATTTTATATGTTTAATAGTCCAGAGAAAAATATTTAATTAATATTAATAATAAAACGATAATTTAGTCTAAAAAATAATTATAAATTAATATTTCATCATTTTATATTTATATATATATTATATATTATTTTTTTTTTATATTTGTGTATGGCCTTTCTCTCTACAATATAAAATTTCTCCATCTGTCACTGATGATTGATGTTATGATATACATGTACTAATTTATTAACGAACACATTATGCGCCATGATAATCCTCTTCGTAGAATTCTTTCAACCTGTACTTTTCAGTTTTTTTATAACTAAGATTTATGGAGGTGGTAAAGGATTAAAAACAAAATGGGCTCTTTCTGTACAGAAAATAACATTATAGATGTCATCACTAGGAAAAGGCTGCTTTAGAGCAAACATGGGGCTGAAGGAAAAAAATTTCCCCTAAGTTTCCGAAAGTTATCGATATTATTTTGGGTACAAAAAGGTTATCGATATTTACTATAGAATAATGCTACACACGTAAACATAATCAGTTTTATTTTATTTTATGTATATTTATATTCTGTCTAATTATATCACATATCCTCGTATGTGAAAGATGTGAGTCATGACTCATGAGGAATATGCAACCCGAATTTTTCTTTCAACACTTATATTTTTATATCAAATAATATATACACTTATTTTTATATTTGATCTAATATTATTTATTATACATATTTTTTTATCATTTTTCTCACTCAATTATATCTCTTAAATATAATATAAACAGTATTACAACCTTTTTAAGGGTGTAAGATGATCATTATTATTTTTCTTTACTATGTTATGCATTGTTTCTAACAAAGTTAAAATAACAGGATAGAAAAGGGTTTTTTTTACCAAATTATCACTGTTGGTAAAATTATTTATCAAAATATTATTTTTTAAATTATTTACTAAATTACTACTTTTTTTAAATTATTTATTAAAATATCACTCTTTTGAAATTATATACCAAACTGTTATTCTTTTATCCTGTGTGACATTTTTTAACATTTTTTGACCTTTTGGGATGCATCATCCTATTTGGTGTATCCCATGTTATTTTTGTACTGAGTACGCCAATACGGTTAGCGTAACTAAATTAATACGCCAACATGTTTGAGGTAACATGCGTATGTACTTGCAACCCCTTCCCCCATCCGTGGCATTCACTTCATTTTCTCAATTCTCATTATCTCTCTAAAAATTTATTCTCTCTAAATGCTCTCAACTCTCTATCACGTACTTAATTTGACAGATGCTACTAGACGTGATGTCTGGATCTCCATCCGTGATCAAATTCAGATAATATTCCTTATATATAAGTAGATATTTTAATGTTTGAATTTTTTGTTAATGATTTGTTGATTATTTTTTATTATATTAGTGTTAATTATACATTTATGTTATTTTATACGTATTTAGAGGTTTAATTTTTTTTTCTTGACTAATTAATAATGTAATTAATAGAATACGTAGTGTGAATTGTATGAATTATTTGTACGTAAAATAATAGTATGAATTTTTTTTTCTTGAGTACTTGACATGGTTTAAATAACTAAATGTAATTTAATTCAAATTAGTAGAGCTTAGGAAGTTATTTGTACGTAAAATAATAATAATATAAATTCATTGTTGTCGCGACCGATGATCGCGGCGGATGTAGCAACTCATAAGATTTTAAAATATAAAAATAGAGTCGTCACCAATTTTATTTAAATTAGAAAAAATTAGAAAACCTTTCTTTGAAAATGGTCTTTGGAACCAGATTGGATTCGAGAGTCGGTTATGGATGAGGAAGGGCGGAAACTTAATCTCACAGCACCCCTAACACACCCGTTCTAAAAAACGGTACCTTAAATTGATTGTGCAGAACTTTATAACTTTTGAAAATATTTGTTTTATCATTTTAAAAAAAAAATAGATAAATAAAAAAAAAGAAAAGAAGATTTTATGAATCATCGAGTTGTCGCAACTTAAATGATTCCCAAAAAAAGAGATTAACAAACTGTCACAGCTCAGCTAATCCGATTTTATAATTTCTCAACAACATTTAATTATTTTATTTTTCCTAAAAAAACCAACAGCTAAAGAAAGAGAAAAAAAAATAATAAAAATAAATATGATAAACAAAGCTAACGAAAAAAAGAAAAAAAAATAACAAACATGCTATTGTCATTTATCTACCCAAACTCAAGAGGAGGCCTTGGAACACAAAAAAGTAAAATAACCATGAAGCCCAACCCAACAGAACCCTCTTCTTTTATCATATTTTTTGTTATAAATTCCTTCTTAAAACATACATACTACTGTTAAAAAAATAAAATAATAAAGGAAGAAAGCAGAAAACAAAGGCTCGTAGCTTCTGATAAGGGGAAAAAAAGAAAGAGGTTTTCAGCCTCTAAAGTGGGAAAATGAAAAAAGTGAGGTATCGTACGTGTTGGGAAGGATCTGGTGGAGGTCCGACGGTCGGTTGGGGATTTTGGTTTTTTGTGATCCGACGGTGGTGCGGGGGGTTCTGGTTTTGTGATCCGACGGTTGGTGCAGGGGGTTCTGGTTTCTGAGGTCTGACGGTCAATGCGGGGAAGGATCTAGCTTCTGTTGTCCGACGGTCGGTGCAGAGAAAGATCTGGTTGGGTTCGACAGTCGGTTGAGATGAATTTGGTTGTTAGGAGAGTGGTGAAGGTTGGTATGGGTTTACGTGGGGGCTTGGAAGTAGTTGGTTGGAATGGTGATTACGGAAGGTAGGTGTTTAGGAGGTTGAAGGGAGATGGAAGATGGTTGAGTTCGACGGTTGGTTGAAGGAGGGATCCGGTGTTGGTTTCGACGGTCGGTTGAAGGAAGAGATTTGGTGTTGGGTTTCGGTGAAGGGAGAGACGGTCGGTTTGACGGTCGGTTGAAGGGAGAGACTTGATGTTGGGTTCGACGGTCGGTTGAAGGGAGAGACCTGGTGTTGGGTTCGATGGTCGGTTAAAGGGAGAGACCTGATGTTGGGTTCAACGGTCGGTTGAGGGGAGAGACCTGGTTTTTGCGAGGCCCGACGGTTGAGGTAAAAAAAAGGTGGCAGGAGGTCCGACGGTCGGTTGGGAGTGAATGTGTGTGCTTGTGAGTGTATGAGAACCAGAAAGAGAACACGAGGAAAAAACAATATAGAGAAAGAAAAAATCAACAATCCTCACTATTCAGATGCAGGCAATAATGACAAAAGTCAAGGTGCATAATGAAAGAGCGAAACAAAATACCTCTGAGAGTTTCCAAAAAAACTGAAAGTTTCTTTCTATTCAATTCTTTTTTGTTACAAACTCACTTCTCACTTTCTCTCAATACCCAGTTTTCTCACCAGTAGCAAACAGCAGCTGCAAGTGAGTTCAAAATTTCTAACCAGGAAGAAAAAGCGTAAACAAAGGAAATTCCCCCTAAATCAAAAGAACCAGCAATTAACCCCTTTTCTTTACATTGTTCCCCTTTATATAGGCACCAAGCAATTCTGGCTTGGCATGCCCAAGAAATAGTGCAGTCCCTTTCCTCTGGCTTGGCATACATGAGAAATAGTGCAGTCCCTTTCCTCTGGCTTGGCTTGGGTAGCACAAGATTGCCATCCCTGTCGGCTCTCTATTTTTGGCTTTAAAACTTGCTTCTTTTTTCTCTTTTCCTGCTCCTATCCCGTTTTGTGTATCTGTGGTTCAACGCTGCAAGAGTTGCATTAGGGACAGCAGCTGCAAGAGCTGCATCAGGGGCAGCAGCTCATTCACCATTTGATGCTTCATTTTTGAAAAATTTCTATCTGACGCTTTTTCCTTTTTCTTTTGTAATCGGCGAAAGAAGCATATATTTGTCTTTTATCATTGGCCCTTTCTCTTTGACTTTGCTGACTTGCTACGTTAGCTCTCCTCTCCATTTTTTTTTATATATATAGAGACTTAAAACAAAATGGGCCAAGGTGGGTTAATAGACTTTAGCCTTCTTCTTATTGGATTGGGTTTGATTTGGTCACAGATAAAAAAAAGGACCAAACATTTTTTTTTTAAACTTTCGTTTTTGCATTTTTTAGTTTTTTTATTTTTATTTTTTTTATTTTTTTATTTTTATATGTTTTTTGTGTCCGGTCAAAATTGGGTGTTCACAATTGTTATATGTGTAATTTTGTTGTAATTGACACGTGTATATTGATTTCATATGTGTTGATTATCAGCGTGTACTTCATTTCTCCCACATAATTTAACTCTTATATTGTTTTAAGTAATTGTGTCTTCTTTTATACCATCGATAACAAATATTATATTTTAATATAGTAATCATATTGTCATATTATATTTTATTATAGTAATCATATTGTCACACAAATTGTTGTTGTTGTTTGGCATACAGCATGACAGATGGCATTCCATGTAAACTCTGGCCCAGAGGACAGCTCGATTTCAGAGTTGCAGGAGTATCATGTTTTTCAGCATGTATGGCAGGGACATTTAGGACCGGCACCTGCGTGTCAGACGTGCTCATAAAATAATACATATGGACCCCCTACGCCGATTCTTCTATATCTACAGTAGGCTGACTTCTTGGGGGTTGCCCATATGAGTTATTGCAGTATTGATCACTCCTTGATCACTGCGTTGGTTGAGATATGGCGCCCAAAGATGCATACATTTCACATGCCTACCGAAGAGTGCACCATAACGATGGAGGACATCAGTATCATATCGGGTCTTCCTATTGACGGCGCTGCAGTTACAGGCCTTACCCATCGGACTGATTGACTCGATCTATGTGATCGGTTGTTAGGAATTGATGAGGCTTCCTCGCTCATATCTGGTGCACGCATTGATATGACATATCTGTGGCAGCCAAGTGTTACAAATGTCACTGACAATGATGATGATGAGTACGTACAACAACGTGCACGACATTACATACTTAGGTTGCTTGGGGGTTTCTTATGCCCCGATCATTCTAGTAAGTTTGTGTATTTGATGTTTCTTCCGATGTTGGAAGACTTTGCTGTTGCCGGGACATACAGTTGGGGGTTTGCAGTCTTAGCGTACTTGTATAGAGAGCTTTGTAAAGCTACGGACTACAAGGCACGTGAGATCGGAGGGCCGTGCATCTTATTGCAGTATTGGGCATGATATAGACTCCCCTGACTTGCCCCTACACTATCTGACCATGTTGAACCTGATGTGTTCTATGGTGCTGAACGTGGTCAGTTACGTCAATTAGGATGAGACTAAGTTTCTTTTTCATATCATTTCTTTACATTACTTTGCTCTATTACTTACTTTCATAATATTTCTCACTTACGTTTATAATACTTTCATTTACAAATAAGTGGTGCAAGTATAAAGTTTTGAGTGATACTGTGATCGGCATCCTTGAATATTATCACTGGTTCTTTGATCAATTGAAGAATGATGAGGTATGTATTATTTTACATTTGTTTGAATTAATTACTTATGTATATGACTTCTTAATTTTGTGTGCATATCATTTTGTAAATTATATGGCAATCATACATAGATGAGAAGCTAGCATCACTTCCACCATTTTGTGTGGCTGGTAGGGACATAACACTAGCAGTGGTCCCTCTTATATGTTTTCACATTGTTGAGTGACACCAGTCAGACCTAGTAATGCGCCAGTTTGGTCTTGACTAGCCCATAACACGGAGACCGTTCCAGCTTGACAGTTTGCACTCAATTACACTAGCAGGTAGGCGTGATGAGAATTGGCCAGCTACACATGCTGTTTACATAACCACATGGGATAGTCGAAGAGAGAAACTTGTTAGGGGAATCTCATTGCTCGCACCCCTCGCTTCACGTTCTGAGTACATGCGTTGGTATAAAAGAATTATCAAATGCTAGATTTCTCCTACTAGTGCATCTATTAGGAATGCAGTAAGCTCTTTACCAATTTGTTAGTGACTATATGTATTTTGTATTCATTATAATGACATATTTTATATCTGTTTCTTAGGCGGACATTGCAGATCATTTGTTCAGTTCAACTACCGACGCTGTCGCTCGAGAAGTTGTTACACAGATCCTACATTCATTGTGGGAGCATGATCGCATTACAATGAAACATCTGCTTTCAGCTCCAATAGCAGGTGAAATTTCAGGGCTACTCGAGGAGTCCAATCAACAGGGAACACAATGTAAAAGGAGGATAGGATTAGTGAGCAGTCGGACACGACTTTAACATCCCGAGGATTCCGGTTCTAGAAGCTAGCACACGACTCAGCCTCCTACCACTGCTATATACCCAACCACTCAGCTACCACCTACATATCACCCACCATACCCTTAACCACTGTATCCTTACCCGCCACCGGGTTATCCATCATATCATTACCCACCGCATGGTTACCCACCATATCCTTACCCGCCACTAAGTTACCCATCATATCCATCACAGTCAGGTCCTTCTTCTGATCCCTCTCACAAGCCACCATATTCTGATGCGGGCCTATCTCATTGACGTGTAATTATATGTCATTAGTATATCTGATAATGCTATATTTAGTGGTTTTATTTAAATTACTATTGATGATTTTCTATTATGATTTTGGTACCTTTGCTGAATTAAATATGTTTACTGCTTAGTTTTTATTAATGATCTTGGTAACTGGTTGAATTAAACAGGTTCATGTGCTTTTAGGGAGGTCCAATATTTAGGAAAAACTCTGTCAAAATTTTTATAGAATTCGAATGATTGAACTTTGGTTGAATTATGTCAAACAAGTTTATGCCTTTCTGTGTTAACCAAACATATAAAAAAAAATTTCACTCCTCAAAATTGGGAGGGTTATGATTGGGAGACTACTCACCAAATAAACGTTTGAAAAAAATGATTTTTTTATCAAATAAACATGCAGGAACATACACAAAAAAAGAAAAAACTTTTTTGACTTTAAAGACTCTTTGTTGTGACAAGCAATGAGTATAAGTTTGGTGTTATAGTTAACCTATATTATAGTTTATAATTCTATATTTTATAGTCTTAAACCGGATACATTATGGTGATTTGCTTATATTTATTAGTGAATTTTACATAAATCCTTATCATTGTCTTTATTTTTGTAAATTGAATGAGATTTATCACATTCAAAGTGACAACATGCAAAGACATAGCGTTTTCGAAGCAAAAGATGATCATTTTGACTCTCATAGGGTCTTGTGAGTGATTGAGGAGTTACACACGGTCGTATCTAACTTGAAAAATGCTTTTGTTTGATTTTGGGAAGAAGACACGACCGTGTGTAGATTGCACCAAAACAAATGGCGTATTTGCCTTAGTTACCCTAACAAGCTTGGCATATTCCATGTAAATACGCTATCATAGATGACAAATCCACGTAGGATGCGCTATCCTATTTGGCGCATCCTACGTGACCAAAAATTGTTAAAAAATGCCACGTAAGACAAAAGGTGACAATTTGGTATATAGTTTCAAAAGAGTAGTATTTTGGTAAATAGTTTTAAAAAAGCGGCAGTTTGATAAATAGTTTTAAAAAGTGTCATTTTAGTAAATAATTTTTCCAACAGTAACAGTTTGGTAAAAAAGCCGATGAAAAAAGCATTGCATGTTCGATAAATGAGGTTCTTGTATACCGGGGTGCTACACTGTTGCTCCTTATATTGTCCTTTGCCCATTCGCAAGCAAGATTTTTCATAAGCTGATTGATTGCAGCTAAAATAGTTTAGAATAGTTTGCCATCATTTATCATTATGTTTAAACAAAGACAACAACAAATTATAATTAGTTAAACATCAACTCACCTTTACTTGCTGAATAAATGGTTTCGGTACCTAAACTTTCCAAACCTGCCATAGAGGAAATGGATACAATGTCGGATCCACTGGTTTAGTTTTTGGACCTGACCCACTCATTAGAGCAATGAGTTGGGTTAAATTGGATCGAGGATATTTTTTTGTTCAACTTGACTTAACCCGTCCTGCTCAAGAGTGGGTTTGGTTGGGTTAAAGCCGTGTGTCCGACATTTTTTTTAAAACATCCTAAAAAAAGGTGAAAATACAAAATCTAATAAATTAACATTATAATTCTCAATATCAAATATAATATGTTTCAATATAACAAATTAACACCATAAATATCAATATCAAACATAATATGTTTCAATCTAACAAATTAACATTATAAGTCTCAATTGACCTTACTAAACGCAATAGATGTCAATCTCAAATAAACTAAATACTATAAGTCAATAAGTGTATAACAAATTAACAACTAATAAGTCTTGCTAAGTCTGGAATAAACAAAACAAAACTAGTCATAATTTAAACAACAAATTAGTCTAACCAATCGAAATCAGTGTCATCACGCATGTCATATGTATCGACATAATCATTGACTTTACTCTCTATTTTTCTCATATACTCTTTATCATCTAAATAACTTTTTACTATAAAAAGAAAAAAAAAGCATAGGTGGATCGGGTTTGTGTGGGTTGGACATGTTCCAACCCGCTACTCGACCCACATATTGTAGGTTGAAGCATTTTTCAATCCAACTCAACTTGCGAATCCAACCAACCCTCATTTTATGGGTTGAGTTGGGTCGAAATCCGCGAGTTTGCGGGTTGACCCGACCCACTGGACACCCTTATGTACAATAGCATAGATGACTTTTAAGGTGGATCATGGTCAATGCTCTACCAATGGACCACCCAAATTTACATGTTCCAATAGGTTTAAAATATTTATAAGTCACTCCCTTAATTTATTTATAAAAAGTCCTACATTTATTTAAAATTATATTTTAGTCCTTCCTAGTGCTTACCTGGTGGTGGTGATGCTGCAACCCAACTCAAGGACCACCATTGCCTGAACCACCATCTCAAGGGCTTCAACGGTGGTGGCTGGTAGTGCAGGATGCAAGAGTAAGTATGGGTGGTTGACAGCGAACTTAACAGCTGGGCAGTGATGCAATGGAGGTCCCGCGACGGCAGTTCAGGTGACAATGAGAATGCCCTTTCCTCTGAGGTGGTTTTCTGTTGCTACCTAGGCGGCGAGATTTGAGGGGTTGATGAACCAGTGAGAAAACCACTACCGCTGCCTCGATGGCAAGATCTAAGTCCTTTGAAAAATAGATGGCAAGCTAAGCCCTAACTAACACCTTACAAGAACCACCAAAGTGACATGATTGCTACATCTCAAAGTCTCAAATTGGTTATGTTTCTCAGTGATTAGTTTTGCCGAAGATTACAAATCTTGCAAAGACATGGATCGAGATAGAAGACGGTGAAGGAACGGAGGTGGTTTGGGGCCCCAAACGGACTGCCGCTGAAGCGCTATTCCAACTTCGCACGAAGCCTTTCTTGGAGGTGACTATGGACGACAGTGAAGGGATCCTGTTTTCTCTGTCCTTGGCGTCCACGACGCAGTCATCGACTTTCTGCCGCTTCCTCTTCGACAAAAAGCATGATTAGTTTCCCAATCCATGTCCGGCAGCGTTGGAGCTTCAAACCACCGCTTAAGGCTGTTGGCACTGACGAGAAGCTAGTCATTGTCATCCATGGCAGTAAGCTTGTCGGCCTTTGACTACACCACCACGACCTTTGACAACAGAACCGAAACTTTCACTAGAGTCGATGGCTGAAACTGCCTTCATAGTCTCTGAAACCAGCTTACCGAGCTCTGATCTGGCACTCTCGTCATTGCCAGTGTTTTGCAGACATTGGCCAAAAGAGGCCTGAAAGAATGGATGAAAGAGAAAATATTTTTTTACAATTTTCTTTTTTTCAAGTACCAATGTTGTAAATATAAACATTTATTTAATCACTTATTCAATAGGTTATATGTAATTATTTTTAACCATTGATCTGTTTTTTTTATTTCAGATCTATGACTCTAAATGAGTAGTCTACCGGTGGACGATTGATCAGGCAGTTCACCTTAAAAGCCACCTGAAAATGGAGCCTTTTGACATGGAGTCAGCTTATTTGATCCAAAAAAAATATGGTCGTGGGCCATAACTTTTCTTGGTAATATGTTGATGGGCCGTAACATTATCATATAGTCAGCTTTTGATTCATTTAACCCATAACATATTTTTGCTCTTTGTTTTTGTGTTTTTTTATTTTGTTAATAAATTGGCATAAACAGGCCACTCTTCTTGATTAATATTTCTTAATTGGAGATTGGTTAGCCAGAATTGTTTTAATTGTAATTCTTCCTATTAATTTTATCCAATAAACTGTAAATTGTCAATATATAATCTCCAATGATAATTCCAAATTATTATGAATCCCAGACAGTACCTGAACTCATTAATCCCCTCCAAAGGGACACTACCCGTACTCTTTCAATTAGTCTAAGCATACTAAGCCCATGTCCAACATCTTCAGCGTCAGGTTCTGCATGTGAATTCAGTTTCTTTTTAGTACTTTTCACTATGGATCCCTTCAACCCTGATGTCTGATGTTTAAGCTTCAATTACAATAAACAACAAAAAAACATTAAAATGATAGCGTAAAACCGCAGAAGTTCTTATTTGTATCAAGACCCTGTAAGTGTAAACATGAGTTGAATATATCGTGTTGTACATATAGTCCAGAAAAATGACAATTTTGGTTAGGTTATTCTCATGCTAGGTTGAAATCCATTCACAGTTATTCATTCATCAGCAGAAACAACCTGTGCAGTGATGTAAGAGGCAGCTGGCAGGCAAAGCAACCAAGGATGAGATTTCATGTGCTTCTACTATCAAGCAACTATTAGAACGGTAAACAAATAGGAAGTTATGTCATCTGATGATTAATAATACAGGTCGTTCTTACATACTTGTTACACTCTTTTATTAACAATGAACTAACATAGTCATCAATTTTCTAAAACTCATATTAATTGAATGTTAAATGTTATAGAATATTTATTAGTTTAACTCATTTGTGATCAATATTATTATTAGGCTCTTATAAACACTTAAATTCATGTGGATAATGTTATTTTGAATTTGTGAGTCTTGTATATGAATTTTTTATGATGGGTATGTTAACTCATATTGTAACACAAAGAGAGACCCATATTCTCACCCTATATATAATGTAATTGCCCTATTGAGACCATAAATATTTTAAGCATATAGAGAATGAGGGTAGTCTCTCTTCTCCATAACGACACAAGGATTCTCAACTATCTTTTCGATTATCTTTTTCTTATGGTACTTCTTTGAAGATGTGATTTTTCCTAAAGTAATTCTATACCTTAAATCCAAATTATTGTTTATATATATACATGTTATAGATTAAGGTTAAAGGTAAATTCATTAATTTTATTTGTGTGGATATAAAATTTTTTACAATTGATATCCGAGACAATTTAATCCTAATTATAGTCATAAATTGCATGTTCATGAGATTGGAAGTTTTCAATTAAATGGAGCTTCAAGAACGTTACTCGTTCCTTTTATCAAAATTTGTCAAAACTCCAAATTTATTTTCCTTTCACTATGATTCGTGAGACAAATTACGAATAAAAATAAGTGAGGGTGCTATATAGTTATTATTTTTTAATTTAATACTCGACACCACAAGCTTCAAAATAATGGACTAAGGGATAGAAAACTCAATTTAAATTTTGAATTCCTTCAAAAATTTTGTTATCTTAAAATTATGGGTTGGATTTTTATTTTTATTTTTTTTATAATTTTCTGATGATGTTTGGTAGCTAAATCCCTATCTTTATCGATATTTCTTCTATATGATTCTTAATGGAAAATCATGTTTGGGATTTCGGTGGACCATTCTCAATAGTGGTTATGTCCTCAATAGTGGTTAAGTATAGATCTCATGTGTTTCTGCTAGTAGTAATCTAATTTTGTGCTTAAGTGTGCATGTGTTTATTATTTTGCTATTGTGGCACTTAATTTTTTGAGTGAGTTATTGAAAACTTACAAGTGATTCCATAATATGTGTAAGACATTAGAGATTTTGATCTCACTCATATGTTGTCAAATTTTTTAAGTGGTCATTATGGTTTTGTAAAGCGTAGATTACCTTATTTGTGAAAAAAAAAATTGTAGCTTTGTGTTTGCAATGATATAGAGGAACTGATTTGTTGTAAAGTGTCATATAGACGCTTATGATTTCCTCAATAATGAATGCAGAGTTTGTAGTTAATAATGAAGTAATTTTGTAAGATTCAATGATTGATAAAATTTGTATACATTTGGCTAAATATTGTTTTATGTTGTTATGACCACATTTTGAAAACTCTACAGTATTGTATTTATCTCTATTTCGGTACTTGTGTTGTTGAAGAGATAAGGTGAGTTTTGGACTCAAATTGAGTACTCTACTAAAGAGCTGTTAATCTTACTATTAACGTTATTATTGTTTTGTTTTGATATGTTGGATTAATGAGAGAGTGTATATTATAATTATAATTATTATATTGTCTTAAGACTCACTATAACTGTTGTTATCATATGTTGTTATTGTGCGTACTTTTGTGATGATATAGCGTACTATTGGAGACTTTAGTACTCGGTCTCATTTTGTTATACTTGAGATATTTTCTTTGAGTTATTTTATTGAATTTCAGTGGGCATCTGCCTGAGCTATTTTGTAGGGAATTGCACATTGTAAACACTTTTGGCGTACAATTTTGTCGTGCTTTCCCTTTAATCCACATTCCATATTTTGTTATGTCATTTGATTATAAGTATCTTGCATATATGATATTAGTACTCCTATCGAATATGATTTTCTACATTGTTGAGGTGCTTGTAATTCTATTTTAGACCGATGGTTGGAAGTTCTTACTCATAATTGACATTCTTGTAATCACATTAATCCGGAGAGATGTTTTGTTTAAAATTGTGTCAATATTGTTTGAGTAGGAGATTGTTAGACTTTTTTTATTAAGTAGGGACTAATATAATCACTAATTTTTTAAAACTCAGATTAATTAAATATCAAATGTTATAGAGCATATATTGGTTTAGTTCATTTGTAATTAATATTACTATTGGGTTCTTATAAGCACTTAAACCCATGTGAATAATATTTTGAGTTTATAAGCATTGTGTATGAGTTTTTTTATGATAAGTAGGTCAACTCATACTGTAAACACAATGAGAGACTATTATTCTCATCTTATATGTATTTGATTGCCCTACTGAGACCATAAGGATTTTAGGCATATAAGGAATGATGGTAATTTCTCTCTTCTATGATTATACAACGATTCTCGACTATCTTTCTCTTATGGTGCTTCCTTAAAGATGTGATTTTCCCTTTAATGTAAGGTAATTCTATACTTTAAATCCAAATTATTATTTATTTATATACATACTATAGATTGAGGTTAAAGGTATATCTATTAGTTTTGTTCATGTGGATATAAATTTTTTAACAATACTAACATACAAATATGCTTGTATGTTTGCAGAAAAGGAAAGATGTGTTTGCAGATACACCTACATAGAAAAACCCAGGACACTATACAAGAACATAGGCAGATCCAACAAGGAAGCTACAACGCCAACCAAATACCTTGTGACCCATCACACAAGTCCATGTAATCGGAGTTTGCGGTATAACATTCCTCTTTCAGAAGACCTTTCAATGCCTCCACATTTAGACTAAAGCTTCTTTATGAATTTCCAGAGGTGGTAGAGGCCCTAGAGGATTTTAAAAAACATGGAAGTCTTCCTATACTGAAAATGATCAATTTATTATGTCATCATCAGGCAAAAGATTACCTGAGGGCTGGGAAAGTTAGGATTTAAGTCAAAGTTTTCAAAAATTCATTTATGCATATTAATTGCCGCCCTCCGAGCTAGATATTTTTCTTTCCATACTGTTTTTAAAAAAAAAAAATTAATTGAAGAAGTATAATCTGCACAACCAACAATAACTACCAACCACTACAATTGCACTGAGAGAAGTAACAACCATGATGGGTCAATGGAACTTGTTTCTTTTAAATAAGACGTACAATCTATAGTTCAGAAATGATAAAATTTAGTTCCAACCTAAATTGAAGGTAAGTCTTCTAACACTTTTTAATTTTATGATATATGTCTGTTTTATTAAATTAATAGAGCTAAAAATTAAAAGAAATTAAAAAGAATTAAAAGAATAAACACATGTCATAAAATTAAAAAGAGTTAGAGGATTTCTCCCAACTTATGTTGGAGCCAATTTTTATCTGTCAAGAAATAAAACTAAAACTCAATAATATTGTTAACTATAAATTCCAGTCAACAATAGTACTAAACCACATAATTTTGGTACCTCTTTAACATGGAAACCTGAGTAACATGAACTTATTTTGCACGTCCTATCCACATTGGAATCAATCAGACTGCAGTATATATAAAGGGAAACAAAATCTGTTAGATTATTTAGAACGTTTTCAGCCAATAATCAATAAAATGAATTTTTTAATACAGCTAATTACTAGCTAGAAGGCGAGAACCAATTTGTCCTTTATAGTACTTATACCCGCAACTGGTCCATCCCTTTTCCCTTGTTTCGAATATTGTTAATTTGCTTCTTGATACTTTACATTGTCATTTGACTTTGACCCAATTGGTAGTAATTACTAATTATGATCGTGCATTATAACGCACATACGTCAAATGCATTTTTCTATCAATATGGAAATCAATAGACTTGTTGTGATAGATACTAGTGGAGAATACTACCACATGGAACAAAATGACCAAAACAAACCACAACGTAGCAGAATGTATATGAGCCATCCCCATATGTAAGCAATTTAGATTTTTGTACTCAATAATCCAAAGGATTACGGAGTCTTAAAACACTGATAAATGCACACTTCTTATCTAAATACTCCTACTGTCCTACATTACTGAGGATCTGAAAAGGAGTACGAGTATAGGAAAGAACTTCAACACAAAGATTATGTGTTGATATTTTAAATTTTTGCATTAAGAGTGAAGTGGATTGATGAAGATACTTAAGACAAGACAAACAAGAATGAAGAATACCATCAGCACAGAATTAAACAATGACAGATTAGTTCAGTGTTACAGCCAACTTGATTTTTAAATTAGTCAATGTATTTTTCTTTAACCAATCACCATATTGAGGTTTAGTTCAAAACTAAGAAGAAAACATGATAAGGCTTTGGAACTGAAAATAAACCATGAACAAATCCACAGGATGCAAGAGCATTACATGTTCCACAAGTGATGTTTTTGTATACCAGGGTGCAAAACAGTTGCTCATTATATTGTCTTTTGCCCATTGGCAAGCAAGGTTTTTCATAAGCTGATTGATTGCAGCTGAAGAAAGCAGCACATTGAGTCATTTTACGCTATATCTTTCAGAATAATTCGCAAACTTTCATGTTGGAGTAAAAGATGACACTAACTATAACATCAACTCACCATTACTCGCTGCATAAATGGTTCCAGAACCTATGCTTGAAAGAACGGAAACAGAGGAAATGAACACAACACTACCATTTCCAGATGCTTTGAGAAAAGAAAATGCAAGTTGGCATAGATGGTAGGGCAAATTACTCTCACCTCCCCAGAGGTTTAGTAACATTGCACACGGTGCCCCCCTAGTTTTTAGCATTACACCGTGCTCCCTTATATGAAACAGAGTTAACTTCCATTCAATAACATTGGAAAATTCCTATAATACCCTTTACATTTATTCCTTTGAAACCAGAAGACCCATTTCTCCCTCATGTCTCCCTCTTGCTAAGTACCCAATTTCCAAGAGAAAAACAACAGTGAAGGAGGTTGGCCTTCATCTGAGGCCAAGCACAAAGCGATGATCACACACAAAGATTCTTCAATGGGAGATGTGATGTCAAAAGTGGGTTTGATGGGGCACATACGGATCGGGCCTAAAGGGGTGGTGTGGCGGAGTTTCAATAGTTTAATCAGGGGTGTGCGGTGGTTGGGGGTTATGGCTCGATGTTTGAAGAGGTGGAGGCTGTTGTAGATATTAATAGGAGACAACGCAGAAAGTCACGATCAAAGAATAGCCTGAGGCGTGCGAGAAGACATGTCCTCAAGGATTTTATCGCACGGGTGTGCGAATTTACACGAATATTCAAAGGCTGCTCGTTCCTACAGAGTCGAGTAGCGAGCAATGAGAGAAAATTAAATAAATCTAGTTAACCCGGAAAAGAGTGTTATTATTTTATTGAAGAGGTAGAGAAGGAGTATTTTTTCTATTTAAAACATCAATCGAAAAAGTATTTAAAGAAGGCTCGGCCATCTTAAAAAATAGAAAGTAACGTTAGAAAATATGATTGTTGGAATAATAACGTTAACGGCTCTTGCATTTGGTTGTTGAAAACTAATTGGAACGTTAGGAAATAAATGATAACGTTAAAACATATTTGTCTCGTTGAAACAAATTAAAACGTTGTAACAAGGCGCTTTGTTTACCAAGTCGCTGTTCCTGACTTCTTCAAAAACATCATGGTTTTCGGGGAAGAGCTCAAAAAATTAATTAAATATTTCACAAAAGATTGGTTCTTGAAATCACATAGGGGGGCAAATCGATGATTTGCACTAGCCAAAGCCTAAACCCATTTTTGTCGTGATATGCCACCACCTCATTTGTTTTTCTTTACAAAACTCAAAATACATATTGATATATAAACTCTTTAAAACTTTAAAGTTTGAGCAATGTGGGACATAGACTTTTGAAATATCAAAGCTAAAACAACAACAATCCCCACATATTTCAAAAGTTTAAAGAAAATTTAAGAAAATTTTAAAACAAGATTTTTCTGGGTTAACACCATGGGTGTAAATGCATCGAATCTAGTGTATTTTGGACTATGAACCAGACCTAAACGGATGAGACATAACATACAGTGAGTTGGTGAAGTAAACTTCTATGAACCAAAAATACTTTGTGTATATTAGAGGTCTTCGGTCACACTACACCCCACAATTCTCGTTGTTGTCGACCATGTGTTGCTTGCTAATAGGCCGTGCCTCGGTAATTCATGAGTGCTCTAGAGATATGCCATAATCTCATACAAGCGGCCCCATTGACACTCATGGTATAGGTGATTTCATCAAGTGTATGATGGCAAATCATACACCACCCATAAGGGATATGAAAATCATTAAAAACTTTTAAGCTTATCCTCTCGATAATGTGTTAGCACATCTCACACCATAGGAAGGGACAAAGTTATTAGTGGATGACAATAACAATGTGACTTGTTTTTACCCATATGAACTTTCTTCATGGGATCTCAATCACAAAGGTTGGGTTACCATCAAGGGTTAATTTCAAATTGGCTTAAGTCTCATTCCCCTTGATGTTTCATATATTGGTTTCCTCCTAAGAGGCTTTTTGAGGATAAGTTCAGGACTTCACATAATCAATTGATATTGTTCCATCTTTTAGCAATTTGCTTTACCACATTATGCCTTTTGTATATGTCTATTTTTACCATTGAAGGTCTTATTCTTTGCAATGGCTATAAAAATGCCATTTGACAATCACAATGCATTGACACCGATGGTGTTGGTTTTATTCCTAAAGGAATATTTGCCAAGAAGTTTTTTAACCACTTCTCTTTACCCACCAACTCATCGAGCTACAAACTCGACTCCATAGTGGATCTTGCAATTATAGTTTGTTTGGTATGATCTCCAAGTGCGCTCCACCACCAGTGTGAATACATAACCACTAGTAGATTTTGTCTCATACGAATCGAGATATATTTTCTTAGATCACTATATCCTTCTAATACAATGTTTAAGAAATTTGGCATATATATACCATAGTTCATGGTACCTCTCAAATATCTCATGAGTCTAACAAGTGGTGAGTACATGATCCGATTTGGACTTTGAGTATATCGACTCAATCTCCCCAAAAGGCATATGCTATTCCGGTCTCGAAAAATTCATTAAATGTAATAAACTTCCAATAATTTGGGCATACTCAGATTGAGCAAAGAATCACCTCTATTCTTTTTTAATTGAGAGTTAGAATCATAAAGGGTACTCACGGTTTCCAGTCATAATGACCAAACTTTCTAAGAAGTTTCTCTACATAATGTTCTTGGGATAGTGTTATACTATCACCCTTCCTTATGATCTTAACTCCTAGTATTACACTTGTTTCACCCATGTCTTTCATATCAAACTAGATGTAAGGAAAGATTTTGTTCTTATCACAATATCATTACAAGTACAAAAAATAAGACATGTCATCCACATATAAACATATGATTACACATTCATCATTCATTAATTTAGTGTAAACACATTTATCAACTTCAATAGAAGTAAAACCTTCATCAATCAAAATTTGATTAAATTTTTCATGCCATTGTTTTGGTGCTTTGTTTCAAACCATATAAGGATTTGAGAAGTTTACAAACTTTATTTTCTTGACCACAAATTACACATCATTATAGGTTGTGTCATATAAATTTCTTCTTCCAAATCACCATTTAAGAAAGCAGTTTTAACATCCATTTGGTGAATAACAAGTTTGTAAATTGAAGCCAAGGCTATCAAAATCCGAATTGAAGAAATTCTGGTCACAGGAGCAAAGGTATCAAAATAATCAATATTATGTTTTTGAGTATAAAACCTTTTGCTACTAATCTAGCTTTGTATTTTTCAATCGAACCATCTTACGGATTATATTTTCTTTTAAAAATCCATTTGCAACCAATAGGTTTTGTTCCAGGAGGTAAGTCAACTAAAGTCCAAGTGTTGCATTTTGAAATAGAATCAATTTCGATTTTAATAAGCTCTTTCCAAAATTGAGCATCGAGAAGATAAAATTGTTTCTTAAAACGACAAATGATCATTTTCAACAAGATAAGTATAAAAATCATTTCCAAAAGATGGTACTTTTCTTTGTCTTTTACTCCTTCTCAAATCCTCATATGAGTTTTCATAATAATTGCCTTGAAGAAATATTTTCTAAAGAAATATTTTCTAAAGATTGTTTATTTCCGCATTTCAAAGGAAATATATGTTCTAAAAATTCAGCATTTTTAGTTTCCATTATTGTATTATGATCAAGCACATCACTTCGTAAAACAAGGAACCTATAAGAATGCATTACGTTCGGTGTAACCAATAAACATACAATCGAAGTTTTGGTTCCTATTTTTCTTTTCTTAGGATCGTGAAGCATAACCTAGCTAGACACCCCCACACTTTTAAATATTTTAAATTAGGCATATAACCTTTCCATAATTCATAGGATGTTTTACCGTTCTACTTTTCTTATGAGGTATCTTATTTTGTAAAAAACTGCAAAGTTAATATGACTCATCTTTGTTGAGGAACTAACTAGCATTGCATTCATCATTTCTTTTAATGTTCTTTTTTTCTTTCTACACCATTAGATATGGTGAATATGGGAGTTACTTCATGTATTATTCTTTCTTTTTCAAAAAATTCATTAAATAAGATATATTCACCACCCCTAAAGATCTAATTTTTTGATTTTTCTATTTAATTGATTTTCTACTTCCTTTATAGGAAACAAACATTTCAAAAGCTTCATCTTTATTTCTAATTAAATAAACCTTAGTGTATCTAGAAAAATCATCTATAAAGGTCACATAATATTTTTTACCACTTCTAGTCATTGTATTTTTTAAATCTCCTAGATCGGTATGAATTAAACTAAGTAATTCAGATTCACGTTGATGTACAGAAAGACAAGATTTTTTAGTTAACTTAGATTCAATATAAATATCACATTTATTTAAGCATACATCACTATTCGTTTCTTAATATAAGAAATATTAACATGTCCTAATCTAGCATGCCACATATCAACGGAATCAATCATGTAAGCAGAAGAAGATGCAATTTTATTAATAATTTCAGAAATACTGAGTACAAAAAGTCATTGATCACTATATCCCATTCCCACAAAGACATTATTTTTTGTCATTACTATCTTGTCAGATTCGAATGACACTTTAATCCCAGCTTTTCCCAACAGTGATATAGAAATCAATTTGGCCCTAATATTAGGCACATGGAGTACATCATTCAAAGCCAAGGTCTTCCCTGGATGTGCAGCTTTAGAAGAACTTTCCCTTTTCCGAAACCTACGTGGTCTTTCGAGAATCTCCAAGATACACAAGTTCTTCATCATCCCCTCTATATGTAGGAGGTAAAAGCATTTTTGTTCGCACAAATATGCCTGGTAGCACCATGAGTCTACCACCCATTTGTTCACAGTGGTCACAATGTTAACTGAGAAACGAATCCTATGATGCCACAATATCATCTCCTTCCACCAAATTTACCTTTGGGTTGGGAGATTATCATTTCTCAGCTCTATGCCTCGCATTGAGGAGCATGATGACTCGGCTTTCCACAAACATAGCAAGCACATTTTCTTTTGAAAGTGGGATTAGTAACTCTAGGAAAGTGATGTTAAGACCTTTTGTTATTGTCATAATTTTTTCTCGGTGATTTATTTTGAAAATTTGCTCGAGAAGCCAAAGGGACAACTCCTTAATTGTATATACTCTCTTCGGTTGGTGTCTTCAATGATAATGTGCGTGATCGATTAAGGGTATATATTTAGCTTTGCTTAATTGGTTTGCTTGTAGTCCTTCCATGATGGAGGCAGCTTCTCGATGAGAAGTCCAAAGAACAAATTCGTCCGGGAGGGTGATGTTTTCGGCCTTGAGATCCTCCAATAGCTTATGGTATTCATTGATTTGAACTTTGATATCTTTGTCCTCAGTCATCTTAGTTAGTAGTTTCAATGACAACTTTTTTTACATTAGTCAATATATTTTGGTTTGGAGTCCATATCACCATATTGATCCTTAGTTCAAAACTAACACATCGAAATCGTTGAAAGCTTTGGAACTGAAAATAAACCATGAACCAATCAACAGGATGCAAGAGCATTACATGTTCCACAAGTGATGTTTTTTTTGTATACGAGGATGGTGCAACACGTTGCTCGCCATTATATGAAGTTTTGCCCATTGGAGATAGCGGAAATGGTTTTCATAAGCTGAGTTGATTGCAGCTGAAGAAAGCAGCACATTGAGTCATTTTAAGCTATATCTTTCAGAATAAGCAAACTTTCATGTTGGATTGTAAAAGATGACCTAACTATAAAATCAACTCAGATTTACTAGATATTAATAGGAGAAACGGTTCCAGAACCTCATGATCGAAAGAAGAAACAGAGGAAATGAACACAACACTACCATTTTTCGCAGATGTTTGAGAAAAGAGATTATGCAAGTTGGCATGGAGGTGGTAGGGAAAATTAAATAAATCTAGTTAACCCAAGAGAGGTTATTAGCAAAGAGGTGCGTATGATTTTCTATTTAAAACCCCGAGAAAAAGTATTTAAAGCAAGGCAAGAAAGAGTGAAAAATGGAAAGTCCCGTTAGAAAATATGAACTATTGGAATAATAACTTCCATTCAATAACATTGGTTGTTGAAAACTAATTGGAACGTTAGGAAATAAATGTAACGTTAAAATTCCTTTGAAACAAATTAAAATTTGTAACAAATCATGTCTCCCTGTTTTACCAAGTCGGTTGACTTCTTCAAAAACATCATTTTTTCCAAGCTAAAAAAATTAATTAAATATTTCACAAAGAGGTTGGCCTTCTTGAAATCAAGCAAGGGGCAAATCGATGATTTGCACACACAAAGAGCCTGGTGCATCCATTTTTGTGACGGCAAACCCATCACCTGGGTTTGATCTTAGGCAAAGCCCAAAACACATATTGATATAGGCGGCTTTAAAGGGGTTTGAAGGTTTCAATAGTTTAACAGGGGTGTGACGGTTTGAAATATCAAAGCTCGAAAACAAAAGAGGTGGAGGCTTGGTGGTGGTTGTGGGTGTAGGTGGAGGTTCATGTGTTGTGCGCGGCTAGGGGGACTGGGCTGCGATGGAGGTTCAGGCGACGACGAGGGGTGGCACGGCTCAGATGTTTGGGTGGTGGAGATCAACGGCTGTACGGTGTCTTAGTTCGGAATGGAGGATGGTGGTGTGTGATCTGTGGTGGTGGTCATGAGATGGCTGGGTGTTGGGGTTCTGTACAGAGTTGAGTTTCAATTTCTGATTTTTTGGACTCTTAGTTTCACTAATAGTTTGTTTGCTAATTTCTCTGGATAATTCTTAACTTTTTTTTTTTTTTTTGCTTTGTTTTTGGAAACTTATTGCTTGATAGGCTCTACGGCTGTGTTGCTGAGTTTATGGCTTGGGAGCTTTTGGTTGTGATGGTAATTTAAGTTTGAATTGATGATGGTGGGGATGAGGGGTGTGATTTTGATATGGGTGACTTTGTTTGGGTGGAAGGAGGGTTACTGTATGTGTTGGTTTTCAGATTTTGGGTGGCTTCAGGTGAGGTGGGGAGGTTGCCGGGGGTTGTGGTCTACCAAACAATGGAGAGTATAGTTCCCATTGGAACTCACTAGCATTACTTTCTGTCACTCAGTTTAACAGACGTTATCTTTGAGGGGTTCAAGGTGTAAGCATAGTTAATAAAATAAGGGAAGCTTGTGTAATGTTGAAGACTAAGGGGGTACTGTGTGCAATGTTACTAATCCTCAAGGGAGGTGAGAGTAATTTGCTCTAGATGGTATGCAGAATCCAAGTTAGTAGTCATCATTCATGAATATTGTTCAACAGTATACTCAATTGTTGGCTTCCTGACATTTGTTCCAACATTGTTTAGCTAACCTCACAAGATGAAGCACTATAGGCTATAGCTCATTCCAATTTCCACAGATAAACAAAATTGACTAATTTGTACTCCTAAAACGAAGTCATGGTCATAAGAGAAACAAGACTATGCATTTGAAAACCATGCTCAACCCCATATCCAAGGGATTCAAACAGAAAGAACACAACTTTAAGTGGTTTAAAAAGACCCCAAAATCGAGAAAACAATATTCATTACAATTTACAAGCAATAAAAGGAACCCAAAGGGAAAAAAAATGTTGCTTTCTCTTGGACTCTGCTGTAGGTTCCTTGTTCCTCCTCATCTTTCAAACTAACGGGCTTATCTAAAAGCGACGCCGTTTTTGCTTTGGGCATATCTGCACTAATACTGCTGCTAGTGGGCTCCATTACTTTTGGGCCCGATCCCAATCATTGGGCCCCAAATAATGTGTTCTGGATCTCCACGTGGGCCCACATAAATAAAACACACTCTTCTCTTGTCTCCCTTGGTCACCAGTCGTCACTGCTGACATAATTAGATAAATAAATTTAGTTTACGACATAATTAATTAGTGTTCAATATATTGTTTAACTAAGTATTACCCGCTCAGTTTTTCCTTTCTCGGAGGAGGATGTTACTTTTGATTCCATTTGGCTTTCATTTTTCTTTTTCCCTGAAGATGATTAATTCAACATTATAGACTTCCAATTTGTTTAAAGCAACAACAAATATATGTCTTTTGTATTTATAAATATTGAAAATTATACAAGTGGTTACATTTTAATTTTTTTAAAAAAAGAATGGATGCTAGTTAGTAGTTACATTCAAAACTTTTTTTATTTATATTCTGCACAATATTTTCTACAAAAAAATTTATTTGAGTTTAATTTTACCTTTTTTTTATTAAACTCAAATGAATTACACTAAAATTGTGTGTAATAAATGTCTCATGTGTGTGTGTGTGACAAATTATGTGATTTAATAAATAAATGAGGGGTTAAATGGTCATTAGTTGATAAAGTTGGGAAGAGGTTTCTTAACCTCTTTAAATGCTTGATGGGAGCATTTTGTTAAGACATGAAAAGTAAATAGAAATCTGTCATCTCTCTCTTCTGTATAGTTTACGTTTTATGTTTACCATCAAGAAAGAAAGAACGTAGAGAAGAGAAGAAGAAGAGAGATAAATGAGTTTCTACCTTCATCAAGATCTGTATATTGAAGCACAAATTCTCATCATAGATAAATGTTAGTACACCTTGACATAATTATATGAATATATGAAAATTATGAATTCTCAAGATCTTTATGTATGTAGAAGAATTTTAACATATGGTATCAGAAAATGCGTTTAAGAATTTATAATTTTTCATTGATGATGACGTTTTTAGAAACTCATAATTTTCCATTGATGATGATATTTTTTTTAAGAACTCATAATTTTTCATTGATGATGTTTGTTTTTTGATCCATGAATATTGCTTATAAAATTCTTATGTTTTTTGCTACGTAAGTATAATTGATGAATTTGAAAGCTTCAGATTTCTTTTGATTGTTGCTTGCACGTTTAGTATTTGTTAAATGATTTGACAAAGTGATGGAAAGAATAAAAAAAAATGTTGAAAGCAATGTCATGTCTTGCACTGTACCCATCAATTATGATGTTTGTCCTTTGTGTATATGTTTTTACGATGACTAATGGCTATGCCTTATTATATATATAAAATTGATAAAGTGAGTATATAAATCAAAAAGGCTATAAAGCCTTGAATGTCAGGAAATGAAAAGATTTCTTTTAATGAACTTTGTCTTATATGTCATTTAAGTTAAAAAGCTATAAAGCCTATAAAGTATGTATATAAGTCAAAAGACTATAAAGCCTTGAATATCAGGAAAAGAAAAGAATTCATTTAATAAACTTTGTCTTATATGTCATTTAAGTCAAAAAGTTATAAAACCTATATCAATAAAGAAAGATCAAGTTTTCTGCAATTATTCGTAAATCAAGGACTTTGATGGTTTTTGATGGGTGGGACTCCACCGAAATGAAAATAATGGGTTATTTACAATATATATATATATATATATATATATATATATATATATATATATATATATATATATATTCAAAACTACCATTAACGTGAGATTCAAATTTGTTTGAAAGTTTATTATATATACCATTAATTGTATGTTTGACTTTTATGCATTATATGCTATTTTTATTAATTGACACAGTAATATAATTGTTTCTTCCACTGCACTGTATGAATATAGCACTGTATTTAATAAAGATAATGTGAAATTCTATTTCCTCTAATGTTTATGAAGTGTTGATATTTTGGAATTAAAGTATGATAGATTTTTTAATCACCAAAGTGGTCAAATCTTTAAGTTGATTTAATTCCAAATTGTAAGATGATTTTATCTTAAGTACCCGTATAGAATGGATGCTATGAATGACATGATATTTTTATTTATAGGTGTATTAAGGTTCATTGTTATAAGACAGTTAAGGATCACCCAAAAGTTGATTGTTTGTTCTTATAATTAATGAGCATGAATGTTAGTAGTGTAAGTATACTATTAGTTTTATTTATATATCCAAAGATAACAAATATTTTTAGTTAGTATACATATCAATGCCAAATTATGTAATTTTTATTAGCATCATTATGTTGAATGTGGTATATTGATGGATTGCCCAAAGGTGAACATCAACATACATTGTATGAAGTATTTCTTTTCTAAATCTGTGTAGCATGTTAGTATGTAACTCAAAGCATTACTGTTTTAAATCTCTATTACTTGCAGTACCTGTTGCTTTACATTTGCATCTCTTATTTGTACTAGTTTTTAATGGACTGAACTTCTCTGAATGGAATGAGCAAATCTAGTTTTACCTTGGGGTAATGAATTTGGATTTAGCTCTTCGAGTAGAGAAACTAGATGCTATTACTGTTTTAAGCACTGATGAAGAAAAGGTCCATTATAAAAACTGAGAAAGGTCAAACAAATTTAGTCGATGTATATACGGACGAATGAGTATAGCTAGCAACATTAAGTCAGCTCTTCCTAAAACTAAAAGTGCTAAAGAAATGATGAAATTTGTGGAAGAATGCTCCCAAATAGCTTATAAGTCTCTTGCTGGGACACTGATGAGTACATTGACTACCATGAAATTTAATGGTTTTCGTACTATGCATGAGCATGTTATTAAGATGACAAATATTGCAGCAAAACTTAAGTCATTGGGAATGGATGTGGATGAAAATTTCATTGTGCAGTTCATCTTGAACTAATTACCGTCTGAGTATGGTCTTTTCCAAATAAACTATAACACGATAAAAGACAAATGGAATGTGCATAAATTGCATAGTATGCTAATTCAGGAGGAAACCGGACTTAAGAATCAAGGAAATCATTCCATCAACTATGTTAACCATCAAGGAGCTGGAAAGAAAGCTAGTAGGAAACATGACAAGAAAGGAAAAGGACTCCTAAAGATCAATGAGACCTCTTCTTCTCAAATCCACAAAAAGAAACCGAATGAAAACAGATGTTATTTCTGTAAAAAGTCTGGACATTTCCAAAAGGATTGTCCAAGACGTAAGGCTTGGTTCGAAAAGAAAGGTAAGCCTAGTGCTTATGTATGTTTCGAATCAAATTTAGCTGAAATTCTTTATAATACTTGGTGGATTGATTCAGGTTGTATAACTCATGTTTCTAATACGATACAGGGATTCCTTGCAACCTAAACCATAAGGCTAAATGAAAAGTTTATCTTTATGGGCAATAGAATGAGAGCTCCAGTGGAAGCTGTCGGGACGTATCGTTTAATCTTCGACACTGGACATCATTTAGATTTATGTGAAACTCTTTATGTACTTAATATATCTAGGAATTTAGTGTCACTATCCAAACTTGATAAAGCTGGATAATCTTTTAAATTTGGTAGTGGTGCGTAGTTTTAGTTTGTATAAACATAACTGCATGATTGGTAGTGGTATGTTATGTGATGGATTATATAAGTTAAATCTTGATACTCTTTATGCTGAAACGCTCTTAACCTTACATCATAATGTTGGTACTAAACGTGGCTTAGTTAATGAATGCTCTGCTTACTTGTGGCATAAACGTTTGAGACATATTTCCAAAGAAAGAATGGAAAGATTAATAAAGAATAAAATCCTTCCAGATTTAGATTTTACTGATTTGAATGTATGTGTGGATTGTATTAAAAGTAAATAAACAAAATACGCAAAGAAAGGAGCCACAAGAAGTACTCAGCTTCTTGAAATTATACACACTGATATTTGTTGACTTTTTTATGTTAATTCTTTCAATAAAGAAAGATACTTTATCACCTTCATTGATGATTATTCACGCTATGGTTATGTCTATTTGCTGCATGAGAAATCTCAGGCTATAAATACTTTAGAGATTTATATTGATGAGGTAGAAAGACAATTAGACAGAAAAGTAAAAATTATCAGGTCTGATAGAGGTGGTGAGTATTATGGAAGATATGATGAAAATGGACAACATCCAGGTCCATTTGCTAAATTCATTAAAAAACGTGATATATGTGCTTAATACACAATGCTAGGTACACCACAGTAAAATGGTGTATCAGAAAGGCGAAATAGAACCTTGCTAGATATGGTTAGAAGTGTGTTAAGTAATTCTTTTTTACCCATTTCATTGTGGACTTATGTTCTAAAGACTGTCATGTATTTGTTGAATAGGCTTCCTAGTAAGGCAGTTCCAAAGACTCCTTTTGAGTTGTGGACTAGAAGGAAACCTAGTCTAAGGCACCTGCATGTTTGGGGTTGCCAGACAGAAATTAGATATTACAATCCACAAGAAAAGAAACTGGATGCAAGAATAATCAGTGGTTATTTCATTGGTTATCCAGAAAAGTCGAAAGGGTATAGATTTTATTACCCTAACCATACTACTAGGATTATTGAAACTGGGAATGTTAGGTTCATTATTGAGAATGGTGATGTTAGTGGGAGTGAAACACCATGTAAAATGGAGATTCAAGAATTGAGAGTGCAAGTTCCTTTGACTTGTGTCTCTAATAAAGTTGTTGTTCCTCAAGTTGTTGAACCGATAAATAATAATGAAGGACAACAAATAAATGATCCCATTACTCATAAGAAAGTTGTAGTAAATGAGCCTATAGTAGAAAAATCACAACAAATAGCATTAAGAAGATCTCAAAGAGAAATGAGATCAACTATTTCTAATGATTATGTGGTATATCTACGAGAGTTTGAAGTTGGCTTAGGAATAGAGAATGACCCAGTTACGTTTTCACAAGCCATGAATAATGATAATGCTGATAAATGGTTAGATGCTATGAAAGATGAGTTAAAATCTATGGAACAGAATGAGGTTTGGGACCTTATTGACTTACCAGAAGGCTGTAAACGAGTTGGTTGTAAGTGGGTCTTTAAGACCAAACATGACTCTAATGGTAACTTAGAACGTTAAAGGCCAGACTAGTTACAAAAGGGTTTATTCAGAAAGATGGCATTGACTATAAAGAGACCTTTCACTTGTCTCTAAGAAAGATTCTCTTAGAATTATCATGGCATTGGTGGCTCATTATGATCTAGAGTTACACCAAATGGATGTGAAAACTATCTTTTTATTTGAGAATTTGGATGAAGAGGTTTATATAGACCAACCAATAGGGTTCATAGAAGAAGGAATAAAACACATGGTGTGTAAACTTAAGAAGTCAATATACGGACTTAAACAAGCTTCCCGACAATGGTATCTCAAGTTCAATGATACTATTGTATCCTTTGAATTTAAGGAAAATACTGTTGATCGATGTATATATCTGAAAGTCAGTGGGAGTAAGTTTATCTTTCTGGTTCTGTATGTTGATGACATCTTGTTTGCAACTGATGATCTTGGTCTATTAAGTGAGACTAAGAAGTTTCTCTCTAATAACTTAGAAATGAAAGATATGGGTGAGGCAACCTATGTGATTGGGATAGAGATATTCCATGATAGATCACAAGGATTGCTGGGTTTGTCTCATAAAACATATATAAATAAAGTATTAGAGAGATTCATAATGAAAAAGTGCTCAGCATCTCCAGTTCCAATTCAGAAAGGAGACAAATTCAGTCTCATGCAATGTCCAAAGAATGATTTGAAACATAAACAAATAGAAGTAATTTTGTATGCATCTGTTGTTGGAAGTTTAATGTATGCTCAGACTTGTACCCGACCAGATATTAGCTTTGCAGTTGGAATGTTGGGAAGATACCAGAGTAATCCTGGTTTAAATCATTGGAAAGCTGCAAAGAAAGTTCTGAGATATCTGTAAGGAACGAAAGATCACATGCTTACTTATAGGAGATCTGATCATCATGAAGTGATCGGATATTCAGATTCAGATTTTGCTAGTTGTGTAATACAAGAAAATTCACTTTTGGTTATTTGTACCTTTTAGCTGGAGGAGCTATATCATGGAAAAGTGTGAAGCAGTCTATAATTACTGCATCCACTATGGAAGCTGAATTTGTGGCATGCTTTGAGGCTATGGTTCAGGCTAAATGGCTACAGAATTTTATTTCAGGGCTTGAAGTAGTCGAAAGTATTGTCAGGCCGCTAAAAATTTACTGTGATAATTTCGCAGCTGTCTTCTTTTCTAAAAACGACAAGTATTCTAAAGGTGCTAAACATATGGAATTGAAATATTTTTTCGTTAAATAAGAAGTTCAGAAACATAGAGTGTCAATAGAGCATATTAGTACTGATCATATGATTGCTGATCTTTTAACAAAAGGATTATCGCCCAAAACAATTACTGGTCATGTTAAAAGTATGAGCATTATGTTTAATGGTGAAAGTTGAAAATTATTGTTTTGTTCCGATATATATTTGACACTCTGAGCTCATTAATGTATAAGTTTCTGAATTTTTCTATTTTCAAACTTATGTGTACATGTATGAATGATAATATTGAAAACAGAATTGATCTTTGATAAAGACATTATTGTTGGACATAGTATGTACTTCTCATTAAAGTGTCATGTTAGGAAGAATGCTAATATAGTAGTACATGGAAGGAACTATGTCGATTTGATGATATACAATCGCCATGACTCTTATTAGTTCTTATTCTTAACTATGACTTATGATGCAACTAATGTATGAAACTTTTAGCCTTGTTAATGTGCATTATGATTGATATTTTATTAAATCATGAAATGATACTTTGTCACATGAACCAAGTGGGAGAATGTAAGGAATGTCTCATGTATGTGTGTGGCAAATTATGTGATTTAATAAATAAATGAGGGGCTAAATGGTCATTGGCTAATAAAGTTTGGAAGAAGTTTCTTAACAAAATGACCATTTAGCCAATGACCATCAAGAAGTTTACATTCCTTAAAAGTAAATAAAAATCTGTCCTCTCTTCCTCCCGTATAGTTTACGTTTTATGTTTACCATCAAGAAAGAAAGAACGTAGAGAAGAGAAGGAGAAGAGAGAAAAATAAGTTTTTACCTTCTTCAAGATCTGCATATTGAAGAACTAATTCTCATTATCGATAAAAATTAGTACATCTTAACATAATTATATGAATATGTGAAAATTATAAATTCTCAATATCCTTACGTATGTAGAAAAAATTTAACAATGTGTACTTAATAAACTATATAAGTAACATTGTTTTTTTTTTTTTAAAAGAAGTAGCTAGTCTGGTGCTGCTATAGTATTAACTGGAATCACCAGTCAGCAATTATTATTTTTATATAAGTTTGCCTTTCTTTCTTCAATTAAGATGTTCAGGGCCTACAAGAAGCTTCTTTGAAGCCGAAAGAGAGCAATTAAATGAGGATGGTGGCTAGATAATTAGGTATATAACAATGGTCTAGCTAGGGCGCTTTATTTAAGATGTCTAATTTGGCTATAAACTCATACTGTAATTGAATTGTCTAGCTATAGACGTATAAGTCAATTTTATTTTCTTGTTTTTATCTGATTTTTGAATTTGTGAGATATCAACAAAATTCGGTTATCTTTGACAAGAAGAAAAATGAAGATGTTGGTGACTTCATGAGGATGGATTTCTAAACTATATATGCAATAAAAGGTATAATTCCTTCTCGTGAATCTTGATTCTTGAATATCATTTATCCACAGATTCATGGAGATATATTTCAAATATTGGACTTTATTGGTTTGTGTTTATCAACAATGAGGTATCCTACTGTCATGTGATCCACTCAACTTCAAGAAGTGGCACAATTTGGGTTTTATGGGTGCCAAATTATGCTGAGCTGATTAACTGTCCCAACTCCAATTTAAGTAGTCCTATAAGAGATTTGTCGTACATAAATAAAAGTCTATGAATTGACGTGTTAGTTCATGTGAGAATATTAAGGAAAGGTTACCCTTTAAATCAGGAGGCATATTCACATATAGGCATACACAAATTAAAACCCGTCAGAGTCACGGATGAGATTCATTATAAGTTACAAATGCCATCACGTGCATGTAGAGTGTAGATCAGTACCCCTAGTCTTGTTTCCCTTTAATTAAAAGAATGAAAAAAAAATGGGAAAAAAAATGGATCCTAATTTCTCTATTTGGAACATGTTATAACAACTTATTTGAGTTGGGTTTCTAGGAAATAGAAAAGGAGGGAAGGAGAATAAGCTTGTGAAGTGTCATTTGTCAAAGTTGCTTTCACAACCAATGAGTAGATTAATTATAGGACCAAATGTCTGTTTGGTTGTTTTCACTGCCAAAAGCTAGAAAAACTCCTAATGTATAGACACACGTGCTAGGTAGCTGCAATTGTCAAACCTTCATTAGACTCTGAATTTCTCTGAACTATACTTAACTTCAACAAGCAAGAGCAAGAGAAATACTACAAATGTACTCTCCATATATCAAAAAGCACCCTAAATAAATAAAAAAGAAACTTGCTAAAGCAGATAACATGTCTAAATTCCTATAATAAATATGTATCCAAAACACAGAAGCATACACATCATGCCCATGTAACACCTCTCTCTCTCTCTGCACATATATGCAAATTAAACATATATAGAGCCAGAAATCAGGCCTTGCGAAATGTTAATTATTATTATTATTACTATTAAAAACTTAAGATGTGAAGAGATTCTCTCCATTCTAAGATCAGGATAAAATATCTTTTTTAAAGAGAATTTATAATAAAATCACATATTCTTACCAATAAATCTTAATTCGAACAACAATTATGCAGTTGTAATGAGTGAAACGGTAATTATGTGAGCCAACTCTAGATGACCAAATGCTAACTATTTGCATTAATGAAAATCATCCCATGAGCCAACTACTTTTCCATACATGGTAAACAACAATATTAATAATAAAGTTAGACGCTTCCTAGCAACCGGAGTGACAATGCCCCCACCTCTATCTCTTCACTAATCTCTCTATGTACTAATGTCCTGTCACTATGTGAACCCAGGTAGAAGAAAAGTGAAGCAATATAAGTCCAGCCCATAATGGGAAAGTTTTGTGCAAGGGTAGCAGGAATTCCCCTCATATACAGCAATGCCTCTGCTGTTTCTCTCCGCAGCAGGACTGCATAGAACATGAAGTCAAACGCGATATTTCATCAAATTAATTTCCTTACAAAGAAAGGTTTAAAAAGCTGAGACTGTGACGTCGCCGTGTATTCTGGAGGAACGGTCCATGTCACAATAAGGTGGCTAACACTGTTTTTGCGTTACCATAAGCAGACAAGGCTCACTCCGGCTTTTGAAGTGTAATAGCTACAGGCTACAGCTAACATGGATATATCGTACCAAGAGTAAAAACAAAGACGCGTTAACTCAAGCCAATGATGTGACGTTGTTCTCTCTCTCTGCCAAACAACATTAATTCTCTTGTATTATATTCAATTTGATTCCGTGTGTTTGGTTGAACTTTTGGAAATGTTAGGAAGAAAGATGTTGAAAATAATATAAGGGTTTGGAATTTATGGAGATAATGAGGTGAAGTAAGAAGTGGGTCACTTGATGCTATTTTTTATTCAGGGAAAAGAAAATAAGGAATATAATAAAAAAATAAAATAAAAAAAGGGAGAAGTTGATAATTTATTATTCACTTTTTATTAAAATGTGTTAGTAAGTCTCTTAAATATATAATTTTAAATTTAATTTTAAAATTTATGTATATAAAATTAATATCATTTGTGAAATTTTCGTTTATGCGTTTGACCAATAATTTAAGAAAAAAATTACTCACTTTGTTTGATATTATTTAATAAAAAAATAAAAAATAATAAAAATACATTTAAATATATGTAGGACTCATAAAAGGTTATATTTAATGCTTTTCTTTCCTTCATAATCCGCTAGATGAGGGAGAATGCAAAAAAATGAGGCCCATAAAAAGTCTAGCACTTTAAATCTTTTTCTTTTTATTGTTAAATTCATACCAAGCAAGAGATGGACTCGATCTTAAGTTTTTCTTTACTCTAAGAATACATACCAAACAAGGTTAAGAGACATTTTGATATTAAATTTATCATACTCAATTTGAGTATATTAAACTAATTAAGTATTGACATATTATTAACAATGTATCAATGCTTTAATGAGTTAGTACATTTAAGTTAGTAGATTTATACAAATATAAACGATAATCCGGGTAAAGCGGTTATTCATTATCTTGTGCAGGTTTTATGTAGGTGACTACTGTTAGTTCTCTGGAATATATGTAGCTGAAGTGACTTCTAATTGTCAGCTACTGTCAGTTCTTTCACCGCTTTAATACCTTACAGTTAAATTTTTCTCCGCTCTGATTCCTGACTAAACTTGCAGTTTACTGGATGCATCAAAATTGTCTGTGTAAACTGTTGTTGAGAATAGAAACATAGAAAGATAAGAAAGAAATAATAATAATAATAGTAATAATGATAATAATAACAATAATAATAATAATAATAAATCTCCACTTGCGTTTTTTAACAAAAATTTCCAGTTAGAGTTTGTCTGAAAGTTATTCTACTTGTTCATCTTTGTTTGCCTCGCTCTTCATTGAAACCCTAGCTCAGAGATTTCATTTCCCATTAACAAACAATTTAGAACTTATCCAATTTGATCACAATGAGTTGGAGATTGAGAGCTCAAATATTCTTGAAAGTACTCAAGTAAAGCACCTTCTTGTCATTTTACCTTTGAACTGCATTCAATTTACCATTCTTATAAATCTATGCTCAAACTGAAAAGTTAAGAACCACATATTCAAGAAAAAAAAAAGATAGTAACATCCATCAAGAGATAGAATTAGTATTCAAACATTTCAAGAAAGTAAAACCTTATCATTATATTCAAGGTTTAGTTAGACATAGAAAAGGTTCTCTTGCCTTTTTTTTTCTATCAACCTAAAAGGAACTTCAAAAAAAAAGGAAGAGGCAAGAGGAAGGATTGCAAGCAACAATGAGACTCCATCACAACTTCACAACTTCTGTCTGTACTATACACTACTTAACTTTGTGTTGTTTCCCTAGCCTGAGCTCAAGATCTAAGTCTTCCACTCCAGGATGATTAAGTCCAAGTACGATTTCTGCAGATTGGAAAGCCAGGCGTCTATCATTTGAACATGGCTTGAGGAACACAGGCAGTGAAGAAATGGTAGTCTTTAGTCTTTTACAACTGATGATGGCTTTGTCCCCACAAGGAACGGTTGATGGCTTTTGGCCAAACATGGAAGAACTCAGTCCCACAGACAAACTTGTTTCAACATAATTATTACAACTCAAGCCCTTAAATTTGTCTTCCCTTGCATTGACTACCCCTTCAGGTTCTGAATAAGGAGACCCCATGTGGTGTCCCCAGCTAATTGAAGAAGAATAAGGAGATATAACACGCTGACCACAATTTTCTCCCGTGGATATAGCTGAGAGCCTAGAAGGTGAGAGTCTAGTTGTTGTGATTGTAGTAGCAGGGCTTGAATAATTAGGATTAAGACAACAATGTTGGTGGGATGAGATTTCTGAAGAAAATTGAGTACCTAATGAGTTGCAATCATTTTTGTGATGATGATGATCAAGTTTAAGGGGTTCATTATGAGGGCTAAGATTTTGTTTGAGCCTAGCCCTGTCCCTCCTGTGGACATTCATGTGACCCCCAAGAGCTTGAGCAGACCTGAACTCTCTTTTACAGAAAGTACAAGAGTATGATCTTGGAGGCCATATGTTCCCACCAAGCACCCTAGCCGCATCTTCCGCAAAAGCCCTTTCTTCCCATGAGTAATTGTTGCCACCATCTCCAACTGGTGCTTGAAGGTGTGACTTCAGGATTTGTCTTCTTTTCATCCACATCAAGTACTGAGATTCCTCCATCATGCTCACTAGCAAAGAAAATCTGCTGAAGCTGAGGGTAAGACTTAAGAGTAAGGAATAGGTCTATATATATGGAAGAAGCCTTATATAATGAAAAAAGCTGTAGCAAGTGAAGTGAATATAAATGGTCTAGGGGGATGCATGTCCCTGTAATTATATGTGAAAGCAACTTAAGAATCAATAAGGGAAGAGAAAAGGACTAGCTGTAAAGGTCTGGTTATAAGTTCTGTATCTCTCTTTGGCTTTTGTAGTGAGCTATTATTGGTTTTTTTTATGCTTGGTTTGCCACACAGGCTATAGTGGGGTCCCATTTAAGCAATTGTCTTGCATCAGATTTGATTCACACGGATGAAGGAGATAACGGTTATGATAGTAAGAAAATACTGCTGAACTGGATCCCTGAAGCTTCTATCAACCCCATACGGTAATAGTGTTGACTTATGCCAATACGACCTTTTTTTTATGGTAAATATAACTTCAACTTTGCAGTATGTACATGAAGTATAGCTCATTTATAATTCTGTTCCATACAGTTACTAATCTTTTATAAGCCCAGTTTTAACTTTTTCTACACCGAGCTCAGTAATTTAAGTTTTTAAAATATACAAAATTGAAGGTGATGAAGTACCAAAAGAAATTAAGCATGTTGCCAAGCAACTTGTAACTAAATTGCTTAAATCTTTTAAGACTTGTGTGTGATATATTATTATTTTTTTCCATAAATAGTTGCTGTGTAAATCCTATAGATCTCAACCAATAAATGACTCAAACACCTTAAGATTTGTGTGTGATATTGATATAGAAGGTTATATATTTTTTAATAAATACTCAATTCCATTATTGATCTATAATAAGGAAAAGGAAAAGAACTACAGGACACGTACACCTTAACTAATCCGACAAGCGGAATTTGCAAATCAACTTCTCCCTACCACAAAACATGCAAGAATTTAATTAAGAATCGCCAACGAGAAAATACAACGAAGAAAAAAAGAACATCAATTTTGCTATTGTATATATTGTTGTGAAGCTCATTTATAGAAACATACAGTGCATAACTGCAATTCTAAGAGCTGAAGTCATTCCTTTCTGTCGTCCATGAACAAATGATATATTAAAGTTTATGCCGTAGCTAAGGGTCAACCTTGATTTGATATAATCTCAAGCACCTTTTCTTTTTGCATGTGTCGCTCATAAACACACACAGAATCTTCTAGGCTTTTCCTCCCATATCACGTTAAGCTAACAACTCAAATTTATAAGTCAAACTAATGGTGGATTAAATCTCTCTCTAATGATGGATTAAATCTCTCTCCCTGTCTCACACACACACACACACGAGCACATGAAAGCTGGCAGCAAGCTTTTCTTCATACATGGTGTGAATTAACTGGATTCCAGATAAATTACTTAGTTTTACTAAGTACTGTAAGAAACTCTCAATGCTAGGCAGAAAGACTAAGTCTTCCCAGGTGTTCTTACAATGGTTTTCAGAATTTAAATGCTAATTAGATAATATCCAGTGACTGTGTTTTCAATAAAATATTTTTAAATCATGTAGAGCAAAATGGCAATAAGTTGTTGTCAGTATTTTTATGTTTGGTGGACTTTTCTGGGGAGGAATATTATTGTAAACAAGGGGCTTATTTAAGAACCATTTTATTGAATTGGTCTCACTAAATTAGTAAGACTCCGAGCCCCACAAGAGCTTAGGACTTAAATATAATATTCCCTAATCCTTGTACTTAAGCAAGAACAAGTGCCTTGTACAAGTTCCCAAGAGAGAAAGGATATAGCTACCATTTGTGCTGACATAAAGCAATGGAGTTACCCATGTATTTATGCTAATGTAATGTTCCTGCACATTTGGAACAGGAAGCCATTTAAGAAACGACAAGTATGATCTGCAGTTAAGAACTTAAGATTGAGTTTGAAGTTTGAACAGCCAAACCTTGTAGACGAACATAATTTAAGACCATATTTTGTTAGGAAATGTTTCACGTACTCCATATATGATACTTGTAAATACCCTAAATAGTATGTTAGACTTGTTTATGTGTTCAAAAGGTAGCATATGAGTTGTTTAGCATGTATGTTTAATTTTGTGACAATTTCAGTTGGTTTAAGTACTTAGTTACAAACCAGACCGTGGAAAGTAACTTAAAATGATTCAGATAATAGCATAAATTGCTTAAGAAATGAAAATAAATATGGATAATTTATTTCTAAGTTACAAATATGAAGGATAAGTTATGGTTAAAGTTTCAAGGTAAAGTGAGCTATAGTTTGACATTTTTAGATATACTGGTTGTCTAATTATAACTGGTTTGACTAGTAGCAGATATGAAAATATCAGATAATGATGAATCGATTTTTTATATGAATCCTAATATTTATTTTAAAGTTGTTAGAAGCTGAAAATTTGGATTTAGCTAAACTTGAGTGTTTTTGGCATATCGAATTTTATCAGTTTTAGCCTAAGGTCATATGAGTCTTAATTCCCCTTTTATAAGGCCTCTCTCACGGCTATTTTGCTTCACAAAACAGAAGCATAAAACTTGCAAAGAGAAAGAGAGAAACGAGAAGTAAAGGCTAAGGAGGAGGAAGAGAGAGAGAGAGAGAGAGAGAGAGAGGAAATCTAAAGGGAAAACTAAAGTGTGAGATCCAACCAAGCTTGAATCTCTACTCAGCTGTAAAAGGTAGGGGTTTCTGTGATAAATCTCATCTTTTGTTGCTCTTTTCTTTATTTGTGCAATTAGGTTACTTAATAGGCCAAAATGGGTTCTAAAAGTGTTTGATGTGTTTTGATTGCATGATTGAGTTTCTTTGGTCATTTGTGATTTGTTTAAAGCATAATTCTGTGGTGGAAGCTTATAATTTGTTATTTAGGCCTTAGAATCCCAAATTTAAGGGTTAGGTCACCCTACGTGCATTTTGGTGTATTAATCCAAATTAAGTTATTTTGGTTAATGATTGAGGATTCCTATGCGTTTATAAACTGATTAGGATCTTAGAATCACTTAGAAACTATGTCGGAATGGCCAAAATTCGAGAAAATGACCAATGGAATAGTACCACGGTTTGCAGAATTATGCAGAACCTGATTTTTGTCATGAGCGCCATAACGTGAGAGACGCAACGCCACAACGTTAAGATGAACGACTTGAATATCATGGCGTTAAAAAGGTTACGTCGCGGCATGAGGCCAGATTTCGTGGCACGCGTCGCGATGTTAGTAACTCTGCACCGCAGCGTGAAAGTGATGCTACCTCAGTAGTAAAACCCAAGGCTAAGGCATCGCGACGTAACCCAAGTCAATGCCGCGACGTTTGTGTCAGGAACCTTAAAAATGTCATTTTGTGGTGTTTTGAAGTTCTAGACTTGATGGATTCATTAGTATATATTTCCTAAGGTGTGTTAAAGCACAAATAGGCATAGTTTTCAAGAAGAAAATTATACTTAGTATGTATAGAAAAACTTGATAGTGTTGATTTTGTGAGTATCCTTTGATAGTATTCATGAAGGCCAAGATAAATCGAAAAGGTGTTTAATAGACTTAATGGAGGAAGAATATAACCTGATAAGTTGATAGTGCCAAGGCCAGAAGAGATAAGTAGGGATCCATAAGGTTCTTCGGAATCAGGATTTAGACCGAACTTCTCATGTGTCAGGATATATGTGTAGTTTGAGGAGATACCTCTACTTTCTACAAAGTAACACAAAAAACCAGAAATTCCTAAGATTTATATGTTGGTTCTAAGTTGAACTGAATGTATGTATGAGATGTATATATAATAACTTGGTTTATCTAATGTTATGATTAGATCTTGTAAATGTTTTAAACATACTTCATTAGTAGTTTTTGAGATTATGTTTATATATGTTATGTATAATGGTTTTGATTTACTCATACTGAGATTCTGTTTTGTTACCCCGCTGTGTATCATGTAAATTCCAGGTGAATCTTCTTCCAAGAGTAAGAAGAAGGAAGACACTAAATATTAGATTAGTTTATGTATTATGTTTTAAACTGTTGTACTTTTTAGTATTCTTTTTGAAATGTATGGAGCTATGTAGTACTCCAAGCCTTTGTTAAGGCTAATGATATATATATATACCTTGATGCATTATGGTATAATATTGTATTTTCATATTTCATATAGCTCTCTATAGTGTTTCCAACGAATATTATGGATATAATATATTATTAGTACGTATGTAGTGACATTGTAATGCTAAATATCTCTTGTACGTTGCTTATACTGAGATATTGGTATTAAGATATTACATTTTGGTATCAGAGTAGTTCATTTTGTTGAGCCGGGGTATGGACTGACTATGCTTAGGCATATAGGAGTTCCTTCTTAGAAATTGTGTTTTTCTTGTTTCATATGTTAAATGTGATGATGGAATTGCATGATTTGCCGTTGATTAGTTGTTATTAGATTCTGTTGAACAGTTACATGGTATTGAGACTACAGCTCAATATATGTTGTTTCTGTGTGTACAGGAGATTATGGAACCAAACGGGCGATCTAGAGAAGCAAGGAGTTCAGCCCCACAGGGTCCAGATATGGTTGAAGCTGTTATGGTTATGGCCAATGTTATGAATTAGATGCTTTAGAGAATGGAGTCAAATTCATCTCAGCAGCCTACACCACCTGAAGTCACTCGCAAGAGGCAATTCAAGTCAGAAGAAATTAGAATTTTCTAGACTTGACAGTTTTTCATCAGATGAATCCTCCACCGTATAGAGGCGAGTACAATCCAACAAAGGCTGATGAGTGGCTTAGTGAGATGGAGAAGATTTTTGATGTAATGCTTTGCTCAGAAAAGCAAAAAGTGATCCTGCCTCATATATGCTGAAGGGTGAGGTGGAACATTAGTAGAAAAGTACCAAAAGGGTACTTGAAGTAATTGAAACCCTAATGTCATGGGAGGTCTTCAAGATAACTTTCTTGGATAAATTTTTCCCTCAGACTCTACATGATGACAAGGAAGTGGAGTTTATGGGGCTAAAACAAAGAAATATGTCTATAGGCCAGTATGTGGCCAAGTATGATGAGTTGGCAAAGTTCTCTCCTCATTTACATTATCACCCGGACAAGAAATGGAGATGTTTGAAGTTTGAATCGAATTTAAAGCCAGAAATCAGAGCTACGGTGAGACCGATGGAGATTAGAGACTTTCCTGTTTTGGTTAACAAATGTAGGATTGTGGAGTCAGAAATCAATAGTTCTTTATCATAGGAAAGGGCGCAGGACACTCTAAAAAGGAAGGGAAAAGATAACCGGAACAAACAGGGTGCTTCTAAGGTAAGCAACCCTAAAGGAAAAGGCATCAGAGGCCTAAGGAACCATAATGTGTTGAATGTGGGAAGGCACATGGAGGCAAGTACTTTGCAGGCAAGTCTGTGTGTTATACATGTGGGCAGCCAGGACATTTCTCCAGAGATTGTCCTCAGAAAAAGGAAGATGCGCCTACCCCAAAGCCGCTAGCCAAAGGGCGAGTTTACACTCTAGGCGGGACAGAGGTGACCCAGTCTTCCGATCTAATCCAAGGTAAAGGCATAATTCGTAATCATCTTTTAAATGTTATGTATGATTCAGGAGCATCACACTCCTTTATTTCTTATGATTGTGTAAGGATGTTGGATTTGCCTATGTCTGAGTTACCATATGACTTATCTGTTTCCACATCCACTTGTAAACTAGTCATAACCTCTAAAGTGTGTCTTGACTATTGTATAAGAATTGAGGATAGAGTTTTCCTTGTAAACCTTATTTGTTCACCTCTTGTAGACATAGATGTCATTCTTGATATGGATTGATTGTCATCCAATTGTGTGATTTTGAACTGTTCAGATAAAATCCTAGTTTTTTTGTATGATGTTCCTACTAAAGAAGTTTCTTCAAAGTCTACTAATCTTAATTCTAATCAGGTCAATCACTGTTTGGTAGAAAGAACTCTAAGATATGTTCTTCTTTCTTCATTAGATGTAGAGGTTAAGCGGAACCTAGACAGTATACCTGTAGTGAGGGAATACCCCAAGGTGTTTTCAAGTGACATAGCTGAGTTGCCACCTGAGAGAGAAATAGAGTTTACTATAGATTTAGTACCAGGTACAGAACTTATATCTATAGCACCCTATAGGATAGTACCCTTACAGTTGGTTGAACTCAAGAAACAATTAGAGGAGTTGTTGGATAAGAAATTCATTAGGCCTAGTGTTTCTCCGTAGGGAGCACTAGTGTTGCTAGTGAAGAAGAAAGATGGTATTACGCAGTTGTGTGTTGATTACAGGTAGTTGAATAAGGTGACCATCAAGAATAAGTATCATTTGCCTAGAATAGATGATCTGATGGATCAGTTAAGAGGAGGTTCAGTGTTTTCCAAGATTGATATTAGATCTGGGTATCATCAAATCAGAGTTAAGGGAGATGATATCCCTAAAACCTCTTTTAGAACTAGGCATAGGCATTATAAGTATCTTGTGATGTCCTTTGAGTTGACAAATGCTCTAACAGTATTTATGGATTACATGAACAAAGTTTTTAGACCTTACCTAGATCAATTTGTGGTCGTGTTTATTGATGACATCCTTATCTATTCGAAGACAAGGGAAGAGCATAAGTAGCATGTAAGGATTATTTTAGAGATCCTAAAGGATAAGAAACTATTTGCCAAATTGTCCAAGTGTGAGTTTTGGCTAATGGAAGTTCAGTTTTTGGGCCATGCTATTTCAAATGAAGGAATTGCAGTGGACCCTAGTAAGGTAGAAGCAGTGTTGCAGTGGGAGAGACCCACCACTGTGACAGAGATTAGGAGCTTTATAGGCCTAACCGGGTATTATAGAAGGTTCATCAAGGGTTTTTCTCAGTTAGTACTGCCTTTGACTAGGTTAACTAGAAAGGGTAGTACTTTTGAGTAGACTCAGGACTGTGAGAATAGTTTCCAAGAATTAAAGAAAAGGTTGACTACTACGCCAGTGTTGGTAATTTCAGATCCCTATAAGAACTTTGAAGTCTTTTGTGACGCTTCAAAGATGGGACTAGGGTGTGTTCTGATGCAGAATAGGAGAGTAGTAGGCTATGCATCAAGGCAGTTAAGGCCACATGAGGAAAACTACCTTACGCATGATTTGGAGTTAGTAGCTATAGTATTTACCTTAAAGATTTGGAGGTATTATCTCTATGGAGTCTAGTTTGAGGTGTTAAATGATCATAAGAGTTTAAAATACTTATTTAATTAGAAAGAACTGAACATAAGACAAAGAAGATGGATAGAGTTCTTAAAAGATTATGACTTCGAGTTAAAGTATCACCCAGGTAAGGCAAATGTAGTGGCTGATACACTAAATAGGAAATCCCTACATGTGTCCCGAATGATGATCCAAGAGAGTAAACTTCTCGAGAGTTTTAGAAATTTGAGTTTAGCAGTGACTGTGACGTCACAGAGTCTCTTTGTGAGTAAAGTGAACATAGTAAATGACCTAAGAGCTCAAATTTTAGAAGCTCAGAGGGAGGATGAAGCTCTAATGGATATTAGTGAATAGATCTTTTTAGGAACCTTAGAGGATTTTGATATGACTGACGATAGAATGATAAAGTTTAGAGACAAACTTTGTGTTCCAAAAGAGTCAAAGGTCAAAAATAGGATTCTAGAATAAGTTCACAGTAGTAAGTATATCATCCATCCCGGAACCACTAAGATGTACAAAGATCTAAAGAAAATGTTTTGGTGGTCTAGAATAAAAAAAGACATAGCAGATTATGTCGCAAGGTGTTTTATTTGTCAAAAGGTGAAGATTGAACACTAGAAGCCAGCAGGACCGTTACAATCCTTAGGAATCCCATAGTGGAAATGGGAGAAGATTTCTATGGGTTTTGTAACGGGTCTACCCAGAACTCAGCAAGGTTTTGATGTTGTTTGGGTTATAGTGGATAGATTAACCAAATCTGCCCACTTTTTGCTAATGAAAGCTAGCTATCCTCTAGAGAGATTAACTCAGCTTTATCTTAAAGAGATAGTTAAGTTGCACGAAGTTCCCTTAAGTATAGTTTCAGATAGAGATCCTAGATTTACATTTAGATTCTGGGGAGCCTTGCAAGAGGTTTTTGGGACTAAGTTAAGCCTTAGTACAACTTATCACCTACAAACAGATGAGCAAACAGAGAGGACTATCCAAACCTTGGAAGATATGCTTAGAGCATGTATTTTAGAACAACAGGGTAGTTGGGACCAGTTCTTACCGTTAGCGAAGTTCGCTTATAATAATAGCTATCATTCCAACATAGGTATGCCACCTTATGAAGCTTTGTATGGAAAGAAATGCAGATCACCTCTATGTTGGTATGAAATAGGTGAGAGAACCATCCTAGGTCCAAAGTTGGTTCAGCAGACCACAGATAAAATCAAGATGATTAAGGATAAGTTGGTTACTGCTCAGAGTCGACAGAAAAGTTATGTTGACAAAAGAAGGAGACCTCTTAAGTTTAATGAGGGAGATCATATATTCTTAAGAGTTACTCCTACAACATGGATTGATAGAGCATTGAAAACCTGAAAGTTAAATCCTCGTTTTCTAGGTCCTTACCAAATTCGAAAGAGAGTTGGACTTGTAGCTTACCATATAGCCCTTCCTCCCAGTTTGTCTAACCTTCATGATGTTTTTCATGTATCTCAGTTAAGAAAGTATAATTCAGATCCTTTGCATATCATAGAACATAAATCTGTACAGTTAAGAGACAATTTGTCTTATGGTATACATCCGGTAAAGATTGTGGACAGAGGGGTCAAAGAGCTTAGAGGTAAGCATATTCCTCTAGTGAAGGTTGTATAGGGTGGCAATGAGACCGAGGAGGCTACTTGGGAGTTGGAGTCCCATATACAGCAAGACTACCCAAATTTGTTCATTTCAGGTGAGCAATTTTGTGGTCAAAATTTTAAAAAGGAGGAGAGAAATGTAATACCCTAAATAGCATGTTAGACTTGTTTATGTGTTCAAAAGGTAGCATATAGCTTGCTTAGCATGTATGTTTAATTTTGTGATAATCTGAGTTAGTTTAAGTATTTAGTTACAAATCAGATTGTAAAAAGTAGCTTAAAATGACTCAGATAATAACATAAATTACTTATAAAAAGGAAATAAATATGGATAATTTATTTTTAAGTCACAAATATGAAGGATAAGTTATGGTTAAAGTTTCAAGGTAAACTGAGCTAGTTTGACATTTTTAGGCATACTGATTGTCTAATTATAGTTGGTTTGACTATTAGTAGATATGACAATATCAGATAATGATGAACTAACTTTTTATATGAATCTTAGTATTTATTTTAAAGTTATCGGAAGCTGGAAATCTAGATTTAGCTAAACTTGAGTGTTTTTAGTAGGGATGTAAGTGAGTGGTTTGGTTTGGTTCTTGAGAGAAAATAAATCCGAACTAATCAAAATCAATTGGTTTAGTTTAGTTCGATTTTTGTATTTTTTGATAGTCAAATCCGAATCAAACCGAACCGAACATCTACAGATTGGTTTGGTTTGGGTGATCAGCTTGGCCCTTTTTTTTAATACAAAAATCAGGTAAATAATTAGCTTGCCATAGCAAAATAAATACATAATAAACCTATGAAGTTTTTTCAAAAATAAAGTCAAACTTATTGATTTGAACACTAATAATTATTTCTTGTTTCATAATATGTATTAAAAGGTTCATAAAATGGAATAAAGAAATATATTGATATTTGTATTAAAAAATTATATTTGAATAAGTTAAAAAATTCTTCAAGAGAGATTTAACTTGACAAGTTGTATACTACTACTATTCAATTAAAGAGAAAGTTGTGAGACTACTAACTTGAAGGTTTATATGTAACCAATTAAACCCCTAAGGACATAAGTGGAGCTAATGGAGACTTGATTAGTTGAACTTTGAATCAGCAACGTAGCGAATCCAAAGTTTTCAACCTTTGCAGTCATATCTTCATCCAAGAGAATGTTGTTGGGTTTCAAATCACAATGCACAATAGGAACTTCATTATCATTGTGCAAGTAATTCAATGCACAAGCAGCATCAATATCTATATTTAGTCTCTCCATAAGGTTCAACCAATTTTCGTTTGCATGCTTTCTTTTCCCTTTAATCCAATCTTCCAAGCTCCCATTACTTAAGTACTCATAAATCAGAGCAAAAAATTCATTGTTTTTAAAATTAATATTAGAGCATTTAAAGTCAATTCATCATTTTCAAGCTTCCAAGTTCAAATGATGTTATTGCTGTTACCTTCACTTTTCTGTTCTTTATGTATAATAGCAAGCAAATTGTAAAACAAAGTATCAGTGTTACCACTGTGGCTATAATAATGTAATGTCTAACATGCCTTCTTTCATGGCCACGAGGCTCACATGCAAAATGCAAGCAAATTTTTTTATTGCCTTCTAAATGGACAGCAGAGAGATTTTGGAAAACTCCACCACTAGGAATGATTCCTTTTAAATCATTATAAGAGAAGTTCAAAAGTTGAAGGACATGTAGATTTTGAAACTCAATAGGAATTGATCCAGAGAGTTGGTTGGAGGAAATATCCAAAGTTTCTAAGCCTCTCACCTCTTCAAGAGTTTTTGGAATAGCACCTGATAACATATTATTGGCCAAAAATAAATTTTCTAAGCTCAAACAATTATTGAATGAGCTAGGGATGTCACCAAACAATTGTTAATTTTTCAATATATACTATGCCTAATATTGATTAGAGTTAATTTTATAATTCAACAAACTTATTTAAGAAATTGATGATGAAATAAGTTAGAAAATTAGTAATTATGCAGACCATGACTAATTATTATTAACAGAGTTAAAATACTAGTATCTCTTTCAGCGTTGGACGAATGACAGGGCCCGAGCTATGGCGGAGTAGATCTAGCCTGAGCTATGGTGGAGCAGAACCTACGGTGAGCTGCAGTGCTGGTGAGCAGAATCGAACATTTTGGCAAAGGAGTTTTCTAACCTTCTGCGTTGGACAAGGATGACGTTTTAGGGGTAAGGAACTGGGAAAGTATTACAAAAAGTCAAAACAACAAGTAATAGGCAAAAAAGTTTGTAGCATAAATTAAAATAATAATAATAAAATATATAAATATATGGCTTGGTTCGATTTGATTTGGTTTTGTTTTGAAATTTCAAATCCGAGAACCGAACTAGTTAAGCTTTAATTGGTTTGGATTTTATCTGAATCAATCAATATACTTAAACCAAACTGAACCAATTTAATTGGTCGGTTTATCTAAGGAGGAGGAAGAGAGAGAGAGAGAGAGGAAATCTATAGGGAAAACTAAAGTGTGAGATCCAGCCAAGCTTGAATCTCTACTCAGCTGTAAAAGGTAGGAGTTTCTGTGATCAATCTCATCTTTTGTTGTTCTTTTCTTTATTTGTGCAATTAGGTTACTTAATAGGTCAAAATGGGTTCTAGAGGTGTTTGATGTGTTTTGATTGCATGATTGAGTTTCTTTGGTCATTTGTAACTTATTCAAAGCATAATTCTGAGGTAGAAGTTTAGAATTTGTCATTTAGGCCTTAGAATCCCAAATGTAAGGGTTAGGTCACCCTAAGTGGATTTTGGTGCATTAATCCAAATTAAGTTGTTTTAGTTAGTGATTGAGGATTCTTATGTGTTTATGAACTGATTAGGATCTTAGAATCATTTAGAAATTATGTCGGAATGGCCAAAATTCGAGAAAATGACCAATGAAACAGTATCATAGTCTTCAAAATTATGCAGGACCTGGTTTCTATCATGAGTGTCGCGATGTGAGAGACGCAACGTCGTGACATTAAGATGAACGACTTGAATGTCGCGAAGTTAAAAAGGTTACGTCGCAGTGTGAGGCCAAATTTCGCGACACGCGTCGCGACATTAGTAACTCTGCACCGCACCATGAAAGTGATGTTGCCTCAGTAGTAAAACCCGAGGCTAAGGCGCCGCGACGTGACCTAAGTCAATGCCGTGACGTTAGTGTTAGGAACCTCAAAAATGTCATTTTGTGGTGTTTTGAAGTTCTAGACTTGATGAATTCATTAGTATATATTTCCTAATGTATGTTAAAACACAAATTGGCATAGTTTTCAAGAAGAAAATTATACTTAGTATGTACAGGAAAACTTAGTGATGTTGATTTTGTGAGTATCATTTGATAGTATTCATGAAGGCCAAGAGAAATCGAAAAGGTGTCTGATAGACTCAATGGAGGAAGGACATAACCTTGATAAGTTGATAATGCCAAGGTCAGAAGAGATAAGTAGGGATCCATAAGGTTTTTCGGAATCAGGATTTAGACCGAACTTCTCATGTGTCAGGATATATGTGTAGTTTGAGGAGATACCTCTACTTTCTACAAAGTAACACAAGAAACCAGAAATTCCTATGATTTACATGTTGGTTCTAAATTGAACTGAATGTATGTATGAGATGTATAATAACTTGGTTTATCTAATGTTATTATTAGACCTTGTAAATGTTTTAAACATACTTCATTAGTAGTTTTTGAGATTATGTTTATATATGTTATGTACACCTGGTTTTTATTTACTCATATTGAGATTTTGTTTTCTCACCCCGCTGTGTATCATGTAATTTCAGGTGAATCTTCTTCTAAGAGTAAGAAGAAGGAAGAGACTAAAGATTAGATTAGCTTATGTATTATGTTTCAAACTGTTGTACTTTTTAGTATTCTCTTTGAAATGTATGGAGCTATGTAGTACTTTTTCAAGCCTTTGTTAAGGCTAATGATGTGTATATATATATATACCTTGATGCATTATGGTATAATATTGTATTTTCGTATTTCATATGACTTTCTATAGTGTTTCCAACGAACATTATGGATATGATATATGATTAGTACGTATGTAGTGACATTGTAATGCTAAATATCTAGCTTGTACGTTGTTTATACTGAGATATTGGTATTAGGATATTACAATACTCCATTCTATAGAGTATAATATTGATTTATTGTTAAAAATAAAGAACGGATGTGATTAGTTACAGATATAGTTCATATTGTATATACATAAAATGTTATATATTTTAATTAATAATATTTATACACATCTTGACTCACACATAAAAAATTAGACTAATCTCTTTTTTTTTTGTTACAAATAGCTGTACATATAAAAAAAATTACACATTTTTACTAATAATATTTACACACAAAATAATAAAATTAAAAAAAAAACCCTGCTATAAGGCAAGTAAATCGTGGTGGTAGATGGTTGGTGGAGTATGGGAAACACGTCCATTTTGTAATGGTTGAGTAAACTCTATTTTCATCCTTGAAATATACACACGTTATCAATTTAGATATATCTTTATAAATTAATTTTTTGATTTCTCAAATTTCAAATCTTTGATATTTTAATTCCTTCATCAAGTCTAGCCTACATATCCTTCACTTTCATTATTTAGATGGAGGAAGTAAAATATTAGAAATTTTAACCTTGAGGATCAAATTGATAAAATTAAATGAGTGTATATTTCAGGAATTAAAATGAGATTTTGCTCTCTTTTTTTATTTAGAAATTTTTTTTATTAGTTATATATGAAGATATGAAGATGATATTTAGATAAAATTCCTTGATAATCACAAAATTTTGTTCATCACAAAGTTTTAATCTCTCCATCTTCTCCATTTGCTTAGGTCTCAGATAATTGTCCCAACCACTTCCCTCATAGGGTTTTGGCCGACCATCCTCTTTATCAGATATGAGAAGTAGAGAGAATCTCTGTTGAATGAATTGAATTACTCAAAGAATAAAAAGATACATATATAGCATATCAGCAGCTATAATTAGGCAAAACAGCTGTGCAACTAACCTGTAACTAATTCTAACAATAGTTAACTGACTTAACTGACTAGCTAACTGTAATATTCCCCCTCAAGTTGGGTGTAAAGATGTCTAAAACACCTAACTTGGATAGTAAAGCAGAAAATTTACAATAGGGGAAGGTCTCCAAGAAATCAATTCCCAGCTGCTGTGTAAAGCCTCGAGCTACCAAATGAGCCTTGTGTCTTTCAACAGAGTCATCTGAGTTAAATTTGATTTTGAAAATCCATCTACACCCTATGGTTTGCTTGCCAGGAGGTAAGGGTACCACAGACCAAGTATTGTTGGTTTCTAAAGCCTAAATCTCATCTACCATAGCAGCCCTCCATTGAGGATATTTGACTGCCTGGTGGTAAAATTGTGGCTCATAGCCGGAGTCTACATTAGAAAGAAAGGTGTGGTAGGTGGGAGAAATGTGTTTGTAAGTGAGATGATGGTTTAAGGGATAGATGGAGGTCTGAACATAATCCTGAAGATACTGAGGAGGATTATGTATACGGTTAGATCTTCTAGGGGAATTGTGTATATGGTTAGGCTTGGGAGTAGGTGCAGGGATAGGAGCAAGGTTAAGAGGTAAAGGAGTAGGCATAGGATTAAGCACAACATCTTTGATGGGAATAGGCAGAACAATGGCTTGAAAAGGATCAGGAGCATCATGTAGCTGTTCAAATTCAAAAGGAAATTGATTTTCAAAGAATGTGACATCTCTAGAGATGACAAATTGCTTGCTGGACATGTTGTATACTTTATAGCCTTTGTAACCAGGAGGATAACCCATAAAAATAGCAGGAAAGCTTCTAGGGGAGAATTTGTTTCGCTGGTGTACAGGAATGGCAGCATAGCACAAACACCCAAACACTCGGAAGGCTGTGTAACTTGGTAGCTTGTGATATAACAACTCATAAGGGGAAGCATTCTTCAAAGAGGGTGAAGGAACCCTATTGATCAAGAAGGTGGCAGCTGTGACACATTCACCCCAAAAGAGAATTGGAACCTTGGATTGGAACATCAAGGCCCGGGCAATATTTAACAAATGTTGGTGCTTCCTTTCAACCATAGAATTTTGCTCAGGACGATAAGGGCAACTAAATTGATGCATAGTGCCTTGCTCTTGTAAAAAATAAGTCAGTTGTAGTTCTTGTGCATTATCAGATCTTAGTTGCTTAATGTTCCTGTCAAAGTTAGTCTTGACAAAGCTGAACAATCTTTTAATAACAGAGGATGCCTCAGATTTAAATTGCAGTAGATATAACCAAGTAAATCTAGTGCAATCATCAACAATTTTCAGAAAGAATCTCTTACCATCATGAGTGGGATGATGATAAGGACCCTATATGTCAACATGTACAAGATCAAAAAGTTGTGCAAAAAAATGATTGTGTGAAACAAAAGAGAGACGCCTAAACTTGGATAAAGGACAAACTAAACAATCATTACAAGAAGTTAACTAAAATTTGAAATCAAGTTTATTACAAAAAAGTTTTAAAACTTTCTCAGAAACATGACCTAACCTTGCATGCCATAAGACATGATCAGGTAAGTTAGGTTTATTGGTAACAGTATAAGCGTGGGAATGGGGATGTGATGTTTGAACAAGCTTAGTAGTTTGAGGTGGACTGGGAGAGTGAAGAACATAAAGGCCTTGATGAAGTTCACCCTCTCCAATCGTCCTCTGGTGCAATGTGTCCTGGATAAGAAAAGAAGACTTGTTAATGATCACATGTACAGCAGAATGAGCATGTAAACTACTGACAGAAAGTAGATTAACATGAAAGGAAGGAATGTACAGAACATTATGGATGACTAAGTCAGGATTGATTTGGACAGAACCAGTACCTATAACTTGTACTAAAGAGGCATTTGGCAAAGTGACAAACCTATGCTTAATGACTTGAAAATTAAGAAAGACATTAGCATGACAAGTTATATGAGATGTAGCTCCTGAGTCAAGTATCCAACAAGATGAATTCTTGAAAATGGGACCAAGAATGGACAGTGATGTTCCTAGAGACAGCTTACCTACAGAATGATCAATTTGATCTTGGACATTGCACACAGGAACTCGGGCAAGTTGTGCTTGTAACTGAGTAAGAATATGTTGACATTGCTGAGGGGACCAGGTAACTTCATCACTGTGATCAGAAATGGCCGAGATCTGATTAACAGAAGAAGAGGCTTGGTGTTTCTTGTGGCCAGGTGGATAACCATGTAGTTTGAAGCATTTATCCTTGGTGTGTCTTGGAATACCACAATGAGCACAAATTGGCCTATCTTTCTTCTGGTTTTTTGTCTTGTTTGATGGTGCCTGAACCTGATAAGCAACTTCAGTGGAAGGAGTAAGATGAAAGCCAACCTCTCTCTGAGTCTCATCTTGGACAAGCAACGAGAATACTTGAGAAATAGGTGGAATAGGATTCATCAAGAGGATCTGACCACGAGTATGAGAGAATGACTCATTAAGCCCCATCAGGAAAGTCATGACAAATTCATCTTGAAGAAAATCGATCAAAGGTTGAACACCACTACAAGTGCAACGATGAACAGGTCTATATTCACCAAGTTCTTCCCATAAACCTTTGAATCTGGTGAAATAAGCACTTATAGAACTGGAATCTTGATTGCAATGAAGGAGCGCCTTCTTTAACTGAAAAATTCGAGGTCCATTTTTCTGTTTGAAACGATCTTCAAGATCTTGCCAAATAGCTGAAGCAGAGTTGGAGTAAATCACACTAGAGCTGATTTCCTTGGTGACCGAATTCAAGATCCAAGAGGCAACGATGCTATCATTACGTTTCCATAGACGAAAATTCAGAGTCTCTGCAGGTGATGGTTGAGGAATAGAGCCATCAACGAAACCTAATTTGTTCTTGCCATCAAGAGCAAGAATCATGGAACGACGCCATGTGAGGTAATTGCTACCATCAAGAGGCTGAGAAACAAGGACCAATCCAGGAAGGTCCGAAGAGTGAATGTAAAGAGGATTCTGTTCTTCCATGGGAAAAAATTGCAAGAATGAAGAAGAAGAAGCTTGCAAGAACGAAGAAGAAAACTGAGCGAAAGAGTAATGCGGAAGACTTTAATCTTCTGATACCATATCAGATATGAGAAGTAGAGAGAATCTCTGTTGAATGAATTGAATTACTCAAAGAATAAAAAGATACATATATAGCATATCAGTAGCTATAATTAGGCAAAACAGCTGTGCAACTAACTTGTAACTAATTCTAACAATAGTTAACTGACTTAACTGACTAGCTAACCGTAATACTCTTCTCCTTAATTTGACTTAGGTCTCGGAGCCAACCCGAAACAATTTCCAATTTCATAGCCATAGACAACTAAATAACTCTGAGAAATTAATTTAATATGCCTGCTTAATTGCAGAGTGCGGAGTCTGCAGATTGTGTGTAGAGTTACATCAACTTAGTATGTGCTTTAGGAAGAAAAATTAATTAAAAAAAAAATTCCACCCCAAAAAAGTCCACCAAACATTTTAAAAAAATGACAACAACTTATTGCCATTTTGCTCTACATGATTTAAAGATATTTTATTGAAAACACAGTCACTGGATATTTGGTTAGTCATATATGAAGATATGAAGATGGTATTTAGATAAAATTCCTTGATAGTTGAGTTGGGACCATGTGATAATAATAGATAGTATGTAGAAACTATAGTTAAAGGATAAAAAGATGATTAATCTAGTAATCGACAACCAAATACCTACTTTTTCTTGAAGAACATTCTAAGTAAAATGAATCTAAATAGTCTTAGAATGAATTTTAAGAAAAACATAAAAGAGAAATGTGATAATTTGTTGGTGGTGAAAAAGAAAGAACGATCCAAATTTTGTTCATCACAAAATTTTATTATAGCAGAGGTCAATTCATAAATATGGGTTCTAGTCCCAATAAAAAGAAAAACTGAATTCGATTGAGCAGAAAATTTAATAAGTGTCCAAATACAATGTTAATGAACAGGATAATATGAAATGAACATCATTATTTCTTTAAAAGGAAAAATACTAGAAAATAATGTAAAAATAGTTGTAGATACATAATTCCAAAGACAATAATAGAACAGAAATGAATTATACTAAGATGTCAGAGTCATTGACTCTTGAAATCTGAAATAATACTAATATATTCTACAGGAAGTGTCTTCACTCTCAACTTGTGGAAGGATAATCGAAAATTATATGTATATATTATATATTTGTAACTTGATCGCAAAACAACAAAGAGGATGGCCTAATGAATAAGACTAGAATTAAGAATGGTTCCTGAGACCAACGTGACCTAAATCAGCACCTGTGAATCCTTTTTAAAGACTTGCCTGGAAGCTGTAAGTGGGCATATTCCACTTTCTACCCAAAACACTAACTCACTACCCTTGTACTTAGACTCTCCGTCCTCTCCGTTTGCTTAGTTCTCAGGTGGTTGTCCCAACTGCTTCCCTCATAGGGTTTCGGCCGACCATCTTCTTCTCCATTGTCATACTCGAAATAGTTTCCAATTTCATAACCATAGACTACTAAATAAGTCCGAGAAAGTAATTTAATATGCCTGCTTTATTGCAGAGTGCTGAGTCTGCAAATCGTGTGTACAGTTACATCAACTTAGTATGTGCTTTTGGAAGAAAAATTAAGAAAAAAAAATGAGAGATGCATGCATGTGTTCGACATTAATTTATTAAATGTGATATGACATGTAGTGATCAGCCATAAAATGAAATATAAAATTCTGTGGAAGGAAATGGGTTTGAAGAAGCACAGGCAAAGTACATAATGTAAATCTGAATTAATGTGAAAGATTAGTTTATTTAAAAATTTATCAGAAAAAAAGAGTTATATGATTATATCACATTAGAATGAGATCACTTGTAGTTAGAAAAATAACTACATGAGGTACAATTATAAATAGTGGCGAAACCATATTTAAATGAGGAGAGTACGTCTAAGAAAATATGGATATATTAATATGATAAAATTTTAAAAATTTTAAAAAATATTTTATAATATTAAAGTATTCGATATAATATGTATCAAATACAAGTATGTCAACTATTTTAAAGTATTGGTGTTACAAGGTATCTCCTAAAATTGAAAAAAAAAAAGTATTGTTAAGAAAAAAATAAAAAGACTTTAGTATCCCTAAAGAGATAATATTACTACCCCTACTTTGTTGTTTAAACCCAATAAATTGCCAAGAATTTTTCAATCCTCTATTGATGCAGATTGGCATTTGGTATAAAAGAGTGAAAGTCTTCCTTTCTCTGAATCGCCCTCCTCCGTAATAACAACCCAACCTTCATTTTCTTTGACAAGATGTACTTATTATTTTTTTACTCTCACTCTAAATTTTTTATACATGAAACTTTTATTTTTACTTTGACTATTGCTTTTCTGCAATTTAACTAACATATTTCTTATATTTTTTTCTTTAGTTTTCCCTCCATGATCTCTTTCATGACGATGATATTTAAAAATCTCTAATAGTTTTCTTTGTATGTCTTTACTACTTCTAGTTTCTTATTATTGGTCTCTTGCATTCTCTTTGTTGTTCTTGCTTCTAATTCCCTATGTATGCCATTACTAGTGCTCCCCTTAATCTTCAGGGCCTCACTCCGCCACTAGTTATAAATCTAATTATTTACATTTTTTGTGTTATATTTTTAATTTTTCTTTTACTATAAAATTGAATAGTTTTCACGGTTGAGATTGTCTGCAGTTTTATAGAAACTGCAAATGATCCGAATCCGGTTATTGATATACCTTTGGTGGCACTTATGTTGCACAAATACGTATATATAATTTTACAAAAAATTAAAATACAAGTATAATAATATATATTAAATAAAATATATTTATATATTTAAAAAAAAATTATCCACTTCTAATTATTTCAATCCGAGTTCCATGCATTTTCTCTCTAAGTATAAAGTTTGATTTTTTTTATACTAATTTTGAGAGGGCAAGTAAGGTTTCAAATGGTTTGGGCTGACCCATTTAAGTCTACCTGCCGCAAGTTAAATGGATTAAGCCAAAATGAATCATGTTAATATGAGTTGTAAAAAAAAAAAAAAAACTCAACTCGCTTTGCTTTAACTCTTCGTGGGCAGCCTGCAAAACTATTTTTTTCACTTACTTTTAAACTCGCCTCCTATAACTTGCAAGACAAAACAAACTGCACGTGGAAACCTAATTTTTTTCCACTTGTATTTGCAATAAAAATGTCATTTTTTTTTCTAGGAGGCAAATAAAATCAAGAAACTTTCAAACTCAATCTCGATTACATATACTCATAATTACAATTTAAAAAAATAAAAATTAATTTATTTATGGAAAAAATCACAAATATGCGGGTACCTTGCGAGTTCATAAGTTAAATTGGGTGATCCAAAATGGATCACATTTTTTTAGGTAAAAAATTTTGTAGCCTAACTCGCATAAATTATGCGATTAAATGGGTTGACCTGACTAATTCGACTCATTTTGACAGCCTCAAAGGCAAGATTGCAATAGTGAGAATATGCCTTAAAGGAAGGCATGTATCCACCAAAAACATAAAGTGATACATCAAAAATACGAATGCAAGTGTTTTGAAAGAGTATCGATATTAGATACGAATACAATACGTAAACGTCACCAATTTTAAAGTATCTGAGCATCATACGCTGACACCTTAAAAATGAAAATAGAAAAGAAAAAAATAAGGTGGTGTTTGGTTTATTTTATATTTTTTTTAGTTAGTATGCTTTTATTAATAATTACAAAAAAGATAATTTGTTTTCATTCCATTTCTCATCTTTTAAAGTTTTATAAAGAAAATGGTAAAAACAACATCTTATTTTAACTATTTCCATATTTGAAAATAGGAAACAAAATTAAAAAAAGTATGTAACATTTTTGTAATTATTCACTTGTTCGGGTGACTCCAAATTCTCATTTAATAGTTTTATTTATTTTTTATTCCTTATAGCACGACAACAAATAATTAGCATAGTTAGGATTTAAATATGCAATCATATACATATCAACATATCGCATATTCATTCACTATTAAGCAACACTTGAGGTTTGAATCTTTTAAAATATACGTTAAAGAATAAAATGTATATCATAATCGTAATCCTTAAAAAAATCAAAAGTGAAATGGTCATAAGTCTTTTTTCTCTCTAAAAATAGCTCCTAAATTAATTAATGGCTTAGGAGGTTGTGAATATATTTTTCACCAAATATAAAGTAATATATATAATGAGAGGAGTGAATTTAAATCATTAAATTTTATATAAAGGATTAAGATTAAAACATAAATGCATATGATTTTTTCAAGTGATCACATGACTTTTAAGTAACTTTTAATTTTGATCATTCATGTATGATTGTATGGTCAAAATTTATTCATTTCACGCTCTCACAATAAAAATTTATCTCACTAGATATATCCCCTATATATATATATAAGGAGTGTATCTAGTGAGAGATGTGTTTATTGTAAGAGATATGACTTTTAAGTGACTTTTAATCTTAATTATTTATGTATAATTGTATAGTTAAGATTTACTTTTCTCACTTTCTCACAATAAAAACTTATCTCACTAGATATGTTCTCTCTCTATATATATAAATTTAAAATGGGGGGTAACGAATAACACAAAATTGTTATATAAAAAAAAATTATAGCACTTAATTTATGAATATTGTACGGTAACTATGTATTGTGTGTATATGGTGAATTACGTAGCTAGTTAACAATACAATATTGAATTATTGCTAGATTTAAATGTTATTATATTATTCTTTCTAATTTTTATTCTAATGACTCTTACGAACAAAAAACAAGAATACAAAAACAATGAGTGAAGTTAGTAGTACATGACTACTTTTTGTTTGTTACATACTCTATTTTGTTTTTTGGGGTAACAATAAAAGACTAATATATTAAGTATATTATTGTCCAGTCATTTATTATTTGAGGAGTATTATTTTAAAATAAATAATTTTATATATCTCAACTGTTACTTATTTTTAAGGGGTAAGAATGTATATGCATTTTTTTAATATGCTAGAAAATTAAACATTTCAAAACCCACCTAAATCTTACAGTTTTGACAAGCAATTTTTTAAATTTCAATAACTTCTTGGTGGTTAATTTTTTTTTCAGAATAGTTTAACACCATTTTATTTAGTGTCTTGCATAGATGGATAATCTTACCATGTGACTGTATAGCCCATAAACAATTCTATAAGCCTATGGGCCTTCACAATAGATTATGACATTCTAATTTTGCACCCAATACTCGATTCATTAGAAATTGTAGCAAGACTCAAGTTGGTCTGGTATTACACGATGTCAAAATCATTAACTAAAAGAGAATGTATGTGCTTTTTTTTTAATATGCTAGAAAATTAAACATTTGAAAACCCACCTAAGTCTTACAGTTTTGACAAGCAATTTTTTAAATTTCATTAACTTCTTCGTTTTTTTTTTCAGAATAGTTTAACACCATTTTATTTAGTGTTGTACAGATGGATAATCTCACCATGTGACTGTAAAGGCCCATGAACAATTCTATAAGCCTATGGGCCTTCACAATAGATTATGACATTCTAATTTTGCACGCAATCCATTAGAAATTGTAGCAAGACTCGAGTTGGTCTGGTATTACACGATGTCAAAATCATTAACTACAGTAAATCTTGCACTTGTCTTGGTGGGGTGCGCCAGGCCCTTGCTTTAGTGCAACGCATGGGCGACACTTGAGAGACCCAGTAGCAAGCTACTGTGGTGGCCCCTCCCCCTAAAAAAATTAATTTAATATCATGTGAGCCAATGGCCCACGTATCAGATATTAAACTGATAAGAACAGATACTACACTTGATCTTAGCCAAAAGGCCGAGAAAGGTATGCTTTGGGATGGACCTCCTATTGATTTTTATATCTGCTGTGGGTTTGGGTAGCTTATTGACTCTGCGATGTGGGAGTTGCTAGCAGAGAACAACAGCAAGCACATTTCCTGAAGCAAAATTTCAAACATCAGTTTTTGAAAGTCAATTGGAAACAGCAATCCGAATAGAAAGAGAATGTCTAAACTTATATTTCTTTCTTTGGTGGTTCATATCTTAAATTTGATTTTTCACTATAATAATCAATTAGTAAGCATCCACAATTCAAAGTTGAAGTTGTGGTACAATACTTGGGCCATTGTTGCCACTTTTTAAACTACTACAACAGCAAAATTTATAACAAAGATGCTGAAAAAGTATATTATTTTTTCTGTAATTCTATTCGGAATGACACTATTATCCAGTGTCCACTGTTTACCATCCAGGCATCCAATTCAAAAGAACCGGTTTTTCTCAAAGGAAAGATGCTAGTAATGTAAGTAGCTTAACAGTGAGAATGGCAGAATGCCTTTCTGTGCATCGCAACAAGTCTAAAGTCCAACGACCTTTTTTCTTCGCTGGGATATAAAAAGGCAAAAACTAAGATGTGAATACACCAAACCCAACCATTAATATCTCAAAAGCATCGCATTAATGCAACACGGTTCATCACACTTGGAGAGATATAAAGGCCTGCAAAATGAGAACTCTGCTGTTTGCATCATACCCAGTAAAATGCATCTAACAGTAAGACATAATTTGAGGTTCTGTGCAAGTCTATTTCAGGAAATTTGTGGTTAAGTGTACTTGAGGTTGCCCCATGGATAGAAGGGGAAGCTCTAAGCACACCCTAGTAGAAGAGTAGAAATCTAACTCCAGCTACAACATATTTTCATCTAAAAATTACTAATTGATAAGTGAACATGATATTTAACTCTGACCAACTTGCTGCGTCTTCAAACTGAGAAAACTACCTGGTTACCCTCCTATAGTACTTTGCATCTATCAGCTCCAAACAAAATTAGGATGTGAATGTGATCCACAATATTCTGCACAATCAGTATGAGAACCCAGACAGCCTTGAATAAGAACTATCAATGTCGGGGAGCAAGGGTTCATACACACAGCAAAACCAGTTTCAAGCAGCCATAACACTCAAGCTTATATAATTAACCAACAATGCCAGCATCTTCATGGCTTTCTGTTTCCTTTGAAGGAGTGTAACCCATTTCATTAGGCACCAAACTTCCTACTGATTCACCCTGTTTGTGCTGCAAATACTCAGAATCCTGTTCAGGGAACACCTCAGCCTGCAATGATGGAGCAATGTTATTCACATGTAGCCATGTCAGTTCCCACAAACTATCACCACCTAAGGCACTCCGCTGCACCAGTATAGCCTTTGTCTTCATAACAAGCAAGATGTTCTTAAGCCGCTCAGGCACTATCTCTTGAAGCTTCTCACTTCTTTTTCCTCTAACTTTCACCTTCATATACTTTTCCATTCGGCTCAGTACACCTAACCATAATTTGCAGAAGGTTGTCAATTGTGATAAATCTTGGAGTAATTGAAGAAAAACTTTAGACAAGAGCTTCATGGCCAAGATAAGTGTGCCTTCCATGTTTCGGTAGTCCTTTTGAGAGTGACCCTGTGCAATTTCAAGCAGGTCATCAAGCACAGTGAAGATCACTGGATCAAAACACTGTAACCACAAACCATGGGGGAGATCAATCCCATCGGCTCCTGTCAAGCACCTCTGCAGAGATAATAAAGCATGATTTCTAACCTCCTCTCTCTGGTCTAAACACACTTTCCTTAGTCCCTGAACAAGCCTCAGCCACATCTCTCCAATATCCAGGGACAACTTAGACACTTGCTCCTCCTCCATTTCTTCCTTAGCTTCACTAGTCCACTGTGTCAAGCAATTGACAGACCCAGCCATAAGATCTAATGCCCGTACAGATCGCTCTGCCTGTCCATCACGAGATTCAGCAAACTGCCTAGCAGCATCTACACAGAGAACGTAATTAGCTGGCATCAAATGGGCGCCATCAGACATTATGAACAATAGTGCATCGAACCCGGCCTCAGATGCTTCTAGATGTCTAGCTGTGATGGAAAGTAGTGATGTAATTGTACGCCATCCTAACAGAGATCTGATATGAGAAGCATTTGCCTTCACAAGGCGACTGACTTCCTGTGTAATCTGCTCACAGTATGCATCAGCAACCCGGGCATCAAGCTTCAAGACAAGTTGCAATGACCTAAGAAGTTCATCAGCAATGTTCTCTTTGTAGGGAAGCAACCGCTGACAAATCCTCAGGAGTCCAAAAATAGCCTTATCTACCAGAGCACAAGGCATTACAGTTGACTGAACAATATTGGATATGTGCTCATACACACCCTGCCAAAGAAGTCCAATTCTATCCCTGTTATTCAAAGTAATTGCAATCAGCAACTCCAGGCAGAAAACTGCTGTATCTTCATCTTCAGGTGTGTTGTTCCCTTTCTGAGGTCGACCTGCTGCCCAAATGAGTGCTCGTGCAAGCTGCAATAGAGAGTCAGCTTGCAGAAATTTACTCTCAGTGAATATGCTGTCAATGTGACACTTCTGTATTGTTTGAAGGGTGCGCTGATGAGCAGCAAGTTGTTGTTCAGTAGGTTGTGACCTTGGCTCTTCAGTGTCAAGAGATAAGAGTTGACTAAACCTCCCCATCAATCCTGAGGATCTCCTTGGCGTACCAATAGATGGCATATGAGCTGAGGATAAAGAATTTGCAATAGGCTTTCCATGCCCAGTTTCAGCAGAAAGCTCTGACTCATCAGCTGCATCACTGGCCACACGAGCAGGAAGAAGACCTAGCTTGTGCAATCTTAAGATGCAATCAAGAATATTTCTCCAACCTGTGCGTATGTAATCACCATACCTATTCGCAATAGTGAAAACTGTCACAGTTGCCATTCTTGCTTTCATGTCATCTCCAAAGGCAAGGACTGGTTCTTCAATTGATGACGGGTTCAAGAGAGTAGTGAACTTACAGAGAGACACTACCAGATCATCGAGAACATCTTCAAGATGATGGCACGCTGAAATCTTTGCAACAGCTAAGAATCCATCCATACATGTTTGGTATACCTCTTCATGTTCAGCATGATCAAATACCACAGAGATGGCAGCAATTGTTGGGCCTGACATTATAGCAAACATATCATGATCAAGGTAGGCTTTGGAATCAGATACAATAAATGGAGCAGTTTTCTTTGACTTGTGCATTAGATCAATCCAGCGACTTGGTGTCATTTCAGGAAATCCAACACCTTGTTCAGGTGTTGTGCGGATTTCATTCTTACAAATTGAATGGTAAAGCTCTGACAGGAATTCTCGAGGCAGATCATTGCCACCATTTATGTGCCTATTATTCCTGATAAAATCCTCTTCTGTCATCTTCTTTTTGACCTGCACATTGTGCTGATCTGTATTAAGCATAATAATGGAGTATGATAACACAAGAGCAGCATCCTTGTTAGCAAGGATATGTGGCGACTGCTCATAATATCTCTCAGAGAAAGCTTCAAGCACCCTCTGTATCTTCTGTGATTCTCCAGGCAGTCTGAAAGTCTCCAAAAATAGACGCAGGGCAGTATCTAAATTCATATCTTGGAAATCAAATGTTCCAGCAAATTCATGAAGAACCTGAACACAAAATTCATCATGATTTCCTAGGAAATCACCAACAAGATTCTTATCCAACCCAGCAGTGTATCTGAAAAAGCAAGCAACACTTTGGGGATCAAGTTTATCAGGCAAAAGATGCGTTCCTTGGAGAAACTCTAGACCTTTCTTAGGATCACGATTGAAGTGGTCAGCTCCAATCATCAATCTTCTCTTTATGTACTTTCTTCGGCGGACAAAAGGAACCCAATGATTTGGATCACTGTAATTCTCACATTTAACCATCCAGAATGGAGTATACTCTTCAAGATTCACTGGAGAATGTTCTGAACTTAAAGATCCGTTGCCTATCCTTTCAGCCATTCCCTGTATAACAGCAATAAGTCCATCCAAAGCAAGAATATGCATGGCAGACAATGGACAGTTCACAGGAAATGCACTTTTTGACAACAAATTAGCAAGGTCTTCAAAGACATTACTGCAAGTAATGTCACAGTCAAAGTTAGCATACATATCTACCATGAATGTTTTTTGCCTGCAGAAGTCAACAAGAGCCTCCATGGCTACCTCCTGCTGCTGGTATGAAGCCCCATATCTGCTTTGTGCAAGTCTCAAAATGACACAAGAAAAAAATGCTTCTAGCTGTAATTTGAGTTCTGTTCGAAGATGATGATACAGGTTGAGAACAATGCTACACACCATCGAAAGTATAAGGGGACTCATTGACAAACCAAATTGCATCAGATTACGAAACAATTCATCCTGAATTAAGCTCAGCAACCTTGGGTGACAGCCAATGGAAGGCCCTCCCAGTTCTATTGCTGAATTAATTAAAATTAAGGCAAAGAGAGGCACATCTTCATCAAATGCAATTGTGTTTGATCTAGGACCCATTCCCACATGTTCAACAACATTCAGCAAAGAACACAAGAAATGAAATATTTCCACCATGCAGGAAACTCCATATGGTTCAGTCATGAGATGCATGTCAAATGGTACAGCCTCACTGCCATTAATACCAATAGCTGTGGTTTCGTCCATCACAGTTGTTGTCACAACACTTGCATTGGGAGCAAAGTTTGTGGATAATTGCTGATTATCATATTCATTACTCATGCTTCCATTCTCTGATTGTCTATTTCCAAAAGCATACTCATTATTTAGGTCCCCAGGCTGCATGAATAACAAAAAAAGACAAGTACTCAATTGTAGATGTCCTTACAAATTCAAAATTCAAGTGCTGAAGATGAACCACCAAAAACTGTTCATTTTAGGCAAGATAATTAACAGATTCCCTTCAAACATTTGCAGATTTGACTATTTGAATGTCATTATTAGTAACCATCCACAAAGACAAGCTTTCCTCCCATCCCAACTATACAAACACGGACTGCAAGAAGATACTTCCAGTTTTATTTTTGTGGGATGGGGAGCCGGGGGAAAGGGAGGCCTGTGAAGTCCATTGTAGGATATACCATCCGGTTATAATCAGTAGGTCAACACTATTAATGGTATGTAATGTGTGTTACACCTTAAAATCCATAGTATACAATTTATGGGCATAAAATCTAATGGAAATTGTAAATTTAAATATGGAAGTGGCAATATTCTAACCAGATGACATAGAAGTCAAGTCTTTTTTTCCACAGATGATTTTAAAAAACACAAACAGAGACAAATAACTGATAGCATAGCACTAATTCTTGCATAATAGGAAAAATAATTAATACGAAAGCAACCACCCTCCCTCCTCTCTTCTCCTTTTCTATTATTTTTCATCCCTAGCAACTGAACCAATAATCATGAAGAAAATAATGCAACCTTTATAAGGTAATGTGAATTGTATACCTCTTGTTTCAAAGTAGAGCTTCCATTTACCAATGCTTGTTGTGTGTTGTCAACATCCGGAAGGTGTGAGAAAATACACCTAACAAGTTCATGCATCGTGTACCGTGCTATCTGCTGCAACAACTCACCTTTGGTTCCTGCTTGATGAACTATTCGGAAACAAGTATTGACTATAGTGCAAACATGTTGGTTACTCAACATTATAGATGCTTTACTTTTCATACATGCTAGAAGAACTTGAAGTATCTTCATTAAAACAACTTCTTCCGATGCAGGATCAGTCACCTCAAATCTGCAGCTAGTGACAGCATCAACCACCAAATGCATAGCATCCTCAACATTAACAGTGTTTTGATCAACAACATCCAGAGTTAAGATCTTGTAAACAGATGACAAAGCAACACCAGTAATTGGTGCACCAGTCTCATCTGATCGAATCACATCCAGAAATGGCTGGAGATACAAGGCAGGGTTAATAGCATGCCAAGGATGCTGCCATGAAAAGATTTGTCTCCTCAGTGACTTCAAAGACTGAATCAGAGAGTGCTCCAGCTGATCATCCCCTGAAATATAACGTCCTCCCCATCTTACATTCCTTCGCATGACTGCCAAAACAGCACTGATTTCTGAATTGATCATGCATGCTAAAGTTGTTTTGTTAGGATATGCAGCATCACACTCCTCAGGCTCCTCCTCTATTGCATTGATACAAGGTTGAAGCTTTAGACGTCCCATTCTCACGATATTCTCTGTACAGAAAGGATCTGACAGAGGTTTAACAAAAGAATGCAGAGACAAACAAAAGCCCTTGCAAAAACATACTTTGAAGTTCAAAGAGACAATAAATACAATGAGATTAGGATTGCAACATATTAAATAGCTTAAATGAAGCATGAAATGCAAACATATGAAACACAACCGGAGAATCTTCCAAATTGATCAACACAGCATGTACATATTGAATACATAAGACAAATATATAAGCATTAAGCACACACATTACCATATGGCTATCCAGAAAGAAGCCCTAAAATCATGTAACCTAGCCTATTGTGACAGCCTCCTTCACCAATTCACATCAAAGATCTTCATTACTACGCTGTTAAATTTAAAAATATACAATGGAAAGGCACATTGACTTAAATTTGACCTTAAACAAGAGCTGAAATTTTCACATTAGATACATTGAACTAGCACATCAATTGAACCCAAAAATAAAAAAAAGGTATCAACAACCAGTCACTTGTGGTCTTGAAACTGAGCTGAAGAGACCACAGTACCACTTCAAACCATAACCATAACCAGTCCAAAACCTTAAAAACCTTAGATCTGATACTAAATCGAACCTCTTCACTCAACCAATGTCTTTGCCAGTCCTTTCAGCGTACTAACTATAATTCCTTTTTTTTTTTTTAAAAAAAACTTCTATTATATGTTAGAACACAATTCATGTGGAATTGAACTAAATTTCAAAACAAAATTTGGTTCCGAGCAATATGTCAGGTGAGGCTTTGATTCCGAAGCAATCAAGTTAGATTGACACAAAGAAAATTGGAAAAAAAAAGGGAAAAAGGAAGTATGAAGAAGATGGAAATGGAGAAGCAGAAGAAGAAAGGTAGCTTACAAAGATGGTGGTGGTGAGCTGAGTTGAGGAATCGAAGCGGGGTGGGGGTTACATTACTCACAAATCTTGACCTTCTGCTGCTTTCCCTCGTCCAAACCTCTTTCCGGTCTTTCGGGACTTTCGTCCCTGTTTTTCCATATTTCTTCCTTTTTCTTTTTATTTTTCTTTTTTCTAAAACTCTTTTCTTTCTACAAAATACAAATTGCGTAGTTTATTTTATTTTATTTTGATTTTATTCACTTAAAACAGCAGTGTTTGAGTTTTTTAAACAAAAAGAAACTGCAATTTTTTCTCTATTTAGGCTGTTTAACCACGAATCCAAAAGTTGTTTGTGGAAATAGATTGTGATCTCATAATCTTATTAAGAATTCAAATTTTATAACCATCATTTTGAAAAGAATTTTATCTATAAACAATTGATAAAAAAAGACACAAGATGTGACTGGAATAACATGAATTTCATGTGTAACAACTTTTGTTGTAATATAGGATTTGAATCTTATTTAAATAATAATGTTAGATGCACAAATGTAAAGTATACATTACTTCACACTATAGTAATATGACTAAATTAGAGTATAGATATATAAAAAATAAAATAAAATAAGTTAAGATAAAAATTATATAAATACAAAGTGATATATGTGTACGCATATGTGAATGACATTATTTTATTTGAAATAATTTAAAGACTTAAATATATTTTTGGTTTTTCAAAATATATTAGTATATGATTTTGATTCCTAAAAATTTTTTGTTATGATTTATGTCTCTATAATTTTAAAAAGTGAATAAAATTAGTCTATGACCTCATTTTAAAAGTGGATAAAATTATCATAATGTTCTTTCTCTAAAGCAAATGAGAATATGAATCTACATTATCTGATAACTAATGTTCTTTCTCTAAAGGAAACTATCAGCAAGTGTTTTCATGATTATATGACCAGATCAGGAGTGGACAAATGGGTCATTTGGCACCCAAGCAGGAATGGCTCGTGTTCTTAATGTGGATGGGAGCTCTTTTGGTAACCCAGGAAAGGTTGGGTTTGGTGGTCTTATACGAGATAAACATGGAGCTTGGATTGTTGAGTTTGCAGGTTTCATTGGTCACTCTGATAATCTTCACGCTGAACTTTTAGCTCTATTGCATGGCCTTAATTTGGTTTGAAATAAAGGGTACAGAGACGTTATTTGTTATTCTGACTCTTTGGCAACTATCAACCTGATGAATGATCATGTCCCTTTCTTCCACAAGTATGCTTCTTTAATCCATGATATTCGAAATAAGCTTAATCAAGACTGGTCCTACACTCTGAATCACTCTCTTAGAGAAGGAAATCAATGTGCTGATTTTCTGGCCAAGCTGGGTGCTTCTCAGGATGAGCATTGGATAGTTATGGATAATCCTCCCTATGGAATTGGTAACATGTTGTTAGCTGATTCCATGAGTGTAGTTTTCCTTAGACTCTAGTCTTCTGCTGCTTTTGTGTTTTTTTTTTTGGTTATCGTCTATCTACTAAAAAAAAAGTGAATAAAATTGACTCAATTTAATGTCTTCATATTAAATAAGTTTTAATATGATTGAATCAATTTAATTCACTTTTGAAATGAAAGTAAAGACCAATTTCAGTCATTATTAAAATTATAAAGATACAAATCGTTACAAAAAATTTTGAGAGACCAAAACTAAAAATTGATGTATTTAGATGGACCAAAAATATATTTAAGAGTTATTAGGATCATGCCATCTGACATTTGAAGAAGGACACCTAGTGGGAAAACATTATTATTTTGTATTTATGAATATGATATGATATGTGGTTCCTTTGTGGTTGGTCGTATTCTGATGGTTTTACAGGTAAAGGAGAGTTTCATATCTATTTTGAGAAAATACATAATACATTCTTCAAGTTATAATATTTTTTGTGTTAGTCTGTATTTTGAAAGATGCTTAGACATTAATAGTCTTTAGATAAAGAGTAAATTTACAAATCGTTGATTAGTTCAGATGATAAATTATATCTATTTTTTTTAGATTTAATGTATTTTTTTAATTTATAAATGTCATTAATCTTCGATTATAATGAATTTTCTTTCTCATAAAAAAAGAATATGATATGATATGGAAGTCTTTTAAAGCGCAATGATAAATTACATAAATGATATATGTACGAAAGAAATAGCTCGTAGAGTCGTTATATACATTAAAGGAGTGTTTGAAAATTTTTGAGTTGGGTTTAAAGCAACAAATGAAATAACAATGCCATGTTACATTTAATTATTTACATTTAAGTTGTTAAATTGTGTATTGACAAATGTGTCTTCTCTAAAGTGAACCTTCACTTTAAAAGAAAAAGTAAGAGTCTTAATAAGAAAATCAATAGTTAATATTATATACACATACATAATAAATCATAGATTTGTTAAAATTTATTTTCTTTATTTTCTCATTAATGATTGATATCTTTTAATTTTATCTCTAAAGTGAGTGAAATTCTGCCCTTCGAATCAAATATAAAACAATTTTTTCTTTGAGCAACTACTTTAATAAATTTTGAATATCATAAGCTAAATTAAAAACGAAGTCATTAGTCTTGAAGTAAAATAAGATAAAGTCTGCCAAGAGCATTAATTCAAGTGATATCAACTTCTTTTATGCTATGCTTGGGAATGGATGGAAATAAAAGGAATGAGATGGAGGGAGAGTTACTCCCCCTTATTTAAACGTTTGAAGTGAGGAAAGGAGGAGAATTATAGTCCCCTTATTAGGGAGTTACATTTAAAGAGATTTAACTCTCATTTCTTCTTATGTAAGTTAGGGGAATGCTAATTCTTACAAAGAAATTTTGTGTAAGTCTTATAAGAATAAGTTGGCATCCAATGTGAATGCATCTATTCATCTGTCGATGAAATGTTTATGTCAATTGTCAGTTTTTTTCTGAGCCAAAAAAGAAAAGTGAGTTTCATAGTTATTTCATAAGAAAGGTTGTGTCATATAGCATTACTCTTTAATTTAAAATAAATAATTTTCCCTTCTTTATCCTTAATTTAAAGAGAATAATTTTAATATTGTGAGAGAGGAGGAGAAACGCTTCTCTCTCATTCCCCTTTGTTTTTTCTCATTAAAAATCTTTTAAATAATAGTATATGTAATTTTTTTTTCTTATATTCCTTTTCCTTCACCCTCAGTATCTCTAATCAAAACAAAGCATTAGAACTGCTTGAATCTGAGTATCAAAATCGAATCCCGCTTAAGTCACTTTGCCTCTTGTTTAGTTTACCTTCACCTTTCTCATCCTAAGTTATAAACATACTTTATAATTAAAAGTCTTCATTTTTTCATAGATAATAGAGATTTTTCCCTTTTTTTTCTTGCCCTTGCATTAAGGGTAAATTACTGAAAAAGACCGGTGTCTTTGTGCTTATTTACCTGTATCCGATTTATTTATATTTTTAATTAATTTGATTCATCATGGGTATAAATTTACAACATTAGCAGTAACTAAGATATTTTATTTTAAATAGAAATTATTTACGTTTAGAATTATCAATAAAATGTTTTTACAATGAAGTAACTTTGAGACACAGACATACTATCACGCCTACAAGTGAACGACTTCTTTACCATTGAACATACTTCGGTTCAAATCAATTAGTTAAGACGAGTCAAGAGTTGAGTAGAAATGATAAGTTTGACAGAGGTACCCAAAAAATAAGTAGATCAACTAAACGGATTGAAGGTAACCGCTAGTCATAGGCTTAAAATGAAATTGGGGCAATGAAATGATCAGAAAGATCACACTATAATTGTACTTTTAAACAACAGCTCAAGTTGATTGAATACATATACTCAGCTAATTCTCTACTACTACTGATTTCCCACAGGTGTATATTTAAGGGCTAACAAGTCATATCCAACCATACCTTTTTACTAGGTGAAAAATCAAATGAAGACATCCTTGTACGTTCAAATATATATTTATGATAATTTCAAAACTTTTGTTGTTTGCATCATACCGAGTAAAATACATCTCGCAGCTAAGAGATAAAAATTTCGAGTTCTGTACAATTTAGTAAGACAATACTTCCCAATAATTTGCAGTTAACTGGCTCAGGAGTGGACTCATGGAGAGAGGAGGTGGTCACTATAAGGACCATACTACAAGGGGAGCACTTTAATTGTTTCTCAAGTTATAACATATCTTCAACCAAAAATCTGACGAGTATGAAGCGTCCCAACGAAGATGTGGATGAGATATTGTCAAATTCTGCATAATCAGCTTTTGAGAACCCAGAAAACCTCCAAACTAAAAAAAAAACAATGAAGGACTGAGATCATGGGTTCATAGCGACACAGCAAAACCAATTCATGTAGCCACAGCGCTGCAAATATGATTAACCAATACCAGCACCATCTTGGCCCGCTGTTTCATTTGAAGGAACAGAAATGTTTTCATCAGGTCCCAAACTTCCAACTGTTTCAGTCTGTTTGTGCTGCAAATGTTCTGAATCTTGCTCAGGGAACACCTCAGACTGCAACGATGGAGCAATATTATTTATATGCTGCCATGTCAGTTCCCACAAACTATTTCCACCTACACTACTGCTCCGTCCAAGTACGCCTCCTGCTTTCATAACAAGCAAAGTGTTCTTAAGAAGCTCAGGCACAAGCTCTTGAAGCTTCTCGCTTCTCCTTCCCCTAACTTTCACCTTCATATATATTTCAAACCGACTTAGTACACCCAACCATAATTTGCCAAAGGCAGTCAATTGTGATAGGTCCTGGAGTAACTGGAGGAAAACTTTAGACAAGAGCTTCAAGGCAAGAATAAGTGTTCCTTCCATGTTCCGGTAGTCCTTTTGAGAGTGTGTCTGAGAAATTTCAAGCAGGTTGTCAAGCACAGTGAAGATCACTTGATCAAAACATTGTAACCACAAACCATGTGGGAGATGAATCCCAACAGATCCTGTCAAGCAATTCTGCAGAGATAACAATGCATGGTTTCTAACCTCCTCTCTCTGGTCCAGACATAGTTTCCTTAGTCCCTGTACAAGCCTCAACCACATGTCCCCAATATCCTGCAACATCTTTGCCACTTCCTCTTCTTTCATTGCTTGCTTAGCATCACTAGTCCACTTTTCTAAACAATTGATAGACCCTGCCATAAGATCGAGTGCCACTACAGATCGCTCTACCTGTCCAAAATGAGACTCAGCAAACTGCTTCGCAGCATCCACACAGAGAACATAATTAGCTGGAAGCAAGTGGGCTCCATCTGACATAATGAACAATAATGCATCAAATCCAGCCTCAGATGCTTCCAGGTGTCTAGCAGTGATGGAAAGCAGTGACGTAATTGTCCGCCATCCTAACTGAGATCTAATATGAGAAGCATTTGCCTTCACAAGGTGACTGACTTCCTGTGTAATCTGCTCGTAGTATGCATCAGCAACACGTGCATCAAGCTTCAGGACGAGTTGCAGGGACCTCAAAAGTTCATCAGTAATGTTCTCTTTGTAGGGAAGTAAGCGATGGCAAATCCTTAGGAGTCCAAAAACAGCCTTCTCTACCAGTGCACAAGGCATCACAGTTGACTGAACAATATTGGATATGTGCTCATAAACACCCTGCCAAAGAAGTTCAATTCTATCCCTGTTATTCAGAGTGATTGCTACCAGTAACTCCAGGCAGAAAACTGAAGTATCTTCATCCTCAGATGTGCTGTTCCCTTTCTTAGGTTGCACTCCTGCACCAATGAGTGCTCTTGCAAGCTGCAATAGAGATTCAGCTTGCAAAAATTTACTCTCAGTGAATATGCTGTCAATGTGACACTTCTGAATTGTTTGAAGGGTGCACTGCTGAGCAGCAAGTTGTTCTTCAGTCGGTACTGATCTTGGCTCTTCACTGCCAAGCAATAAGAGTTGACTAAACCTGCTCATCAATCCTGAGGATCGTTTTGGAGTACTAACAGACGGAAGATGAGTTGAAGATAAAGAATTAGCATTACGCTTCCCATGCCCAGTTTCTGTAGAAAGCTCTGACTCCTCAGCTGCATCGCTGGCCATACGAGCGGGAAGAAGGCCTAACTTGTGCAATCTTAAGATGAAATCAAGAATATTCCTCCACCCTGTGCGGATGTAATCACCGTACCTATTTGCAATAGTGAAAACTGTCTCAGTTGCCATTCTTGCTTTTGTGTCATCTCCAAAGGCTAGGATTGATTCCTCAATAGATAACGGATCCAAAATAGTAACGAACTTACAAAGAGACACAACCAAATCATCCAGTACATTCTCAAGATGATAGTAAGCTGATATCTTTGCAACAGCTAAGAATCCATCCACACATGTTTGGTATACCTCTTCATTTTCAGCATTATCAAATACCACAGAAATGGCAGCAATTGTTGGACCAGACAATATAGCAAACATATCATAATCAAGGTATGCTCTGGAATCAGAAACAATGAAAGGAGCAGTTTTTTTTGACTTGTGCATGAGATAAATCCACCGACTTGGGGTCATTTCAGGAAATCCAGAACCTTGCTCAGGAGTTGTGCGGATCTCATTCTTACAAATTGAATGGTAAAGTTCTGACAGGAATTCTCGTGGTAGATCATTGCCACCATTTATTCGCCTATTATTTCGGACAAAATCCTCTTCTGTCATCTTCTTTTTGACCTGCACATTGTGCTGATCTGTATTAAGCATTATAATTGAGTATGATAACAAGAGAGCAGCATCCTTGTTAGCAAGGATATGTGGCGACTGCTCATAATATCTCTCAGAGAAAGCTTCAAGCACCCTTTGTATCTTCTGTGATTCTCCAGGCAGTCTGAAAGTCTCCAAAAATAGACGCAGGGCTGTGTCTAATGTCATGTCTTTGAAATCAAATGTTCTAGCAAATTCATGAAGAACCTGAACACAGAATTCATCATGGTTTCCTAGGAAATCACCAATGAGATTCTTATCCAACCCAGCAGTGTATCTTAAAATGCAGGTAACACTTTGGGGATCAAGTTTGTCAGGCAAAAGATGTGTTCCTTGGAGAAACTCAAGACCTTTCTTAATATCACGATTAAAATGATCGGCACCAATCGTCAATCTTTTCTTGAAGTACTTTCTTCGGCAAACAAAAGGAACCCAATTATTTGGATCACTGAAATTTTCACACTTTTCCAGCCAGAATGGAGTATACTCTTCAAGATTCACAGTAGAATGTTCTGAACTTAAAGATCCATTGCATATCCTTTCAGCCATTCCTTGCACAACAGCAATAAGACCATCCAAGGCAAGAATATGCATGGAAGACAATGGACTGTTCACAGGAAATGCACTTTTGGACAACAAATTAGCAATGTCTTCGAAGACATTACTGCAAGTTATGTCACAGTCAAAGTTAGCATACATCTCCACTATGAATGTTTTTTGCCTGCAAAAGTCAACAAGGGCCTCCATGGCAACTTCCTGTTGCTGATATGAAGCCCCATACTTGCTTTGTGCAAGCCTCAAAATTAGACAAGAAAAAAATGCTTCTAGCTGTAATTTGAGTTCTGTACGAAGATGGTGATACAAATTTAGAACAATGCTACACACCATTGAAAGTACAAGGGGACTCATTGACAAACCGAATTGCATAAGATTGCAGAATAGTTCATCCTGAATTAAGCTAAGCAATCTAGGGTGTCGGTGAAAGGAAGGCCCTCCCAACTCTATGGCTGAATTAATTAATGTTAAGGCAAAAAGAGGCACATCTTCATCAAATGCTATTGTGTTTGATCGAGGATTCATTCCCATATGCTCAACAACATTCAACAAAGAACACAAGAAGTGAAATATTTCCACCATGCAGGGAATCCCATACGGTTCAGTCATGAGCTGCAATTCAAGCAGATCGATCTCCTTGCCATTGCTGGCAATAGCTGTGTTTTCATCCACTACAGTTGCTGTCACAACACTTGCAGTACTGGAAGCAATGCCTGTGGATAAGGGTTGACCATCACTTGCAGAATTCAAGCTTCCATTCTCCAATTGTCTATTTGCAGAATTATCTTCATTATTTAGCCCACCAGTCTGCCAAAAAATATATATATATATCAGTAATTACAAATACAAGTTAATGCAAGTGGTCACTCTCAAATCTTGCACCAGCAAAATAGTTTATTTCAGTAGGACAATTAAAAGATTCCCTTTGAAAATTTGCAGCTTTGACTGTAAAAATATCAGTATTTGTAATGATCCATGAAAACAAGCTCTCTACTCCTAACTAGTAACAATGCATACACAGCCTCTGACAATTCTTTTCTTCTTTAATGTTTTACCCTTTTATTAGAGGTGCAACAAGAAGGTGATGCAGGACAACTGGGGGTCAATTATAATTATATATTGGTTTCTTATCATTTTCATGCAATTTTCCTAGAGGGTATATTTAGGGATTTTATTGGGTTATTTTATGCAGTTTTAGGGTAATTGTGATAAAGTTCAAGTCCCATTAAGGTACTATGTGCAGGGGGGGCGCTACCTTATAGGTTAGGGGGGCTATGGCCCTCTCAATGTTTTCCAAAAAAAGGGTTTTCAATGTAATTCTTTTGCAAAAAATTAAAAAATAATAATTTGGCCCCCTCACCATTAAATCTTTCACACTGGCCCACCTTGTTATTTTACTCTAGCTCTGCCCTGACTATGTGGATTAAAAAAGTTATAGAGATTGTTTATTAGCCAGTTTAGCTTTATTATGCCTATAAAAGTTTTTTTTTAAAAAAAAAATCCCTATAATAGGGTTTGCTGTGTCTAAAGCGAGATGCAACTTATATTTTCAATTATTAATAGGGTTTTGTTAACATGTGCCCTAAGGGCACATGTTAAGGAATAAAAAATAGAAACTATTAAATGAAAAGTACAAGCATTTAATATCTTGAAAATCTTAAAAACATTTAATGCTTTCTTTTTGAAGTAACTTCAAATGAGTAATAAATGCTATTTTGATTCCTTAACATGTGCCCTACGAGCACACGTTAACAAAACCCTTATTAATATTATTCCAAGGAATTTTCTCTTGTTTCTTGGTGTTGAAGAATTACGGGTTACGGTTAGGGAGAAGGAAAAGAGACAAAGACGGTTATAAACTGATAATGTTATTGATATGATAATCCGATACAAAACCATAACCTACTATCCTATATATACTAATAACTAGCGCAAATACTTGTACTACTAATACAAGCCCAAGCCCATTAACCATAAGACTAATAACCTAATATCTTCTAACACTCCCCCTCAAGCTTAAGCTTACTAAACTTAAGCTTGTTACAAGTAGAAAACCCATAAAGGCATAAACTGAAAACAAAGAACATCACCAACATTTAAAACTCAATTGATCTCAACAAATAACTAAAGAAACTAGTGCTCCCCCTGAATAACAAAACCTTGGCAACGTCCTTGGCAGATAGCTCCATGCTTCTCCTCGGCACACATCCCAAGTAAATGAGATCAATTTTGGAGTCTTCGACATTTCGCCTCAATGGCTACCTCGACCTCCAAACTGGTCTCCAAAACATTAAGTCGAGTATTATACCACCCAGTAACACAAATGAGGGTCCTTTACCAACGTCAAAGTCTTTAATCCGCAAACCTAACAACCAAACAAACCAAGACTGTAACCACATCAAGGAGATCGAACAAAGAAGAGAAGAGAAACTAGAAAACTCTTGCTCCCATACCTGCGACACCCTTGGTCACACCTTTATGGCTGGCCAAAACCACAAGTTACTGGGACGACTCCTGCTCCCAGACCTACGACACCCTTGGTCGCATCTTGTTGGCTGACCGCGACACACCCGGCCACCAGAAACACTGCCCACAGCACCCTTGGTTGCGCATAGAAGAAGAAAGGAGGAAAGAATAGCCTAAACACCTTATGTGATAGTCACAACTTGCCGATAGTCACAGCAACCCAGTCATCAACCGAAACCCCACCCATCATTCATCACAATCCAAAACTTCGCCTTTAAACAGAATCTCAAACAAATCGCATCACCATCAACTCCACCAATGCAAAGCCATAGTCAACCCTCAAACGAGGTCATTGCACAACTTGCTCTTCATGAAGCAGACCCATAACCCACCAAAATTTCCCTACCTTCATCTTTGCGACCAATCTTCATAGCCGCATCTCATCAAAATTCCAATAGCAAACCAACCATCTAAGACTCCCTCCAATCCCAACCACAACACATCATTGAACCACCACAGCGCCTCCCTCAAGAGGCTAAACCAATGCACCAGCAACCACCACGAACAGTCCAAGACTCCCCCTTACTAAAAGAGCCAACAAAATCAAACCAAGAAGGAGGGCAAAGATCACTAAATCTCAACCAAACGGACCAGGTCACCCAAATCCCATCAAAACACTTGAAACATCACCAAAACAGGGCTGAAACCACAAAACCAAAGATGTCACCAGACCTCTGGTCATCGGAGCACCTCCCGGACCATCGTACGCTCCGGTCTATGCCGGAATCGTCAGTCACCAGCCACCCACAACGTCAGTCGCGTGTACCACGCTCAACCTGTTAAAAAACCATGATCTCAACCTGAAACTCACGACCCAATTCGCCGCAGGCCGCCACTCTTACCATCAGCCCTCTGCCTGACACCGGTCGACCGCAATTGGCCACTCACAGACGATCACACTCCGATCACCTGAAACTTGCAACAGTAGCAGTGGGTTTGCACAAGCCTTGAGACGTGACCTAGTTCAGAATAGTGCTCTGCATTCTTTTTCCTTTTTCTTTTTCTTCAAAACACTAATTATTCAAAAATTACTTGAGAAAAACAGAAAGGGGGATATACATGAGATCCACATTTTGGGAACTCAAATAGTGGAAGCAATCATGGACAGGTCACGGTGGATGGTACTGCTCTAATATCATGTTGAAGAATTACGGGTTAGGGTTAGGGTTAGGGTTAGGGAGAAGGAAAAGAGACAAAGACAGCTATAAACTGATAATGTTATTGATATGATAATCTGCTACAAAACCATAACCTACTATCCTATATATACTAATAAGTAGGGCAAATACTTATACTACTAATACAAGCCCAAGCCCATTAACCATAAGACTAATAACCTAATATATTCTAACACCTGGTAAGTTCCAAAGGACCTACCTAGAAGATTTATAGGTCTTGTGCTAAAACAATAACTAGCCCCCTTTCTCATTTTTGCACTCTCGTTCTACATTTGAAGGGAAAACAGGAAGGCAGGCCTGAGTTCGTTTTAGATCATACTACACACTTAGAAGCCAGGTATAGTTTTTTTTATAAGAAAAGATAGAAGTCAGGTATAATTAGCTGGTCAAACATTGTATGGTATCTGTTAAAGATATAATAAAATCATTCATGTGCATTCACCTAAAAGTTTAAGCTTTTGGGAGAGATGGTTGTGACATAGTATCAGGGTCTCTATGACCAAGTAGTCTAGAGTTTGATCCTTGCCGCTCCCATTCTTCTAAATAAAAAGTTGAATTTCATCATATGATATATGAAGCACGGGTACTTCATAATATCTGCCGTATCCGTGTCGGATACGTACCCGCATCTGTATCAGATACTCGGATATTTGATAAATATTAGTTTAATTTTTTAACAAAAGTCGTATTCCCGTATCATACTCGTGTCGTATCCGATACTCGTACCCGTATCCGTGCATCATATGGGCCTGTGCATTGTCCATTTTTTAAGCCCAAAGGGATCTTGCGTGAGAGGGCACGTTAGAGATATAATAAAACCATCACGTGCCTTCACCTAAAAGCTTAAGCTTTTGGGAGAGATGGTTCATGATAGTATCTAAAACTCCAAGATTGGTGGCATACAATTTGTTGGGAATAATAAATTAATGGAAATTGGAATATTGAAACAATTAATTAACAGAAACGAAAGCAGAGAGTAATTAAGTTAAGGAAGTTTTCCATTTCAATGATTTCAGATTTTGTCAGCTGAGAATAAGTGAATAACAAACAATAGCAAAATAAAAATTCTAGCATGAATTGGAACCGTACCCACCCCCAAGGTCCCTATTTTTCCTTACAATCATTTTCCTAATTTCCTACCTATCAACCCAGAAAATAGTCATTGAAAAAAAAAATGAAGATTGCAACCAAAAGGACAAAGGTGTACGAATGCTATACCTCTTGTTTTAAAGCAGTGGTCCCATTTGCCAATGCATGCTCTGTGTTGTCGATATCTTGAAGGTGAGAGAAAATACACCGAACAAGTTCATGCATTGTGTAACGTGCTATCCGCTGCAACAACTCACCTTTGGTTCCTGCTTGATGAACGATACGGAAACAAGTATTCACTATGGTGCAAATATGCTGGTTACTCAGCATTACAGATGCTTTACTTTTCACACAAGCTAGAAGAACTTGTAATATCTTCATTAATACCACTTCTTCTGATCCAGGATCAGTCACCTCAAATCTGCAACTTGTGACAGCATCAACCACCAAGTGCATGGCATCCCCAACATTGATAGTGTTTTGATCAATTACATCCAGAGTTAAGATCTTGTAAACAGACGACAGAGCAACACCAGTAATTGGTGCACCAGTTTCATCTGATTGAATCACATCCAGAAAAGGCTGGAGATACAAGGCAGGGTTGATGGCATGCCACTGATTCTGCCACGAAAAAATTTGCCTCCTTAAAGCCTTCAAAGACTGAACAAGGGAGTGCTCCAACAGATCATCATCTGACATATAATGAACTCCCCATCTGACATTTCTTCTCATGACTGCCAAAACAGCACCAATTTCTGCATTGATCATGCATGCCACGGTAGTTTGGTTAGGATATCCAGCATCGCATTGCCCAGTTTCCTCTTCTACTGCATTGATACCAGTTTGCATCTGCAACTTTAGATGTCCCATTTTGACAAGCAGATCTGCTTGACATTTACCAACAGAATGCTGAGATTAAACAAAGCCCTAGGAAAAACAATGTTGAAAGTGACAATCAATACAAAGTGATTTGGGTATCCACATGCTAATTACTCCAATGAAGCATAAGTAACGCAAATATTCCAACTTCAACACAGTTACATAATCATGGTTGTCAAAATGGCGATCCTACTCGTAGGATCGTGCGCTTTTACGTGTTTGGAAGATTGGAGAGATCCCGATCCCAGCAACAAACTCGTTTTGCTGGGATCGAGGCGGGATCGCGTTTCATTACATCAAATCGGTAGGATCGTGCGATGCTACCGATCCCAGCCAATTCACCACATGCATGTCCCAAACCCAGTAAAACCCACCGAAAATTAACCCAGAAAAAAGAAACAAAAAAACCTGCTTGGCTGCTGCGACTGAAACCAACCCAGCAATGCAAAACCCTTATAGCTATTTCGAATTGAAAGAAACTGCAACAGCACAGTGGGTTAAGCTGCAAGCCTGCGAAACCACAGACCACACTGGGGGGACACAGATCGAGGGAGGTAGGGAGCTATAGGATGGAGAGAGATGAGAGAAACCCCTTCACACCAAAACACACCGTTTTAGTTTTTTGTTTTCTCTTTTGAGACAATGGGCCGTTAATGGGTTTTATAAAATATAATAATGGTAATGGGCCATAAGACCTAAGCTCTTACTAATTTTTATACTAAAAATATATATATATAAATATATACTAAGATAAAAAGATTTGATAAGAAAAATAAAAAAAACTAAAAAACATCTATTACGAATTTTGAATTAGAATCTATATATAATCTATTTATCTATCTATTTATAATCTATATATTTATAATATAATATAAAAATTCTTTCAATAAATTTGTCATATGGCATTTTTTTTTAAAAAAAATTAAAATTTTTAATACTTTTTAATTATAATAACTTAATTTTGATTTCTTTTAAATTTTTCATTCCTCTCTTTTATATCTTTCATGAGACTCTTTATTTCTTTCCTTTATATCTTCCATAACTTTTCATCTTTTCAATCTTTCAAATTTTTATTTTCTATTTTTAAAAAAAAATAGCTATCAAAGTGTGCTAATTTTTTAGCAAATTATTTAAAAAAAAAACATGTTTTATTACATATATTAATCTTAAATATAGAAAAATAAAAATATGCATATGCATTAGTAAAATTTCTTTTAAATACCTTTCTTTTACATATTTGTAAATCTATTATCTTTTAATGTTAATTTTACAAGTTATAATGATAAGAATATTTGAATAATATTTATAATTTTATTTAATTGCTATATATTTTATAATTATTTTTATTTAAACTATAATATTAACATAAGATGCATCTAAATTTTTATCAATAATAAATACATATAATATAACATAGTAAATAGAGATCTTGCTTACTATATGATGTGATGAATTTTCATCGATGTTAAAGTTTTGGCAAGAAACAAAATTATAAATAATTTTTGATATCTTAGTTTTAATATTTTATCTATATTATATTATTATATAGTAAGATTGCCTTGAAAAACCATTATGGCGTTAATATCATTAAATATATGTTAATTTAAAAAAAAGATTAAAATGGTGAAATTAAGTAACACAAGATTATTTATTTTTTTAAAAAATAATTGATTCAGAAAAAAAAAGAAAATAATTGAATAATAAAATTGAAAAGGATAATAATATTAAGATATAAGTGTTGATAAGAAAAAAAATCAAATAATAGAAATATGATATAGTAAAATTGTCTTGAAAAATGTCTTTAAGAATACAGGTAACGTGTTATAACATGTAAACAAAATAAATCTAAATGTCTTATAAAGTTTGAATGAAAGAATACGTCAGCATATGCTTGAGAAATATGTTATCTTTAGCAGGTACTTAATGTTTTCACTTAAATTCAAAGTTTTAGAGAGAGGATTAAGTGACAAAAAAAAAAATATGAGAGGGATTGTGTGATAAACGTTGAAAGTTTAGGAGAGTAAACTGTAATCTCCCCTAAAATATAAAACACACTCACTACTCAACCTACATAATTGTTGGAAGGCTTGAGCGACTTCTTCAGCGGTGTTCGGCTGACAAACAAGAGTGTTGGTTAGCACTTGAGTGATACAATCTGTACCACCTTCGGCACATCTATACAATATGTTACCGCTAAATTGGCAACTAGAAAGCCAACAATTTGCTGTCTATTACCAATGTGCTTGAACCTTAATATTAGTAAGTTTTATTGTAAGTTACTTCGTTCTGCTTGATCTTATTGAAAATAAGTCGAGATATTTTTATGTATAATTAGACTCAGCACGTCACATTTACACATAAGAGATAAAAAATTAGAGAAAGAATATAATTTTTTGTAATTAGTGAGTTTAGTAAGATCCGTTTAAAAATATGTGTAAATGTGATAATTGATAGATATGACATAAGAATATCTCAAATAAGTCAACAAGCTTTTACTCTTTCTTGTTATCATTTGATTTGGTGAACTCCATGTCTTTAATTGTAGGAGAAGTTTTAAATACTTATAAAAATTTTATGAGCATTCATGCTCCAATTATTTAAATCGTTGATATTGTCAAAAAATAGATGAGCATTGACTACCAATAACCTTTATAATGGGTTACATTTTTATCTTTCTTTTCATTATCTTATTTTTCTTTTATCTTTCTCTCTCCTTTCTTTTTTCTTCTCCTTTTCTATCTAGCAACTTCATTGCCCCAACCTCTATGAACACCAAATAACCTTTACCATGGTAACAAAAGTACTGTCAGTTTCAAGTTATTAATTTATTAATAAAAAAATCAAACATTGGGATTAAAGATTGATAATCTTCTGGATTGGTAAAATTTGTCAAAAATCAAGACTAAAGGGTGGGTGAAGATGGTGGTGGTGGTGGTGGTTACTCACTGGAAAAAAGTGCCAACAACATCTTCACCGGCGACGACACAGAGGAAGACGATGATGGGCACGGTGATGGTTGGTCGTGGGTGGCCAGATCTTTTTGTAGTACAGAGTCTTTAAATCTCCAATGGTCTTCAGATTAGTCGGATGTCACTTGTTAGAACTAAAAACAACTCAAACCAAAAAACCACCATGTCCATTCTTAATTCTAGCATACCGTCACCAGTTTCTGCTAAGCCTCCATGGCCGAACCCAAAACTCAATAGAAACCCGAGAAACCGTCACAACACCATGAACTGAGATATCACCTGTAAACCTCAACCTGCGACACCCGTCAGAAACGTTATAGAATCACTGTCAAGACTACGCTATCGTCGTCAAGCTTTGGCCATGAACCACCTGGACCCGCGAATCACATCACTATCTCTGCTCGTTGCAACCTCTTTTCGCCCAGATCCACCACAAACCACAGACTCCAGTGCTAAGCCACAATGTTGTAGATGAGGTTGAGGGATTGAAGTTGTTGGAGCTTGCTAAGGGTGGGCGGAATGTCATCAAAGAAGTTGTTGAATATAAAAGGTATTGGCTTTAATTAAATAATAGAAGGATGAGCTGTGTATATATAGCTCATATGGTTACAACAAATAGTGAATCCTAAGCTAATTAACCGGAGCATCATTTGGTGAGGTTGAGTAGTTCAAATGAATTTAAGTAAGAGAATAATATTAAGAATGGTTACAAAAGAATTATGATTCAAATTCAAACTAATGCAGTGTTATCCAATACGCCCCCTCAAGATAAAGTTACCATCTATAACTTTTATCTTGGCTCTTAAGTCCTGGAATCTTACAGCTGGCATTGGTTTTGTCAGAATATCAGCTAGTTGGTCCTTGGTTGAAACATGAGCTTGTGCTTGAACTTGTTCTCTAACAAAGTGATAATCAGGAGAAATGTGCTTCATACGAGAATGTAGAATAGGATTTGCACACAAATAAGTGGTACCAACATTGTCACAGAGAATTCTTGGTGACTGATGTAAAGGAACCTGAAGTTCTTGAAGGAGGTTGACTAACCACATAAGTTCAGCAGTTGCAATAGCTACAACCCTATATTCCGCCTCGGTGGAGGACCTTGCTACTGTCCTCTGTTTCTTGGAAAGCCATAAGATAGGATTGCCACCAAAGAAGATGATATATGCAGATATGGAGGTTCTATCATCAGAGTTGCCACCCTAGTTAGCATCAGTGAATGCGAACAAGTTAAGAGCAGAAAGATGCTGCAGCATAATACCAAAATTAATGGTATTTTTTAAGTAGCGAAACAAGCGCTTGAGATGCTGAAGATGTAAAGCAGTTAGCTTGTGCATAAATTGAGACAACTTGTTGATAGTGAAAGAGAGGTCAGGTCGAGTGAGATTGAGGTATTGAAGGGCACCAATGATTTGGCGATATGTGGTTGAATTTGTTGATGTAGAACCATCATGTAACTTAAGAATGACTGTGGTAGAAAGTGGCATTGATGCAGGTTTCACCCCCTCCATTTCAAATCTCTCAAGTATGTCACGAATAAATTTGTGTTGTGACATGAATCGTAAGTATCAATTCAACACCAAAAAGCTTGAGGAATGCCCATATTTTTTAGTGCAAACCTTTGAGATAAGCTTCAATGAAAGCATGAAGAAAACCAGTATTGTTACCTGTTAGCAAGAGATCATCCACATAAACTAAGAAGTACGCCTTCACTGAGCCATTAGCATAAATGAATAAAAAAAGGATCACTTTTGATTGTAGTGAAGCCATAAGACGTGATAAAATTCTTTAATGCATCGTGCCATGCCCTTGGAGCTTGACGAACTCCATAGATAACCTTGTGTAATTTACATACATATTCAGGATGCTAGCTATCTTTGAGTCCTAGTGGTTGAGCCATGAAAACTTGTTCTGAAAGTGTGCCCTATAGAAAGGCATTATGACATCCAGTTGATGCATTTGCCAACGATTATGTAGAGTAATTGTGAGTATAACTTTAATAGTTTGAGGTCTCACAACTGGTGCAAATGTTTCTTTGTTATCAACTCCTGGACATTGTGTAAATCCCTTGGCCACGAGATGGGCCTTGTAACGATCTATGAAACCATCTGGATGTATTTTAATTCGAAAAAGCCATTTGTAACCCACTATATTATGATTTTTCGGTGGTGGTACAAAAGACCAAGTACTATTGCGCAGAAGTGCATCAAATTCATCAGATATAGCTTTTCTCCAATGGGCATGTTGCATAGCCTCTCGAACCGTGGATGGCTCTAGATTCTCTGGTAACGGATGATTAGATGCTGCCAAAGCTCTTTTGGGTTTATAAATATTGTTTTTCGACCTTGTGATCATAGGATGACCCTGTCTTGGAACTGATTGCTCATGTGAAATTGAATTCTCAGGTAAATCATTAGTAATAGGAGGGTTAACATGTAATGGAAGAGGGATAAGAGAAGAGGTACCTGATGAATGAACTGAATCCAATGGTGCCTCTTGACTTGAAGGATTGGATTGTGTAGGTGTCTCGGCTTGTTGTTCTGATTGTGATGGTGATAGAGGTATTATTTTGTGAAGGGGTGTGGAGGTGATGGCTTGAGTTGTGTCTTTGTTGGCATTATTTTTTATCAGACTCATATAAGGAAAATGATTATCATGGAATGTAACATGACAAGAAATGTAGAGCCGATGAGTTATGGGATCAAGACACTTATAAGCATATTGTGATGGAGAATATCCCACAAAAATACATGGTTTTGACCTTGGTTGAAGTTTATTTGAGGTATATGGACGCAGCCAAGGAAAACATAAACTACCAATGGAATGCAAGTGGAGAGGATTGCAAGTGGTGTGGTGTAGTATTTTGAATGGTGATTTCGTGTTGAGGATAGGTGTTGGAAGGCGATTTATGAGGTAAGTGGCAGTGGCAAAAGCATGGGACCAGTATGTTGGTGGTAATTGTGCATGGTGTAGTAATGCTTTACTTGTTTCTACTATATGTCTATGGCGTCTTTCAGCTGTGGCATTAAGTTCAGGAGTATGAGGTGGTGTAGTGAAATGAGAAATTCCATGTTGAGTTAAATAATTTTTGAGTTTAAGGAATTCTCCCCCATTATCAGAATATAGAGAAACAATTGAAGCATTGAAGAATTTTTCAACCAATTTTTTGAATTAAGGAAATATTATTGAAACATCTGATTTATTTTTCAATGGATACAACTAAACATACTTAGAAAAATGATCAACAAGAACAAGATAATATAAGAAACCATCTAAAGACCTAACAGGAGCAGGGCCCCAGACATCAGTGTAGATTATATCAAGCGGCTTCTTGCTTATGATACTGGAAGTAGCAAAAGGCAATTTGTGGCTCTTGACATTGCTACAAGTGAGACATGGAACATTGGTGCTCAACTTTATTTTGCGATGAGATATCAGATATCTTAAAATACGATCAGAGGGATGACCAAGAATGTGATGCCATGGAGGATGAGATGAAGATGTAGTGATAAGTGCTTTCAGTTTTATGGATGGTGAAGTGATGTAGTAGAGGCCATTCCTATGCAATCCTTTGACTAGAGGCACCCTTGTCTTCAGATCCTTCACCAAGAAATGGTCAGAAAAGAATTCAACAGATACTGGTTAGTATTACATAGTGATGAAATAGATAATAAATTCTGAGAAATTTTGGGAACATGTAATACTTTGGGCAATTGAAGTGGGTGAATGGTAGTAGAAAGGAATGATTTACCAATATGAGCTATTGGAAGAGAGGTGCCATCTCCCATAATAAGTTGATCAGTTCCATGATAGGGATTGGTGAAATGTAAATTGTCAAGATCACTAGTGATATGATGAGTTATACCAGAATCCATAATCCAGTTTGATGGTGCATTTTGAGGCATTGGCTGAGCATGATGAGCAGCAGGTCCATTATTCCTCTTTGGATACCCACGAATTCTGTAACATTCCCTGGCAGTGTGACCAATTTTCCCACAGTACTGACAAATAACCCTCTTTGGAGAATTTGGCCTGACAGAAGATGATGCTTTCCAATGATTGGATGAATGAGACTTTTTATGAAAAGAATGGTTACCTTTGTGAGCAGCATTAGCAGTTGGGATTGCAAGATCAGTGTTGTTTTCATTCCTCTTGAGATAGCTTTCATAGTTAGAAAGAATGTCATGAAGTTCTTCAAAAGCAATTCGGTTTTCATGAGTGTAAAGAGCAGCTATCACTCCATGATACTCAGCACCCAATCCATTAAGAGTATGAATGACAACATCAACTTCATCCAGTGGAGAATTGATAATGGCTAATTCATCAGCCATTGATTTGATACCATGAAGGTATTCAGCCATAGAATGTGTATCTTTTTCAAATTGAGTGAGTCTCTCCTTTAGGTGCATGATCCGTGGTCTAGTTTTCCTGGCATACAGTTTGCCTAGAATGTCCCAAACCTGCTTGGAGGTGCTAACATTTCCAAGCATGGTGATGACATTTTGATCAACAGATAAGATGATGGCATGAAGAATCATTTGGTCCTGGCGTTTCCAGAACTTGAAGTCAGCATGATTGGTAGCTGGACATGTATTAGTACCATCAACAAAACCAATAAGGTCATAGCCTATGAGAAGGGCATTAAACTGAACCTTCTAGGCAAGGTAGTTTGTTCCAGCAAGTTTGATAGAAGAGTGGTTGTTTAGAGCAACAACAGATTGAGAGTTGTCAAGAGGAATGTTAGTGGTGGACTGAGAAGTGGAAGACATGGTGGAAAAAAATTGGATCAAGATAGCTATTACGCAGAAGCTACTGATACCATATAAAAGGTATTGGCTTTAATTAAATAATAGAAGGATGAACTGTGTATATATAGCTCATATGGTTACAACAAATAGTGAATCCTAAGCTAATCAACCGGAGCATCATTTGGTGAGGTTGAGTAGTTCAAATGAATTTAAGTAAGAGCCTAATATCAGGAATGATTACAACAGAATTATGATTCAAATTCAAACTAATGCAGTGTTATCCAATACTGAAAAACTTACACTTAAAAAAAATAGAATCAAAAGTTTTAACCTGGTATAATGAGTAAAGTCAATAGAGTATCTATGCTCAAACAGTTTTTAAGATCATTGTAAACGGCTTCTTAATTGTAACCTTGTTTAATATATCATTTTCTTTATTTTATAAGCTTTTTCCTTTGACTCTTTTTTTGCAGGTCCAGCTTTTAATAGTTCCAAGATTCCCTTCCGTATCTACTTTTTGAAATATTAATCCCCAGATGCATCTATCTTCTATTTGTGAACCATTGCCTTCCTCGAAGACATGGCCAAGATTCAAGTGGTCTGAAGAAGCTTTCTTCTGTTTTGTCCTAGTGCTGCCTTTCTAGTTGACACATTGGGGTAATTAATGGCTATTTTCAGTGTTTGATTATCTTAAAATATGCTAAGATGAGAATTTTGGAATGTATAACCCAAAGTTGTTCTTTGTTTTATGAATGAAGCTTTAGTAGAAAGGAAGCTTATTAGTTCTTAATTTTGTTTGATACCTATCGTTGACTCTAATCTGCTGCTTTTCAAAATCGAATGCCCTTAACCACTATGCTAAAAGGCAGTACCAAATTGGTTTTGTTAATCCAGCATCATGTTGATGAAAAATCTGCTATTGTTAGATAGGTTTTGTCGCTTTGGTAAAGTCAGCGGAATAAAGCATCTATTCAATATGTTCTTGTACATTAGCAAATCTAAATTAAACTTTACACATAAAATCATTAAGCCTTGTAGCAAAACTAATTCCTACGAGTACAGCTCAAAATTCAGCCCCCAAATCTAACTTATAAAAAAGGCAAAAACTACATAGTTGTCTAGTATTACAAAGGCGAAAATTACACTAGCACCTAAACTACTAGGCGTACAATTAACAACCAAAATTACATCAAAGTTCAAAACTCGTAAGCCTATGCATGTGGCAGCATGGCTTTAAAGAATCTCGCAAGCTTGGTGGGTTATCATGTTTAGTTGAGGGATGGTTGCTGGCCTTGTACTAGTTTTTCTGCAGCTGCATTAATTTGGAGCAATGGAGATGGGTGCTTTCGTTTGTTGCTCTACTGGAAATGCAGGGCTTGACCCTGTCCGCCTTACAAATGTGTCATCTTGGATCATCACAGTTGAAGCCAGCGCAGTGGATAAAGATTTTACTGCACATAATGAAGAAAGTTGTGAGTTTCTGCTACAAAATAGCCACATCAATTTTCCCATGGTTTCTGCAGATATGAAGCAATCTTATTAGACCTTGAAATCATATTCATAAAGTCCAACTTTACTACATTGGTTGGAAAATAAGTTTTTGAAGAGGTTTAAAAATGATTTAGTTTTATCTGAGTTTTGACCTGGTCATATTCCAACAGTCATATTCCAACGGTCATATTCCAACGGTTATATTCTAATGGACATATTCCAACGGTCATATTCCAACGACCAAAAACTGTTTTCTATAAATACCATCCTTTATTAAGTTTTGTGGTTAGAACTTCTTCTTCATCATTCTCCACTTCTATTCTCTTTCTCTACTGGGTTACGTGACTTAAAATCTCTTAGTTCTTGAAGCCCCTTAGCATTTAGGGGATTTTCGTCTATACCGAAATAATCCTTGAGGGCAGTGCTTTGCACGCTACAGGTTTCACGATTTTGCTATTTCATTTATTTGCAGGTTTCAATTAAGACTGCACAGGTAACAACAATCTCAAGGATTAGTGCTGCACGTCAATACTATTCATACAATGTTTAATTTTACACTGGAAAGGGAAAGAGAAGCTCGTGGTTTTGGACGTAGGGGCAGAGGTGCAAACGGCGTTACGTGGGTTCACGCGCTGGTTTTGGGTGGTGTTTGCTGTTGTGGTGCTTAGAGGTCATGTGTTCTGTGAATGAGGCAAAGATTTTCTTTGGAAAATGTTTGGCTTGAAGGAGATCAAAGTTACAAAAGCAAAAACACACAAAACCCTCAAACTCGTTTTGGAGAGTAAGAAGAGACTAAAGTCGTCACTACTCCACCGCGCGCTGTCGTCAGCCACCAGGTTTTTTTTTTTTGTTTTTTGTTTCTATTAAATTAAAAGGAAAAAAAAAAATAAGCACATTTAGAGTTAGATTAATGTTAATGGTGAAACCGTGTGTAGGTGAGGGTAATGTACTAATTTTGTGATATGTGGTTTTGTTGTTTAATTATGTTTTGAATTTATGTTAATGACTTGGTATAAATATATTAAAGTGTGGGGGTGTCTAACTAAAATTCTTTACGTGAACCTAGAAAGAGACATTGTGGTGCTTCTAATTGTGTGAAATAATTTTTAGAAAGACAATTTTGTTTATATTTCTCTCGGATAAATTCATTTTTATGTTGAAATTATTTTAAATTCAAAATCATGATTTAATGAGATTAGAAGTGAGTTAAAAGGCTACTTAGTTTAGAATATGATCTAGTAGTGGTGCATCACAATCTGAATATGCTCAAATATTGGTAGCATTTATGTACTTGATTTTGCATGTGTTATAAATTGAATGAGTAAATACACACATATAATCCTTATAATGGTTTATGTAGAGTTTGAAAATTAAAATAGAGCTTTGAGAGCTTCATATATTGTCTTACATTGTGTCTTATATATCCTTGTTATATTTGAATTATTATTAACTTGGTTATGTGACATGCATAGTTATATATGTATAGAGTGTGATAACCATGATCTAGATGTACATGATCAAGTATTTGATGATGCTTGCATGAATGAATTCCATGTCCCTATTGCATTATGAGATTAGATGAGACTATGAACCAAGAGCCATGGTGTTGAATTTGATATGTGGACAAGATGATCATAATGCTAAATAAATCATTGATTCAAAAAAGACAAAATCCACAAGTGAGTTTATTTTTTAACCTCAATGGAGGTGATGTCACTTGGAAGTCATCCAAGTAGACTTGTATAGTTAGATCTAAAATTGAGGTCAAGTTTATTAATTTGGTAGGATCTGAGGTTGAGTGGCTAAGAAATCTCTTAGCAGATATTCCTCTTATGGAAGAAACCGAAGACATAGATTCTTCCAAAATGACAAATAGTAAGAGCAAACAAAAATGTGTATAATGAAAAATAGTGACATATATGTATACATCACAATTCTGTGAAGCATATGCTAAATGGAATTAAATCCATTAATTATGTGAAGTCATAAGGAAATTTGGCCAATCCTCTGACAAAATATTTGTGTAGAAATTTAATATATACCACATCGAGGGGAATGAGACTTAAGCCAAATTAAAACTAACAGTGATGGTAACCCGACTTTTATGAGTGGAGATCTCATGAAAGAAGTTCATATGGGTAATAACAAGTCACTTGTTCAAAATGCAGCTAATCAAATCTAATCCGTCCCTCTCCCTATGGTGTGAGAAGTATGAGAAGTGCTACATATCGCATTTATTGTGAGGATAAGTCTATATGCTTTTAATGAATTTCATATCCCTTATGGGTGGTGTATAAAGTACAAGATACACTTGATGAAATCACCAATATGAGCACCTAAACTATGAGATAATGGCATAGTCTCAGAGCAGCACTCATGAATAACTGGCCGAAAAGTGCAAAAGCTGCGTTAATGTGCAAAGAGAGATAAATGAGGGTATAAATGTGATCAAATGGGATTCTAATTTACACGAAAAATGTTTTGGTTCATAGAAGTTTAAACTTCACCAATTACATTGTAAGTTAAAATCCTATTTATCTAGGTCTAGTTCATAGTCCAGAAAACACCAGATTCGAAACATTCGCGCTCATGATGTAACCGAGATTCTGTTTTTAAAATTATTGATTTTATTTAATATTCTTTTGAGGGATTGTTATGAAAAATGCTTTATTTCAAAAGAATAAATGTCCTACATTGGTTGAAAAATAAGTTTTTGAAGAGGTTTAAAAATGATTTAGTTTTATCGAGTTTTGACCAAGTCATATTTCAACTGCAATGGCTGGCATATTCTGGCCATATTCAATCATCATATTCTACGGACATATTCCAAGGCCATATTCTGCAAAAGCTGTTTTCTATAAATATCATCCTTTATTAAGTTTTGTGCAACTTCTTCTTCATCATTCTCCACTTCTATCGACTTAAAATGTTGCTTCTTCTACTGGAAATGCAGGGATTTTGATCTATACTAAAATGTCAGCCTTACAATTTATTTGCAGGTTTGTCACAACACTTGGATCATCACAGTTGAAGCCAGCGCAGTGGATAAAGATTTTACTGCACATAATGAAGAAAGTTGTGAGTTTCTGCTACAAAATAGCCACATCAATTTTCCCATGGTTTCTGCAGATATGAAGCAATCTTATTAGACCTTGAAATCATATTCATGAAGTCCAACTTTACTCTCATGGTTTAATCTATAAGAAAGTTAGAAACTCTTTCGACATGGATGCTGTATTACTTGCTCAATTGGATACAACTCCAGTATCTCAATGTATGGAACTTCTTATGTTAGCAGCTCCCACAATTTAAAATCATGAGCAACCCTTAAAAAAAAAAGGACAGCAAAATCAGATATAACACCTCCAAATGCAAAACCTGAACCCAACAAATAAGTGAAATAACCAACATTCTCAGTAGTGTTAGTAATAGTTCAGCAAATGACCCAAAGTTTTGGATGGATTTGGTTGCTTCAAGGACTTAATATAGACTCCAATGGCATCTAGGAACCAACCACACCTGCCATGAAAACCAACAATCTTGGCCCTAGCTAACTGGGACCGAAGAATATGTCCCTGTTCAACACCAAATGGTCCATAAGTTTCTTGTTACTCTCAAAAACTAAGTTGCCGAACAAAGTTTGGCCCCTATTGATTTAAGCTAGTATAGTATCCATGAATTAAAGCTAGGAACTCATCTGGGTAATTAAGAATGAACTGCAACGGGGTGGATCGCTCAACAACGTGTTTTGCTGAAGAAGATCACTCAAGCCTTCCAACAATGGCTGCATAGGTTGTAGCCTTGCTCTCCACCGTCGCTCAGCCTCTCCGTCGTCACTATCCAGACGCGACCTTTGTTGGGGTTTTCCAGAAAATGAGAGAGAGAGCGAGCTAGCTGTGTGATGTCTTTTAATTTTTTAAGATTTTTAATATAAATTATAATTATAATGATGTGTATTCATCTCAACCTTTATAATTTCGAATAGTTTAGATGGTCTTACTTTACCTTAAAAGGAAAGCTTGGCTAGAGAGTTGAATTTTCATATTCTCATGAATATGATTCTTGATAATGATATTTCAAAAAATGATATTACTAGGAATTTATTAAATTTATATTTGGTTAACTTTGATTGTTTTTTAGAATACAAGAGTAAGAATGAATAAAAATATTATTTTGTAATTTTATAATTGTTTTTGTCATATAATAATTATCTCAACCTACCTCCCATTTGAGAATGATTTGGTGACAACATTGATCAAGAAATATTTCTCATAATGAGGCATTGATGAAAAATTGAGAATTTTTTTTAATCTTCTATTAAACATGAAAACAAAATATTTTCATTTTAAAATTTCGAAGAATATAAAAAAAAAACTCTTAAAGCAAACGCTTCCTTAAAATGAGTTAACTTGATTTAGAGAAGTTGAATCCATTAAATTGTGTGCCACTGGACAGGTTATGCACCATGTATTATTATGTGTGTATTTAGATTAACAGTAAAAATTTAATTATTTTAATAATTAATTATTGTTATAATAAATTATAATAAAATTAATTTTATATTTAGATATATTAGTTAAAAAATAATTTGTTAAAAAATAATTTTAAAATAATATATTTTATTTAAATGATATAAAAAATTATTTTTATTTATTAAATTATCAAAAAAATATAAAATAATTAAAAATTTATTTGATTAAGAATAAACTAATATTTTTATTTTAAAATTTTTAAATAATTTATAATTAAGAAACATAAACTTTAAATTTCGAATTTCAAACTTCAAATTTATAAAAAAATTACTATAATATATTAAGTTTTATATATAAATCTTCTTTTTTTAAAATTCCAAAACATCCTAAAAATAGTAAAAAAAAACTGTTAGATAAAAAATATTTCCCCCACACCGCTGTGTTATAACTCAGGTCGCAATCAATTTCCCCACATAAATGAAGAGAAATATTAAAACCAATACAAAGTACAAACACAGCGGAATAATCAGGTTATGTACTACCCTCCACCACCCAACCCAATATGTTTATAGCTCTCAAAACAGATTGCATCGATTTACTCGGGTCAGATTAATTTGGGTCAAATTATTATTGAATCAGAATAAATTGAATTATATAAATTTTAAATTAATATTTTATTAATTTAATTCGTCAAGATATAATATTAACGAGTCAGATCGATTCAATTTATTGCAGTTTGATCCATTCAAATTAGACTAATTTAGATTATATTTAATGTATTTATTTTTATTAATTTAATTTATTTATTTTATTAAAATATTCGAGACAATCCATTCAATTTAACTATTTTAACGACTCTATCCGTAGTACAAAGTTACAAACAACATTACCGTAAAAAAACATAAACATCATTATTTTAAATATAAAGAACTTGATTATTGAACGAAGTAAAATATCTACAATAAAATCTTGAATATTGATAATTTCATGCTCCTCATGTCGGACATTTCAGAATTAAATTTATATATAATTATTATCCAATCCTTTCCTCATAAATGTCTTAATTTTATGTTCTGAAAATTTGATTGGATTGACCAGCCGAGCCAGATTAACTCTGAATGGAAACTATAGTCGGTCTAGTCAAGTTTTTAGAATTAGAATGCCTTGCCACTGACTAATGTTTTTAAAATCAGATTACTCATTAAACCAATAAAAATATTGATTCAAAGTTTACTAGTTTGACCTTAGCCAAATTGGTAATATAATATATATATATATATTATAATATTATATAATATATTAAATAATAAATTAACATATTAATATCACATAATATGTTATTTAATAATTTAAAATTTTTTATTATAAAAAGAATAAAACATCAAACATATAATTTATATAAAAATTAAGTGATGAACACATTTTCTTTGGTTTTTTTAAAATTTTTATATGTAAATTTTTGTAATTTGACAATAAGTTTATATTTTGTTTAAAAATTATTTTTAAATGAGTTAAAAATGTATTGATTAAAAAAAGAGTTTAATTTTAAAAAAAAATTTGATTCTCTCACATGCATACTATAAAGGTTAAATGAGTTTAGTTTTTTTTTTTTGGGTTAAACTGAGCGCATTTCTTTAACATTGCCACAATCTGATCTCAGAATTGATAAACTGGCATTAAACTATATGAACCAATTAACTGTCATGGTTCAACAGGTTGACTCGAGTCCCATCCTTTTGGGACACTCAACCACTAAGCTACTTGACTTGCTTCGTGTTTTTTATTTGATCTTTTATTGTATTTATTTTTTGGTTAAATTAAATTTCTGATTCCTATTAATTTACATCAATTTTTTTAATTTAGTCCTATACAATTTTTTTTCCCCAAACAAGTGACTATACTTTTAAACGTTTTTAAACTATTCCCTCTCCATTACCCCTAATTATAACACTATCAATATACGATGAGTTGGCAAACGGAATGGTGACATATATGATATATGACAGAAGGGATAATGGGTCACATGTTTTTTTTAATTGGGTGTTTTAATCTTAACAATTAATTCTAATTCAAGAATTGTGAGAAACTCATTTTATCTTTTTCAATAAATCATTTCTCTTAGAAGTGATGAGTTTTTTAAATTTAAAATTTAATAATTACTTATTAAAATTCATTTTTTTATATAGATATACATGGTCTGTGCGGTTATTATTATTTATTTTTTAGTGAGAATTTATATGAATAATTACAGTATTTGTGTATTAAATAGGATATAATTATTCAAGTCATGTAATTAAATATTATTAACATGGCAAAGGCAAAAAAAGAAATATGAGTGATAAGAAGGGAATGAATCATCTTATCTAAAATTTTACATAATAAAATTATGTAAAAAAAAAATAAACACAACTATAAATAATGAAACTCTCTCCAAATTTATAGGACCTTCCATTAAGGCCTTTGTATATATCACTTTTTCCATACAACAAACTCATAAAATTTTCACGTAAGAGAATACAAATTCCCGTGATAAGAATCACATCACCATCGGAGATTTGGGACCATTTTAGTTGGAGACAGTAGTCAGGACTTGGTCACAAGTCCTTGAGAACAGCGGATACCTAAATCAAATTGATATTATACTTCTCATATTCTTATCATTAAAAATACATATAATTTTTTTATATTTTTTAATATTATTTATTTATATTCATTTTTTTTTATTATTTTTTATTAAATTTGATATTCTTAAAAATAATATTAACAGTATATATACTCTTAAAAAAAGTTTATGGTATTCTTTTTCCTTGATATTAATAGCGACATGATGGTGCTTGGCTTACCAAACGTGAAGAAGGTAGAGGAAAGAGGAAAAATTGAAGGAAAAAGTACTTTAAATAATTATTTGAAAGATTTTTAAGAAATGAAAGGGAGACTGAAATATTTCTCTCCTTTTCAACGTCTGAACATTTATTTTAAAAAAAACCCTTAATTTTTTTTTATTTTAACTCTAAACAAAAGAAACAAGTTCCTTACTTCTTTAATTAAGATGAGGGAATGAATTGTTGATACTTAATTTTGTTCATAAGTTTTTTATTTTTATTACTTAATTAAGGACTAATAATTTTGTGTTAAATAATACTTAATTATAATGTTTTAAATACATAATATTTGTAAATACTCATTTTTCTCTGAATCATTAAAATCTTTTAATTCAAAATAAAATAAAATAAAATCATCTTAAATTCCTTATTGCTAACCAGCCACTATCGTCTGCCACCCAAAAGCTCAAGGCTCCAAGCAAATGCAAAAATAGAAACTTTGTAGGCATCAAATGAAGTGAAGATAAAATGAGCCAGGAAATTTCATTAAAGAGGAATCTAAGCAAAAGGTCTAAAGGCCACCCTATTCTGCTACCTAAGTTGACCACGACCTCAATTCCTTGCTTGCTGGTCTATATGTTTTGGAAGAGGCAACAGATGGAATACTCTCTCTGATTTTTCATTGAAGCAAAAAAAAAAAAAAACACTTAGTCTGCTGATAATGAAAGGAAGTGAATTGGAGTTAAAGCAAAAGAGTCACGGAACGTGACCCTTGTTAAGGTCTTGATCGAGAAAGTGGAAGCTATAGCTCCCTTCTCTGTTTCCTTAAAGCATCAAATGTAAGAATTTGTCTCTTTTTTTTTTTTGCATTAAACCTCAACATGAAATGGGGTGTGCATTCTTTTGATTTTGGGTGACTTGCACTCTCTCTCACTGCACACAAACACAATTATATAACAACTGGAGCACCTTCTTCATTCAGCACACACTCATCACATAACACATCATGTTGGGAATTGTGAATACATCACACAGCGAAAAAACAAAAATTCCCACTAAAGATCCATGCGAAAAGAGACCATAATCCGTATTTTTTTAGTTTACCTCTTGAAGCGAGGTGAAAAAAAAAACAAACGACGTGAATCACCAACACTGTAACAGCAATGATGTCTCTGCGATATCCACACGAACAGACTCACGAACATCCAATATCCATAAAAGGAGTCTCACATCTCTGACACAGTGCTAACTGCGAAGAGAAGAGAAACCTGTCACTTTCTCACTCACTATTTTTGTAGGTGCGGCTAGGGTTTTGTTACGCGTGTCTTGACAGCCCCCTTAGCAGTGCTATTTATAATAGCTACTACCTAAAACGAGTGAGAGCAGCAACAAGGTAAGCTGTGTAACCCTAAACTCATCCATTATGAGTCTGCCCCACGATTGAATCCCAGTCCAACTTAGATCCGTATTGCTCCAATTTTGTCTGCTCTATGTATATGACCCTGCAGGTTCTCATAACGTTAGCAGTAATATTAAAATCTCATTTTAATATTACAAGCAGTGAACGATATCTAACAACACATTACTGTATCTGTGTAATAAAAATGTCAGTGATTTGACATAACCTTTCTGTAACCAATATTTCCATGTAGTTTAGTCTCTTTGTCAAGATATCTAGATTGAACACAAGACATGAAATGCGTCACCCTTGTATAGTTCAATCCTTCATTTCCTAATACTCGAGTAGATTTTGTAACAACAAATGAGATCAATATCTCATATTGACTCATTTGAGCATGGTCATGCATTTTGCAGTCTCACTCAATCAAGGGGCCTGAAGATATCGCTCCTGTTATGTAGGAGTGACAAATCTCATCTAGGTCACTCACATCCCTCTGCATGATTCGTTGTATGTCCAATAACCAACTTTATAATCACCTTGTTACAGATGACGTTTGATAGCATTAAAATACACAACTCCTCATGCAGGAATTATAGTGATTTCAGGTCAAAGGACCATATACACCATTGTCACTATGAGAATCACGTATGACACTCACATAATGATCCATGCAGCGTTCTCATGGCGGGTTAGTCCAATACATCATTACTCTAATATGTACCCATGTGAAGACTTGATATTTTATATCCATGACTCGTGAGATGTGGTCATCAGTCTACGCACATACTAGTCTCAATGCATTATTGTTGTTATAATTAACAATAATACTTGACTAGAGACATTTAAGAATAGTGTTCTAATTTTATCCAATAGGAATCTCACGATCAAGTCATCTACTTGATGTCCTATGACATCAAACTTATTATTCTAAGAAATTTATTATATTTATCATAAAAATACAATAAATGAAATGTCTTATATATTAAAAAATAGCATAATACAATATATGTAAATATTGTAAAAAAAAATTGGCCTCTAGGGCATGCACCTAACACATCAAACCACAAGCTCAACAAAAGAGAAAAATAAAAAAATTCCTTTGCCTCTGCCACCACACAACAACCCATACCAAACTTGCCACCATTAAAAAGCGACCTCACTCATCCAAACCCAAAAATTTCCATCCTCCTTAACCCATCACAAATTATAATTTTCACCATATCAACCAAACTTGAAAACACATAAAATCAAACCCAAAACAACCCTTGAACCTAATCGTGCTATGATAAGTCGCAACCCATTGACGACCAGCTTCTATCAACCTCTCACCAGTAAATCCAGCCACAATCGACCCCATCAACAACCTGCCACCACCTGAAGCTATCATTGACAACAACCAACCCCGGTAACTCCCTTTTCAAACCACCATGCATTAACTCGAAATAAAGACATGACGACATATACCATCCACTCCTCACCTCATAGTCACCATCGTCACTCGTTGAACTAGATCTCTATCATTCTCCACGAGCCAAGCCACCATGTCTCCCCGTCATAAGCCCGTCACACCCCGCACCACCGCGTGCCTGAACCGCCATGTGCCGTCGTGCCTCTACCTTCACCTCTATCCCCTATTCCGTTCCACAAGACCCCTACGACAGCCCTTTTCTGTTTATGTTTGTGTGCATCCATTGTGTTCTTTTTATTGATTTAAAAATCAATGTTTTTTCTAACCTTTTTTTTTCTAATTGAGTGGTTTAGACATGTAAGGAGAAGACCTTTAGAAGCTCCTATAAGAATAGTAGATCAGGTGGATGATAGTCCAATAGCTAGAGGTAGAGAGATACCAAGAAAGACTACAAGTGAAACGATTAAAAAATATTTAGATTTGTATGACATTTCTGAAGACTTGGTCTATGATAGGGCACAATGGCGTCGTTTGATCCATGTAGCCGACCTCACCTAGTGAAAAAAGACTTGGTTGTTGTTGTTATTGTTGTATTGGGTTAAGCATAGTAAAAAAAAGAAGGAAAAATAACAAAAAAAATTGAAAAAATAAAAAAATGGAAAAAATGATAAAATTTCAAAAAAAAAATCAAACAGCAATGAAAGTAAATCTGTGAGTTGGTTTGACTTGATTTTGGTTTATCTTTGTCGATTTGTTGATTTATTTAGTTTGTTGTCTCATTATTATGTCAATTGACATGTTACTTGAATTAATCCATTATTGACAATTTGATTTGAAAGTTAAGTTTCTTTTTTAATTAATTAAAATTAACCAACTTGCACAATTATTTTCTAAAGAATTACGTGATTTTGAGTTTCTCACTGCACCCGGAGATGCATAGGAACAGAATCTCTATTATTTCAAGTCAAAATTAAATTTCTATTATTTCAAGTCAATGTTTTTAAAGGTAAAATAAATATATCCCAAGATTATTAAATTTATATAAATTTCATAATTTCAGGTAATTCCTTGGTTGTGTTAACACTTTTTCTTTTTTATAAATAGTTACAATAATTTTTTCGGATGGGTAAAATAAATATATTTGAGATTATTAAATTTTTAAAGACAATTAACTTGACACGAACCAAGTTGATTTGTCCTCCTAAAGGTAATGAGAGACAATGTAGAATGTTAACACTTTTCTTACTTATAATCGACTCCCAAATCTAAACTCATTTACCAAAAAACCAATTTTTCTAATTAAAATATTTTTTTAATATTTTCTCAATTTAAATAAACATTAATGGCGATTCCATTAATTTTTAAAGTATAAATATCATTAGTTAAAATTTATAAGATTTTTTCAACAAGTAATAATTTTCTATTTATGAAAAAATATTGATATAATTTTAACTAGTATTATTTACAGAGTTGTGTAATTTTAAAATATGTAAATAATATCTTTGTCAAGATCCTTTTTGAAAGTGGTTTTCCCTAGCGTGAACAATATTTTTTTGGCATGAGCAGTTTTTTAAAGCGCATAAACAACTGAGTGAACAGTATTTTTCCTAGCAAGTTGATTTGTCCTCCTGCGAGGTACGAAAAAAAAAAGCTAACTGTCAAAAAAAAAAAAACCGCTAGGTAAAAGTCAAAGGCCCCAACTTAATGGGGTGTATATTAGAAGTTCCTTACTTCTTTATGTACTAAACAATAAGTAATTTTTTCTCCATCTCTTTCCTTTCATCTCTTTTCTTTACTTTTCCTTTTTCGCTTGAAAAACTTTCAAAGTAAACATAAATTAAATTCTTAATTCCCAAGGCCAATTTGGAGGCCCATTCTAAGATCTAGCTATCCACCACATTTTTTTTTAAAAAAAAAGGAAGAATTATTTGTACAAATTATATGAAAGTCTGTGCACAATTTATATTACTTAAAAATGTTACAATAAAATTAATGTATTATTTCATATAAGACCCCAGCCCAAATTGCTCGTCAATAACCAAAAATGTGTTATTTCATATAAGAGTAGGTATGAAGAGTATATATGTGAGTACTTCTGCAAATTGAATGGTTAACAAAGTCGTGTAGTTGAATTTGAAAATTCATTTTGACAAGTCTTTTGTTCTATATTCAATCTCTTCAACCAACAAATCCTTCATGCAAAAAGTCTTCAACTGCTATTCGTATCGTCCCCAGATGGAAAATTGTTGGTTCGTCAATTTTTCCTTCTATTCGTATTGGTGGAGAGTAATGCCACTTACATACATATACATACATTATTTTATATTTATATAATTTTTATTACTTAATTATATATTTACATTCGAATTTTATCATATAAGCAGATGTAAGTATTGTGAAGTATAAAGTGACTGTGATAAACACTTTTCATTAGTGAAATTGGGTAATGGTGTTGATGTTACTTGTGGGATGTGACATCAGAATCATGTTTCCATATACAATAACATCATCTTACATTATATAAAGTGACAGAATTAGGTATGACTTTGCAAAAAATGAGATGAAACAAATTGTAATTAGACAATAAAAATTAATATAAATGTAAGATAATACGTATATAAGTGTGTATGTTTATCATTATGTTTCAATATTGGTAAACTAAATAGTCACTTTAGTTTCTTAAAGTGTAAACGTTAGTTATATTAGTTCTTGGATGATGAAAATTACTCTCGATGTCCCTGAAAGTGCATTCCGACATTCAAGTTAGTCTTACCATTAAGTTATTTCTGTTTATTTTAACAGACTCACACAATTGGTATGTAAAGTGCCAAAGTAACATCATACATGGCCCATGTGGCATGTTATGTTCTACGGAGGCACCAAATTAGTCTCCAAAAAACTCGTGTGGCATCATTTTAGTCCCTGTAAAGGTCCTTCGAACATGACTGCATCCATAAATAACCACGAGGCATCTTCAACCATTTTGTTCTCCATCCTCTACAACCACCATCATTAAAGCCCCAAATCAAATCCTCACATTAAACAACCTTAACTAGCCCATACAACCTCATCATCACTTATTAACCTTAGCAGAAAATCACATCAAACAACCCACAAACCCAAGAAACAACCTAAAACATTGCCTCAGTAGAAACTAAATACCACCACTACACAAACCACCACTTTGAGCAAAACCCAAATGGAGCACCAAATTCCAGTCACCACTTTGCTTCTCATCACAATAGTTTTAAATCAAATCATCTCCCTCAAGATAGCAATCCCTAACAAAAAAACTCAAAGAAACAATTCTCCATTCCCCTGCAACCTTTGTAGCAAGCCACCACCGGCAGTCTCTAACTGCAAATCATAAGCCGGTTCAACCCTATAAAACCCTAATCACAGAGTCTAAACATTAGTGTCAAACCTAGTGCCTTGCCATTAAACATCGAGCTCTATCATCACACCACCGTTTGCAACCACTAGCACCTAGTGGAGCATCACAGATCAAAGCATAGATCCTCCATTAAAGACTCACCAACCATTGTGAGAATGCCCCACCAAGCCAATACAGAGCAGATGTGTTGTCGCAAGCATCAGTGCCATCGCTTTAGAGCCACCACTTGTGCCGCCATCCTTGCCAAATCTTGCTGGCGAAGATGCCACTAAAGTTGTCATCTAGACTCGTGCCTCTGCAAGGCTATGTGTGCATGCATTAGGTTTAAGACTTTGGGTCCTTCTAGAGATGCAACCATGTTCCTAGGACCTTTGTAAGGACTAAAATGATGCCACACGAGTTTTTTGGAGACTAATTTGGTGCCTTCGTAGAACATAACATGCCATATGGACCATGTATGATGTTACTTTGACATTTAACATACAAGTTGGCACTTAGTTATTGAAAACATATAATAAAATATTATTATTTGCCTAATCATTATATTAATATTAGTATAAAAATTTAAAAAAAATTAAAATATATAAGTTAAAAGTATTTAAAAATATCCAATACAATACACATCCAACATTGATACAACTATTTTAAAATGTTAGGCTATGTTTGGATTGGTGGGATTGAGTGGAATGAAATGGAATGAGATGAGATGGAGATAGGTTCCATTATTTGGTTATGTTAAAAAATGATAGATTAGGATAGAAGTGGGTGGGATGGATTCCATCCCATCCCACAAAAAATTATCAATTTTCTTCCCCTCAATTTGGGGGGTATGAGATGAAATCATCTTTTTTATTATATTAAAAAATTAACATTTTACTACATTAACCTCATACCCTAAAATTGGTGTGTTTGCATGTAATAAGGGTAATTTAGAAAAAATAAAGTTATAACTCTTACCATTCCATCCACTTCCCAAACAATGGAATGGTACATTTACTCTATTTCATCTTAAAATATCCAAACAATGGAATGATATTTTTATCTCATCTCATCTCATTTCATTCCATCTCATTCCATTCTATTCCATCAATTACTAAATATTCAAACATAATCTTAGTGTTTGATAGGTTTGGTTAAGTATTGGTGTCTATTGGGAGAGTGTGATTGATCTTGTTAATTATTTTATTACTGTGTATATTTAAATGAAAACATTCGTATATTATTTTTTAAAAATTTTTAGAGATTAATTCGTCGCAAAACTCACATACTGTAAATGTTTACATAAAAATTAAATTAATCTTGTAGAATAATTGAATAAGTATAATGACGATGTAAATTAGTTTAATTAGTATAATTTATCATTTAATTATTTTATTATAAAAATAAATTACAGGAAGAGTGAAAAATAAGATTTTTTAAAATTAGTTTTAAGCCGTGGGAATTTACTTAATTTCTTGAAAGAAAAATGCTAGATATATATTAATTTCAGGGACACATTTCTCATATCTGTTTATATGACAAAATTAAAGTGTCGGTATGTAAAAAATGGGGTGGACTATGTTATAATTAAACAATAAAAATTGTGTAAAGATGTGAGGTGATATGTATGTAAATGTGTACGTCTAGTAGGGGTGTTCATATAGGACGGGTTAGAACGAGTTTAACTTGACTCGAACTCAACCTGATATTTTGATAGATCCAAATTTTAAGACCTTGATTCGGCTTGATGACCAGGTCAAGACTGGTTGACCCGATAATTAAATAAAGTGTGCAAATTTAGACATTGTGTATAGCTAATTCATAAAAATTTAGAAGAATTTAAAAGTAAGGGATAATTTATAATATATATGTCAAAATAGACTCTCTCAACATAAATATATTATCATGTTATGTAAAAAAGTATTAGTTTAAGTTAAAAAAATTTATTATTTATCACTAATTGTCAATAAAAAATTATAAGTTTTAAAGTATTATGTAATATCGTGTCGAGTTAGAATAACTTGAAATGTGACCAAAACCCTATCTTAAAATATATCAGGCTCAATTTTTAGTACTCAAAATTGTCCCAATTAACTTTGAATTGTATTAGGACGGGTAATGTTTTAAACACCTTAGTATATAGAATTGTTGTTCTTGAAATAGCCGATTATCCCAACTATTGGGAAATTATTGATTTCTTGTTCACTTTTTTTAATTCGGTCACGTACACTCACAGAGCCACAACAACTTTACATTATAGTACACAAATTTGTCTAATATGTACCTAATATTTTGTGGTGCATGGATGCATTGAGAAGCAAGAGTCGTTGATATATTAATTTAGAAAACCAATGGCAAGGATGAAAAACTGGAAACATGCTGAAGAGGTCATTTTGAACTGGTGATGGCGTCAAACATTTTGGCTAGAATTGGTGTTTGGTGAGTTTTATGGTGGGGGAGAGGAGTGGTGGTACATGACGGCAATGGGAGGCAGTGCAGTGGTTTTATGGTGCTGAACGGAGATGGGTTTTAGTCTGGTACGTTTTTTGGGTTCATGGACGGATGGAGGTAGAGTTGGTTGATGACGGCAAACAGGCGGCGATTGGTGTTGGTTGGGAGGTACGTGGAAGGGGGTTGGACGAAGGCTGTGCTGCGGCAGAGATGAGATATATGCGACTAATAATGGCTCGGAGGCAGAGGTAACAGACCAGACTCTCTCACCACCATCGTGGTCAGAATGACATGCTCCATGAGTTTGCCAAAAAACCCTCGCTGGTGGCCGCTGACGGCGATTTGCAGGGGTTGAAAATGCAACAACGAAGAACAGGGCCGGTTGGGTTGGTGTTCTTGCTGGCTGCAGCGAGGGTGCCGAGGTGAGAGGAAGGGAAATGGCGGAGAAGCCATGAAGGGTGAGATCCTCTTGGTCGTGGAAGAGTTTCTTGGCACTAGGTTCACCGACGCCAGCACTGGAGGAAGAGGACGGTGACCCGCGCTTCATGGAACGGAGGAAGAAGATAGTTATTGGGTACTCTGACTGGTTATTGTAGGTCATAAAGGTCGCTCCAAAACATAATTAGGTGCATATTAGATGCCTCCTATCGTACACTCTACACATTACATTAGTAATCCCATGTTGAGAAAAAGGTGTTACCATTGATAGCACACCAAAAATTGGCTCAAAAAGAAAAATAAAAGCAATACAGACTTATAAGGTCACATAGCAAACAGGGTGTTTTTATTAGAATATAGATTTTTTTATTTTATTTATCGTTTTATCTTACCTTTTAAATTATGTATTAAAATACATTTGTTTTAAAATATGTTCAAAAGTCGTCATAGATAATAATAGCTTTTGACTTATGTAATTCTTTTTTTTAGTAAGCAGTTCAGAAATTATCATGTGCGATGACGACTTCTAATTTTTGCAATTTTATTTTTTTTAGTAAGTAATTCAGAAGCCGTCATAGGTGATAACGACTTCTGACTTGTATAATTTTTTTTAATAACACGAGAAAAAGTAATAGAACTTAAGTGATAGTTAACAATGTATAAAAAATTATGGAATGATGAGTATAAGGATTAAATGAAGTCTTACAATTTTCTATCATACTTATGAAAGTTAGAAAATTTATTAATGGAAGATCAAACTATCCCTAATAGATACAACACTTTCAAACAAAGAAGGTTGCTGCTTGACTTTTGACATTGTTGTATCTATTAGGGATACTTTGATCTTTCATTAATAAATTTTCTAACTTTCATAAGTATGATAGGAAATTATAGGACTTCATTTAGTCCTTATACTCATCATTCTATAATTTTCTATATACTGTTAACTATCACTTAAGCTCTATTACTTTTACTCGTGATATTAAAAAAAATTACACAACTCAGAAGCCGCATCGACTTCTGAACTACTTACTAAAAAGAAATTAAAATTACACAAGACAGAAGCCACCGTCACTCATGGCGAAAAAAAAAGAATTATACAAGTTAGAAGTCGTCAACACCCATGGCGATTTCTGAACTACTTATTAAAAAAAAAGAATTACACAAGTCAGAAGCCACCATAACTCATGGCGGCTTCTGAACATATTTTAAAACAAGCGTATTTTGGTACATAATCTAAAAGGTAAGGTAAAATGATAAATAAATAAACAAGTTATATTCTAATAAAAACCCTAGCAAACAGGATGCAACAAGCAACACAGAGAGTTCTATGCCACAATTTCAAGTTTTCAACGTCACCATTACCATAGCAAGAAAAAACCAAATCGTTTGTAGTTTTTAGGTTTGGCAATGGGCGGGTAGTGATAGGTTTTTATTAAAGGTGTTCAAGATTCGATCCGTCCTATTAACTTGTCACGGTCCGAAGTTAATTGGGACATGTTTAGGTTCTAAAGAATTAGACTCGATATATTTTTGGATTGAGTTCGGATCATACTTTGGGTCATCCCAATCTAGCTCAATATTACACATTATTTTAAAACTTATACTATTTTTTCTACATTTAGTTATAAATAATAAGTCTTCTTGACTTAAATTAATAATTTTTATATAATATGATGATATATTTATATTGTTATTATTTGTTTTAAAAAATATATTTTAAAATATACATTAGTTTAAGTTTTCTATTTTTATAATTTAATGATTTAATTATGCATAATATTCAAATTTATATATTATATCTATATATTAGGTCGACCCGATTTTCACCCAATTATTATTGGGCAAATGATCGGGTTGGATTCAAGTCTAGGAAAATAGCTTGGCCAAATATCAAGTCGGGTTTGAGTTAAACTAAACTCATCCTAATTGGTCCATGAGCATCCTTGGCTTTTACTCAATTTGATCTTATTTTGGTTTTTTAGAAATTAAAATTTGAGCCTATTCCACGTAAAAAATATCAAAATTCCCCCCTTACCATCCTTCACTATGAATATTTTAAATTAAATTATACAAAAATTAATTTCAATCTTAAAATTAGGCTATCATTTTATATAAACCAGAAAATATTTTTTTTTGTCTTTGATCAAATATCCTCATAAATATGACTGTGAGACTAACTTTTAGGTTAAGAGTAATAGTTAAGTAAAATCATATCCAAAGTGATAATTTTAAGATTTAAACTTTGACATATATACTTATAATAAGTGTTAAACTAATAAACATTAATTTATATAATAATTTTATTAGTAACTAAATTAAGTATAATGCTTATTTAAATAATGAGTAGCAAGCAAGGTAAGATAACTTGACCCTAAGTCCACATGTAGCCCACCCCATAACGAGTGCGGATTTTAAAACCGCACCATGTGAGGTGGGGCAAGTTAGATAGTTAGTACTGCTGGATTGGATGGGATGGGGTGAGCCGGGTTGGATGCCTGGGTGTATGATTACTATTCTATCCTATACCTGAGGGGAGGTCGTTGGAGAAACCCAAGTTGGTCGTTCGACAGTTACCCGAGGAAGACGAGGTGGAATGCCTACAGAGACACTCCGACTGATCAGTCTTGGAGTCAAGACCGTGAAGGCATAGGTAGAGAAAAGTGAACATGCCTAGCCTAGGTTACCAGGTCAGTTTATATAGAGATCCAGTTGACTGACTCTCTGAATACCTTTCGTTTAGGCCATTTAGGATTTTGAGCATTATGTTTGGTCATTATGGCGTAAAGCAGTTATGTTTGGTCAATATGGCGCAAGGCCGTTATGTCTAGTCATTATTGCGCAAGGCTGTTATGTCTGGTCATTATGGCGTAAGGCCGTTATATCTATCGGTGAGTCGTATTAAGCACGTGTTTGTCGAGTCATTACCCATTCAGGTATAAGCTAGTCGGACCTTGCAGAAATTGGTATAGCTTATGGTCAGATATTAATTTGGCCAGGATGGTCCACAGCCCCCTAGCTTGATCATTTATGAAGATGGGTTGAGCTTATAAGTAGTCAAATATTTAATGAGGCCAGGACGGTCCACAGTCCCCCAGCTTAGGCAATTAGTGATGATAGCCCGAGCTTATATTAATGTTTATTCTTTATTCAAGCTTATGAATCTGGACGGTCCACAGCCCCCCAGTTTGGGCAAATCTCAAAGTGAACGATCGAGCTTTTCTGAGCTCTCCATAAATTTTAAGTTTCATCCCTACGTAACCTTCCTAAGTGAGTGGTAAGGTCTTTTGTGCATGTATTTTTCTGACCTTAACTATGAATTTTCCTGACCTGATCTAGAGTTTCCTCGATTTAGGCCAGTCTTCAAAGGCTGATATTATGGTTTGACCATGACCTCGAATAGCTTCGCATGTTCTTCACTTTTCAATGGAAGATTTTGACCTCAAAACTTTTTTTCGAGCTTAGCCGACTTTATACATATGGCCTTTTCAATCAGCATCTTGATTTAATCATGATCAAGGTTTCTCCTCAAGCTTAGTCAATTGAATCAGCACTGAACCGAACATGACATTAGCACTTGTAATCAATTTGAGGTTAACATATACTTTAGGTCGTCATCGACTCGAGACTGGTTACTGGCTCAGGGCCTTTCATCAGCTCTGAGCTGGCATCAGCTAGGAGCCAGTTACTTTCATCAGTTTTGTGCTAGCATCGGCTTGCGCATTGGCCGAGAGCCGATTATTTTCATCAACTTTTGTTGGCATTGGCTGAAAGCCGGTTACTTTCCTCAGCTTTTTTCTAGCATCGACTGAAAGTCGGTTACTTTCATCAGCTGTGTGCTGGCATCGGCTGAAAGCCGGTTTACTTTCATCAATTTTTGCTGGCATCTGGTAAAAGCCAATTACTTTCATCAGCCTTTTGCTAGCATCGACTGAAAGTCGATTTCTTCCATTAGCTTTTGCTGGCATCGGCTGAAAGTTGGTTTCTTCCATCAGCTTTTGCTGACATCGGCTGAAAGTCGACATCGGCTGAGAGCCGGTTTCTTCTATCAGCTTTTGCTGGCATCGGCTGAAAGCCGATTTCTTTTATCAGCTTTTGCTAGCATCGGTTGGAAGTCGGTTACTTTTATCAGCTTTCGCTAGTTTGACCTGAGTTTTCGGGACCTCCATCTGGAATTTTCCAAGATTTTGTTAGAGATTGTCTTCATCCTATTATGTGAGTAATTCTGATAATAATATGTAATTTAAATAAACATAACTAGATTTTCAAACAATTGAAATAAACATAACTAAATTTGCATACCTCAGTAAGGTTGATTGTATTAAATCCATGCAAATAAAATTCATATGCTTATAGCTTAAAAAGTTCAAATTAAAATAATGAATATATAAAACTGTAGAATTTAATACTATACAAATAAACAACAATAAATTAAGATGAATACAAGTATTCATTACGTAAATTATCACATGTATATTTAAATGCTAATAATCAACTAGCCATGAATGTCATTCCTAATGATGATTATAAAATATTGTCACACGAAGTCAATATGATATTAATGTTATGTAATTATTAATAAATTAATGACAATAAATAAGAATTAAAGCAATTAAAGTACTATGATATTATAATCAATTTTAATGTTATGTAATTATGACAATAAATATGAATTAAAGCAATTAAAGTAATATGATATTATAATCAATTTAATGTTATGTAATTATGACAATTAATATTGAATTAATGTTCCACTAATAATATGTCGAGCAATCAATTAATAGCCAATTAATCCGTGATATCATAAAATGACAATAATTATGACTAACCAAAAGCCAATTAATTTCATGACAATGATGCACATCAATGACATTTATTATCATACTATATATGTTCCTTAATTAGTAATAAAAGACAATAATAATTGCCATCAATAAAATTTAATGGAGAATAAATTATCTTGAATGTCTTGTCTATAACATGCTTTTGAAAATAATATTTAAATGCATAACCGACAAATAATTATACATCATTAAATAGGTATAAATTACAAGAATTAATAAATTTTAATGTCATGATAATTACTCTGTTTGACTCATTTTCATAGAAAATCCCAAAGTTTGCACCTAATGAAAGTAAGCTAATTAAACAATTTCACGTCTTTGTCAGACAAAATTTAGTTAATAAGCAAGCAATAGAGTAACAATGTTATGCCATGAATATAGCAAGTAATAAGGCAATTATAATATGCTATCAATATGCATGAAATAAAAGCATAAAATGAATGGGCGTGATAGTGGTAGTTAGGCTAGTATTAGAACTAATAGATTAATATATTTTAAAATTGATCATGATATGACAACAGTAAATAATTAACGTATAAATGTTATTAGTTTCATTTACATGGATCATAAAATGAGATAGTAACTAATAATATACGAGTGAATACCAATGAATACCGGTGACAATTTCTCGAAACTTTTTGTTTTTACTTCATGACTAAATACTCCAAATCATTCTATTTTCTTTAGGATAATCATTTGATTCCAAAATATAATATATACAAATGGGTGCTCATGCATAACCAAATAATTAATGAAATGATGCAATTAACGAGGGGATTCCTTTACTATGTGAACAAGCTATGAAATTAACAGGGAAAAACCAAATAACTGAATTTTCTTAAGGTGTTTTTATCAAACATTTGGTTGTGATGATTGCCTTTCTATAACCCAATGAAGGTGACTCAGCAAGGGGGTGTTGAAAGTAGAGCCAAGTTGATCAAATGTATCGCCATTAGCAAGACCAAAATGATAACCTATGCCTTGAGCAAACAAAACAGAATTAATGTTATTTAATACTCATGCCAAGGATAGTTAACGCAATGCAATTAGGAGGAATTTATGTCATGAGTGGTGAGAAAATTACAAGCAACGAGGAAAATGCACAAAGGAGAAATGGCATTTACGAGCAATGATTGGGATGATGCTACAGCCAAGCTAAAATTGATACTGATGAAAAATAAATAAAATAATGAAGAATACTTCCTGTGCCTTTTGCTTTTCGTGCGAGGTGGCCATGGTTGATGTTTGGTACTCAATCGATGTGTGAATTCAATTTGGAGAGCCCTTAACTTTGATGGAGCGAGGAACTCATGGCAACACATTTTGAATAGATAAAATCCACGAACAGTGGGAGAAGATGATGCACAGTGAATGATGGAAGGATCAGTTTGTGGTGGTTGGAAAAGATGAAGTTCCAGCCACTGGTGAGAACTTGGATGGATAGAGGTGAAATAATGAACCAAAATGTCACAAACTTAGGAGAAAGTTAACTTAACCAAAGACACGTTATAAAGGTTGTAGACATTGAGAAATATAGAGCAGAACATTGGTGATAACACTCAATCAACAAGGCAAACACAAGAGTGACAAATCAAACCAAATATTCATCGAAACAGAGTGAATCTTGGGATTTTTGGTGGGTAAGTGAAAGATTTGAACTAAATAATAAGATTGAATCGAAGGTAAGTTAGTTTTAGATAATTAAAGTTAGGGCTTGAGGAAGAAACTTGAAAAAGGGAAAGTGACCATGGTTGCATCATGTGTTTTCAGAGAAGAGTGAAGAGGGTCACCATGTACCATCTTTTCCAAATTTGTGCCTAATTGGACGTGTGCTGGGATTTGTAACTTCGAGATAGCGGGAAACATTTTATTGGCTCCCATAGACGATGCCAGATGTTTCGTCCTATGCCCGATGGGAGGTCGCTAGAGAACCCCAAGTCTGTTGTCCCACAGCTACCCAAGGAAGACGGGGTGGAATGCCTGTAGAAACACTCCGATTGATCAGTCTTGGAGTCAATACCGTGAAGGCATAGGTAAAGAAAAGTGAATATGTCTGGCCTAGGCTGTCAGGTCTGTTTATATAGAGATTTGGAGGACTGACTCTTCAGATACCTTTCGTTTAGGCTATTTTGGATTTTAAGCATTATGTCTTGTCATTATGACGTAAAGTCGTTATGTCTGGTCATTAAGACGCAAAGCCGTTATGTCTGGTCATTATGGCACAAGACTGTTATGTCTGTCGGTGAGTCGTATTAAGTACATGTTCGTCGAGCCATTACCAATTTGGGTATAGGCCAGTCGGACCTTGCAAAAATGGACCTAGCTTATGGTCAGATATTAATTAGGTTAGGACAGTCCAATTACCATCTCCAAAATTTATAAGTATGATCGGTTGACCAAATAGGAATTGATATTTCAATTTTTCCAAAAAAAACTACTAGTTAAATCACTGGTCCGTTAAAAGGATATAAAAAAATATTAAAAACATGTTATTATGCAACAGAAAAATTTACGTTTTAAGTCTTAATAAATTGCAACCAATTATAAATATTTAAAGATTACAGCAACATAAGTTATTAAATTACAAAAGTCGATCCTAGTTTTCTTTCCTTTGGGATGTTTTGTTTTTATTTGATGGTGTTTCGTCCTCTCCCGAGGGGAGGTCGTTGAAGAACCCCAAGTTGATTGTCCGACAGTTACCCGAGGAAAATGAGGTAGAATACCTGCAGAGACATTATGACCGATCAGTCTTGGAGTTAAGACTTGAAGGAATATGTAGAGAAATGTGAACATGCCTAGCCTAGGCAGTCAGGTCAATTTATATAAAGATTCGTAAGACTGACTCTCCAGATTCCTTTCGTTTAGGCCATTTAAGATTTTGAGCGTTATGTCTGGTCATTATAGCGTAAAGCCATTATGTTTGGTTATTATGGCGCAAGGCTGTTATGTCTGTTGGTGAGTCATATTAAGCACGTGTTTATCGAGTCATTACCCATTTAGGTATAGGCCGATCGGACCTTGCAAAAATGAGTGATAATCACATAGTTGATACATTAATAAACCTTCATTTTTAGTTATTTACACTCTCCATATACTTAATTGATTGAGTTTGGTTATGTTTTGTAAGTTTGGACTTAAATTGAACTTAATTAAATTTTTTAACATGATTTATGTCTTACACTATTTCTGTATTTAGGCCATATTTTAGGCTATAGATAGTCTTTTTAGGTGATTTTAGTGGCATTTGAAAGATAAGAGAGATCTCTACAACTTTCATGAAGACCTCAAAGGCCTAATCATACGATTGGATAACTTAAATTGGATTTGAAGCAAGAACTAAAGTGCTGATCCTGAAAGCTTGACCTATGCATACTGTTCATGATATAGCTCAGGCTATAGAATGTCAAATGGGCTGAAATTTTGATGGTTGATAGTTAAGACCCAAATATACAACTTTCATGTTAAATACTTTTCTAGAATCTGAGGTTTAATGGGTCATATTGGGCTTAGAAGTCAGACTAGAAGAGCTATCACTAGGCCTGAGCAGTATGAGGTAATCAGACCATATATTGAGTTTTAAAAATGATTTTTGACTCAAACTAATGGCATTTGAAAGCTAAGATCTAGGCCTACAACTTTCATAAACACCATATTTCTCTATTCTGACATATTCAATGACTTCAGAGCTAAATAATTTCGGGAGACAATGAATCTCCATAATTTTTCACTCATCAAAAGTCATTTGACATTTTCCACTCATCCACCCACTCATGAATCAGCCTCCTTGTCATTTTGTATCCCTAATCCTCTATAAAAGGCACCATTAGCAGATCATTTGGAGGCTTATGTGTTAGATACTAAGATCATGCTATTTTGTTGTGTGATTATCTTGTTGTAGTTTTCTTTTGTTCTAAATTGAAGTTATGTTCTTATTCTTCTTTTTCCCTCTTCCTTTCTTCTTGTCTATGGGTAACTAAGTTTCATTTTACTTGGGTGAAAGGGTGAAACTCTTAGTAATAAGTTAAGATTAGATTGATTTCTCTCTTGTGCTTAAATGATATATTATCAAGTAGCTATTATATTTGTTGTATTTTGTTTCCAATTAATTTAAAAACCCTCATTGTAAAGTGGAGTTCTTGATTTATTGTAGACAAGAGATTGACACAATGAATGCTTGAACCCATTTACAAGTGTTGGTGTTAGAAACTCTCATTGTAAAGTAAAGATCTTGATTTGTTGTAAATAAGAGATTGGCACAATGAATGCTTGAACTCATTTACAAGTGTTAGTGTTAGTGGATAATTAAAAGAACCATAATATAACTAATATAACTTTTAAAGAACTTTGAATGATGTATTTTTCGATGGGAACCTCCGTTATGTGTGGATTCTAATTGAGTTATAAAAGAATTAATCTTGTTCTTAATTTATTTACCAAGAGTGGATCTCCTAACCCCAAGCAATTCCTTTTTATTTGTGACTAAGTTTTATCACCTTTATTTTTGTAACAAAATATTTTCCTTATGTCAAATAAATTTTTCTTCATCAATTTCCTGTGGATCGACCTTAGACTCCCGAGAATTTATTACTTGAAACAACCTGCACTTGGGTTTGTAACTTTTAATCCGTATCAAGTTTTTGGCGCCGTTGCCGGGGACTTGATTTGAAGAACAAATTTATGGTGTAAATATTTTGTATATATATTTATATTTTTTTCTATGAATCTTGTATATATATATATTTTTTTACTTTTAATTTTTTTTTGTACTTACTAACGTACTAACTCTTTTTTACTCCCATTTCTCCCTTTGTAATCTTTAATAGTTACTAATGAAATAATCGTGACTTTTCTCTTCTTCTTCCTCCTTCGCTCTGGTGGGGCTCTGTTTTTTTTCGGTTTTCATGTTTTAAATTTACTTTCTCGTATTTTATTTTCAGTATTTTATTTTCTGTACTTTATTTTTTATTATTTATTTTTTATCATTTATTTTCTGTCCTTTATTTTTGTTTACTAACTTAATCGACTTACTAACTTAATTACTAACTATCTAATTATCTAACTTTTTAAGTTATCTGCTTACTAACTTATTTGGTGATTGGTTTATACCACACCATTGTTAATATTTGTTACTACATGTTAATATATATTTGGTGGCTGGTTTATACTCCATCCTTGTTAATATTTAATGGCAGGTTTATATCGCCTACTTGTATATTTTCTTTTCTATTTTAAGTTACTTGTTTATGCTTAAATGGAATCGTGATTTAAATTCTGGTTGCTTAATTAAAATTAATCCTGGTACTTTACACATTGATTTGTTTGAATCACAATCACACACATCAAACATAATGGCTGAAAATAAAAGTGTGCATGATGAACATGAAAATCAACTGTTGCAAACTATGCGTGAGTATTTACAACCACCTCAGAATTTTAGTCCATCATGTTTTATTTTTCCACTCAATGCCAATAATTTTATATTTAAGCTAGATTCATACAATCCGGGATAAAGAAATCACCCGAACTTTAGTTAGAGGAATAATAATCAAGCACAATTCATGCAACCACCACCTCCTCAGGCACAACAGGGCTCACAAAATTCTCATGGATATGCATCTTTTGTCCCACCATATAGGAAAAATCTTGAGGGAACATTGCATGCATTCATGGAAAAGCAAGAGGTCATTAATAATCAAAACACTCAAGTCATGATTGACATAAAAGACACTCTTGCTAAAATTTCTTCTGCACTTGCCATCCACGAGAAAGGAAAATTTCTTTCTCAACCTCAACAAAATCCCAAGAGTCAGTATAGCCTAAATGAGGGTAGTTCAAAAAGCCAACAAATATATTAAGTTCAATCAGTAATAACTCTTAGGAGTGGAAAGGTTGTTGAAAAATAAATTCCTGAACCTTGTGAGAAAGATGATGAATCAAGTTCCAAAGATAAGGAAGAAGTTGATAAGTCACCTAGCCAAAAGGAGACTAAACCCTCGCCTTCACCCTCATATCCTCAAGCATTAAATAATTCAAGTAAAGTAAACCATAACAGTGATATTTTTGAAATCCTTAAACAAGTGAAGGTAAATATTCCTCTGTTAGATGCTATCAAACAGATTCCTTGTTATGCCAAATTTTTGAAAGACTTGTGCACTGTTAAAAGAAAACATAATGTGAAAAAAAATACATTTTTGACTGAACAGGTAAGCTCCATTATTCAGAATAATAATGTGTTGAAATATAAAGACCCTGGTTGTCCTACAGTTTCATGCATTATTGGTGAACATAAAATTGAACGAGCTTTACTTGATCTTAGTGCTAGTGTTAATTTGCTTTCATATTCAATTTATCAGCAACACAACCTGGGTGAGTTAAAACTAACTTCTGTAACTCTTCTACTTGCAGATAAATCAATTAAAATTCCAAAAGGAATAGTGGAAGATGTGTTGGTACAAGTTGATAAATTCATATATCCTGTGGATTTTATTGTCTTGAAAACTGAACTTATGGAAAATAGTAGCAAATCAATTCCTGTTATTTTAGGTCGCCCATTTTAGTAACATCTAATGCTTTGATAAATTGTAGAAATGGAGTGGTGAAGCTAACATTTAGAAATATGACACTGGAACTTAATGTTTTCAACATGTGCAAGCAACCGTAAGAAGTTTAAGATGGAAAGGAAGAAATTGAAGGGATTGAGGCATTATAGATGATCATCTTCAAATCAAGAGTTCTTCTGATCCATTAGAAATTTGTTTAATTAATTCATTTGATTTAGCTACACAATTAGATGATGATATTTTTGAAATATGCTCTTTGCTTGGCTGTACACAGGTAATGGAATACAAAGGATGGAAGCCGAGATTCGAAAAGCTAAAAATCATAAATGATGATACCCATGAAGAAGTACCTACACTGGAACTAAAGCCATTACCTACTGGGTTGAAGTACACATTTTTGGGAGAATAACAAAGCTTTCTAGTAGTAATTTCCTCATCCCTGACCAAAGAACAAGAAGGTATGTTGATAGAAATACTTAAAATGCATAAAAGTGCAATTGGATAGACATTAAAGGATATAAAAGGTATTAATCCATTAATTTGTACACATAGGATACATTTAGAAGATAATGCTAAAACATCTCAACAACCTCAAAGAAGATTAAATCTACACATAAAAGAAGTAGTTAGAGCTGAAGTTCTTAAATTACTTGATGTTAGAATTATTTATCCTATCTCTGATAGCCAGTAGGTAAGCCCTATACAAGTTGTGCTTAAGAAATCTGGAATAACAGTGGTTGAAAATGAAAAATGTGAATTAATACCTACTCGAGTCTCATCCAGTTGACATATGTGTATTGATTTTAGAAAATTGAATGCAGTCACTAAGAAAGATCATTTTTCCTTGCTATTTCTTGATCAAATTTGAGAAAGAGTAGCAGGACATCCCTACTATTATTTTCTTGATGGTTATTCAGGGTATAGTCAAATACCAATTGCATTAGAGGATCAAGAAAAGACCATTTTTACTTGCCCTTTTGGCACTTTTGTATATAAAAGAATGTCTTTTGGTCTTTGTAATATTCCGTTAACTTTTCAAAGATGCATGCGAAGTATTTTCAGTGACATGATTGAGCATTATTTAGAGGTTTTCATGGATGACCTGACAATTTTTGGAGATTCTTTTGAAAATTGTCTTGATAATTTAGAAAAAGTTCTTAAAAGATACGAAGAAAAATGATGTGTTAAATTGGAAAAAATGTCATTACATGATTACCTCAGGAATAATGTTAGGTCATGTGATATCTTCTAAGGGAATTGAAGTTGATGAGGCTAAAGTTGAATTAATTGCTCATTTGCCTTCCCCAAAAATAGTCAGAGAAGTTCGTTCCTTTTTAGGACATGCATGATTTTACAAAAGATTCGTAAAGGACTTTAGTACAATATCTAGACCATTATGTAATATTCTAACAAAAGATGCACCATTTGATTGGACCCAACATTGTCAGAAATCTTTTGAAAAATTAATTGGTCTTTTGACTTTTGCTCCTATCATGCAATCTCCTGACTGGTCTTTGCCTTTTGAGTTGATGTGTAATGCTAGTGATTTTGTTGTTGGCGTTGTTTTAAGCCAAAGAAAAGAAGGTAAGTTTCATGTAATTTATTATGCAAGTCAAACTTTGAATAGTACACAAATGAATTACACCACTACTGAAAAAGAACTACTTGCTATAATTTTTGCATTGGACAAATTTCAAGCTTATTTAATTGGTTATTCGACTGTTGTTTTCACTGATCATGCTGTTGTTAGATATTTAATGTCTAAGCAGGATGCCAAACCTAGGTTGATACGGTGGATCTTGTTGCTTCAAGAATTCAACATCACAATAAAATATAAGAAAGAAACCAAAAATATTATTGCAGATCATTTGTCCAGACTTACAATAGGCTCATTTTTTGATAGCACACCTATCAATGATTCTTTTCTTGATAAATTTTTATTTTCTGTCAATTCCATGCCTTGATTTACTAACATTGTCAATTTTCTTGTAACAGGTAAAATGCTGCCTCAATGGACGCACCAAGACAGAAAAAAAATTTTGATTGAGGTGAAAAATTTCTATTGGGATGACCCATATTTGTTCAAATATTGTACTGACCAAATTTTTTTGAGATGTGTACCCGACAATGAGGTAAGTAGTGTCATTAAATTTTATCATTCAGAAGCATGTGGAGGTTATTTTTCTTTAAAGAAAATAACTGCAAAAATCTTGCAGTGTGAATTTTATTGGCCCACATTATTTAAGGACAGCTATAATTTTTGCAAAAGTTATGAAAGTTGTCAGAAATTGGGTTCCATTTCTAAAAGAGACATGATGCCTTTGAACCCTATCATTGTCATTGAAATTTGTAATTGTTGGGGAATTAATTTCATGGGTCTATTTTCATCATCATTTGGATTTGTGTATATTTTGGTTACAGTTGATTATGTCTCAAAATGAATTTAGGCGATTCCATGTCGACATAATGATCACAAAATTGTTCTTAAATTTTTAAAAGAAAATGTTTTGAGTCGATTTGGAATCCCTCGAGCTATCATCAGTGATGGGAGAAAATATTTTTGTAGTAAACCATTTGAATCTTTAATGAAGAAATATGGCATCACACATAAAATTACTATCCCTTATCACCCTCAGATAAGTGGACAAGTAGAATTAGCAAATAGGGAGATTCAATAAATTTTGGAAAAAATGGTTAACCCAAATCGTAAAGATTGGTCTTTAAGATTAAATGATGCACTTTGGGCTTACCGTACTACTTTCAAAACATCTTTAGGCATGTCACTCTATCGGTTAGTCTATGGAAAACCTTGTCACTTGCCTGTAGAATTGAAGCATAAAGCATTTTGGGCAATTAAAGCTTTCAATTCAAATCTTGATGATGCTTCCAAGTTACGCAAATTGTAATTGAATAAACTTAAGGAATTGAGAAATGATACATATGAAAACTCAAAGATTTATAAAGTTAGAACAAAAGTTTTCATGACAAATCAATTTTGAGAAATTTTTTTGAAATTGGTCGAAAAGTTCTACTTTATAATTCTCGTCTTCACCTATTCCCTAGAAAATTGAGATCTAGGTGGACTGGTCCTTTTATTGTCAAATATGTGTATCCTCATAGGGCCATAGACATTGAGAACCCTAGGAATAGTAATGTATTTAAGGTCAATGGACAAAAACTCAAACCATTTCTGGAACATCAAGTTGTTGAGGTAGAATCCATATCCCTTTCTAATCCTTGTTATAAGTAGAATTTATTTTAATTTTGTTTCTTTCTTTTTGTAGTTCTTGGTTTTCCCAGTTAAGTGGAGGATAACGGTAATCCGTGACTCTCAAGTCGGTTTGTTTTTCAATTTTTCATAATAACTGATTTCTTCTCCTTTTAAAATGGATGTCATTCTCTCAAATCTAAGAAAACATTTCCCTTCTCTCCCTCTAAATGCTCTAACAAAAATCTACGAAGCTAGGTGTGAAAGACTGATATTGTTAATGTACAAGGGCATCCCAGAAGATATACGCTGGATAATCAAAGCAAAGGTTCGTTTAGCTGGTGAATCTTCAGATTCATTTGTCCCATACATACCAGGTCTCGGTAAAAGTTCATATTCAAAAATGAGAATAGTAAAAAGAATGAAAGTTTGTTACAAATGTGTGTGATGGAATTATAATACTCAATGTCGTTCTTTGGGAATGGTTTCCGCAAACAGAGAAGATAAAATTTTCTTCATTAAGAATGGACTGAGTAAGGAGTCATTAGATAATATCTTATTGACTCTTGAGACTCATTCTTGTGGATATGTGCAGCGTGAACTTCTTAGTTTGTGGAATCTTTTCAGGGACGAGCAAGAGCGTTACAGTCTTGGGAATCTGACTCAAAAAGACTCTGTTTGCCAATTTATAAGAAAATTAGGTGGGAAGCTTATCCTCCACTCATAGAAGGTGTTTAAGCCGTTTCTGGATGTGAAACAGAGGAAGATGTGAGCCACAATCACAATGTATATATTATCTTGTACATTTCTTAAAAAGAAAAAGAAAAAAAAAGAAAAAAAAGAATAAAAGAATAAAAGAAAGAAAGAAGGGCGAACTTTTGTGTACTTTGTCCTTAACTGGATGGAGAGCCTCTAACCTTAGGGCTTCAAATCAAATGGAGAGTACTTAACCTTAGAACCTCAGATCAATTCCCTAAGGGTTAGACCCATCATTGACTCGGGTGGACCTTCGCACGCCGGTCCGTAAATAAGGTTCGTATGTCATGCTCTGTAGAGAGCCGCACAAGCATTCTCAGGTTTCAATCATAGGCTCTGCTTGCTGATGGATAGATAGAAGCGTCCCGTGCTTGCATTCTAGCGTGACAATGCCTCTGAGCTGGATCCTGTGATTTAATGCCATGGGCTCTCCAGCGATCTCTCACTGGCTGTGGTCGTTGGTGGTGGCTTTCAGATTTACGCACTTTAATTAGTTGCGTCGTAACTCAATCCAAAATATCTCATAAGTGGGAGGGAGAAGAATTCTCAGATTGGCTGAGCCGTCTTTGTATTACTGCACTCATGACACGCAGTATAAAGATATGCCATGAAAACTGTACATAAAAAGTATGCCATCATTTGTTGTTTTAATTTTATCTTTGTTTGATTTTGTTGTATTTTGATTTTGAACAGACGATCCTTTGGGCAGAGTCCTTCAGGGGTTTCTAGACTTCTTTACCCTGATGGTTTTCTTGAAGTCCTAAAAAAAAATTTAAAAATTAAAAAATTAAAAAAAAATTTAAAAAAATTTCTTAAATTCAAACTTTTCTGACAACAATCAACCTACCCATATAGGAGCTATTATTACTTTTTCTATTATCTTCCCTATTTAAACACTTTATTTTCTTCACTTTCCTGCAACTCATAATCATTCAAAGAGAGTGTGAGTGTAGAAATGGAGGGAGCTTCTTCTTCAATTCGTAGATTTATCAGTATTTGTATATTTTGTGGGACAAGTTATGGGAATGGTTTAGAGTTTATAAATTCAGCAAGCACTGTTGGTAGAACACTTGCTGCGAGAAACATTCGTGTAGTATATGGGGGAGGTAGCATTGGGTTAATGGGGGCTTTATCACTTTCTGCACATCTAAGAGGTGGTCAAGTTTTGAGTGTCATTCCTGAACCTTTAACTCGAAGAAACATCATTGGAAAGATAATTGGACTGAAAATTCAAGTATCATCTATGCATGGACAAATGAGGACAATGCTTGAAAACTCTGATGTATTCATTGCTTTACCGAGTGGTTTTGGTACTTTAGAAAAAGTTTTTCAAATTATCTCTTGGGTCCAACTAAACATCTACCATAAACTCATAGGTTTATTAAATGTTAATAATTTCTTTGATAATTTATTATCTTTTGTTGACCATACTGTGGAACAGAACTTTATAACACCTTCGATAAGATGACTCCTTATATCTGCTTCTACTGTTGATGAATTAATTGATAAATTACAAGCTTTTATTTATGAACCTGAACTAGTAATAGCTCAGATAAATTGGTTAGAAGGCAGTAAGGAATAAAAGTGTGATCTGACACTTCATTTATAACTTTTCTTTATCTTTAGTTTTATTTATCGTACTTTGTTTATATTTTAATTATGTAAGGTTTCTTTTTTCAGTAATTACAACAACAGGTGCTATCTTCTATCCTTTACCTATCTATGTTTTGACATTGAGGATAATGTTGTGATCTGATTGGGGGGAAGGATAGTTGTGTAAAAAAATAATAAATACAAAAAAATACAAAAAAATACAAAAAAAATTAATAAATATGTTTGTTAATATGTTTGTTGTGTTTACATGTTTATCAGTAATTTATTAACAACAAAAGTAATTAGGGATGACAGAATAAGGAGTAAATTATTTACTCTTGAGACGCATCAAAATTGGTGGCAGAGTAAGGAGTAATTGGGTAGATAACTAGTTTGTGTGGAAGTAGCAATTTAAATTCAGAGAAATTTACATGATTGAGTAAATTGTCTTCTTTCTTAAAAATCACATGCTTGGTTATGGATGTTGAATTGGTGGATTGAGAATGATAGAATTATGCCTTGTGAGATTTTGAGCCTATTGATGAATGGATTGAATATTTGTACCATTCTCTTCTTTCTTGTGTGAATCTCACTCATGGAATTATTACTCTAGAACTTGCTTTGATTCTTTTTTAGACTACATTTTCATATACATACATAAATATGATTAAGACATTTTTCTTGATATAGCTACTTTAACTAAATAGGCAACTTTATATAGTTTCCCTTGCTTAACCCCTTTGAGCTTATTTGACCATTCTTTATTTCGAACTCATTATGTGTCTTAAAAAAAATCATGTTCTTACCTAGTCTTGGGGAATAAGAGAACATTAGTTTTGTCATTGGATGAGTTCTTAAACAAGTGTGGGTGTGTGTGTGCAGAATGATTGGTAAAAAAAATGTATATATTATGTTCATCTTAAAAAAAATAAAAAAATATGTAAATAAGGGTCAACAAGGCAATAAAGGAAAGGAAAATAATATGTAAAGGGAATTTGTATTAGGTGGAGTTGAGATGAACTTTCATGCTTGTTAATTAAACTCAGCTTTCATGCTCTTTTATTCTCTTCGGTATTTAACTTGTCATATCCATATTACCTTCTCCTTTACCTTGACCCCATTACAACCTTGAATAAAATTCTTATGATTTGTGTGTGCGTGTGTTCTGAGTAGTGAAGAAGTAGAAGATAAGCAAGCTTATGGTAGCACAATTTTCATGGGTTGAATTGAGTGAAATACCTACTTTTTAAACACTTGAGGGATTTGGAGCAAATCTTGTGAAGATCTATCATTCTTGATTCATTTTTTTCAATTGAAATTTCCTTGCTTGTTAATTTGAGATGTGAAGAAACGTTACCTTATAAATGTTTTGATTACTTGAATGATTGGTTGCTCTTCATTCTTAAATATTATTAGAAATTGAGTCTTTTAGAGTGTTTAGCTTTTGAGTCTGTTTCGTTTTTTTTTTAGTTTTGGTCTTGTGTGTTTTGCCCAGGAGTGCAAAAAGCTAAGTATGGAAAAATTTGATAATCACATAGTTGATACATTAATAAACCCTCATTTTTAGTTATTTACACTCTTCATGTACTTAATTGATTGAGTTTGGTTATGTTTTATAAGTTTGGACTCAAATTGGACTTAATTGAATTTTTTAACATGAATTATGTCTTACACTATTTCTGTATTTGAGCCATACGTTGGGCTGTAGGTGGTTTTTTTAGGTGATTATGGTGGCATTTGAAAAATAAGAGAGAGCTCTACAACTTTCATGAAGACCTCAAAGGCCTAATCACACGATTGGATAACTCAAATTGGATTTGAAGCAAGAACTAAGGTGCTGATCCTGATAGCTTGACCTATGCATATTGTTCATGATATAGCTCGGGTTATAGGATGTCAAATGGGCTAAAATTTTGATGGTTGATAGTTAAGACCCAAATATACAACTTTCATATTGAATACTTTTCCAGAATATGAGGTCTAATTGGTTATATTGGGCTTGGAAGTCAGAATAGAGGAGCTGTCGCTGGGCCTGAGTAGTATGCAGTAATCAGACCATATCTTGAGTTGTAGAAATAATTTTTGACCCAAACTAATGGAATTTAAAAGCTAAGATCCAGGCCTACAACTTTCATAAAGACCATATTTCTCCATTCTGATGTATTTAATGACTTCAGAGCTAAATGATTTTGGGAGACAAAGAATCTCCATAATTTTTCACTCATCAAAAGTCATTTGGCATTTTTCACTCATTTTTCACTCATCCACCCACTCATGAATCAGCTCCCTTGTCATTTTGTATCCCTAATCCTCTATAAAAGGCACCATTGGCAAATTATTTGGAGGCTTAGGTGTTAGATACCAAGATCATGCTATTTTGTTGTTTGATTATCTTGTTGTAGTTTTCTTTTGTTCTAAATTGAAGTTATATTCTTCTTCTTCTTTTTCCCTCTTCCTTTCTTCTTGTCTATGAGTAACTAAGTTTCATTTTGCTTGGATGAAAGAGTGAAGCTCTTGGTAATAAGTTAATGTTAGATTAATTTCTCTCTTGTGCTTAAATGATATATTAAGTAGCCATTATATTTGTTGTATTTTATTTCCAATTAATTTAGAAACCCTCCTTGTAAAGTGGAGTTCTTGATTTGTTGTAGACAAGAGATTGACATAATGAATGCTTGAACTCATTTACAAGTCTTGGTGTTAGAAACTCTCCTTCTAAAGTGGAGATCTTGATTTGTTATAGACAAGAGATTGACACAATGAATGCTTAAACTCATTTACAAGTGTTGGTGTTAGTGGATAATTAAAGGAACCATAATATAACTAATATAATGTTTAAAGAACTTTGAATGTTATATTTTCTGATTGGAACCTCTATTATGTGTGAATTCTAAATGAATTATAAAAGAATTAATCTTGTCCTTAATTTATTTACCAAGAGTGGATCTCCTAGCCCAAACAATTCATTTTTATTTGTGACTAAGTTTTATCACATTTATTGTTGTAACAAAATATTTTCCTTACGTCAAATAAATTTTTCTTCATCAATTCCCTGTGGATCGACCTCGGACTCCCGAGAATTTATTACTTGAAACAATCTGCACTTGAGTTTGTAACTTTTAATCCGCATCAATGAGTCTAACTTATGGTCAGATATTAATTGGGCCAGGACGGTCCACAACCCCCCAGGTTAGTCATCTATGAAGATGGGCCGAGCTTATGAGTAGTTGGATGTTTAATTAGGCTGGGACGGTCCACAGCCCCCCAACTTGGGCAATCAGTGATGATAGCCCAAGCTTGTATTAATGTTTATTCTTTATCCAAGCTTATAAATCTAGACGGTCACAGCTCCCCAGTTTAGGCAAATCTCAAAGTGAACGACTGAGCTTTTCTAAGGTCTTCATAAATTTTAAGTTTCGTCCCTAGGTAACCTTCCCATGTGAGCGGTAAGGTCTTTTGTGCATGTATTTTCTTGACCTTAACTATGAATTTTCCTGACCCGATCTGGAGTTTCCTCAATTTAGGCCAGTCTTCAAAGGTTGATATCATGGTTTGACCATGACCTCGGATAGCTTCGCATGTTCTTCACTTTTTAATGGAAGATTTTGACCTCAAAACTTTTTACGAGCTTGGCCGACTTTATACATATGGCCTTTTCAATCAGCATCTCAATTTAATCGTGATCAAGGTTTCTCCTCAAGCTTGGTCGATTGAATCAGCACTGAACCGAACATGACATCGGCACTTGCAATCAGTCTGAGGTTAACATCTACTTTAGGTCGGCATCGACTAGGGATCGGTTACTGGCTTGGGGCCTTTCATCAGCTCGGGGCTGGCTTCAGCCAAAAGTCGGTTACTTTCATTAGCTTTGTGTTGGCATCGGTTGACGCATTGGCTGAGAACTGGTTATTTTCATCAGCTTTTGTTGGCATTGGCTGAAAGTCGGTTACTTTCATCAAATGTTTGCTGGCATTAGTTGAAAGCTGGTTACTTTCATCAACTATTTGTTGGCATTGGCTGAAAGTCACTTTACTTTCATCAGCTTTTGCTGGCATCAGCTGAAAGCCGGTTACTTTCATCAGCCTTTTGCTAGCATCAGCTGAAAGCTAGTTTCTTCCATTAGCTTTTGTTGGCATCGATTAAGAGCTAGTTTGTTCCATCAGCTTTTGCTGACATCCTCTGAAAGCCAGTTTACTTTCATCAGCTTTTGTTGGCACCGACTGAAAGTTAGTTACTTTCATCAACATTTTGCTGGCATCGGCTAAAAGCCAGTTTCTTTCAGTCAGCAGTAGTTGAAAGTTGGTTTCTTCCATCACCTTTTGCTGGCATCGGCTGAAAGTTAGTTTCTTCCATCAGCTTTTGCTGACATCGGCTGAGTGCAAGTTTCTTCCATCAACTTTTGTCAGCTTTTGTTGTCATCGACTGAAAGCCGGTTTCTTCCATCAACTTTTGTTGGCATCGGTTGAAAGTCTACATTGGCTGAAAGCAGGTTTCTTCTATCAGTTTTTGCTGACATCGACTAAAAGTCAGTTACTTTCATCAACTTTCGCTGATTTGACCCAAGTTTTCGGGACCTCCATCTAGAATTTTCCAAGATTTTGTTAGAGATTGTCTTCATTCTGTCATGTGAGTAATTCTGATAATAATATACAATTTAAATAAACTTAACTATATTTTCAAATAATTGAAATAAACATAACTAAATTTGCATACCTCGGTAAGGTTGATTGTATTAAATCCATGCAAATAAAATTCATATGCTTATAGCTTAAAAAGTTCAAATTAAAGTAATGAATATATAAAACTATAGAATTTAATACTATACAAATAAATAATAATAAATTAAGATGAATACAAGTATTCATTACGTAAATTATCACATGTAAATGTAAATGCTAATAATCAACTAGCCATGAAAGTCGTTCCTAATGATGACTATAAAAATATTATCACACGAAGTCAATATGATATTAATGTTATGTAATTATTAATAAATTAATGACAATAAATAAGAATTAAAGCAATTAAAGTAATATGATATTATAATCAATTTTAATGTTCTGTAATTATGACAAAAATATGAATTAAAGCAATTAAAGTAATATAAAATTATAATCAATTTAATGTTTTGTAATTATGACAATTAATATTGAATTAATGTTCCACTAATAACATGCCGAGCAATTAATTAATAGCCAATTAATATGTGATATCATGAAATGATAATAATTATGACCAATCAAAAGCCAATTAATTTCATGACAATAATGCACATCAATGGCATTTACTATCATGCCATATATGGTACTAATTAGTAATAAAAGACATAAAATAATGGCCATCAATATAATAAAATTTATTGGAAAATAAATTGCCTTAAATGTTTTGTCTATAACATGCTCTTGTAAGTAATATCTTGTAAGTAATATTTGAATAAGTAACTAACAAATAATTATGCATCATTAAATAGGTATAAATTACAAGAATTAATAAATTTTAATGTCATGATAATTATTTTGTTTGACTCCTTTTAATGGAAAATCCCAAATTTTGCATTTGATGAAAGTAAGCTAATTAAACAATTTCATGTATTTGCAAGACAAAATTTAGTAAATAAGCAAGCAATAGAGTAACAATGTTATGCCATGAATATAGCAAGTAATAAGACAATTATAATATGCTACTAATATGTATGAAATAAAAGCATTAAATGAATGGGCGCGAAAATGGCTGTTAGGCTAGTATTAACACTAATTGATGAGTATATTTTTTTTTTAAAAATTGATCATGGTATAAAGCGGTAAATAATTAATGTCTAAAACTTATACTGGCCAAAAAGAAACAAAAGTGGTTGGAATCGACGGATGACCTTTGATTTTGGTTAAATTTTTCTAATATTGAATGAGAATTAACAAAACTTGTATAGTAAAAGTGACCCCAGACCTAAATTTTAGGCTTAATAGTGATAAAAAAAGTCTTGTGTTTAAAGAAAAAAATAAACACTCACTATTGCTAACATTTACTATCCAGAATGTTGCTCTGCCATAGCTAATAGCTTGATACGAAAAAGGCATGAATTCAGTAGGAAAAACTTTATACAAGTAGGGAGAGTTACACAGAAACAAAGTTGAATAAAAAAGGAAAGATTGTAAATAGTTGACAAACATTTGGTTGCACTATTGCTAACAGTGTGTAAACTTTTAACTAGAGCCACTAATGTCGAACAACGTTATACACAGCTCATGCAATGCACTAAAGCTTTATATATTTAGAGTACGGTCAGTTCCACAAATAGAAAATGACATTTGAATTTGAAATATGAAAAATACCATATATATTAAGGTAAACAATCCCGCCGATTTAGCCTTCTTATTGCTTTTAAACAACCAAAAATCATTTTGAACTAGGAAAGTATAGAATAGAAGCAAGGTTTAAAACAGAAAAAGATCAATGGCCACGCGTTTGAAAGATTGATTACCTTGTCTTTGGGGTCTGCATGGTTTAACTGCCTTGTAACCAGGAAAGTGAGATAGGTTAATGATTAGGGCCTAACTACTTGAATGCTCCCTAACCCACAAGGACAGTAGGTTTTCTGCATAAGGCTTTGACTTTTTGTGCAAGATCATCATGGAGACCCACGAAGTACTCCCAGATAATATTCTCATCACTATAGCTACCCACAATTGACGGTGCCGAAGTTGCAGGAGACGTAGACGGGTATGAAGAAGAAGTCAGCTTCGCAGGGATCAAACGTGCACACGTGATTTGTTAACAGTGCTCTGTGAACGGCTACTTCCAAAGCGAATAAATGGGTGCTGCACCTCTCGTTCGCGAGCCATTCGGTGTTGTACTTGGAAGGAAGATCATACGAGGGACATGGGTTGTTGTGTCCGGTGAGGTTGGTTTAGTGTGGGGGTTGTTGTGGAATGGGAATCTATCTTGCTACAACAGTGTGAGAGAATGTGAATCGTTTTACCGAATTCTCACAGATGGCATCAGATGTTTCGTTCTCTACTTGAGGGGAGATTGTTGGAGAATCCCAAGTCAGTCGTCTGACAGTTACTCGAGGAAGACGGGGTGTAATGCTTGCAGAAACATTCTGACCGATTAATCTTGGAGTCAAGACAGTGAATGTATAGATAGAGAAAAATGAACATGCCTAAACCTAACGTAGGCTGCTAGGTTGGTTTATATAGAGATTCAGAGGATTAACTTTCCGAATACTTATCGTTTAAGCCATTTAGAATTTTGAGCATTATGTCTGGTCATTATGGTATAATGCTGTTATGTCTGATCATTATAATGTAAGACTGTTATGTTTGTCGATGAATTGTTTAAGCACGTATTTGTTGAGCCATTACCCATTCGGGTATAAGCTGATCGAACCTTGCAAAAATGCGTCTGTCTTATGATTGAATATTAATTGAGTCAAGACAATCCAGATGGTGTTTTGATCTTTTTCCTTTTAGGGTGTTATTCTATTGGGAAAAAGGCTCTTCTATTGTGGTTTGGCTTGAATGTAGGTTTCTTTGTTTTTCCTTTTTCTGCTTCTTACATTTTGTGATCTTTTTTCTATTATTTATCTACATTTTTTAGGTCTATGATCTTTTGGATTGATCTTAAAATTTTAGTTTTGAGTTTTTTATATCTCCTTCCTATTATGGTAGGTTTAGAATTTTAATTTTAATTATTTTAAATCAATTGCATATCTTAATCTTACAAAAAGGACTTTCATATTTATTAATATAAGAAATGTGATGATCTGTTCAAATAATGACAAATTATGTGTCAGTCTTCATAATTAAAAATATATCATTATTAATAATTTAGGAACCAAGAACAAAGATACATACCATAAATTAATTTGAGTAAAAATTATATCTATTTTAGATTTATTATTTTTTCACTAAAATTGTAAGTACCCAAAAAGTTTTTATCTCAACCAATTTTAAATTAAGATTAAAAAAAAAAGGAATACAATATCTGTTCCGTATTATAAGGATCACCACCTCCCGAAGTACTCCTTAAGCAAGTGGACGCATTTTCCGTCCACCACTGTCTTCCACCAAATTTTTTCTGTTATAATAAGTTTTTTAAAATCTTATTACTATATATATAAATATTATCAATTAATATTTATATTTTTTTATATTTAAAATTATTTGTGATAAAAAATTAATCTAATTTTGTGTGTATAAATTTAGATATATATAAATATTATTAATTAAAATCTATAAAAAAAATTATGTACAATATAAACTATATTTATTATTAGGTAACTAATTACATCAGTTTTTTATTTTTACAATAAATCAATAATTCATGATTAAATAAAATATTATACTCTACAAAAAGTGTGGATTACGAAACATTATACATTTTTTTTGGTGCTTAAACATTATACCTATTACATAGACAAGCCAAGCCCTCATGTCATAGATAGGATTCTCTCCTTTACACATTTGAGTGTTACCTTTAACATCAATGTCATTATATTTTGTAAGTAGTATTCCTCACACTCTACTGTCACATTAGTCCTTTTTGTTATATAACTTCTATTCTTAGAATTTTGATAAAGAAGTTAAAATAAATTTTTTAAATACAAATAAATTAAATAATAATATTTTTTATTTTTAAGATATTGAATTTCTTATTTTTATTTAGAAAAAATATTTTCACTTAACAATTTTTTTTCAAATATTGTTACATAACTTTAATAAAAAATTATCGATAAGAATCTAGCTTTAAGATTAGAGGTGTTTATCACTTGGTCCAGCCTAAAACAAATTTAATCAAGTTAGATTATTGAAATTAATTTTGATATAATTTTTAAATTAAGTTTGAGTCATTTTTGAATTATTTTAACTTAATTTGATATTATTTATTATATTAAAATTTATAAATTTTTAAAAAATTTATACACTATACAACTGCTGAACCTTTTTTATTCCTGTATCATTACTGTTGCAAACACGTGTTGGTTGCTAAATAAAAGTGAGTATTTTTTTCCAGTTTCAAATTGATGCTTTGGCTTTGGATTGATTTCACTCCTTTGGCACGTTACCTGCTGTAGAAAGCAATTAAATGCATTTGACTTTGGATGCTGCTTCACTCATTTGCACTCCTTTGACACGTTACCTACTGTTGACAGAATTTTTTTTTACTTTCAATGCCATTTGCTTCACTCCTTTGGCACGTTGCCTGCTTGCTGCTCAAATAATTTTTTTTTACTTTGGAATTTTGATGCCATTTATTTCACTCCTTTGCACGTGATATGTACCTTCGTCAAACGATATTTTTTTTTTTGCTTTGGATAGCATGTGAATGCATTTAATGATCACGTGGTGTGAGCAGCAAAAGAGCTCCTGCTTTCTTCATCCATTCCACACGTTTTCTTCACCTTCTTCACTTCACTAGGAAGCTATGCATAGATGTGTTGAGAACCTGCTGCAGACCTTGCCTTTTGGAGACAGCTGATGCCATTCAGCGGTGGGTTTGGGAGCGGGGTCTATGCTAAATTTAGGTGGTGTACTCTAAAGCAAATGCATGGTGTGGGTGAGGTTGAATAGGGCTTATAACAGTCTGGGTCTTTTGCCTACTTTCCCCATGGTTGACGAAATAATCTGAAGTTGCAAATGGGAGTTGGTGGGGGGAGTCACGTGTTGGAGACGAAAAAGCAAATGGGTATTTCAATCAGCCCACACCGCGATTTGTTTCCAGCAAACCCATTCGAGACGCTCCTCCCACTGTAGCGTCAAACCGTGCTTCCCTTCTTCTTTTCCTTTGCTACTTTATGAAGGTGAGAAATCTCAAATCCACGGTATGGGGTTTAGGTACGATTTTTTCAATGAAAATGGGTTTGGAGGTATAGTTCTTTAGTCATATTTTCCCTCTTCCCATGGTTACTTTTAGTTTTTCCCTCCTTTTCCCGAATTCAAATTCAAATTCCTGGGTATATAAATATGGGTAGCTATTGCTCTGAGTTTGTGTGCAATCAATCATCTTGAAGTTTTTACTTTCGTAATCTCAGATCTTGAACTTGTGCTAAGTTTCAACTATTTTGTTTTTTTCGTACTATACTTAGCTAATATGGCACCTCCGTTTGATCCCATGAGCAAAATTTATGTTGAGAGGGAAGCTTGGAGGCTCAAGGTTCACATTATCCGCCTCTAGAATGTCCCTGCATTCAATAATGCATCTCAAATAAGTTCTATTGAAATGGTTCTGTTGGATGAATATGTAAGTATCAATATGCTATTCGCTTTTGCTTATTTCTATCTTAACCTTTTTTCATAATTTTTTGTTTTTTCAATGGGGTAAAATTCAAGCTTCAGTCAAAAAGACTCTGGTGTACAAATTTCTGCCTAACTTGGCAGAGGGGGTTGTATATAGGATGTCTTACTTTACTATTGTCCCTAACAGTGGTTGTTATAGAGCTACAACTCATGATTACCGATTGGTATTTCAGTTCAGAACTTCCATTACTACCTATGAATCTGAGCTAATTCCTCTTCATGGGTTGTCTCTTATTCCGTTTAGGGATGTCTACAAACATGATGGAGATTCTGACTTTTTAGTTGGTATAGTTTATAGATTCCAAACTAAATCATTGCTGCTTTCTCTCTTTTTAATTTCTATTTATTTTGACTTCATTTTTTAACCTTTATTTGATTGTTATGTGCAGATGTTATGGGTTTGTTGTCTGGTGTGTCAACTGAAAAACAGTTTAAGAGGGATGGAACAATGACGAAAATGATGGTCATGGAGCTTATAGATTGTCAGTCTGTTTCTTACTATACATTTTCATTATTATATTACATATTTTTACACTACTATTAGTTCTGATTGATAACCGATATACTGTCTGGGTGTTATAGGTGCTGATAGAATCTATTGAATTTGTTTTTGAAGGGAAAAAGTTGAATGCACTCTATTTGGTGATTATATTGAAGAGCTTAATGCATTCCTTGAAAGTGGTGATCTGAATGATTATGTGGTAGTTGTCCAATTAGCAAAAATTAAGTGGTTTCGAATTTTTTGATGATTTCTTATATTAAATTACCACACATTATTTGATTTCTTTTATTTAATTTTTCTCTCTAGGCAATATTGTTATTCAAAATGTCATGCACGCAACCAAATTGATGTTTAATCCAAACATTGCTGAGGCCATTGAATTTAGAAATAGGTGAATTTCCTCTGTTTCACTTTTTTCAGTTTTTTTCTACTAAAATTTGGTGTGGTTGTCATTATATTGACATGAATGTATTATTTGTGTTCTGTGCAGACTTTTCGTGCATGGTTTGGGTGGCTCCCAAACCTTGGCAGTTGTGTCTGATGGGCTTAGAGTGTCTATTGAGGATGATTTCATTCGCCTTCATGTTTGAAAGAACATACAACAGTTAGCAGAGACTGAAGAGGTTGGATATTCATGTCTCCTTTCCCCCTGTTGTCTGAATATTGTGGTTTGATTTCCTTTTTGTGTTTTATTCTAGCTGGATATTATTGTTTAATAATTCTGAAGAGGCTGGATTAGATAATTCCTTTGCCCTTTTTGTCTGATACTTGACCTTTGATTTTTTATGCTGTTACTTTATATGGATTAATCGATCTTATGAGTTCTTTATTGTATTCCATGTAGGATGGGATGTATATTGTCTTAGCCACTATTAATGGGGTGGTTGAGGATGCTGATTGGTGGTATTCAGCATGCAAGTGCCATAGGGCTGTTAGTCTTGATTCAGGTTGTATTACTGTGATTCATGCTTTTGCCATGTCCTTAATTAATGTCACTCCAAGGTCTTAGTTTTGACTCTTTATTCTTTATTTGTTTATTGCAATTACTTAATGGTTTTGTTTTTGATTTATTGTTTTAAACAAATTGATGATTCCTAAATAGGTACAGGATAAAAGTGAATATGGAAGATGGCAGTGGTTGTGCAGTCTTTGTGCTATTTGATTGATATGCACAACAAATCCTATATAAGGCATGTGCTGACTTGGTTGATGAAGTGCAAAGAATGCTAATGTTAATCCTATATTTAGATACTTTGGATCTATCATACAAAATGATGGAGAGATAGAGGGAGATGTAAACCATAGGATTCAAGCTAGATGAATGAAATGGAGGAGTGCTTCAGGAGTTATTTGTGATAGAAAAGTGCCTTTCAAGCTTAGAGGTAAATTTTCCCGCACAGCTATTAGGCCCGCGATGTTGTATGGTACTGAATGTTGGGTGGTAAAAAGCCAACAAGAGCATAAGATCAGCGTTGCGGAGATGAGAATGTTGCGTTGGATGTGTGGCTATACAAAATAAGATAAGATTAGGAATGAATGCATTAGAGAGAAAGTAGGGGTAACACCTATTGTGGAAAAGATGAGAGAATCTCGCCTTAGGTGGTTTGGACATGTAAGGAGAAGACTCTTAGAAGCCCCTGTAAGAAGAGTAGATCAGGTAGATAATAGCCCAATAGCTAAAAGTAGAGGAAGACCAAGAAAGACTATAGGTGAAACGATTAAAAAAGATTTAGATCTGAATAGTATATCTGAAGACTTGGTTTATGATAGGACACAATGACGTCGTTTGATCCATGTAGCCGACCCCACCTAGTGGGAAAAGGCTTGGTTGTTGTTGTTGTTGTTTAACAATGATTAGTGATTATTTACTTTATCCCTGTTTATGAACTGATTGTACTAAATTTTCTAAATTGCAAAAGGGTAAGTCTGGCATTGATGGCCTACATCCTGCTGTGTTGGCTGGATTGGTGGGGAAGAAGATGTTGTTTAAGATTGAGAAAAAAATTGCTCCAGTTGCCAAATTAGAGGCATCATATCTAGTTAGGAAGGTATATTGGAATGATGCAATCTTAAGCATGTTTCAGCTGCCTAGAGCAGAAGTTACTCTAACTAAGGTAAAAACAAGAGTTCTCTTCTTAAACTTATTATTGCATCTTTTGTATTATGTTTATGTCATTTAATTTTAATTTACTTGTTTTTGTGTATGGTTTCTTGCTACTGAGTGACATATTCTATCTTAAATGCTAGGCTAAGTTCACTCCACCATTTCCAGAGATTTGTAGTCTAAGTTTTGATTACCCTCATTTGGATTCAGTGGATGCTAAGATTTTACTCTTATTTATAATTTTTCAGGCTTCCATTTTAGTTTTTTCATCTTTCCAGTTTTTGTACTTTATAGATTATGTTAGAAAATTGTCATGATTATTTATATCTTCTTCACTATTGTAGGTGTTTGGGTCTCATCTATTTGTTAGTCCTGTTTCGTTGGGATCTGAGGGCTGCTGTTCCAATGCAAAGTTAACCCCTGCTAAGAGGAACCATGAGGAAGCAATGAGTGATGAAATTGTTGTGATTGATGGTGTTGTGAAGGTGATTAAGAAGGAGCCTGAATGAAGCATATGGTGGTTGACATTTTGGGTGATTGTATATAGCTGGTCTGGTGCCTAAAGTGTGTTTTTTTTGTGAGTCAATTCTATCCAGCTTCTAGGTGTGGGTTGTGTTGCATAGTATGTGACTTAGAGTCTCTTTTAGGGAACTACATTTTGGTAATGTGAATTATGATGCAATTGAGTTTGTTTGGGTTGGGCAAATTTGTATAGACCCAATGCCAAACAATTGTCAGATAATATGATGTATTGTAAACAATTATATGAATTATATGAATGAATCACCATCTTTTCTTCTAATTTCAAACTTATTGGATCTTTTGGTTTCCTTTTACAATTTTCTTTTATGTTTCTTTATAAATAGCAATGGACAAATGGTAAATCTAAAATAATATAGCTGATGATTGTCTTTGTCCTGATTCTGTTGAAAGTTTAATATTGTTGCCATTTTTGTTTAGTGGATTATCCTTTCGAAATTAATTGCGTTTGCCATGATTCTATGCAAACTGTTTCGTAGAGAAAGTTTCCTGAAAGGGACTTAACCTTCTAGACTTCCCTCTCACATATAACATGAAAGATTTTGCTTCTGTTTTCAACTTTCTTGTCAACTATATATATGGGCTATAGGATACAGAGTACCCTGCAATATACATAAGCAGTTTCTTAGTGAAGTTCTCAAATGGTTAAACCAATTATATTTAAGCAAGTATCTGTTATGCATAAGACAAAAGAGGATGTTGTCCTTACAATTAAAAAGTACTTATGAAAATGCAATTCACCTCTGCTGGTCTGGCTTTGTTATGTTCATTTTCTTTTGAATTAGCTTTGTTCTAATTTATTTACATTTGAATTGCTTTAATATGAATTTTTTTGTCATCTTTTTATGACACTTCTTCACCGAGAAATGTGTTATTGGGTTATGTTAAGGAAAATGCATATGCAAAATATTGAGTGTTGAGATAGACATATTGAATCTGGGGACATCCTATTGGTTTTGGAAATACTGTTGAATACATTTCATTGAAGGGGATTAAGTTGAGTATATTTTAGTTTGTATGTGTAGCTGGCATGGATATTAAGTAACTCTGTCTAATATTAATATTGAATATTGTTTGGTATCTGACCCTGTGTTAGTTTGTTCATTTTCTGTATTGTTACTAATCATAAGCATGCCGTGTCTACTTGTGCTGATTATGTAGACTTTTTGTGGTTTGCACTAGGTTGTTCTTGTGTATTTTGGGTGTTAGATCTTAGGGTACCAAATCATTGAGATAGCAGAGAATGTTTGTAATCTGAAATGGAGGAAATCGATTGGATCCAAGCAAGCTATATTATGTAGGCTCTAAGCACTCAATAACAAGAACTTTTATGTTAAAGGACTACTAAGCACTCAGTAAGTTAAAGGACTTCTATGTTCATTTTCACAGTTGTTTATATGGTTGTCTAATTTAGTCCCCTACCTTCTACCAATCTCATACTCTTCCTTCAACCAAATGTCATCCATTAGATGTAGCTTTTGTTAGTTATAAAATCTGGCACTCTTATTACTAAATCTATGGCTAAATATCTTATTAAATGGATATAAGTTTACAATTGTTATGAGTAAATATCAGCAAGTTCCTACAATTTACTTTGATCTTAACATTATTCTGATTTATTACAGTAACATGGAATTGACAAGAACATATTCACAATTTCTAGCGTAGAAAACTCCCACTTGATGTATCTCTTTCTCATCTTTCCATAATGGTACTATTGCACCCAACATGTGCAGGTGGCTACCATGGTAACTCATCAAAATTGTGTCAAGTTTGACATTGCTATGCCATCAACACCACACTTTACCTGCACCCTGCACTTTAGGATCCAAGCACTCAGTAAGTTAAAGGACTTTTATGTTCATTTTCACATTTGTTAATATGGTTATCTAATTTTAGTCCCCTGCCTCCTACCAATCTCATACTCTTCCTTCAACCAAATGTCATTCATTAATTGTAGCTTTTGTTGGTTATAAAATCTGGCACTCTTATAACTTAAATGTATAAATTTAATAAGGAACTGGTAATCTCTATATAATTCATGTTACGCATCTTTACACCTTTCTACTATTTAACATCAACTGACCTGTTTTTTCACTTCTCATGTATGTAAACAAAAACTACTCTTTACTGTATGGTGTCATTTATTAAAACTGAAATTGACATATTTAGACTGTAATTTACTTTTTTATGCATTAGGAGTCTTAACTTAAGGACTCAATGAAAAAAAAAAAGATAAGCTGCAAGTAAGAGGATCCGACTTTTCAATTTGTTTAATAATGGTTCATGGGATTTTTGTTTTAAGTTTGACATTGCTATGCCATTTTTTTCCTTTGCTGCACCTTGTGGTTTCTTTGGATTGTGAATGGAATAACTATTAAATAAGTGTGTTGGTTATATTGATTTCGTTGTTATACTTGGGCACTATTTTTCTAGCTTCCTCTCTGATTTATCAACTGGTGGAACAAGTTAAGGGCAATGCAATTCTGAATGCAAAGACAATTGAGCCAGCTTATGAGGAGATCTAGCACTTTTTGTACCTTCCACTCCATGCTTTTGTTTGTCACCAGTGAATTACACCTTCTCTGTTGGTTCTGAAATGGCAAAAGTATGGGAGAGAGAAAAGAAAAAAGGGATAAATTTCACTTAATATTCTATTCTCAATCAATTCAGAACACTGTTGATATTACATTCTTCATGATGATCTGTATTGTGCTTTCTCTACTGGTTATGTATTTTTATTTTTCAAATATCCTCAACGTATCTTATAAACTTTTATGCAGTGATATTTGTGATTACTAAATTACTATTTTGGAATTTGTAGGTTATAGGATATTTCGATATAGATGTTGCTGATTTTTAATGTATATCCAAGCTTGATATTGATTTGTTGCTCTATTATCTCTGTAGACACCTTACTAAAGCATGCAGAATGAGAGCATGATGAAGTTGTATCGAAATATGTACCTGTTATATATAGTTAAGAAGTTGATTATATATAGTTGATGTAGTACCATAGTTCCTCTTTTTTGTTTCCCACTGTGTTGTTGTGTTCAAAAGAATGAGAGCCAAACCATTCATTAGCTGAGTAGTAGGGGAAGGCTCCATGTTATTTGGCATATTCATGAGAAACCTTGGCCTTGAGATATCAAGCTCATAATGCAGTTGATGGAAGCAATAGGGGCACAAAGAGCCATTTGGATTGGTAGAGGGTATCCTCATTGTACATTGACAATTTAGCCATCATAAATAGTGGAAGGTTCTCATTCTTTGAACCCCATTGACAATATAAGGACAGCCTATTAGAGACATGGATATTTGATCAACCTGAAGTTTTCTATGTTGGGATGAAAATACACCTTGTGTGTTGAGGAAGAAAAGAAGCAAGAAAGTGAAACTATTTATATATGTGTACTCTTTAATTTTCCTCTCAAATTGTGTGTCCTCTTGACAAGGCTAATGATGCTTGAATTGAATGACAATGCAAAGTTAGACAGTGCTTTTTGGTTTCCTTGAGGATTTGTATGTATATATCATATTAATGGATAATTAATTACCCAACTTTGCTTGCTGGATGTAGTAATAGCAACCGTGAATGGAAAGTAAATGGTGCAAGACAGACTTTCCGGTGGGGTTACTAATGGTAGACCACTTTGCTGGGTTTCTCAGCAAGAATAGAACACATTAAGAGGTTATTATCGAATAATACCCGCACAAGCTTTTTGAATTGTAATTTAATATAATATACTACCTAATTATTGTATATATTATAATAAGGTGTTTGTATTTAATTGCTTTTAATTAAAAAAATATTACTGCTATTAAAATTAAAACTTAGTGTAGTTTGATAAATAAAAAATTAAGTATGCCTGTGTTTTAAAACTCACCAACACGACTTCTTGAACTAACTAAACGGTGTGTAGAGTGAATATTAACCCCATTATGCATGTGCATATAACTCCCATATAGTGAATTTATTTTTTGTTAAAATGATTATCTATTGTGTTAAGTGATCTATTTTTATCCTATATTTTTTGTTTGCTTCTCATTATATTTTGAATATCTATTATAGACGATTTGTAAATTTAAATTTTCTTTCATATGAATGAACAAAAAAACGAAACATACGTCGTTTGTTTCAACTGATAAATTAATGTAGAAACTAAATAAAAAATGTTTAAATTTAAAACATATTCTTAATTTTTATTACAATTCAGTTTTATCGATAAGTAATAATAACATAGTTTAGTCGTACGTTGCACGGGTTAATGTCCTAGTTAATAACAAATTGTAAGTTTTTTTATTTAAATTAATACTTTTTATATTTATATAATTTATTTTAAAAATATATTATAAAATATTTTATAATTTTTGTTTTATATTTTTAAAATTTTAACATTTAATTATATATAATATTTAAATTTATAAATTTTATTTAAATATTAAATTAATTTAATTCTGACTCAATTATTAATAAAATTATGATCGAGTAAAATTCAAGTTAAAATAACCTTAACCTATGAACACCTTTATTTAATATCTTTAAATCTACATAATTGATTTTTATTTTTAATTTTTGATAAACACAATTGAGATCAGGATCTTTTTATTATTTTATTTTTTAAAAAGAATTACTTTTTTAATCTAAAACCTCAAATTTATTAAATTATAATAAAATAAAAGTTATAAATGTAATTTAATGAACTTGAATTATTAAATGAAAAATATAAACCCCTCCTTTTCTTTAAAATGAGAGGATCCAGATTCAGAAAATTGAATCTTATTTAGTTGAGCTAGTTGACGTTAATTTGATGCGATCCTATTTATCCAAAGGATATCAAACAGTCAAAGGGTTGGTGGAATGGTGTCTCTTGGTCTAGAACTTGCTGGCTGCATATGCTTAGCGTAGCGGTGGCTCGGATAAATTCTTATCTAAATTATGGATATTTAGATAGATATATTAAATTAATTAAAATTTAATATTTTTATGAATTTTTATATTATATAATTAATTTTATAAAAATTTATAAAAATATTTTAATTAAATTGATTTGATATATTTAACTTATATATTCAAGATTTAAGTAAGAATTTATGTGACTTCGTATTTTGACGGTGAAGTTTCACTCATTGGTATTCGTATTCGGTACTTTGTCAGGACCTGGCACAGTGACGTGTTCCCACTACGTCTTTTGCACGTTACCCCAGATGCCACCCCATCACTGCTCAAGGACCTTTACCCCACCCTTTCCTTTTCTGGCTGTCCTTTCTTCATTTTATTTTCTTACTTCTTACTAGATTTGAAAAAAAACAATAATGATAAAACCCCAATCTCATCGAGAAGGGACTGAAGGACCCCACACGGCCACGAGTTGCGCGAGGCCGCGAGCCTTTGTCTCTTATCCTCAAGAATTTATGAAAAGAGAAATGATTTATCCTCTAATTAATCTTTCTATTAATTTTTTAATTATTAAATAAAAAAATATTAAATAATTTTTATATTTTTAAAATATTAGATATATTTATTTTTTTATTTATTTCTTTTTTTATTAAATATTAAAAAAATTATTAAAAGTATTAAATAGAAGAATATAAAATTACTCTTATGAAAATAAATTATTTTATGTAAAATTTTAATATGATAAGATTATATAAAAAAATAGATATAAAATCTCTAACACAAATTCTTATAAATTTTAAAAAGATGTCATTATTTTAAATTTATATTTATTACTTTCTACAAATAACATTATCACGTTAAAATTTCACCATCTATTCCTACAACTCCACTCACATTCGGCGAACCACATGTAGGAGGACATAAGGGTCATTTCACACAACTTTGCCAGTCCAAGTGCAGTCCCATTTTCAAACTCGGATATAAAATACGATTTACTTTCGTAAGTATAATTTTTTATTATGTTTAGTCGTAAATAAAAATGATTTTTTTGGTTGAATCAAACAGAATATGAAGTTTGTGTACCTATTATAAAACAATTTTTATTAAAGCAATGTTAAATATAAAAAAACAGACTCCACAAAATTTGTCATTAAGAGTAAAAATTAATATTTTAAAAATTAAATTAATGATTAAATTAATAAAATTTTTATATCATAATTCGATTGATTCAATCATTAAATTTATATTTAAATTATAATTAAATCTTAATTAAATTAAATATTATTTAAATTAAAAACATAATTAATTTATAATCTAATAAACTGACTGATTCAATCAGATATTTAAAACACTGAAAAACAAACTACCATTTACGTTCTCGTGTTTTCCACGAGTACTTCATGAAGAGCATGTGTTTTGTTTTCTATGTAACTAACATTTGTGTTTTCTTTGTCGTTTAATCCTTTTAAAATAATGTTAATGTCTGAATATTAACTTCTGTTTATTTTTAGTAAGAAAATAACATTTTAATTTAAAATCAATCTACATCATAGACTATTTAATACTTAAAGTAATAAAAGAATAAGTTTCGTTAACATGTGTTTTAAGGACAGAAATAAAAAATAAAAAATATTAAATAAAAAATTAAAATGTTTATTGTCTAGAAAATTTAATATTTTGTTAAATAATTAATAATTAATAATAAATATTATTTTTAATCCTTAACATGAATAAAGATACATGCTGAAAACTTTAAAAAAATAAAAGTTAGATAAAAATATTTTAGATGTTTATAATATTTTTTTCTAGTGTAGATAACTTTTTAGATGCTAATATTGAAGCAAGGGAAATTTTTTTTGTAACATTTGATATATGCTACATTAATTTTGTAAGTTATTATTATTTCTTATTTTAATTATATTTTTAATATTATTATTAATGTAAAACATATTAAATAATACAAAATAAAAAATCTCTTCCTCTAAAAATATATAAGAATCTCATGTATAGTTAATAACAACATAACATCTGTGATATACTTTAGTGACCTTATATTCCTTTATAAAGTTTTCATGATTGGAGCGTAAAGCTTTAATAATTGTGTTTTAATCAAATCAATCAGAATATATAAATTTTGTTATATTATATGACTTTGTTATTATAAATATAAATTTTTTATAATTTTTTAAAAAATATCATAAAAATACTTCTTAAGAATTTAAAATAATTATTTTTATGAAAAGTATAATATTTAAGGAATTAAAAATTAAGAAATTTATATTTTTATCACTTAATTATTTTTAAATTTAATTCTAAATTTTGAAAGTTAACTTACATTTAATTTTTTGGTACATACGATTACATAGGTAAATTTCATCTGAAATTATAATTCATTTTCATTGGACTAACCACGATTATCTTTTATTTAATTTAATTGCAAAAGTAAAATTTTTACTTACCACTGAATTACATCCATCTTAACTTTATGTTTGGATGTTTTTTCATTAAAAAAACAAAACGAGAATAGGTAAGAATGGAACGGAAAGAAATGATTGCGAAAAAAATTTATAAATTTTAATTAAATCTTATTAATAATTTTTTTATAATTTTCTTTCTATTACAATTAACCACTTTACACTGAAAAAAATTAAGAATATCCTAATCCGTTATGCATAAATTACTTTGGCAAGTTGAGAACTTTGAACACAACACAAAGAACCGCTTACCGGGGAGATAAGGAAAACCGCACCTTAAAACGTTAGCCTCTTTTGTGAAACGCCCCCACATCCCCATACACATCGGTCCTAAAATCAGCTTCAGGAAAAAAAGAAATAGGAAAAAAGAAGCTGATTAGAGAGAATATATTTCAGTTTTCTCTTCTAAGCCTTTGAACAACACCCCCAAAAAAACGTTCACCCCAATAACTAGAAATCAAAGGGTATTCAAGCAGCTGGGTTTTTTCATGTGAGTACTGAACTTCAAGACGGTTTCTCCAGTTTGGTGTTGAATCATGGAACCCCTTTTTTAGGTGGTCTGTGTGGAACTGGGTTTTCTGTCATAGTCTCAATTAGGTAGATGTGACTTAAAAAATTTGTGGTCAGGGTTTACATGCAAAACAAGCAAAACCCGTTAGCTAGGAAAGTGGGTTCCTTGAGTGATATAAGGTGGATAAGGTTAATTTTAGGTTGTATCATTTGGATTCGGAGGTTCAACAATAGAGATCTGAAAGTCTAGCAAACAAGTCACAAACAGAGAAGTAGCAAAAAAACTTGAGACTTGATACACATATAGTCCTTCCTTTTGTGCTGAGATTTGAAGCATAAGAGAGTGAAAACAAAGGTGATAAAAATATCCGAAGGTTTTCAGTTTTCATGTAAACATGTCGAATCGTTGGTGGGCTGGGAAAGAAGAACAAGTCGAGTTGAACCGAGTTAGGCATAGACAAGAACAAGAATTCATGGACAACAGTCGCAATAACAATAACCCAATCGCCACCGCAACTCCGACCAACAGCAACAGCAACACCAACGCCACCGATGAAGACGACAGCCGAGACAACAACGACCGCGAGGCCGACGACCACAACAACCACGGAAGCTATGACGCGGCGGATCCCGGCGGTGGAAGCGGTCGCCGCCCCCGAGGCAGGCCGCCGGGGTCAAAAAACAAGCCGAAACCGCCGGTTGTTATCACCAAGGAGAGCCCCAACGCGCTTCGCAGCCATGTCTTGGAGATCAGCAGCGGCAGCGATGTTGCTGAGTGCATTGCCACCTTCGCGAACCGCCGGCACCGCGGGGTGTCGGTGCTGAGTGGCAGCGGCGTCGTCACCAACGTTACCCTCCGGCAACCGGCTGCACCCGGTGGGGTCATCACACTTCATGGAAGGTTCGAGATATTGTCTCTCTCCGGCGCGTTCTTGCCGGCACCTTCGCCACCCGGTGCCACGGGACTCACCGTGTACCTAGCCGGTGGTCAGGGTCAGGTCGTTGGCGGCACCGTGGTGGGTCCGTTGGTGGCTTCGGGGCCTGTTATGGTGATAGCAGCAACGTTTGCTAATGCGACTTATGAGAGGTTGCCCCTTGAGGATGAGCAAGATGAAGAGGACATGCAAGTGCAGCAGCAGCAACAACAATCAGGGGTGAATGAAGGTGGTGGAACTCCTGTGTCTCAGGGTTTGGATGAACAGCAACAGGTTTCAATGCCGGTGTATAATTTGAATCCAAGTTTGCTACCAAATGGTCAGATGCCGAATGATGTGTTTTGGGGTCCTCCACCGCGCCCTCCTCCTCCTTCTTATTGAAAGAAGTGAAAAGGTTGAGGCAGAGAGGCTTTGTTCTTGTCATCTTTGATCTTACTGACTTGTGTACATGTGCACTATGTTCTGACGGTTTCTTGTAATCGTAGCAAGCCAGGTTAGGACGTTTTGTTTTGTTTCTGCTTCTGAAAGTCTCAGTACATGTTATTATTATCTTCATAAACTTAAACTTTGTGCTAGTTTGGTTTTCTGTCTTTGGTCTATCTACAATTATGATTGTGTAGGCAAGAATATTATTTGAAACAGTGGCGTTACTTGCATACTCCTCATAAAAATCCATGGAAAATGATCTACACTTTGTTAATTAAGCGTGTATTATGTGCTTGACATTTGACTGCATAATAAACTAGTCCGGATAATCACATGATACACATAGTTAACCTTGTGCAAATTGCAAAATTGAAAATCCAATCATCGCCATTTGTTTGTTTGTTTTAATCTATTCTCTTTCTTTCTCCCCTTTAATTCATCACATCAATGGTGCGTTTTTAATCTTATAGTGAGGGTTGTGCAAGGAACAAATATTTCTGTAATTGAAATGGTCCAGAAATAAGTTGGAAGTACACAGCAGGTTATGGTAAGCGTACTAGTTGTTTCACTTTATGCCTAGTTGTACTTGTGCATTTTGCACTTCATCTAATGGTGGTATTGCTGGAAAGTCATGAGTCTAAACTTTTTTAGACAGGAACGGTGGTAGGTGGGTTCATTTCCTCCGCCCTGAATTGGGCAGGTTGGTTAAGCTCAGTTGGCGTTAATGCGCTTTATCAGGAGTCAGGACGGTGCCAAAAAGGGTAGTCTGGGTGCATGCACGTCCTTGCTTCTTTTAGACTTTAGGTTTAGCAATAATGTTTTTTACTCATAATTTTTTTATATCAATCTTACACTATTTTTTGTACATAATAAACAAAAAAATTACATATTGTAACACACTCTTTTTATATTTCTATTTTTTCAATCAAGAAAAGTGTAAAGATGTTATAAAAATATTGATGTGTAAATAACAAAGTTTTTAGGATTAGTGTGTTAGCAAACGGACACCTATTAAATTTGGAGGCAATACTGGATACTATTTACACTTGCATGGTTTTGGCCTTTAGTTTGTATCACTTGTGCTTAGAAACTATTCTAGCCAACATCTTTTAATCAGCTATAATTAAGTTTTGATAGGCATGAAGGATGGAGGGGGAGCAGAATAATTGTGCCGGCTATATCTTTTGTTTGGCATTGGATCAAGGGTGGTAAACAGCTAGGGCTCCCAAGGTATTCCTTATAATACAATAGTTCATTTTCATGTCCTTTAAGCCAGTTGGGATCAATTGATCAATTAAGAGTGCTTGATAAAATAAAGAAAACGCAAAAACTTATTCAAGTCAGTCATTATATTCTAACACTCTAATAAACCCATATTCCTTTGTTTTGAATGATGATGGAACTGGTGGGAGATTTTAATATGACTTGGTTGCTTCTATCATCTATCATTACTATGGTTGAAAACTTGAACTATTCCTTGGCTTCTTCATTTTGCCTTCTATGGATCTTTGTGCATATTTGTTAAACACTTCCAAAATAGTAGAAGGGAACATCTGTGTATTGACTGTAACAATTTTGGCTCAATTTGTTTTTCCTGGTGATGGCCTTTAGATTTGTACTATTCCTTCAGTTTTACTTTATAGTATCTTAATGTAACTATAGAGTTAATATGATCAGATTTTACAATTTAAGGAGCCATTCTAGTTATTTGTAGAGTAAGTTTTTCTACTGCTGTTCTTTGATGATCATAATGTATTAATAATAATTGGTCAATGTTTAATTTCTATATCAGATTTTCTTGAAGTCATTCTCATTTGTCAAATTGGCTATGATTTGTGTAGCACGTTTCCTAGGTGTGTAGCCTTCTAGGTTATCAAAGAGGGAGGGGAAAGGGAGAAGAAAGAAATAAAATGTCCGTATTCACTCCTATCATCTTAGACTTTTGAGAATTCAGTAATGTAAAATAGCAATTTTAGTCAGTTTTAGTCTGTCCAATGTAACACCATACATGCACATGCAATGTAACTTGTACTCAGATGCATGTGTTCAATGTGTGCATATAAAGGCATCATAAGTGTCCTCCCCCCAATTGGAGCATTTTACCTCCACCAAAAATTGACATAAAATCTTGGTATATAATATACACAGTAAAAGCAGAAAAAGTTATTTGTCTGAATAAATAAAAGCCTAGAAAATAAGTTTTTGTTAAGAACTTATATTTGATTGCTATTTCTGTGAGCCAAATGTCAGCCGAACTTCTTTTATTAGATGAATAAATATCTATGGTTCATTTTAAATTTAAGACAGTGCTTTATTGCCTTGGTTATTGCATACTTGCCTTACAAAGTGTTATGCGTTCACCATAGGAACATAATAAATTAATGTAGGATGATAAGAAATTAAAAATGAAGATAAACCATTTTAGCTTTGTAGAATAGTGGAGATGAACATCTTAGCTAAATGGAAAAACTCTATTAAAAAGTTTCCATGATACTGACATGCAAAAACTTTTCTGATGGGGAGAAGAACATTTTTGTTCAGTGAATATGTTATCTGTCTTTTATCCATAGGATGTACAAGGGGTTTACAGATGCAGATATGACTATTCTGTGGATCATCTGCGAAATTGCGGAATTACAAATTTGCTATTGGTGATGTACATTTTTAGGGGGTAGTGCCTGGGTAAAATATTTTCACCTTTTGCACATAATAATTTAAGGAAGTTATCACAATGATGAAAGATTGCCATAGAAGTGTAGTTTCATTGCTTATGCCACTTGTATTGCATGTCTATCTTTCTACTTGAAGGTGAGCATGTAGGCTTCTCTTGCTTTCCTTATGCCAATCAAGTGATCATATTAGCTAGTTGTAGTACTATCATACGTTTGTGGTTCACTAAACTTCTCCAGTGGTTTTCTTCTTTGTGTTACTTGTGCGCTTACATGTTTTATGGAGTAATCTTAAGTGCTCCTTGAGCAAGGAAAAGTTCTCTTGTTATACTATTCAATATATATCGCTTCAATTATAACATTATTGTTGGAGTGGAAGACAGTGATGAGGTGGTATACATTGAATGCTACAGTGTAAGAACTTTTTTTTTTTGGGGGCTAGGGAACACATAAGAATTTCTCTTTATTATAACTCAATTCAAAATTGTACACTATTTTTTTATGGACAAAACTTAGATAAAATTTTTTAGGTATTTGTGATGCTTTTTTCTAATAAAAATATATGATATGTGTATATTTTTTAATAAAAATATAATATGTGTCTTAATTTTTAATTACTTAATCATTATTTTTAAAGTTTTCATTAATAAATTATAAAAAAATATACACATTTTATATTTTTATTAAAGAAAAGTACTACAAGTTCATAAGAAACTTTAAGTAAGTTTTATACTTATTTTATTGCATCTTTATTATACTTGTGATGTGTGATGTGTGAATTGTGTCTTAGAGTAATGCTCTCTCTGTCTCTCTCTCTCTCTCTCTGCTTTGTACGAATTACTCAACTTACTATTAATGCAAGGAATAAAGAGGTTAACTTGCTTAAGAAACCTTGATGCCAATTGTCAAATAATTAGTTCCAATAAAGTGCAAAGGTTGAAAACCAGTTACTTGTTTGAGCATGGTGACATGTCGGAGATAATTCTAATTGCTGATGTTTTCTATGTACCCAAATTTCCAACGATGGTATTGAATAATTTGCCCTTACAACTGTCTTTTCTTGATTCCCAAAAACAGCCTCATACCCACCCCAAAAAAGAAAGGTTTGTAACAGGATTCCTGGTTTCAATAAGCCATTTCCATTATTGCTGTTGGGTCCTGATTCCTGAATGAGGCTTCTACTAAATGTAATGGCAGTAGACATTTGTGGGGATCTGATTTTTCAAGGGAAATTGTAGGAGTTCAAGTAATGCAATCCTCTGCGTTTCCTATGTTTCTGGTTAGACTATCATATTTTAAGTTTTTGGTAGTAAGCTATTAATGTCCTGTTGGTTCTAATTTAGTCAAAATGTCTGGTTTGGTTATTTACTTATTTACCCAATATTGCATATGCACGTTTAAGTGGGTAGCTTAGATTTTGTCATCACAAAAAAAGGTGATATTGAGACTTGTTGGAGTTTAAAGCAAAATATTGACTTTGGGAGTGGGTGGTTGAGCAGAGGAAAAATAAATCATTAGTGGCACATGGAAGGTTTGATTTGAATCAGTTGTTCTTTCTACGGAAACGTTTCGGGTGTTCCTAAAAATTTATGGAGCACCGATGTTTTATAATTTTATACCGTAGATATATTATTAAAATAAATAAATCATTGTGATTAATTACTTATTACTTGTTTATTATTCATGTTGTACATGTAATTTTTTTAATAGATTTTAATTAATAATATTTACATACACATGGATTTATATATAAAAAACATGAATAAGTTTTGTTTTTTCATTATAAATAATTATGTATATAAAAAAATTTATAAATTTTAATTAATAATATTTATGCATACAATAATAAAATATTTTTTGAAAAAATAATTTGTCAGTTATAATGGATAAAATTAGTTAGAGCATTGATGCTCCAAAAGTTTTTAAAAATACTGTAAACATCATCTCTTTCTACAAAGTAATTTTTTTTTATTTATTACTTCTTTTTTCCTGAGGTCGAACAAACAACAATGAGATTTGAAAAGAAAACACGGAAGTTTCTTGTAAAGAGGTTGGCAAATCGTCAATGGGTGAATTTGAATGTTACTATATAATATATAAGCTACCAAATAATTGATGTATGGAATTCTCTATGCGCTTTAACTAACTATATATGTAATCCTATCCATCAAAAACTGATATGGCAATTTTTTTTTTTTTTGGGTTGCATGTAGGGAAGAAGTAAAGTTGAACTCGAAGCTTTTTCATAAAAAAGACAGATAAAATCACGGTTGAACCAGCCGTTAGCTATGCTACTCCATATTTCACTAAAATCTTACATCTGATACAATTCCTTGGAGAGGATATGAGAGTTTACACTAGTATTTTTCACTTGTGATATGCTTCGGGTAATGAGTAGCATTTGAAACATTAAAATACAATAAATATATGATAACTACATTAAGAAATTTAATAAAAATTTGAACTTAAAAAGAATAGCTTAGATCCTAAACATGCTCAAAAAAATTATGAGTAAGTTTCTTTATTTTTGTCTTGAAATATTTAATAATATTTCTTTAGGTTAAAGTATATTTTTGGTCTTTTATAAATGACATTTATTTTTAATTTGATCCTTCTATGAAAAAAAAAAATTCAATTTAATTCTTATACATACAATTGTTTTTAATTTGGTTTCTACCATATGTTATATAGTTAAGTGTAAGGATCAAATTAAATATAAGTGTCAATGTATAAGAATAAAAAATATAGGTTAAAATATATATTTTTTGTCTTTATATGTGACACACAATTTCAATTTGATCCCTATACTTCATAGTAATTTGGTCCTTATACTCATTATTACATATAGCGGAGACCAAATTGAGAATTATTGTATGTAGAAGGACTAAATTAAAAGCTTTTTTGGTATAGGAATTAAATTGAAAATGAGCATCACATGTAAGGATAAAAAATATATTTTAACAATTTCACTAAAATCATTGTTTAGAAAAACAAACTTTCCTCTGAATTTTTTTGAAATAAAACTACAATAAAATAATTTAGTTTCTCAAATGAATTGTATTCAACTTATTTTTTTATTATACTTCCATGTAGATTTTTTTAATCCATTGCGATGCACAAATTAAAATAGTAAAATACTATAAAGTTATACATCTGGATAAAGATTATTTAAAACTATATAATTAGTTAATTAGTTTTACAATAATAAATTATATCTCAATTAATTTAGTTATATTTTCATGTAAAATTTTCACTCTCCTAGGTATAGATATTAACATATTTCCATATGAAATCTTCAATCCAATTAAATATAAATAAAATTATTTAAATATTGTTGGCCAATATATATATATGACATATCTAGTGAGAGGAGTTTTTATTGTTAGAATGTTAGATGAGTAAATATTGATCATACAACTATACATGGATGATCAATATTAAAAGTTACTTAAAAGTCATGTGACCACTTAAAAAAATCACAGACATTTATGTTCTAATATTAACCACTCATGTAAAATCTAATAGTCAATATTTATTTTTCTCACAAGATATGCTTCACACACACACATATATATATATAATTTAATTTTCTAAATATGTTACACACTAAAAAATAGCCTAATGCCCTTTTAAGATGAACCTTGGTAAATATTCTAGATCTTAATTAAATTGACATATAAGGTTGAAATGTAATTTATAAAACAAAATTTTATCAAATATATTTGCGAAGAACAGTTGATAGGAGAATAGTCTACTATATATATTACACAAGTTTTTATGGAAAAATGTTCCCATAATGTGCATCAAAGTTTTCGTACGTGTAATATTCTCTCTAATCTATTAATCTTTAATAATAGTTATAGTAGCTTATTAACTCTTGTGTGAGTCACCTGTTAATTCTAGTGATTTTATGAGTTAGTTTGAGCATGATGCTATAATACAATATATGAAAAATAGTCTAGAAATTAGCATAGAATGCTTAAAATATACAAATAAATATAAAAAATTTATTTCTAAGTTATAAATTATTAGAATGAATTATGGTAATTTTTGAGGAATTAAATAAATTAGTTTGATATTTTTAATAAATAAAATAAGTATTAAAAGGCCAAAATTAAATAGAAGAATAGCTCAAAAAATTATGAAAAATTTAGAGTTGTTAAATAGAGGATGAAGATTATTTTAAAAATAATTATAGGTTAAGATAAATACATATATGAAAGTAAATACGGGTTAAATCAGATACATATTAATTACTTTTTTAAGGTTATATTAACTTAAAGAAAAGTAATAGAACCTAATGACTATTAAATGATGTGTATAGGAATTGAATGAGATCTTATAATTCTCTACCACACTTATGAAAGCTAAAAAATTCATTACTAGAAAATCAAAGTATCTTTAAGAGATAAATATCTTACAAATAATGATAACTGCATATTTGTTCTTATCTCTCACTCTTTCACCACAACCACACACCCACTTTTCTCTCGGTAAAAGCAAGCCAAAAAGAGAAAAGAAAACAAAGAAAGAAATAAATAAAAAGAAATAAAAAAGACAGTGTGGTGGGTGAGCTGGAGTAGAAGAAAGAAATAGAAAAGAAAGTAAAAAAAAGAAATAGAAGAGGGAGAGAGAAGGATGTGAGAAAGGAAGAGAGAAAGACTTTTTGGTGGCCATGAAGTGATCGATTAGCCTTACACCAGTTGAGAAAGTTGCTCCATTCTTCAAGCTCTTCAATTTGACACCAAGAACACTCCACTCATCAATTATTCGTCATCTCCTACTAGGCTTAGGCAAAGAGGTAGGGGTGGTTGATTTTGCCTAGTTCTTCTTATTCCTTCTATTTCTTGATTTTAATGATTGATTTAAGATTGTGATTATGCATAATGGATAATGGATTTGGTGGAAAAAGGTTTTTGGGTTTACGAGGGATGTAGGGGTTTCTCTTCATCTCATATGTTTTTTTTTTTTTGTCTTTTATAGTCATGATAATATTTGTATTAATGTTGAATGCTGGAATACTCAATGAAAAATGTAATTGCATGTAAGCTACTTGTTAGCTTGGTCTAGAAGGTCGAGACCTTGGAGAAGATTAATGTGATGAAATTGTCAAATTTCATTACTAAATTATTGTTAATTGAAACATAGAAATTCATATGTGTGAATTCCATTTGAAACTATGATAGAATGGACATATGGAGCTAAATGTTGTGTGGTGGCCCTTGGCTGAGAAGTGAAGGAAAATGGATTCTTACCCACTTTAATACCCAATCTTGTAAATTAGTGGCAATTTGATGAGTTTTTTACATGAAGTATGTATATTGATTAATAGAGTTATGGTGTTGTTGCTGGGGAAGGTCTCATTCATGAATAAGAGAGATAACGACGTGTGTTCCATCTGCCGTGACGAAGAAATGTAATTGTTAATGTGCACTCGATATGCTTGTGAGATAAAGTATGATGTGCATTTGGCCAAAAAATTGATATAAGATATGATCCTCATACCTAGAGATAAATGATAGTGTGATGAATAATGATTCTCTCTCTACCTATTTGATACTTGAGATACGATAAATGATTATTGATGTTTGAATTATTAGCTTTATATAAATTGAATTTATCATCTTTTGACTTGTGGATATGATAACGAGATACTTGTTGAATATGAAAATGATTTTGGTAAATTATATAAATTGAAAATTTTACTTTGGGAAGAGAAAGGAATTTTTTTTTGCTTTAGCCACCTTTCTATAATTAACAATTGTGATTTATTTGATTTCTCTGAAATAGCTAAAATTATTATGATGACATAATTTTTGTATTTGATCTACTGAGAATCTTATGATTCTCACTCTATTTGTTTGAATTTCTATGATAATTCCAGTGAATGAGTATTTTGAAAAGTAAGATAAAAGATGTGAATATACAAAGCATGGTCTACTTTTCAGAAATTGTAGTTTTGTGTTAACTTTGTATAAAACATTGTGCAAATTTGTATGTATCTGTGCCTTAACGGCCTAGTTTGAAATTCTTGTACAATAATGTACAAGTATATAATTATGGAGATTTGTAATTATATGTATATTATATTTCCTTCGGCAAACTCATATTTCTAAGTATACGATAAATGTTTTTATGAAAATTTATAATAGACTAGAAGTGATGTGCGCAATCATAATTTCTAATACGTGATTCTGAATCTATTATTAATATTAGTATGAGAACGTTACAGTGCACCTCTACATTCAAAATAATTAAAGAATATATGAGAAATTAAATTAATACTACGAATAAAATAAAAAATAAGTTGTTAAATAATATAATGCATTATTATTCAATATTATCTATAGCACCATAATTATATAACTGCTAGCTTTACCATTTTTCTTGAATTTCACCAACTCATCCTTCATTAACATCTTCAATTGGGGGCGGTGAGGGAACAACTTGTTACCATCATCATTCAATAACTAACAATAAGATATAAAACATGTCATAAGAATCAAATATCATCATATATAAATTAAGTAGGAATACTTATTGCACATTACATTTTCTGACCCTACATCACATTTAAAAGCAGTGAGAATATGACAACAACCGATAATAATATAAAAAAAACTTACACCAAGGGAAAAAAAATCTTATAACAACCGTAAAAGATTCTTGCAATGATCCAACATGGAGATAAAAGTAATTACCAAAACCTCATTAAAAGGATGGTAAAATAAATACTTTTTATCCATGATAATTATTTCAATTGAATCAGGAAGCTTAGATTGCTTGAAATTGAGATTTCTCCACAAACGAATAACATCATCACTTTGATATTTTATATCTTTTGATCATTATTCATGTTCACATCACCAACAAAATTGTACGTGTAACCGAATTACTAAAATAAGTAAATAAGATGTGAAAATAATTGAAATAAAAAAAATAAATTATCAAAATTTTCATTGAAAAAGCATATAAAAGAAAGAGAAAGAAATTACTCTTCAAGCAGTGTAGGAGTATTTGTGGAGATATTCTGAAGTTGTGAAAAGTCTAAATAAGTAAATAAGATGAAAAACTACTCCTATAAATACAAATGTTCCAATACCTCTAACATAATTAATGTGAATTATTGTTTGATAAAAAAATGCAATATTAATTATAGATTTTAATTTCACGTAAATCATTGAAGAATTTCACATATTAATTAGGTATACTTTTTAATAACATAAATGCAAAAAAAAAAAAAAGATTTGATATAATATGTTAATACTAACATAAATCATCATTTTAAAAAATCCTATAAAAAATAACTTAAGTAAAATAAGGTATAAGGTATAATATACATATTACATATACTATCTACGTTGAAGGCATATTTTATCATTTAATAATTCTGATTTTAAAAGTAAGAAATTAGTACACTATTGTCACGATAGAAAATTGCATATATCAATTTTAAATGAATGAATTAATCAATGATGGATATCAATGTTTTGTAGTTTTTTAATATGATTGTTACGATGTCTTTAGTATTTTAATTGATTGGTATCAATTGATATAATTACTATGGGTAAATTTGATTTGAATTATCATTTACGTTATTATATTGTCTTTAGATGAAATAATTAATTAGTGTCAATTATTATAATTAAATGTTAGTGTTTTTGGTTGTAATGGAATTATTTTTATTGGCAATTATAATTGTTATTAATGTTGAAATTAATAATATCTAAACAATTAATAATAAGTAATTAATTCATTATTTTAATTTATATATTTATAAATATTTGTTAAACTTTTTAAAACCTTACTATTAGAGGAAAATATAGATATAGATATAGATAGATATAGATTGAAGATACTCAGCATATGTATTAATTATAAAAAAAATTATATTGATTATAGTGAAAAAATTAAAATAAAATATAATTTAAACATGATATTGAGAATTAAAAATAACATAATTGATATAATTAGATATGGGAATCACAAAAAAAAAAACTTATCATTTTTAAAAGAAATAGAAATCAATTTAAATTTATTTAGATTGATAGTAGTTAACAACCTTATTATCAATTAATTAATTATAACACAAATTAATTATTATAATATAAATCATAAAACATTTAACCTAATACATTTCTAATTATATATTTAACAATAATTTAGACAAACATTTCACCTAAACTAATTTAGGTTCAAATTACCAATCAATACTCTTTGTTTTAATTTTGATAAAAAATAAAATATAAAAAGAAAATCAACTATCCACATTATTTTATTCTTTATTAAATGTAATTTTTTTTGAAAATGGATTGAAAATTAGTTAATTTTTTTATTTTCTTCTTTGTATTTTCAATTATATTCTGTTTTTTGAAAATGTTTTATTTATTATTTATTATTAATTTTTTATATATATTTTTACATGTAATAATTACTGCATTAATTTATACATTAAAAAAATCACATCAAATGATACATAACAAAATTTTAACTATTCTACTTATTATATATCAATAAATCAAAATATTTAATTATTAACTCAAAATATACATGACAACTTTCTAAATTATATTTTTATTTTATATTATATAAATTGATTTCTTGCAAAAATGTACTTTATGAAGGAAAGAAGCAAGTATACGGAGAGAAGGGACGCGTTTAACGTAAAAGATGGAGTACCATCCTCCAGTACATTTATTTGCTATAGTATAATTTTTTTAAAAATATTATTAGTTAAAATTTATAAAAAATTTATATGTATAGTTATTTGTAATAAAAAAATTAATCTAGTTTTTTGTATATAAATTTAAATATATATAAATATTATTAGTTAAAATTTATAATTTTTTTATATATATAATATAAATCATACTTATTAATTAATCAAAACTATTGATTTATTTTCACAATAATTCAACAATTCTCATTTGATTTGCGGGAGTTTGGATACCTTTTTTGGTGGAGGACGGGAAACGTTTCCAGAGAGAAGATATGATACAATACGCAAGATTTAAAGTGGCAACAAAGTTCTCATAGGATATAGGAAATAGATTTTTTTTATGTAATTTTTCATATGATAAAATTTGAGAAATAGATATAAATGTTATAAAAAAATTATAAATTATAAATAAATTTTGTTAATAAATATTTTTATATTTATTTTTCTTTTTACATGATTCTATTATATAAAAAATCACATTAGATAATCTATTCTATTCCTTAGCACACAAGGAGCGATAGGCAACATCCCAGCTGAGGAAAATTAACAAATTTGTACAACCAATTCACTTTTGATTCAAATTTTGGGTAGGCGTTCAATGCTCCAAACTCAAAAATCAAAACGCAAGTCCATGGTTTTGGGTTGGGGTGTAAGTGGTGGTTTGATTTAATTTTTGAGAAAAAATAAATTTGAATTAATCAAAATTAATTAGTTTAGTTTGGTTTAATTTTGTATTTTTTGATAGTCAAATCTGAATCAAACCGAATTGAATATCTATGGATTGATTTGGTTCGGGTGATCGAGTTGATATTTTTTTAATACAAAAATTAATTAAATAATTAATTTTTCATAATAAAAAAATACAAAATAAACTAATGAAAAAATTTTTAGAAATAGACTCAAACTTATTGATTTGAATACTAATAATTATTTTATATTTTAGAATATGCATTAAAATATTTAAAGAAGGAATAAAGAAACATATTGATATTTGTATTAAGAAATTATATTTGAATAAGTTAAAAAATTCTTCAAGAAATATTTAACTTGACAAGTTGTATACTACTACTATTCAATTAATAGAAAGTTGTGAAGCTACTAACCTAGAGGTATATATGTAACTAATTGAACCCCTAATGACATGAGTGGAGCTAATAAAAACTTGATTAGTTAAATTTTAAATCAGCAACCTAGTGAATCCAAAGTCTCCAACCTTTGCAGTCATGTTTTCATTTAAGAGAATGTTGTTAGACTTCAAATTACAATGCACAATAGAAATTTCACTATCATTATGCAGGTAATCCAATGCACAAGCAGTATCAATATCTATATTTAATCTCTCCATAAGGTTCAACTCATTTTCATTTGCATACTTTCTCTTCCCCTTAATTCAATCTTCCAAGCTCCCATTACTTAAGTACTCATAAACTAGAGTCAGAAATTCATTTTTTTTAAAGTCAATATTAGAGCATTTAAAGTCAATTTATCGTTTCTAAGCATCCAAGTTTAGATGATGTTGTTGCAGTTACTTTCACTTTTCTATTCTTTATGTATAATAACAAGTAAATTATTAGACATAATATCAGTTTTACCACTGTGACTATATGATGTAATGTCTGATATCCCTTCTTCCATGGCCATGAGGCTCACATGCAAAATGTAAGCAAAGTTTTTTATTGCTTTCCAAATGGACAGTAGAAAAATTTTAGAAAACTTCACCATTAGGAATGATTCCTTTTAAATCATTATAAGAGAGGTTCAAAAGCTGAATGACATGTAGATTTTGAAACTCAATAGGAATGAATCTAGAGAGTTGGTCGAAGGAAAGATCCAAAATTTTCAAGCCTCTCACATTTCTAAGAATTTTTATAATAGCACCTGATAGCATATTCTTGGCGGAAGCTGATCTTACGGTAGCGTTAACCGAACATTTTGACAGAGGAGTTTTCTAGCTTTTTGTGTTAAACAAAAACGATGTTTTAAGAATTAAAAACTGAGAAAGTATTACAAAAAATAAAGAAAAATAAGTAGTAGCCAAAAAATGTTGTAACATAATTTTTTTAAAAATAAAATATATAAATATATAGTTTGGTTTGGTTCGGGTTAGTTCGATTTTAAAATTTCAAATATGAGAACCAAACTAATTAAAGTTTAATTAGTTTAAATTTTATCCGAACTAATTAATATACCCAAATCAAACTGAATTAATATAATTAGTTTGATTTGACTTAATCAGATTAATCAATTATCCAAACTAATTTACACTTCTAATTTTGGATACGAAAACTTCAAGAGAAATGAACAAGTTCTCGTGCCACGTTGCAATTGGTAAAAAAAAAGTCCAGATGCGACTCAGGATAAACATGGCCAAGGAAGCGAAGGTATCAAGGAGGTAATGTCCCTTTTGCCCCAAATAATCTTTTTTTTTATTTTCCTCTATGATTTGAAATGTTTTTAAGTAGACATTTATGCCACAACTGAGGATAATTCACGATATTGACACGTTAATTTGGAAAATGGACCCATTATTATTATATAACAAATAATAACTTGTTTTTACTTTTAGTCCATTTGCTTATAATTCGGCTCAGACACGTTTTGTTGTATTTGCAAAATCATCCCTTTTTATTTATTGTAAAACATTTTAAATAAAATAGTGTGATTCACTTGTTCCCAATATATATGAGTTTTAATTTCAGACACCACCTTCTTTATGTTTTTTATAATGAGTAATCTGTAGTTAGGTACAATCTATTATATATACTTAAATTATTATTTATTATATATAAGATTGTCAGATAAATAACTCCAATAACAATTAAATTTTTTTTCATTAAGTGAGGTTGACTATATGGATCAAACAATATCATTATATCCTATCATAAACTAAAATTTTAAAAATATCATACAAATTTAAATCTTTTTTAATCATTTCACCTACAGTCTTTTTTAGTTTTCCTTTACCTTAACTATTGTTCTATCCTCCATCTAATCTATAATTCTTACAGGAACTTCTAAAAATCTTTTTCTTATATATCCAAACCATCTAAGGTGAGATTCTCTCATCTTTTTTATAATATGCACTACTCCTACTTTCTCTCTAATGCATTCATTTATAATATTATCTTATCTTGTATGACCACACATTCAACATAACATCCTCATCTCAGCGATACTAATTTTATGCTATTACTGACTTTTTACCACCAGCATTCAATACTATACAACATCGCGGGTCTTATAACTGTGCGATAAAATTTACTCTTAAGTTTGAGAGGTATTTTTCTATTACAAATAACTCTTGAAGTACTCTTTCATTTCATCCATTCAACTTAAATTCTATGGTTTACATCTCCCTCTATCTTTCCGTCATTTTGTATGATAGATCCAAAATACACAAACTGTGTGACTTCTGATATGGTATGATCTCTAATTTTCATCGCTAAACTAGTATTAATATTTTTCTTATTGAATTTACATTTCATATTAATAAATTTTTTATACATATTAAATAATAATTTAAATACCTAAAAAATGATGTAGTAGACCGTGACTATTTAAAAATCTCTCTTTCCATAAGAGTGTTAATGATCTGGGTCATATCTGAACATCTTAAACGAGACTTGACCTATCCCAGAGTTATTTGCGTTTGGGTTGAATAAGGCTTGAGGTTTTTCCATTTTTTTTAGGGGGGAGGGGTTATTTGATTCCTTTGGACCTAGGATAGGGTCCACCATGGTGTAAGCCTTGAGGATATCTATTTGGGGTGCTTAAACCCCAATCTATCCTATTAATTACCCTCGGTCTGAAGTTCATTGGAATGATTTCAAGTTATAGGAATTAGACCTAATATAATTTTGAGTAGTGTTTAGGTCATAATTTGAGTTGTCCCAACTTGATCCGGTTTCATATATTATTTAAAAATTTATTCTTTTTTTAAACAATTAGTTATAAAAAATAAGATTTTTTAACTTAAATTAATAATTTTTACATAACGTGATAATATATTTATATTAATATTATTTGTTTTAAAATACATATTATAAAACATACCTTAATTTTAGTTTTCTACTTCTAAAACTTTATGATTTAGTTATGCATAATGCTTAAATTTATATATTTTTCTAATATTGACTTGACTCGATCATGAGTCCAGCCATGACCTAGCAGGGTTTAGGTCTAAAAACTTGTCTCGATTAAAATATTGAATCAAATTCAGGTCAAGTCAAGACCAATTCTAACCTAGCTTATAAACTCCCATAATACCCACTGGGGCCACAAAGAGTGGGAGGGGGGATTGGAAAGGTAGGTGAAGTACATTGCAGGGTTCAAACTCTTGCATGTCCAATTAAATTATCTCAAGGGAAGATGTCTTGATATAATTTTCACAATCAATTCCTAAGAAGCTCTAAATTATATATGGATTTGAATAAATTTGACTTGTTGAATCGAGTTGGGTCAAATTGGTTAAGGTACTTAATCCATTGTTAATCATAATTTTGCGCAAATAAAGATGAGAATGAAAAATGACCTGAAAAATAAATGTGATAAGAAGATAGCTTTATTTTGAATAATAATAAATGCTATAATTTCACTTCTGATTTAGCCACTTACCTTACTTGTGGTAGCATAAACTGATTCATACCTTATTCTAAATAGGTTTAGAGATTGTTTGAATGAGCTTATAAAATAAGATTTTTTTATGTTATCTTTTTTTAAAAAGGTTTTTTAAAAAAGTAAAAGCTATTTTATGTTTGGATGTAATATTAGAGAAGTATTTTTTTTAATGTTTAAACAACTTTTTTATGTTGTAAAAAAAAATCTTTTTTAAGAAGTATCAAAATCTAGCTAAAGAAAAAAAAATTAGTACTTTTGCTTTTTTTAAAAGAAGTCATCCAAACATGATAAAAGAACAAAAATATTTAATGAAGTTAAATTCTCTCAAATCGAAGGCAGTTTCTTTTGTTGAAAACTCAATGAATAAAAATATTTTATTTTTATTTTTATTTTTTTATCTACATTATTTACATGTCCCCAGATAATGGGATAGGGGCGGGGTGGGTAGTGCTTCCTTTCATCCCGATCGCGAGTATCCATTTATAATCCCTATGGGAAGAGGGTATAAGTATTCACGGATATTTAATGATTCAATATAAAATTTACATTTCACAAAAAAACATTTATTGAAAACTCAATAAATAGAAAAATCTTATTGACTGTATTGCTAATCATGTTCTTATTTTTATTTTACTATCTATATTATTCATAGGAAATATTTAGAAAACTTCATTATACTATATGCGATGTGCACTTTAGTCATATTATTTTAAAAATGTGCAAAATAAACCCGTTACTTTGCAAATTATGCATGGTGCTTCAAAATGATAACAGACATTAGTTTTTGGATGAAAATGCGCACTTATAATGCACATGCACGTCTCAAGCTTTGAGTGTCAAACAATGTCTTCTCCTTCCTCTCATCTAATTTTATATCTTATAACTCCATAACTGAACCGTTTGAGCAACATTGAGTAGCATTATCGTTATCACTGAAAAACATGTGCAAATATGATCGAAACCTCTATTGCGATCTGCAGTGCACAAGAAAGGAGACAAGCTCCTTCTTCTTCCTCGCGACGCTACAATGTAGCCATGGAGGAAATACCTTGTGGATTTTGATTGTAGTTGCTGAAACAATAACCAATCTTGTTGGATTAACGAACCAGCAACAAGAACAGAAGAAGCTCATGATGGATCAAGGGAAAAACCCTACCATTTTCATGGCAATTTGCAGCAACCTGGGAGAGGCAGATTTGCCATCTAATGGCGGATGACCAAGCTTCACAACAATCCAACCCCTCCGTCCTTGATTTGTGAGCATTTTTAACCCAAAATATTCAAGCAGGGTAGATCCAGCATCATTGAAAAATCGAAGCTTCTATTCTTTGTGTTCTTATCAGTTCGAAAAACACTAATTTGAAAATACACCAGTGCGAAATCCATTTGAATCATAACTTTTGCAACCAAATCAAATCATTATTATTCGATCTAAGAACTGAGATTTTTCAAGTCCTAAATTCTGAGATTGGATAGCGTAGCGAAAATTGGAACCCCCAATTTTTTAACATTCCATTCCCAAATTACCCTCAGCAAAAATTAGACGAAAAGAAGAAGACGACAAGTTTAGCGCTCAAAGCTTGAGCACATTTCGATTGAAAAACTAACGTTTGTTATCATTATGTAGCACCGTGCACAATTCACAAAATAATAAGTCTATTTTGCATATTTTTAAAGTAACATGACTAAAATATACATCACGTATAGTACAAATAGATTTTTTTGAAGTTTTCCCTTATTTATATATCCCATATAATGGGTCAGGAGCAAGGCGGGTAGTGCTTCCTTATTGCGGGTACCTATTTATGATCATCACGGAGTAGGTAGGGACTTGTAGGAATCTACGGTTATTTAATAATTCAATATAAATTTTAACATCCACTAAAAACTCAATAAATAAAAAATCTTATTGGTTACATTGCTAATTGTATTCTTATTTTTATTTTATTATCTATATTATTTACATGTCCTCAAATAACGAGACGGGGTAGGTAGTACTTCCCCATCGCGGATACCCATTTATGATCCCGCAAGGGAGGCAGAAACCTATAGGTATCTTTGAATATTTAATAATTCTATATAAAATTCTAAAATTTACCAAAAGAAAGCAAAACAATAAAATAAATTTTAACATCCTCCAAATTTGCTAAAGACAAATTCTATCCATCAAAGACAATTTATTTTGCTAAAAACTCGATGAATAAAAATTTTTATTGACTACATTATTAATCTTATTCTTTTTTTTTTAATTTTAAATCAATACATTATTTACAAGTTCATAGATGAGAATGTCAGCAAGGCGTGGGTGTGAGCGCACGCACGCGCGGGGGGTGGGGGGTTTGTAGTGTTTCCCTATCTGCACAGGTACTCATTTATGATCCTCGCAAGTACTCATTTATGATCATCGGAGGAAGGCAAGTACCTATGGGCATTAGCAAATATTTAATAATTAATAATTTGATATAAAATTTTAAAAATCACCAAAATAAAATTGAAATATTAAAATATTTGTTGTATATTTGAAATATTTTATTATTTGAGTTTACTTTTGATGTATTGTTAGTGTAGAATATTTTACACTATAAATTTAATCATACATTATTACATATATAACTTTTAAAATAATTATTGTAAGAGTTAAATAATTTTAATAATATAATAATATATAATTAATTAATGATGTAATTTTTTTCCATTAACAATACATATAAATTAAATCCTTGTTTTCATGGTATTATTATATTTTAACAATTATTAGTATATAATCTTTTAGTTACTTTATCCATCTAATTATTAACTATTTAAAATTAATTTGCATGTTAAATTAGTATTTATTTTTAAATAAATAAATTATTATTAAAATATTTTAAATAAAGAATAGTCCGTGACTATGCTAGTGTATCTAAAAATATAACCTAATACTATCTCATGTCTTAAAAAAAAAAGTATACCTACGCCTACATTTTGCTGAACTGGTTTCTTCGTTGATCAAAGAGCTGCTTGTTAAATATTCAAAAGAATCTGATTCAGCAAGAAAAAAACAAAAGAAATAGTTTTATACATATTAGAATATCCACATTATATTTATATTACATATTAATATAAAAGAGATATTAAATTATTTTATATATAATTATAATATTTTTGTAATATATAAAATAATTTTATAAATAAATTAAATAAAATTAAATATATTTTAATTATACGACAGGTAAAAAAGAGTAGTGAATGGGCAAAAAGAGAAAATATAGAAAGCAAAAAAAAAAAAAAAATAGAGAAAAAGAGATTGGCTGTAGAGAAGAGTAGAGTTTTATTGTGTGCCAAAACCCTCTGTGCCCTTCACAGTACTGTACTTGTGAGACTTTGGAGTGGCGATCAATCATAAACCTTCTCTCTCTCTCTCTCTCTGCCACTGCGAGTCGTTCTTGAAGCGCCTCCTTTTCCAGATTCCCACCAAGGTAGCAGTGCATTTCCGGGTACACCCTGTATTCATCTTCTTCGGATGCTTTTACTATACTCCATTCATGACATATCTATATCTGATTAATTTGCGTTCTGAATTTTTTTTTAAAATATAAATTTTTAATCTTTAGAGTCTTATGAGACCTGATTGAGCACATGGCGTCTGCTATGGAAATTGGGGTTGCCGAATTCCTGCAGGTTTGCTTTTACTCCCTCTGTCTGAATTCACATATTTTGATAGCTTAAAAAGTTTGCAGCTTTGATAACGGGGTTGTTCTATGTTTCAGTTTTATTACTGTTTCTCATTGACTAGTTAGTAGTTGGTGTTGTATTTCATATTTAATTGGAAATTGTAATGCAATTGTGTTTATAAGATTTGTATTTTGGTGATTTTGGTAACAGGGTACCTGCAGGCAAAACTTGTTTTTAGTTAAAAAGTCTCATAGGCAGAGGAGTCATTTGCTTTGGGGTACGCTTTGGAATAGGAGTCGGGTATTGAGTTCAGCAAGAAAGTCCTTGCCTTTAAGGTGCCATGCTCAAGCAAAACCCAGAGCTGTGGTTTCTGGGGGTGTGAGCAGTTCAGTAGACGAGCAGCCCGGCTTGGTTGAGAAGCCTGCCAAGGAAGTTTTTCACTTCTACCGGGTCCCATTGATCCAAGAAAGTGCAGCTGCTGAACTTCTCAGCGAAGCTCAAACGAAAATCTCTAATCAGGTCGTGGACCTACAAACCGAGCAATGTTTTAATATTGGCCTTGATTCGCAACTTTCGAGCAGAAAGCTTTCGGTCCTTAAATGGCTTCTTCAAGAAACATTTGAGCCAGAGAATCTGGCAACCGAGAGCTTTCTCGAGAAGAAAAGGAAGGAGGGTTTGAGTAGAGTTATAATAGAGGTTGGTCCTCGATTGTCATTTACCACAGCATGGTCATCTAATGCTGTTGCAATTTGCCAAGCATGTGAGCTGACGGAAGTGATCCGTTTGGAGCGATCAAGGAGGTACTTGTTGTACACGACGAGTGAATTGCAAGATTATCAAATCAATGAATTTGCGTCGATGATACATGATAGGATGACTGAATGTGTTTATACTCAGAAGCTTACAAGCTTTCAAACCAGTGTTGTTCCAGAGGAAGTTCATTACATACCTGTCATGGAGAGAGGGCGAAAGGCATTAGAAGACATTAATCAGGAGATGGGTTTAGCCTTTGATGACCAGGATCTAGAATACTATACTAAACTTTTCACAGAAGATATTAAGCGTAATCCAACAAACGTGGAATTGTTTGATATTGCACAGTCCAACAGTGAGCATAGCAGGCACTGGTTTTTTACTGGAAAGATTTTCATTGATGGGCAGCTCATGAATAGGACTCTTATGCAAATTGTGAAAAGTACTTTACAGGCAAATCCAAATAACTCAGTCATTGGCTTTAAGGATAACTCAAGTGCAATTAGGGGTTTTCGAGTAAAGCAGTTGCGACCAGTTCAGCCTGGTTCAGCATGTCCATTAAACACAACAATACGTGATTTAGATATCTTATTTACAGCTGAAACACATAATTTTCCATGTGCAGTGGCACCTTATCCTGGTGCAGAAACAGGTGCAGGAGGTCGCATTAGGGATACACATGCAACAGGAAGGGGATCCTTTGTCCAGGCAGCTACAGCTGGTTATTGTGTTGGGAATCTCAACACCCCAGGGTTTTATGCTCCGTGGGAAGATTCATCCTTTACCTATCCGTCGAATTTGGCATCACCTTTGCAGATCCTTATAGATTCTAGTAATGGTGCATCTGATTATGGGAACAAATTTGGAGAGCCATTGATCCAGGGCTTCTGTAGAACTTTTGGAATGAGACTTCCAAGTGGGGATAGGAGGGAATGGTTGAAGCCAATTATGTTCAGTGGTGGCATTGGGCAGATTGACCACATCCATATATCAAAGGGAGAGCCTGACATTGGAATGTTGGTTGTTAAGATTGGAGGCCCTGCTTATCGTATTGGGATGGGAGGTGGGGCTGCCTCAAGCATGGTAAGTGGGCAGAATGACGCAGAGCTTGATTTTAATGCTGTACAACGTGGGGATGCTGAGATGGCACAAAAATTATATCGTCTTGTTCGTGCCTGTATTGAGATGGGGGAAAAAAATCCAATTATCAGCATTCATGATCAGGGAGCTGGTGGGAACTGCAATGTTGTAAAGGAAATTATATACCCAAAGGGTGCTGAAATAGATGTTCGAGCAATTGTGGTTGGTGATCAAACAATGTCTGTTCTTGAAATTTGGGGTGCAGAGTATCAAGAGCAAGATGCAGTCTTGGTGAAGCCTGAAAGTCACGAGCTCTTACAATCAATCTGTGATAGGGAAAAGGTTTCAATGGCTGTGATTGGAACTATTAGTGGTGATGGACATGTCGTGTTAGTTGATAGATTAGCAACTCAGAAGTGTCTCTCAAATGGACTCCCTCCACCTGCCCCTGCTGTGGATCTTGAACTGCAGAAAGTACTTGGTGACATGCCTCAGAAATCTTTTGAATTTCATCGGGTTGTATATGAGCGGGAACCACTTGATATTGCCCCGGGGATCACAGTAATAGATTCTCTGAAGAGGATATTGGCTTTGCCATCCGTCTGTTCAAAACGCTTCTTGACAACAAAAGTTGATAGGTGTGTTACTGGTCTTGTGGCACAGCAGCAAACCATTGGCCCTTTGCAGATTCCCCTTGCTGATGTTGCTGTTATTGCTCAGACTTTTGCTGATGTGACTGGTGGTGCATGTGCCATTGGGGAGCAACCAATCAAAGGTCTGCTAGACCCTAAAGCAATGGCACGATTGGCTGTTGGAGAAGCACTCACAAATCTTGTATGGGCAAAGGTAACTTCCCTCTCTGATGTAAAGGCAAGTGGTAATTGGATGTATGCTGCCAAGCTTGATGGGGAAGGAGCTTTCATGTATGATGTTGCTATATCTTTGTCAGAAGCAATGATTGAACTTGGTATTGCTATTGATGGAGGGAAAGACAGCCTTTCTATGGCAGCTCATGCTGGGGGAGAAGTTGTCAAGGCCCCTGGAAATCTTGTAATCAGTGTTTATGTTACTTGTCCTGATATAACTAAAACAGTGACACCGGATTTAAAACTTGAAGATGATGGTGTTTTGCTTCATATTGATTTGTCAAAGGGAAAGTGGCGGTTAGGTGGATCTGCTCTTGCCCAGGCATTTGACCAAGTTGGGGATGAATGTCCTGATCTTGATGATATTCCTTACCTTAAAAAGGTCTTTGAAGGTGTTCAAGACCTTCTTACAGATGAACTGATCTCTGCTGGTCATGACATTAGTGATGGTGGGCTGCTAGTTTGTGCCTTAGAGATGGCATTTGCTGGGAATCGAGGATTCATCTTGGACTTGACTTCACATGGGAAGAGCCTTTCCCAAACACTCTATGCAGAAGAGCTTGGGTTAGTTGTTGAAGTAAGCAAGAAAAATCTGGGTATTGTAATGGATAAATTGAACAGTGTGGGTGTTATGGCTGAGATCATAGGTCAAGTAACTGTCACTCCATCAATAGAAGTTAAGGTTGATGGGGTAACTCATTTTAATGAAAAAACTTCTATACTTAGGGACATGTGGGAAGAAACCAGTTTTCAGCTGGAAAAGTTCCAAAGATTGGCATCTTGTGTGGACATGGAGAGAGAAGGACTGAAACATCGATATGAGCCCTCATGGAAACTGTCCTTTACTTCTACCTTCACCGATGAAAAGTATATGTCTGCAACCTTAAAACCTAAAGTTGCTGTGATTAGAGAAGAAGGAAGCAATGGAGACAGAGAAATGGCTGCTGCATTTCATGCTGCTGGTTTTGAACCATGGGATATTACTACGTCAGACCTTCTTAACGGAGTGATCTCTTTGCAAGAGTTCCGCGGAATTGTGTTTGTTGGTGGATTTAGCTATGCTGATGTGCTTGATTCAGCAAAAGGTTGGTCTGCTTGCATAAGATTCAATGAGCCCGTTTTAAAACAATTTCAGGAGTTTTACAATCGTCCAGACACTTTCAGTCTTGGTGTATGTAATGGGTGTCAGCTAATGGCTTTGCTGGGATGGGTACCAGGCCCGCAAGTCGGGGGTGTGCTTGGTGCTGGTGAGGACCTATCACAGCCCAGGTTCATTCACAACAAGTCAGGGCGTTTTGAATGCCGTTTTACTAGTGTGACAATAAAGGACTCACCAGCCTTAATGTTCAAAGGTATGGAGGGTAGTACATTGGGGGTATGGGCTGCTCATGGTGAGGGAAGAGCATATTTCCCGGATGAAGGTGTGTTGGATCGTATAGTTCGTTCAGAGTTGGCACCTGTAAGATATTGCGATGATGGTGGCAATCCAACCGAGACCTATCCTTTCAATGTGAATGGCTCTCCTTTTGGGATAGCAGCTATTTGTTCTCCAGATGGAAGGCATCTTGCCATGATGCCTCATCCAGAGCGTTGCTTCTTAATGTGGCAGTTCCCATGGTATCCAAAGCAGTGGGATGTGGACAAGAAGGGGCCTAGTCCGTGGTTGCGCATGTTCCAGAATGCAAGAGAGTGGTGTTCCTGAGTCCTTTTTCTGAAGATCTTTACCTGGCTTTAGTTCACGAGTAATCCCTCTCCCCCTTCAATAATTAGTGAACAGGTTGCTCAACAATGGAAAAGCAAGAATGAGGTCACAAGTTTGAAGGTCTCCTATAGTTGTTGATATTGGTTAAATTCTTGCCTTTTGCTTTTTATGGAACTTATCTGTAAGTAAGATATTTAGTTTTCAAGTAGAATGTTTCACAATTTTCAAATTTCGTTTTATATTTTTGTCTCAACTGAGTTCCACAATATTGTAGATGTGATTTATGGTGTCAAGTGTTGCTAATTTAATCTGAAAATAAGCAAAATATTTATCTGATATAGCCTGTCTTAAAGAAACTCTGCATATGTCATACTCTTTCTCAAAGACAATCGGCAATTAACGTAAAGCTAGAGCTCCAGTGGTTTCAATTGATCTATGTAGGAGGCCCCATCTGATGAGATAAAGTTTGGTCGTTATAGCCTTGATTAAACCATTTTACTCACTAGCTATATGTCATCGTCCTTGAAAGTAAAGGAGCAACTTTGTGGTATCATTATAAGTAAGTGCCTTTTGTTGAACAAGGTGATTGATGTGTATAAATTGTATTCTGAGATTGATTACACTATGGGATCACTTTTATACGATATAATATTAATCATACTTTTGGATTTTGAGAACTTGTGTAACATACAAGTTCACGCATTCAAAAGGAGTATACACTTCTTTTGATATTCTCTTTGTTGATATTTATTATTTTTACGTGTTTGGTGTTATGTTGTGGAAATGAGAATGTTGCGGTAAATGAGTAAATATATAATTAAAAAACCATGAATAAACATATTATGGAGAAAGTTGGAGTAATACTTATTATTAAGAAGTTTATAGCAACTTGCCTAAGGTAGCTTCGACGTGTGAGGAGAAGGCTGAGACTCTAATGAGAAAAGTGAATCAAATGATAGTTTGATTAAAAAAGGTATAGGAAGACTAACAAAAAAAAAATTATAGAAGAAACCATTAAAAAAAAGCCTTGCTTTAAATAGAATTATTAAATATTGTTTCTGGTAGAGCTTAAATAGTTGATTCATGCAGCCAACTTGATCTCAATTGGTTCTGTTGGTTTTGTTTTATGCAAGGACAATGAAACTCCACTTGTTAGTTAAGTAATAATCTAGTTTGAAATTAATTACATAGAGCTGCATGCCTGTGGTTTTCATGTTAATCTGCTTACTGAGCAGGCTGTTTAGTCACGATACGTGCAGTTAGATGTTCTGCTAAGGATTTTTATTTAGGGTCCAAACTAAGCCTAAGAAAAACTTGAGAAATTGTTGCTTTAATTAGTTATAGAGTAATGATTCTCCCAATCATTTTAGTTCCAAAACTTTACAACTGGGTTTACAGGACGTTGATTTGATAAACATTTTTCTTGTTTTTTTGTAATTGATATGATTGTGGGAGTAGCACTAATCGTACACTGTTACCTATATAATTATATTGTAAAATAAATGTCACACAAAAGTTGATTTTCATGCAATCATCATTTTGCACTAGGAGTGGTAAGCAAAAGTCTAGTCACAGCTTTTATATCCTAGTTCTTTATGTCTGCATTATGCTTGAACCATGGATGATTCATGAAGACCTCTTGGTCAATTCCAGATAGGAACTTCTCTAACGGATTGGAGTTGGAATCGCCAAATAAAGGCTCTTCCAGTCCATGTGCATTAGGAAGCTCTATATCCATCAGTGAGTCGAAACTTTGGTACACTGTGGCACTTCCTTCGTGAGAAAGAAGATTAGCCAGTTGATTTTGATAATATTGTGTCCTTGTAGCATCATGCTGCAAAAGATATTGTATTCCGTTGTTTGAGTTCATTGGTGCTTGGACACTGCCACAATTGAAAACTCCAACTGTGGAATTTGCCATTAGACTTCCAAGAATATCTATCTCCTCTTGCAAGCTGGCAACCTGCACACAGGAAGGTTGAAGTTATACATGAAACACAAAACTTACTTAATTATGGTGTGATATAGCAGGTTCTGGGGCCACAGCATGGAAACCTGTTGCTGCAATGCATAGATATGAGCAACACAACCATATATAGGATCTTGCATGCGAGCCAGCGCTTCGTAAGATATGGTGATGGCAGCATCACTTCTATTCTGGATAGGGAGATGTGATAATAGCCTGGATACGTTACTAGCACCATAAACCTTATGCACTGCTGCAAAATGGGTTGCTGCCTGGTCGTAGGAGAAGTAAGGAGCAAATACACAATCACTCGTGCACTTTCTCCTTAGGAACTTGCATGCTCCACATGAAGAGCCAAACCCTGTCATTGTCCTAAGTTTTTACTGGTGTATGTCAATGATTTCAATAGTATAAGACTTGTACTAATTTTGTCTAATGAAAGCTTGAGATTCGAAGGCTTTATAGCCATCACTTGGGAGCGTCAGTTCATTTTGTTGTGTGCAAAGGACATTCTCACTTCAGTTTAAAGCATGTTCTTTTAGGTCTCTTTTGTGGCCTACATTGTCATTGTCAATTATACTATATTTGGAAGATACGGAACAGAGGAAAAGAGAAAGGGAATGAGAATGAGAAAAAGGGAAGATAGTTTTTTTATTTAAAAGTTTATTAAAAAATAGGAACAAAAAGAAAATTATGAAAAAATTATTTTTCTTCTCTATAAATAAATTTTTATTTTTTTAAAATTAGAATAGAATGAGAAGAAATAAACTTAATAATTAAAAATAAACATATTGTATTCTGTTTCGTTCTTTTATGAGTTAATTCTCAAATAAATAATGAAGTTCTATTCAATGTCTTTATTAATTTTCAAATAAGGAGAAAGATTGTTTTGTTTAGTTTCTTCTGTTTTTTTTTAGTCCATTATCACTTATTCGGTTCTATTTCGTAAATAAAAAAAATCCAAATACAATGTTAAGGAAAAATTATACTCTTTGGTTCATCAAGGTAGTGTTTGATTTGTTTTCTTTTTTTTTAATTTTCAAATGTTATGTCTTTATTATAATTATAAAAATATTATATTATATTTATTTTATTTTCTGTTTTTAAATTTTTTGAAGAAATAGTAAAACTAACATTTTAATGCTTTTATAATGTTCTTCACAAAACTTAAAAGAAAAGAAATAGATAAAAAATGAAAATAATGTGATATTTTAAATAAAAAATGAAAATAGAAACAAACATACCAAATAAAGTTTCTTTCCTAATGCGACTGTTATTGAATACTCAATCATCATCATTCCTTGGGCTTCGGAAAAAAAGTAACTAGTATAATCGGTTTGAGTTTGAGTTATAATGCATGCTTTACCTAATCTAGCTTCTTAGCATAGGGTTCATGACTCATTGCGGCTTTTTTGTCTGGATATTGTTAATGGTCCTTTAATTTGCCTAATTTAATATCTCATTTATCTGCCACTTTCTATGTGTAAATATTTTAATCCCACCATAATTCAGGTTTAGCTGTTGGCCACTTAAGCTATGGTCTGAGGTGTGTTAAACTAGCTCACTCTGTTATTCCCTTTGTGTTCATTTTTGACTCTCAGTCCTCAGCAACAGTTGCGGGGTGTTATTATTCTCTGCCCTTCAAGTCTCTAATGCTGTGTAAGAAAAAGGACCATTTTGATACTGATAACTAGGATGAAGTCAAGAAAGGTAAAAGAAGGAGTAGGGAGACAGTGCCGTTCACACTTACATCACTTTCTGGTTTCTGTCACTTCAAAACTGTAAACTTTTTTGTCTTTGATCGATGGACATGCATGAGGAGGGAGAGATATGAGTTGGTGGATGAAGAACTTTGGGCTTTCGAGTTTAACGATGAAAGTGTCTTTCTCTATCATGTACCAATCATCATTATCTCTTGAAGCAGTGCTCTCTAGCTTGCCAGCTTCTATATCAAATTCCGTTCTGATCCACTGAATAGAGTAGAAATGAGTTGAGCTATACATTAATTATTTGAGTTTGATTTGTTAAATGTTGACTAAATTCGTTTATTTAATTACAAAAATAACTTCAAATTTAAATTTAAATTTATTAAATATGATCAAAATTTATTTATTTTATATTTTTACATTAAAAACTCATCTCATTATATATATTTTCTTAATTTAGTATTTAATAAACATAACTTATAGAAGATAATTATTGGGACAATATTTTAATTGTAACAGTGAGATTAATCTTTAACAATATCTATGAGAATACTTGATAAAAACAAAAAAAAAAAGTATTTAATAAACATTTTATACTAAAAGATGGAATAAAAAACTAAAAATAGAAATAAAAACCATTTTTATTCATAATCCATTACATGAAAAATTCATAACCTTCTTATAAAAGCTTGTAGTTAGTAATAATGATAAATAAATTATTATTATCTATATTTTTCTATTCTAAAATTACAATATTTTTGAGATTTAATTTTTATTATCTGTAAAAATAAATAAGCAAATATATATATATATATATATATATATATATATATATATATATAAATACAATCCTAACATATGTCAATGAAATACTAAAAATTTTAAATTAATATAAAATTTTATAAATATGATTTATATGATAGGAACTTTCAATTCAATAATAAATTTTGTGAGAGAATTATTCAATAAAAAATTATTCAATGGTGTAAGAGTGATTTTGGTGTAACTTGATCTCTCTTTTATATAGAAAGAGATCAACTTATATCGGTGTAAGACTTAACATATTTACACCACTTAATAACTTCTTAAAAATTATTTAGTACTTCATTTACATACGTTAGGATTAACGTAATATATATTTTTGAAATATATGAAAATAGGAACTACTTGATTACATTCTTATTGATGTTTAATTTTTTCAATATTTGACACAAATGATCAAGGTATTAGATAATTATAATTCAACGATTGGATTAATAAAAATTAAATTTTTTAAGAAGTTATTAAGTGGTGTAAATATGTTAAGTCTTACATCGATGTAAGTTGATCTCTTCCTATATATATATATATATATATATATATATAAAGGGAGGATCAACTTATCTGCGAAATAAGTTTTTTTCTTACACTCATTTTCAATCGTTAGTTTTACTTTTATCTAATGGTTGAGATTATTTAATAAAATAATCTCAACCATTAGATGAAAGTAAAACTAACGATTAAAAATGAGTGTAAGAGAAAAAAGACTTACACTGGTGTAAGTTGATCCCTCTTATATATATATATATAGTAAGAAGATTGAATCTTGACCATACAAATATATATAGATGATCAAGATTAAAAGTTACTAAAATGTCATGTGACCACTTAAAAAAGTCACATACATTTATGTTCTAATCTTAATTATTCATGTAAGATCTAAATATCAAGATTTATTATTCTTATTTCTTACAATAACAATTTTTCTCATTAGATTAATAAACATAAATATTTCAAATAAATTTGATAAAAATAATAATAATTAATGTATAAATGAACTAAATAAACCAAACTCAAATTTCATATTTTTTAAACAAACTAATTTCAAATTAATTTTAAATTTAACTTATTTAAATAAAAAGTCAAGTTTGACTAATCTCTTTTTTTTTACTAGCTAAACTTAAACTTTACATGCTCAACTTAACTCTAATCATTTACACTCTAATCATAATATCATTTTCATAGTGATGTTTTTGCATTATTGTTTATAATGTAAAAGTTATATTTTTATTTTAATAATTAGGTCGATTCTTTCACAGTAAAACTCACTTTGTCTGGAGTCGTGTCCAAAGGACCAATCCCCCTACAAGAAACGATATTATATTAGAAAATAAAAAAAAATATGAAAGAATCATTTCCCAATAAAGAATACTCACCCTTTTTCTTCCAGTTGAATGAACTTTTGTTTCCTACTTTTGCCTATATTATGTTGACATGTGTTTTGCTCGGATAAGGATAGAGAGGATTCTATAAATTAAAATTATATATTTAAATTTATATATTATATGTGATATATGTAATTTTCTTTTATAATATATTATATATAATATGTATCATTTTTATATATACAAAATAATAAGACTTCTCCTATCACAATAGAGAATCCTGATCCGTTTTGCTCTAAATCAGAGAAGAAAATAACTGTTTGCTTGTAAAGATGTGAAGACAATATTGATATTTGTACACTAATTTTTTTACTATTTTTACACCAGTGAATATTCTAAAAAATAAAAATAAATATATGAAAGAAAAAATAAGGACACCTATTAAAAAAGGATAAAATAATCTCGTAAATAAAAGTCTACTTAAAAGAGTTTAATAGATGACAAATAATCCAAAAAAAATTCTAAGTGAAATATTAAAAAAGACTTACATTTATTTGAAGATTTGATTTTTAACAAAATATAATAATATTATTTGATTTATGTAATTAACCACGTTTAACAAAAAAAATGCTTTATTGTTATAGTGGCGATGACACTTTCGTCATTGGAGGCCAAGGTCAAGTGACAAAGAGTACTCTAACTGTGTCATTTATGGGACTCTTTCGGCTCGGGATCCCCATTGACTTGAATGAAACTCTACTATTGTGGCAATGAACAATATTTAAGTCCTGAATGAGGGAGCGAGAGTAACTAAATCTTGTTTTGTAGGCTTTGCACGATGTTATTTTACAATCCCTCATATCTGATTAATCTACCCTTTTTCCCCTCATCGTGCTTGTGTTATGTTACTCTGCTTCTCGTCCTAGATTCTCATATCAATTTGTTGAAAGCATTGCCATATTGGTTTGGATCTCTCTTCGGTGAAGCCTTTAGCATCCACAATGACATGACTGGGAGGAACCCTCTCTCTGAGGCTCAGGCAGTCGATAAGAGGCATCTATTGATAGAGATGGCGAATACAGAGGCAGTAGAAGTAAGAGGTCTTTGATGAATCATTGGTTGGGGGTTATCCAAAGATAGCCTAGGTTACATTGTCGACTCTACGATTCCCTACTGAAGTTAATCTGAACGGGGGAGTGGGGATAGTGTTCTTTGATGGTCATGTGACAAGCACAAGTCAAATTTATTAAGTATTTGACAGAAAATTAACTTAGTCTGTTAATAGCACAATGTAAAAACTTTGAGGGGTGATTTACACTAATTTTAAAGTCAGGGGGTAAGTTACCCAATCACGATAGTTGGAAGGGATTATTTTAATTTTATTGTTTTTTTTTTTTTTGAAGATGTAAGGTTTTACCCAACCAAAAAGTTGTTAGATTTTTTAATTTTTTTTCTTAAAATTTTTCCTATGGCCAAGCTTGCTCTAATCCCTCAATTAGTTAAATGAATTAGGACTAACCGACTAAGTTGGTATAAGAAAAAATTTATTTAAATGAGTTTATCTTTAAAGTAAGTAAGTAAATATGTATTTACTTTTGATTTGATAAAGTGTATCATGATCTTAATTACTAAATGATTTAAGAGTAATATATACTTATTTACTCATTTTAAAGATAAATTTACTTTAAATAAATACTATTTAAATGAGACAGCGTAAGCGCATAACAGGCTAATTCTATTTTGAGAGAATTATTTTAAACTCATCTTTAACAATGTAAATTGTGAACTATATCTACTCGTTTGGATAAACTTCTTTAATTAAAAAAAAGTACTTAGGTTTTTTTTAAAAAAGTACTTTAACATGTTTTTAAGTATGTTTAGATGTCACTTTAAAAAATAAAAGTAGAAAAAATATTAAAATCACTTAATTCTAAAGTTGACTATAATTTTTAGAAGAGGTGATTTTTAAATATAATTTTATTAAAACACTATTAAAATAAGCATTTTTAAAAGACAAAATTTGACTCTAATTCTAATTGGAGGAGTTCCTCCAACTTTAATTAATCTGTTATCACGTGTTTATTATTTATTTAATTTATTATTATATATTAATTAACTTAATTAAATGACATTAAAAATAATACATGATAACAAATTAAATGAGTAATAAACATGCAGTAAAAGATTAGATAGGAGTTAGAAGACTTCCTTCAACCAGGGTTCGAATTAAATTTTATCCTTTCTTAATTATTGCATCTAAATATAAAATAACTTATTTAAAAAAAAACACTACTAAAATAAGAGATATAAAAAAAAACATTTTTTATATAATTGTTTCCAAACGAGCTCAATATATCGTCCGTGTTAATTATGTACCATATCCATTTAGAGTTTTCATCATTTTTCTTTATTTTCAGCAATGAAAAGAAATCTTATCAAGTAGCACAAAAAAACATTTAAAATTCTTTTTAGTGTCTCTCACTTTTTTTCTTTTTCTTTATTTACAGAGACTATTACTAGAAACTCCATCTTTTTTTTTTTATCTTTCTTTACTTCCATCGATGAAATTCACGAATTTACTTTGAGCACAGTTGATGGCGGAGGGAAGAAACCCTACAATTTTGTCATTATACTATCGAATGCCTGGTCTCTCGTGGCTATCAAGAGCCAAGAGTTCAATTAATCAATACCCCTTATGTTAAACTCTTCTTTTCGGCTGATTCTACAGTTCACCCTGATCTGTTATGAAGCATAGGTGCACTATATAGACTTTACCTGTTATTGGAAGTAACCTTCTTTTATAAACCGGTAATCATCATAAAATATGGTAGATTTGTTGAGTATTATTTGGGGGTCCACCTTTCTCTACTGTAACGTCCTTCAATCCACCTCTCTCCACTGCAAACAGAGAACGCTTCCCCACTGTAACTCCCAAACCTTGCTGGGAACTAAATCTTCTGCCACCACTAGCGTTTGCAACATCCATGGTCCCTGCTCACTATGCTCACTTTTTTAGTCTGACAAACTTGAAACAACAAAAAATGAAGAAGATTTAAAAAAAAAAATATGAAATGTTCATTTTGACGTAAAGGATGGTTCCTGCTAAACCCAAAAAACTGAAATGTTCACTTTCTCCACCCCATGAACAAACCAAAACCTCTTTTATTCTAAATAAATCAATCTTAAACTTTTAATTTATAAATTGGCTCTTAAAACAAAATATTTTATTGTCAATACTTTTTGCCAAAAAAGATCCCTAAATTGTATTTTTGTTCCCACTCCAGTAGGAACCGCAGAGACGCTAAGTTTCCCTCGATAGGTAAAAGCCCTCAGATGGTGGCCTTGCTATTAGATGGAGGCCAAGTTATTAGGGTTCATTTCCACTAATCTGATAAATCTTATGAGTTAATTTGTTGATAATATGGAATGTTTGATTCATAACTGTTAGATATTACCATCACTCTAATGGACGCAATAAATTTTTATGTGACAAACCCTTTTTATTATTATTATTATTATTTTTACATTTTTAACTCATTTTACTGGCTCAGCTGTTTGTAAGTTGATTACACCAGCCTTTGATCAAAATTTTATCATATCCAACGGATAATATTGGAGGAACATCCATACATTTTGATGACCAGGGACCATGATAGACAAAGCCCTTCTTTTCTACTTCTTTTAGTTTGCTTTGTTTTGTTTTTTAAGCCAAGAGGTCTAATTTCTTTCCATTCAATTGTCCAAATCTATGTCGAACACGTATGGAAATACACATATGATATACGTATTTTGTATATCTAAATATATTTAATTAAAAAAATTATTATTTTTAATTTAAATACGTCTTGAACATAGTTTATACACGCTAAGATACGATAGGATATGACTTATTAATATTTTTTTTAAAAATTAATTTTCATGATTAACGTTTAATTAGTAAGTTTTAACTCACTCAACCTCAATCATATGACTAATGTCTCAAGTCATTATTTTCACATATCAGTATTTTAAGTTTTATCTTTTCACACGTCACTATTAAGCTTCTAAATTTTATTATTTCAGACACCACTATTTTTATTTGTTCCTTTTACATCTGCTCGTCCAAGCCATTCACTTTGTCGTCATCGAAGCTTATCTCGCGCCACTATTCCTCTAATTAATTTTTTTGGATGTACACGTACTTATTTATGATTAGTTCTATTAGGATAAATTAATTTAAATTTTTTTTTTTAAATATCAATAAAAATTATGCTCTATATTTTTTGAAAGGACATTTTAAGTAGTAAATATTGACATATATATGATATATATTAATATATTATAAATCTTCAAGTTTATAAAAATAATATTAATAAATTATGAATCTTTTTTTTTTAAATTTTATATATATATATATATATATATATATATATATATCGTATCCATATCTTCTTTTTTTAATTTAATATATTCCCTTATCTGTATCCATATCATATCCGTATATGTGTTTCATATGTTCAAATGCAATCTTAAAGTGGATTCACTTTATTTCTGAGATATTTTTCAATTACCACAATATAATTTTAAATTCTTCATAGATGAGTTTGCTTTCAACTTCTTTAAATATTTTTAGTAGTGAAAGAGACTCAAGTTCTTTAAACATGTAGTCTTAAGTTTGATTCTAAAATTTATGTGTATGAAAATAATATCATTGGGAGGAGTCATCTCTTAAGTGTCTGATCGTACTTTAAGAGATTAATCTCTTACTTATAAAGTGACGAGATACTATAAGAAATCAACAAAATATAAACTAATCAGAAACAAAAAAAAATATAAACTAATTAACTACTAAGAATTTAATGTGTGAGTTCCAAGCTCTATATTATTTAAGAAAAGAATAAAATAAAGACTTTATAAATAAATTAACTTATGATTTATGAACTTAATACTTTAACATTTTGAATTAAAGTATAATGTGCGACCTGGTAATGTTATTCTTCTTTAATTTCATTGTTTTAGATATTTATGCTATTTTGTGCTCTCTCTTTCTAACATTAACATCATTGTTAGATATTATCTATGACGATGATGATAGAATGTATGAAAAGTCTAAAATGAAAGAGAAATGAATTTCAGGCCACATGTATAAATTAGAGGACTAAATTGAGGAGTGGAAAATAATTTTTAATTGAAGCTAAAGAAATAAACCGGCGTATTATAAACTGTGTATTATTATATAAAGCCTTTGCATGAAAATAACATTTATATGTGATGGTACATATGTTCTCTCTCTCTCTCCTCTTTTTTTTTTTTTTTTACAACAGGTATGATCCTAATTTGTCTCTTTAGCTTTATTAATTGTGTTTGTCTTAAGATATATACGTGTCAAGTTATGGATAATTAAGAATATTATTTATTAAGAAAAAACCTAAATAGCATATACCTTTTTTATGGTGCTGAACATGTACATGTTTTATTTAGTCGAACCAAGGAAAGAGTGAAAAAGGGGAGACAGATATTAAGATTCAGTTTCGTTAAGAATTTGAAATATACATGTTTTCAGACTTGCTTTTTTAATTTTCAATCCGTGGTGGTTCTTCTGTAAAATCTTGATGAACATATGTGAGATTGAGAATTCTCGCCATGTCCAGTACAGAATTTTTAAAAAATTTATTTAACTTTTTTTTTGGGTCTTTTCAGAACCATAAGAATGAAGATACTAAAAATGTTCCGATTTTCCTTCAAATGTAGTATAGGAATGTTTGGAGCTCATAAAGCCATGCAGAACGTAACCGACACAGGGACAGGAACAGGGAGAGGCAGAGATACCAGCGGAAAATGCAGCTTGTGTATGTGTGTCATTGATGCCATTGGTCCCTACCCTTTGAACCAGGAGTGCTGGGGCTCAATCAACTAGCTTCTAGTTTCTATTCAATTACAATGCATATGCCCATTTTTTCAACATAATTTTATGAAGAAATGAAAACTGAAAATTGAGTCTGTTGGCTTGTGTAGGTCACTAGTGTCTAGTAACATATGCTAAAAATCTAAAATTAAATGGCACCTCAAATTTTTGTGTAATTGACCATTAGAAATATTAATATTGTTGGTGAACACTTCTTTTCTTCTTGTGAAACAAACAGTACCCAATGCTTGAACCCGATGCGAAGTGTGCTCCTGGGCTTGTGTGGTAATATATCGAGACAAGTGATATGAGATTTTTAATATTTTCTTAATAAGAATTTATTGAAGTAAGCAAAATAAGTTTAGTGAAATATATGATAAAAATGAGATATTAACTATTATTATGTAAAATTTTAACATAAAATTAATTAATATTGAGTGAAATTACTCAATAAATATATAAACTACTTCCAAAAATATCGAGACACGATATTAAACTCTTAACGGAACAGGAAAAGCCTTCAATGCCAACCTCAAAGATCTTTGTCTCTTAAGGGTGAGGTGACGGAGATCTTGCAGGCAGTATATGGTTGCCACGTGGCATCTAAGCAATCACCATTGTGTGGATGCTAAGGATTCTACAACCAATCTTGAGGATATGAATTTCTGTACACTCAACTGAGCCACTAATAAGAGTCCTTCCCTGTGCCCATTTCTGCTCGCCTCAAAAGACCTGCTCGGTATTTGCTTGCAGTGCCTCTCCTCTCTGCAACTCCAAGTACAACACAGCCATGGCTGCCTCAGTCTCCACTGTTGGAGCTGTCAACAGAACTCCAGTATGATGCTTTTCCTACTTTGTTACACTTTAATTAATTATTCCTGTCCTTAAGGTCTCATTTGATATGCATGTTTATAGCAACTTTCTCTTTCTGTGCCACTAAGGGTCACTATAAGTTTGGTACACCTTTAAAAAAATGAGTCCAAAAAAATTTCAAGAATTCGATTTATTAAAAACAAAATTTATCCTTAGTTTATTACTCCTAATTTTAAATTGATACCAAACTCACTATAGGTTAGTAACTTGGTATTATGTAATTTAATAATCAATATATAGATACCAAATTAGAAAAGAATGGTGCTATTTCCTACTTGAGGCATGATAAAATAGATTTGGAAATTGGAAGCCTGTGACAAGTGAGTGAGCTTTTGAAAATAGTTTGAATAGTTTGAATAGTGTGAAAGATTAGCTTCTGTGATATTGCAGCTGAGCTTGAATGGGTCTGGAGCTGGAGCTTCAGCTCCCAGTTCAGCCTTCTTTGGCAGCAGCTTGAAGAAGGTTACCTCAAGGCTCCCCAACACCAAGGTTTCCTCCGGAAGTTTCAAAATTGTTGCTTCAGAGATTGATGAGGACAAGCAGACTGACCAGGACAGGTGGAAGGGTCTGGCTTATGACGTTTCAGATGACCAGCAAGACATCACAAGGGGGAAGGGTATGGTTGATTCCCTTTTCCAAGCACCAAGTGATGCCGGAACTCACTATGCAGTCATGAGCTCTTATGAGTACCTTAGTACTGGACTTAGACAGTGAGTGAGAGATATTGGGAATTCTACACCAAATAGTGTTTGCTTATCATTTTTATTATCATGTGTTGATGAAAAAGTGAAGTCTCTTTTGATCTAAAGCTGCTCACGACGATGGTATTTCAGGTACAACTTGGACAACAACGTGGACGGTTTTTACATTGCACCTGCTTTTATGGACAAGCTTGTTGTTCACATCACCAAGAACTTCATGACCCTGCCCAACATCAAGGCATGTAATTAGATATATGATTCCACGAACTGCCCTTAGACTTAATAAAATAGAGAGAAACATTCAATATTTTCATTATTTTTACAGGTACCTATCATTCTTGGTATCTGGGGAGGCAAAGGTCAAGGAAAATCTTTCCAATGCGAGCTTGTCTTTGCCAAGATGGGAATCAAGTGAGTTATCACTATACTAGCCCCCCTCCTACATGAAATATGTTAGATATAAAATTATTCATGAACCTTCACCTAACAGTTTAAGCTTAAGAGAGTTGGTTCTTGACATGATATTAAAGTCTCTATGACCAAGTGATCATGATTTTGATCCTTGCTACCTCTATTCTTTTAAATAAAAAGTTAAATTTTAACACGAGGTAAGGTGGGATAGTTGGTTATTGACAAACTATAATACTAAAGAACACATCAGTTATATATATTAGCTACTAATTCAAAATTGAAAGTCAATTTTGTGCATTAGAATTGAGTACTACCACTAAATAATTGATGTGTGTGTTCCAATGGCATCTCCAAATTGGAAGTCTTTCTTGAATGTATGCTTTGCTACTAACTTCTAGTCCCTATGATGTTGTAATCACAGCCCTATCGTGATGAGTGCTGGAGAGCTGGAAAGTGGAAATGCAGGAGAGCCAGCAAAATTGATCAGGCAAAGATACCGTGAAGCTGCTGACATAATCAGGAAGGGAAAGATGTGCGCTCTCTTCATCAATGATCTTGATGCGGGAGCTGGTCGTCTTGGTGGAACCACCCAATACACTGTCAACAACCAGATGGTGAATGCCACCCTCATGAACATTGCTGATAACCCCACAAATGTGCAGCTCCCTGGTATGTACAACAAGGAAGAGAACCCCCGTGTGCCCATCATTGTCACTGGTAACGATTTCTCAACATTGTATGCTCCTCTCATCCGTGATGGGCGTATGGAGAAGTTCTACTGGGCACCTACAAGGGAGGACAGAATTGGTGTCTGCAAGGGAATTTTCCGCACTGACAATATTGCTGCTGATGACATTGTTAAGCTTGTTGACACCTTCCCAGGCCAATCCATTGGTAAGTTCCCTGTGTTACATATATAATAAAATCATTCTTGTACTTTCACTTAATAGTTTAAGCTTTTGGAAAAGTTAGTTTGATATAGTATTAGAGTTTGTATGACAAGTGGTCTAAAGTTTGATTATTGACGTCATTATTCCTCTTAATAAAAGTTAAATTTCAGTTCATGATAAAGATAAGACTTAGCATTATTCACACTTTAAAGTTGAAAGGGCTCTTGTGTGAGGAGGCATATTAGATATATAATAAAATTATTCATCTGAATTAACTTAATAGTTTAAATTTTTTGAAGAGTTGGTTAATGACTTCCTGCTAGAAACTGAGAAACTCAGTTGAGATTTCAATGAAAGTTCACAACTTTACAAATGATCTATGTGTTTCAGACCCCAGATATAATTGAAAATTTTCAATGGGATTTGGTTGTTTGAGAAAAGAACTAGAAGTAGAACAATAAGACTAACTAATGCCATCCCATGTATCATTGCAGATTTCTTTGGTGCACTCAGGGCCAGAGTGTATGATGATGAAGTGAGGAAGTGGGTTTCTGGTGTTGGTGTTGAAGGCATTGGGAAGAAGCTTGTGAACTCAAAAGAAGGACCCCCAACCTTTGACCAGCCCAAGATGACTTTGAATAAGCTCATGGAGTATGGTAACATGCTTGTCCAAGAGCAAGAGAACGTGAAGAGAGTCCAACTGGCAGACAAGTACTTGAACGAAGCTGCTCTTGGAGATGCTAACCGAGATGCTATTAAGAGTGGAACTTTCTACGGTTAGATACTTTATCTTTATTTTTTATCTTTTGGTTACAAGATCCTTTATCTTTTAGAGGCCTTAATGGGAGGTTTGCATCTAGCTTAATTTTTCGCCAACTTAAATAAATAAATAAATACAGTAGATCTTTCACCATTCAATAATGTAATGCCATATCAATAAAAAAATTTAACTTTTATCATAATTCTTTGAGAGATCAAACTCTTTTAATAATATGAAATGATGATACTGTATCAAAATTAAACTTAAAAAGTTTATCTGGATCAAATAAAACTTGATCTAAAATTTTTGCTTGTTTCATTTATTGTGCAGGCAAAGCAGCCCAGCAAGTAAATATTCCCGTTCCTGAAGGATGTACTGATCCAAATGCCCAAAACTTCGACCCAACTGCTAGAAGTGATGATGGATCCTGCTTATACACATTATAAGCATTCTCAACGTATTAGGTGAAAGGAGAAGATGCCAAGATAAGAGATAATTGAATAATTTTATTATCTTGTTCAATATTGGAGTGTTATACTCTATACTTTTTGAGTTATAGTGTGCACAATGTTAAATCGAATTGGTGCATTTCTCTTTCTGCCTATGCTATGATTATTGCTTTTTTATATGTAATTATTTGTTTGACATGAATATGTTAATATTGGATTCAAATCTTCTCTCTCCTTTTCATGTCTCCTAATTGAACGTTGAAAATTTATTAATAAAAATTGACAAAAAAAAAGAAATTATTATCAATTAAGAGAGAGAAATTTTTTTGTCGAATTCTCATCATTCAATTAAAAGAACAAAGGAGATAGAAAATGAGACAAAGGCCAACCTGTTAATATTACTCAATTTTGTCATTTTAGTTGTTTTCTCTGAGTGCTTGCATAAACCTCCCTAAAGATGATCGATCAATATGGAAACCTCACAAATTTTCAATTTCTTAGTAAAGCAATTTCATATAAAGGAACAAAAACAGTTGCATGAATCACGATATTTGAATTTCTTCGAACAACATTGTTATTTCGTATGAAGTTTTTTTTTATGAAACCACTCCCGAATTATGTTTGACCAATCATGTTTTTTATAATAGTCCTATTAATTGTCTAATTAAAATATATTTAATTTTATTTAATATATTTATAAAATTATTTTGTATATCATAAAAACATTATAATTATATATAAAATAATTTGATATCTCTTTTACGTTAACATACGGTATAAATACGATATGCATATTCTATTTTAAAATAGATAAAATATTTCTCTTTTTATAACTATAGGTAGTGTTGGTTTAAAAAGTAATTATTAGAAAAAATAAAGTAAGTTACGTCATTCGTACATACATTTCGTACTCTCTTTAGCATTTTTGTTTGTTTGAAATATATTCAAGATTTACTAATTTTAAAGTGGAGAAGGGAAGGAAGGAAATGGAAAGAGAATTAGTTTTTCTTGATTAGATGATTAAGGAGAGGAGGGAAGGGAACTCTCTTTTCTTTATGTGGGGTTAATTTTGAGCTGAAATATTGACACATATACTAACCATCAATGCAAAAATCAGTATCATAAACATTACATAATTTAGTGACAAAATGTGTATAACTTCTTAGAAGAGTGAGAATCAAGGATGTTTTTCAGTAGGTCAGCATCCTCCTTTCCTTGGCTTACCGACCATTACAAAATGCCATTAGGACTAAGAACTCTTCTCTCTTCCTCTCTCGCTTTTCAACCTTTGATTCTGTGTTTTCTTCACTCTGAAAACATGTCCTACTGCAGAGATTGTTACCACCACAAGAGACCACCTCACTTTCTCCAACACTAATAAATAAGTTCAGTTGCTCGCTGCCTCGTTCTATTTCCCAAAAGGGAATGCTATCGAACACCGAGCGTTGAAACGCTTCGTTGAAAAGCTTGAGTGATTGTGATTGTTAAAATATTAAATTTAAAATTTAAATTATAAAAATAGTGTTAATCTCAACAAATGCAAGTCATGAAACAGCTAAGACTATCGAGCGTTCCACCGCTCAGATAGTTTCATAGCAAATCTCTTTCCCTAATTCAATGCTGTACACATTTTATGAAGAACATTTTCTTCTTCAATCTATCCCATTCTGCAATCACCCTGGAACTGCCTAACTCCAGCTCTTTAGATTGAACTCAGCAGCAAATGTAGAGACAATACTCAGATTGACCAACAGAGCAAATTATAGTTCTGATACAGTAGTACCACAATTTGCGTTTGCAAGTGCAACCATGACATAAAAACATCAGAAACAATAGCAAAAAGAGTCCCAAATGAAATCCGTTTCAACACCCTCCACTGAAGCCAATTCGGCACTGAGCTCAACACTATACCGTATTACATATAAAACAAAACTCAATTCCAACATTTTTCCTTTAATTCTTCTCTTTAACTCTTTTAATCATTTTTCATTTGTTACTTTTAACATCACTTAATTAAATTAATAAATATATGAAGAGTAATTAAAGAAGTTAGAGAGAAGAGTTAGAAGGAAAATGTTAGAGTTAAATTTTGTTCTCATATATCACTATATAATCCAGCAACTCGATGGCCAAATAACTTTTTTGCACTAAGAATCATTTTAAGACTTCCAATCAATGTTATCTTGGGCGATAAAGTTAACACAAAGGGACTAAGTCAAGACTACACTTCTAATTATTTCAATGCGCCATTAATTACGCAAATTAATATAATAAAGTTAGACACTTAGATGAAAGTAGACATATTTTTTATAATAATGATATTCTCATACATTTTATATTATTCTTTATATTATTGGTTACATCACTTTCTCCTTATTACTTTCTCTCACTTAATCATAATTATAAAAAAAATAAAAAATATGATAAGAAAAAAATATGATAAAATTAATATTTTCTTATATTTTTTAACGTGGGTTATACATCCCTACACATGTTAATTCATTTGAGAGATTATGGTAGATTCTCCCTATTTAACAATTATTCACGACGGTAGTTTGGTAATCATAAAAGCAAAATTGAAAACATGACTTGGAGTCATTATTTAACCAACATCCTATTGAATTCTAAAGAAAAATACTATTGAGCAAGAAGTTTTGCGAATTAGGATTCTCTTTTTGTTATTGGAATACTAAAAGAGAGTTTTATGGAGAGAAATGATAAAATTTATTTGAAATAAAACTAATATAATCTTTATAATCTAAAGTGATAGGTTTTTGTATAATAAAATTAAAGATTTGAATCTTTTTATTTTTTTCTGGTCAATTAAAAAAATATAAAAATAATTATTAGTAAACCTTAATTATTAGTGTAAAATTTTTTTATAACATTTTTTAATATTTTTTTCTTTTTCAATTGATTACTTGAAAAAAAAACTTAAAATAAATATTTATTTTTATCCAACAAAATGGTCATGTAACATGATAATTCTTATTTAGATATGATGTATTATATTAATATTTAAATATTTAAATTATTATTTAATATATAAAATTATTAGTAAAAATTAATACAATTATATTATGTACAATAAAAAAGAGTAACGTGAGCATGTTTGTGGAATTTTCAGTTCATTATATAATTTTTTTATACCTTTTCTTTTTACCCAATTTTCCAAAATTTCTATTTTTCTTACTTCACCTTTTGTCTTCAATCATTATATTCTTACATCAATCAACAGATATATCTTTTCACATTATAATAAATACAATTTATTATACATAATATTTTTTATCATTTTATCTATTTCAATCATATTTTTTAAAAAATTATAAATAATACTTATATCTCTTTTTAAGAACATAAGTTAATCATTTTTCTTTGTAAGTTAATCATTTTTCTTTGTCTTTGACGACGGCGCCATCATCCTCAACAAGTGCTGTTTGCTCCTCTGGCATGTCATTCACCCCACCATGAAAGACATTCACAGCCATGGTTATGTTGGTCGAGATCTCCGATCGCAAGTCATTGATCAACTGTGCTAGCCCTTGGCCGTCGACGCTGTGTTGATATTCTAGCCGAGACGTCAAGATTGTGACAAGTTTGGTGATACGGTGGATGACGTAGAGCTTGTGAAGGGATTCTTACTCTCTTAAGAGGTTTTTTCTGCAGAACCGGTACGTCCTGCTAAACACACATATCCGAAGCTTTGCTGTTTTGTTCATTCCTATCCTTTCAACTATTTTTATTTGTTTTAAAAATATTAATTATATTTAATGATATGTAAGTAAAATCTGAAATGTTCTACCAACTCAATTAAATGTTATGTCACATCATTCTGGTTGGTTATTTTGTTCTGCCCCAATAGCAATGCTCAAGTCTAAACTCAAAATAATATCTGTTTTCGACTGTGAACATAACCAAAGTCACTGATTAGGAGGATTTGCTGAAGACCTATAGAGGAGATGACAACAATGGCAACCGAGCAATTAGGTTGGTTAGACGAAAGTTAAGATTGAATTCTACAAGTAAGCTCAAGTGTTTTTAGGTAAAAGTGGAACATGACCAGCTCTAGACATCAGGCTTGTTTATAGGAGGTACGGTCAACATATTTGGTCCATAAATGGATTATATATATTTTTTAATTTGATAATATTTATATGTATATTTAGAGTATATAAAACATTATCAATTAAGAATTATAAATTTTTTATATATATAATTATTTATATGAAAAAAATAATTTAACTAAATTTTTATATGAATTTAAATATTATTAATTAAATTTTTTTCTTTTAATTTGAATCATTAATTTATTTTAATAATAAATCAATAATTCAAAAACTATAATTTATTCATAAACCTCTTTTTTAAAAATTTATATTAAAATTTTTCTTATTTATAAAAGAATTCTTTGGATGATCTTTCGGCTCCTAGTAATCATGAGGCCAATAAAGACATTTTGACGTTAATTGGTCATTTATGTAATTATTTTAAGAATCACATATGTAATAATATATAATTAATTAATTAATAATATAAAAAATTTATATTGGTAACATATTAAAATTAAACTTATTAAGTCTTAACCTACTTTCTTATTTAAGTATTTTTCTATTACAAAGGATCTTAATCAAGAATTAGCAAGAGGAGCAAATAAGGATTGGTTTAAGTAGTAGAATCTTTGATCAAAACGTTTTGAATTCGGTTCCAACCTTTCTTCTCCTCTTTAATTTTTATGTTAGACTAGGAACTAACCAGGACTGGTTAAGTGTAACACATTCCCTCTTAATATTTGAAGGGCGGAACCAGGGGAGACATTTATGAGTTATGGTCTCTCCAACTTTCAATAATTGAATATTTTTTTTATATATATACTATATTTTTTTGTTGGTCCTTCTAATAAAAAAATAAATAGTTATCTTTTAGTTAATAGATTATTTTAGCTTATTTTGACTCTTTTTGTATAACAATAATTACTAAGTATGTATTTTTAGTTATAAAAATTATTAAAATAAGGTTACATAATAAGATAAAAGATAATTTTTTCACAGATTACATGATTATTTATATTAAAAAAGAAAATTATTAAAAAATTCATCACATATGCGATAATAAATAATTTTTATTTTATGAAATAGTATCAAGCACGATTAAAAAATTAAAAGTATGTATTTAAAATTATCTTATATTAAATTGTGTTTATTATAAATGTTTATAATTTAAAGCATATTAATTATGAATTGAATTGAATTTATTTTTATGTTTATATTATACGATAATTATATTTTTTTAACTTAAATATTTAGAGACATATATTTAATTTTTAGTCTCAGCTCTCATAAAATCAAAATCCTGGCTCGGCCTCTGTTTGAAGGTAAATACAAGCATACTATTTATACAAGACTTTCCATACCATTATCTTAAAAGAAACTGTAGAATTTTATTATAAATATAATTTGCTTTTGTTTGTATATATACATATTTATAAATATGACATTTTAAGTATGTGTTTAGAAAAATTATGAAAATTTGATTATGTTTAGTAATCGATTATTGTATAAAACACTACAAAAAATAGTAAATTTGTGGCAAATTTTTTGTGGCAGATTCGTATCCGTCACAATTGTGAAAGGCGTTACGGCAGATTATGATCTGTCTCAATTAGAGGTGAATTTTGTGACAGATAATTTTTGCGGTGGATTTTTGCAACAGATTAGCCGCTGCAAATTTTTTTGACAAAAATTTTCACCGTGAAAGGCTGTAGCAATTGGAAAAAAAGTTTTGCGGCGGATATTTTTGCAACAAACTTAATAAAAATTTTAAAAAAAAATTTAAATCTTTTGCAGCGGATAAATTCGCTGCAAATATCCACTTCAAATTATAAAATAATAAATTGCGAAGGATGAATTCCGCCGCAAAATTGATAAAACATTAAAAATTTTGTAATAAAATTATAAAAAATATTTACGGCAAAAAAAAATCACCGCAAAAAATAAGCCACAATTTAAAATAAATCTTACGGCAGATTTTTCAGTCGCAAATATAAAACTAATTAAAAAATTTATGGAAACAATTGCGGCAGATAAATCCGACGTGAAAATCTGTCACAAATTAAAATTTGAATTTGCGGTGAAAAAATCCACCGCATAATTCATCACAATTTAAAAATTAAATTTGCGGTGGATAAATCTGCCGCAAAATCTGCTTCAAAAAATTCACCGCAAAAATTAGATCTACCTCCTGTCTTCTTCTTCCATTTTCATTTTTCCGAGTTCGTACATTTTTCCTTCAGCTCCTCCACTCTCTCAACCGACCGGGACCTCCACTGCCCGCCGCCACCTACCGTCGACCGCTGACCAGGACCTCCACTGCCCGCGAGCCACCCCGCCTCACCCTCGAGCCGCGACCCGCACACCGCAACCCGTTCCAGCGCCGTCGGCAGAGACCAACCGACCCCGCACCAACACCTGCGACTGGCGGCACCAGCCCTAGCGATCCACCGTCCCGCTACAGCAGCAAACCGACCTGCGACCGCCCAACCGCGACCCCCTGACCCGTGACCGCCCAACCCGCGACCCCCCGACCCGCGACCCACCGACCCGCGACCCCAACCGCGCTGCACCGCCTCCCGCGACCCCCGACCCCGCGCACTGCGACCCGGCCGCCACCACCTGCTGCTCCAAGCCTCCACCAGTCCGCCCACCTACCAAGTAGGTACCCCACTGTTAATTGATTGCTCTGTTAATTGGTTTAGTATTTGAACCAATGATTTGTTTGCTGAGAAGATGAGTGATTTGTAGATTGTGAAAAGGAGATTTAGAATTTGATCACATGGTAACGACTGAGTTTCAAAAATTTATCTCTATGATCAATTTGAATTTGATTATTGCAATGTACTGTGATTCTGCCTGGTATTGTTATCTTTGTAATATAATTGATGCATATGGTAAATCGTATTACCGAGCGAAGCCTTAGTTTCCCGTTTGAGATTCAATATTAGTGAGCACACGTACTTTTTGAAGGAAGTACTCATTGTATTGAATCTTGAATTGTCCAATTTGGACAATTTAGGAAGAAACTTTTACTTCACTTGATTATAGTTACTCATTAAATTTCATACCATATACTTGATGAAATTTTGTTGTACAACATATCCTTTTGTTCTCTGGGTGCATACTTGATCGTGGTAGATGTCACCACTTTCTAGTCGTGTACTTGGAGACCAATGGGAAATGCTGTCGAAATTTTGTCAAGTATATGATGTGTGATTTTTAAGAGTACTATCAATCAAGTCTTGAAAATGTTTCTTCTTGAATGGGATAGGGTCATACCATGTCAAGAGATTTTAAGATTTTGGAGATAATAATTGTTTGCATTGAAATATTTATACAAGTATAATTTTAAAATGTATTAATTATGCAACATATGTTGTGCATTTTACATTTTTGTATTTTGATTTAAGTGTAAAATTATAATTGCAGAAAATGGTAGTTCTAGAAAATCGTAGATGGATGTATAATAGGACTCATTTGGGTCGTAGAGGACTTACACAAGATTTTATACGTGGAGTTGAAGAGTTTGTGAATTATGCATGTCAATCTTCTCATTACTTAAGTGAAGGAACAATTAGGTGTCCATGTTTGATGTGTTATAGTGGAAAATTGTTGAAACCTGAGATTGTGAAAGTTCATTTGTATAAAAAAAGGATTCAAACCTAGGTATTGGTATTGGACAGATCATGGAGAGGAAGAGCCTGATCCAATTAGTGTAGATATAAACTTTGATGTGAACACTGCTAGTAGTCCTATACTAGAGGAGGAAGACGTGGTTGATAGATATCAAAATATGGTTTGTGATGCGGCTGGAACAGAATTTGGGGATTTTAGAAGTCATTTTCAACGGAGTGTTGAGGAGCCTCCACATCCAGAGGCCGAAGAGTTTTATGATCTATTAAATGCTTCAAGTCAACCATTATGGCACGTCGCAAAACTCATTCTCGAGTTATCCTTGGCGATTCGAATGTTAAGCCTCAAATCGATTATAATGTAACGCATGCGTGTTTTGATTCATTTATGGAGATATTAAAAGAGGTTGTTCCTCCAGGATCACGAATTCCTCTGAATTACTATAGAACAAAAAATTTGGTTTCTAAACTCGGGCTTGCTTCAAGAAAAATAGATTGTTGTGTAAATAGTTGTATATTATACTATGACAATGCCAGATAATGTAAGTTTTGTGGTGCTGAAAGATACGAACTTCGTAAAACCAGCAATGGAAATAACAATAAAATTCCGGTGAAAAGAATGCATTATTTACCTCTTATTCCTAAATTTGAAAAGGTTGTATTCCTCTATGAGCTCATCCGCACACATGGATGGCATCTTTGAAAATAATAGGAAGTTGGGGGAGATGTCTCACCCATCCGATGGTGAAGCATGGAAGCATTTTAATAAGACACATCCTGAATTTGCAATTGATCCTAGAAATGTTAGGCTTGGTTTGTGTGCTGATGGTTTCACTCCATACAATCAATCTGCTTCTCCTTATTCTTGTTAGCCTGTGATAGTCACTCCATATAATCTGCCTCCAAAAATGTGTATGACTGCCCCATACATGTTCCTAACATGCATTATTCCCGGCCCTAACAATCGCAAGAGCAAGATTGATGTTTATTTACAACCATTAATCGATGAACTAAAAATTTTATGGGCGGGTGTTTTAACTTATGACGTGTCAAGCAAACAAAATTTTATGATGAGGGCGGCATTGATGTGGATAATAAATGACTTTCCAGCATATGGAATGTTGTCTGGATGGATTCTTGGTAAATTAGCATGTCCATATTGCATGGATCAAACAAAGGCATTCACTTTGAAACATGGGGGGAAAAATTCGTGGTTTGATTGTCATCGTCAATTCTTGCATGTTGATCACATGTTTAGAAGAAACAAAAATGCATTTAAGAAGAAAACTGTGGTGAGTGATTTACCTCCACCAAGATTATCTGGACATGAATTAAGTGAGATTGTTAGTGTCTTCAGTAAAATAACTGAAATGCAGTCGTGCAAACACCATGTATATGGTGTTTATCATAATTGGACTAAGCAGAGCATATTTTGGGAGTTACCATATTGGAAAGATAATTTAATTAGGCATAATTTAGATGTCATGCATATTGAAAAAAATGTCTTTGATAACATATTCAACACTGTTATGGATGTTAAGGGCAAAAAGATAATATCAAGGCAAGAATGGACTTAAAAGAATATTGTCAACGACCAGAATTGGAGCTTATTGATTTTCCAAATGATAAGATCATGAAACCAAAGGCTAATTATACTTTTACAAAAGAGCAATAGAAAATTATTTGTGAATGGGTGCAACATTTAAAAATGCCAGATGGTACATCGTATGATTCTAGGTCACCTACTATTGGTCTGTCACCGGGTACCCATGAGTCACCGGGTACACATCAATCGCCGGCTACCCGTGATTCTAATATTCCCATTTCTGCAACAAATCAAAGCAACAAGATATTTGTTGAGCCCGATGGTGATTTTAGGTATGTGTACAAGTACTTGTTATTTATTTATAGTTATGCGCATTTAATTTTTTTTTATTGAGAATATTTATATTTCCTTTTTTAAATTGTATCGTAGGTTTACGCCATCTAAACTGCCGTCTTGATGCCATAACAAAGATTATACGATCCAGGTATAATCAACCTTGGACATCTTGAGGAGAAATACCCAAGGATACTAGAGAAATGTGGTTTCGAGAGTTTCAAGTATGTATCATTTTTTATCTATTTAATTATGTTTGTTTGTCTTATAATAGTGTAAAATTTTTTAACTGTCCTGATATTTACGACATATTTTTGAAGGGTTATGTTTGGTGGATGCCTCAGCATCATAATCATATGTGAAAGGCATATAATAGTCGTAGTTCGAAGAGACTATCAGGTTTACTAGGGCAGGCACGCAACTTAAATGAAAGGCCTTTTTGGATTGGAGAAGGCATATGGGAAGACTTATGCAGGCACTGGGCTAGTAGCGTGTATAAGGAGAAATGTCAGCAAGCAAAGATGAATCATGCTTCTGACACTGGTGGATGCTTGCACACAAGTGGTTGCATTTCTACCGACACCCATGCATAAAAATTGGTAACTATTATCGTCAGTTGTTTAGTAATATTTTTTATTATTTTGTTATTAACTTATTTTCTCATTATTACAGGCTAAGGCTTGGGGTAGAGAGCCTACAGTTGATGAGACCTTTCGTCACGTACATTTGAGAAAAGAAGACCGTACTGCATGGGTTTCTACAAAAGCTCAGGATATATATGTTAGTATTTCTTAACTTAGAATTTTTTATTTTAATATTAACTCATCTTATAATAATAGTCATAACAGTTTTTTTATTTCCATCTTTAGGAGGAATTCAAAGCAAAAGAATCTGAACAATCTTCTCAGTGCTGCAATAAAGAAGGGGCATCTGGTACACAACTAATCAGTCGTGAGCTTTGGATTCAGACTGTTGGCGGGGTAAAAAAAGGGTGTGTTTATGGTCTTGGTTCTCAAGCATCTATCTATGACCATGAAGAATCATCATCTTCAAGGCCTAGATCGAGTCAAGTTCCTGAACACTGGTGGATGCTTGCACACAAGTGGTTGCATTTCTACCGGCACCCATGCACAAAAAATGGTAACTATTATCGTCAGTTGTTTAGTAATATTTTTTATTATTTTGTTATTAACTTATTTTCTCATTATTACAGGCTAAGGCTTGGGGTAGAGAACCTACAGTTGATGAGACCTTTCGTCACGTACATTTGAGAAAAGAAGACCGTATTGCATGGGTTTCTACAAAAGCTCAGGATATATATGTTAGTATTTCTTAACTTAGAATTTTTTATTTTAATATTAACTCATCTTATAATAATAGTCATAACAATTTTTTATTTCCATCTTTAGGAGGAATTCAAAGCAAAAGAATCGAACAATCTTCTCGGTGCTCCAATGAAGAAGGGGCATCCAGTACACAATGATCGGTCGTGAGCTTTGGATTCAGATCACATGGGTAAAAAAGGGTGTGTTTATGGTCTTGTTCTAAGCATCTATCTATGACCATAAAGAATCATCATCTTCAAGGCCTAGATCGAGTCAAGTTCCTGAACACGTTATTAAACAAGTTAAGTAATAGTTGCAATATTTTTTTATTAATTAGTTTTTAGAATATTGATGGATGTACTCAATCATTCCATTTTTCGTATTTTAGGTTAAATAATTTATTTGTGGAATGATTAATGAATTTGTATTTATATATGTTAATCAGGTGAAGGAGTAGTTGCAGCAGGAGATATTGGATCGGGTTCAGGAGATTCAACAACAAATGGAGCAACGGAGCCAACAACGTGACCAACAACGTGAGGCGGAGTGGAGAATGCGATTTGAACAATACCAACTTCAACAACAACAAATGCTTGGTAATATGATGAAATCATATTTGCAAGCCGCTGGCACTCAGCCAAGCCAGCAACAACCACCAATAGAAGAAGACAATGAGGATACTGAAGATGATCATGAAGATGACAATGATAATGATCATATGGATTGAAATTGATGTTTGAGGATTATGATAGTTCTTGTTAAACTTTGTATTTGATGAAACTTTGTATGGATTATGTTTGTTTTATGGATTGCTTAAATGCATTAACAAGTTAAAATTGATGTTTGAGTGTTGTTTTGAATGCATTGGCAGGTTGAAACTAAAATCTGAGTGCTGTATGTATTAATAATATAATTATGAATTTTGAACAATTCTTTTTTAATATTAAAATATTCAAAAATTTGCGGCAGAAAAATCTGCCACAAAATTCACCGTAAAATGACGCATGACGAATGCAATTCTGCCTCAAAATTCACCGCAAATTACCGATGGATAAAATCCGCCGCAAATTACTGGAGGATAAAATTCACCGCAAATTAGCGGCGGATAAAATCTGCCACAAATTACCAGCGGATAAATCCGCCGCAAATTATCGGTGGATAAAATCTGTCGCAAATTACCGGCATTCTAGTAACATTTCTGGCATCTTGCCGGAGAAATTTTGCGACAGATTTGAGGCGGCATAATCTGTCTCAAATTTGCGGCAAAAATTAAAATTTGTCGCAAATAAAATTACAACGACAATTTTTTGCGATGGCACGAATCCACATAAATAAATGTCAAAAAAGATCATTTCACATTTTTATGTGATTTGTGGTAGATTTATCCATCGCAAATCATGATTTTTCTTATAGTGAAAGTTTTTTATTATAATCGATTATAATTAAATCATTTTTATGTTTGGATACATTAAGTGAAAAGTAATTTGTAGTTAATCTGATTCATTTAGATGGTATAAAAAAATATTTTTATATATTAAATTATTAAAATAGGTATAAAATGATTAAAAAATTATTTAATTGAGGATAAAATAATATTTATATCTCAAAGTGTAAGGAATAATTTATAAATTAAAATCATAAATTTTAATTTTCAGTATTATGAAAATTAATTTTAAAAACTTTTATAATACATTGAATTTTGTACAAAAATTAAAGTTAATTTTTTTAAACATATTATAATATTGTGCAAAATCCTTACTAAACATGCACTAAATCTCATGACAAATATAGCACGATAATCATTTGAAAAAAAAAAATAAGGGGGAAGTAAAAAGCTTGGTGACCTCTTGTTTCAGATGCAGATGCTAACCACAGTTTATACTTTAGATAGACAATTCTCCATGTAAATAAACAAAACTGAAACTATATTAATAGGCAACAAAAGAATAGTGTGCAAGATATTTTAAAGGAAAAGTATAGGAGAAGGAGTAAGGAGAGAGCAACACTTTGTGTTCGAGATGAGCCTAGGATTAGCATGGAATGTTAATTAGGGGCAATGGACACGTGATACAGGAGAAAAGCTTAAACTATATGTTTGAGAGGATGGTAAAAGAGAAATTGATAACAAATGATATGGTAGAATTTAATAATATTATATTTGAAAATTATTTTAAAAAATAAAGAAGAATGATAAGAGAGGATTTCTAGTTTATCATTTAAAATCTTTAATTTTTATCTTTTAAAAAATAATTTAATTTCTTTTTTAATAACTTATTAAATTATCAAATAATGAAACGATATATTTTTTATTTTTAAATTTTAATTTTATTTATTATAATCGACTCTTTTTTACTTTATTTAAAATTCTTAAACATTACGTTAAAACTTATTTACATAGATATATGGAATAAATTAATTAATACTTAAATAATATATTAATCTTTTGTCACATAATTATTTTACGTATTGATTGATTTAGTTGACATAAATTTCTCGTGATCCACTGTCGTCTTCACTCTTCACCAAGTCGCAAATGTCCATGTGACAGCAAAGAGCCACGTTTTACTATTTAACCCCACATCCTGGAAAGCGCTGCACTGTTTCTCCCTCCTTTCCTTTCTCTTCATCCAGACGAAGATGTAACATTGAGAGCTCTTCAAAGCTCAAACATTTTCAAACCAAGTCCCTTCCTTTGTCATATCGACCTGCACTTAACCCATCCTCCGCTTCAACTTCAACTCTGTTATGGCAAAAACACACATGCTTCTCTATCTTCTCCTTCTGGCCTCAATCCCTATAAACTCTCAACATCTTGAGCTCTTTTTTGATAGGTTTGATGGTGCTACTGCTACCAGCAACATAAGCTTAAACGGAGGTGCAGTGATTGAGGACAATGGCATACTTCGCCTAACAAACGACACACAAAAAGTACTTGGCCATGCGTTTTATTCAACCCCAATACAGTTCAAGAACTCCACCAACAGCAAAGTTTTCTCCTTTTCCACTGCTTTTGCTTTTGCAATAATTTCCCAGAACCCAAACACAGGTGGCCATGGCTTTGCCTTCACCATTTCTCCCTCAAAAGTGCTTCAAGGTGCTTATCCTAACCAGTACCTTGGCCTTCTCAACCCACACGATGTTGGGAACGTCTCAAACCACTTGTTTGCGGTGGAGCTTGACACTGTCCAAGACCTTGACTTACGTGACATCAATGATAACCACGTGGGTATCAACCTGAACAACATGACATCCGACAAATCTGTTCCTGTGAAGAAGCAAGACCTCGATTTAAAGGGTGGCAGAGTGATTCAGGCATGGGTGGACTATGATTCCTCTAGCAACCAATTGGATGTTAGACTTTCCTTAACGTCTTCAAAACCCAGTTCTCCAATCTTGTCTTACCAAGTTAATCTCTCACCAATTATTGAAGACACTATGTATGTGGGGTTTTCTTCTTCAACAGGGGTGCTAGTTAGTTCACACTACATCCTAGGTTGGAGCTTTAAGATGAATGGAGAAGCCAAATCTCTGAATTTGAAAACACTGTCATCACTACTCCCTTCGTCTAAGAACAGCAAAAAAGCCTTAATCTTTGGAGTTACTGTTCCTGCTGCTATTCTATTGATGATTATGGCAATTGGGTTAGCATTATATCTGGTTAGAAAAATGAAGAATGGCGATGTTATAGAAGCTTGGGAGCTTGAAATTGGTCCCCACAGATTCTCATACGAGGAGCTGAAACAAGCAACAAAGGGCTTCAAGGAGAAACGGCTAATTGGGTTTGGTGGGTTTGGTCGAGTTTACAAAGGGGTTCTACCAAATTCAAACACCCAAGTCGCAGTGAAACGAATCTCTCATCAGGACTCAAAGCAAGGGTGGCAAGGGTTTATGTCGGAGATTGAAACCATTGGTCGGCTTCGTCATAGGAACCTAATTCAGTTACTAGGTTGGTGTCGGAAGCACTTTGATCTATTACTCGTGTACGATTTCATGCCCAATGGGAGCTTAGACAAGTACCTATTCGACCAACCCAAAAAAATCTTGAGCTGGGAACAAAGGTTCAAGATCATAAAGGGTGTAGCTTCGGGTCTTGTTTACTTGCACGATGAATGGGAACAAGCTGTGATCCACAGAGACATAAAAGCAGGGAATGTTTTGTTGGATTCAGAAATGAATGGAAGACTTGGTGATTTTGGTTTGGCTAAGCTGTATGAGCATGGTGCAAATCCAATCACAACGAGGGTGGTGGGAACACTGGGGTACTTAGCACCAGAACTCACACGCACAGGGAAACCTACTACAAGCTCTGATGTGTTTGCGTTTGGTGCTTTGTTGTTGGAAGTGGTTTGTGGGAGAAGGCCCTTTGAGCCTAAGGCGTTGCCGGAGGAGCTTATATTGGTGGATTGGGTTCGGGATCGGTGGCGGGTTGGTGCGGTTTTGGAAGTGGTGGATCCAAAGTTGGGTGGGGTGTTTGATAGGGGACAGGCTTTGGTGGTGCTCAAACTGGGCTTGATGTGTTCCAATGACTTGCCGGGGAAAAGACCCTGTATGAGGCAGGTGGTGATGTACTTGGAGGGGGAGGTGGCAATGCCGGAAGTGGTGGTGGTGGATGGTGAATTTGAGGAATCTGTGAAATCATGTCAAACGTCATCGTATTTTGATAGGGTGAGAATGTGGTCTTCTGCTGGCTATGATGTTGAGACTTCTTCCCTTTCACTTTCCCGTGAACAAGAGGGGAGGTAGGGAACGCCCATAAAAACAAATACTAGTATTTTTCAATTCTAAATTTAGTAATGTTTTGCTGTAAATAGAGTGATACTTTGCCACATTTGATGTTCGTGTTCTTTCCCAATTAAGTTTAAGTATGGTTTTGGATGTGAAGAGAAGATGAGAGGGAAAAAAAATAAGAAGAAAGAAAATGTCTAGCACGGTCTTGGCCTTCTTGTGCTTGGGGTTTTCTGGCCACATAAAGGATGTCCTTGGGCATAAGGACAGAGGGAGCAAGGATCTCTCAGCAATGGTGACTTTCTGCGACTGCATCAGTGTTGTCGACTTAGTCATGGGATCCGGGTGAGAGGGGCCTTGGTTCCAATTACGAAGGAGAGAACTCTCCCCAATCTCATTTAATCTCTGTTGCCATATCCATTAACACACGTTACAAGTTCAAGTTGTACTTTTCTATTCGTGGTAGTTATTGTGAATCTTTTTTCCAGATTATTTGTGTATGTTTTCTTTTACTTGAGTTATTTGTATGTTTATCTAATGATTTTGATTATATTTTTATGGACCTTCGTTTAGTTCTCAACAATTGGGATACTGTTTACATTAGTATTACATTCATAGCTCCATAAATTGTAGAGCTCTAGTTTAATCTAACATTTCTTCATCAATAAACTTTTAACACGATATGATAATATTTTGCATTAATAAATGTTAGTTATACAACTCATTATTCATAACTATGTAAAATCACTAATTTCACTTAATTTTGTTTGTCATCTCTCTGAGCTTGTGGCTTAATGTTCAACTAGCATTGGTCATAATCTTTAAAATTGGAATATAATGATAATGTTAGAAGTATGATTTTTATTTTATATGAATGGTTTTATATTAATAAACTAGAAATATTTTAATAATAGACTAACTATTTCATGTACTTGTACATTTTAAATTCATGTATTTACGATGATTAGAAATTTAGAGAGATATCATTGTCTTTGTTAATGACCAAATGTCAGGAGTTGTAATATAGTACAATTAAAATATCTATGATTTTCATATACCCACATAACAAAATAAGTATCTTGCATGTACCCCAAAAAAAAAGTATCTTGCTTTAGTTTTGAGAATGCTTAAACATCTTAAATAACTTGTATCAGATTTTTTTTGTTATAAAGAATATATAAAAAATTTAATATGGACAAGGCGATAGTAATCCAAAATATGGATAAATCAGTCCGTGTATATAATTCCATCGCGAGATCAAATAATTTCATAAAAAATTTAGTGGCTGTTAAATTATAGAGGTACTGTATTAGACTTTTGCTACCAAACACAGAGTAATATACCTCCTAAAAGCATTTCCTTTTGTGAAGGCCAAATGTATCACATCAAATCATGCTTATTTGAAAAGAAAAAAAAATTTATCATTAAATTTAATATCTCTTATAAATATTGTATATTAATGTGAGTATGAGTAAATATTGATGTATATTATATTTTGAGATAAAATAGACATATCATATATTACTTAAGAGAAATATAAATTAAATATCAAATTTTAAATGTATAAACAACGGTATTGTATTTGATAAAGAGTTAATATTCAGATTTAAAAAAGAAAGAAATGAGTCAATATCTACATTTATGAAAGTCATTGATCAGATACATGCTTGAAATAAAAATCAAATCATTACTCATTGATTTTGTAACGTGGAAATCGATTTTAGTTGGTTGAAGTTTTTCTGTTCACAATAGTAAATTGACTTCAAACATTGGTGTGGATTACACCGTGTATTCATATTGTCCCTTCAAGAAAATTTGATTAAATTAGAACCTTTTTTTGTGGGAAAATTAGAACTTATTTTGATCGTACAATTTCTTGACCATCATTTGTGTTGCGACCAAAAAAGATAAAAATCCTTGAATCATTGTGAATTGTTTATTTTCTTCTGTAAAACATTAAAAATCATTTTTTTTTGTAAAATATGCATATTTTATATGTGATAGATGATTATCTTGATTATTTCACAGAAATTAAAAAATTAATTAAAAGAGATTATAATTCTTAATGGATACTAATCTAAATAACTCCATTGTATACCTTATGTTAGTTATTATAAATTTTAATAATATCAAATATATTTATTTTAACCCTCTAAAGAAAAGACTTTGTAATGTATTTTTATTTTTTTCATTTTTTATTTTTTTGAAAAAAATAGAAGAAACAACCAAATTATGAAAATTTATTTTTTTGTTCTACTGAAAAAAATTAGAGTCATTTTATCATATATCTTTGGATTAATCTAACTCAAATCACGTAGTTCTTTATAAAATAAGTGTGGGTTGGTTGATTTTATTTAGTAAAAAAGATTTTATTTTATCTATAGAATTTTTATTATGATTTTGTAAGACTAACACAATTATCATATTTTTATGATCCGAATGATATTGAGGTAGTATTCACTGAAAGATCATTCATTCATTGCATCATTGCAAGGATCAAAAGATTTTTTATTTATTTATTATTTTTTTCTTTTACCCTTCTCTTTTTTTTTTTTTTTACCAAAAATGTATCATTTTTGCCTTAATAAAATGGACATTTACGTGAATCAAATTTAAACTCAAAAAGGCGTCAACAATTCAATTTAAAGAAAAGAATTTGAAAATGGGTAACAATATCGAGCAATAGAGGACGTTTGGGGAAGATCTTTTTTGGACCTCGAGATTCGACGGTCTGTGTAGCAAAAGAATTTAGTTTTAAGAGATATTTTGATCAAGAGAAAGATTCTTGGTGAGAACACAAAAATGAGTTATTAATGAAAAACCACAATTCCGGAAAGGTCACCCAATAGGTTGAATTCTATTCCTTGGAAGTTCATATTATAATTTTGGATTTTTGGATGGAGGTCATGGGAAGTTCGATTGATATGATAAAAATTAGAAAAATGATCATTACCGGAAGTTCGATTCTTCTAATAATACATATCAAATGAAGTAGAGAGCCGGAAGAATCATTCGACCATGATCCTATAAATAATATGCTTTTGGAGTTTCTATTTTTGGAGCCGGAAGCAAAGTTTTATCACTTGATTGATGATTTGAGAGTTTAATTAGGAATTCGGAAGTGTCGATTTCATCGGCGAGGGTGTCGATGAGATTTTTTATGTGGTGTTAATATGAAGGTGTACGGTGAGATAATGTGACCGGTGTTGCAATATTTGAAGGTCAAAATGTGGCTCGATATGAGGTTCGGTGAAGTTGGTCGGTGAGATGATGAAAAAATGGTGTTGGTGAAGTTCGATATATAGATTTGGGAGATTGGATGGTTCGACCGTCGGAATGATGGAGTTTGGGGGGTCCGAGTCTGGTTGAGGGAAGGATCGGCGGCTTCGGGTTTCGATGAACAAAATTTTATACATTATGATGTATCATTATCGGTGTTTTGAGTTGACGGTCGGCAATTAGGGAGATTGGATGGTTCGACCGTCGGAAATGATGGAGTTTGGGGTCGACGGTCGGTTGGTTGAGGGGAAGGATCCGGCTTCTTGGGTTTCGAATTCGGAAGTTGGGGGTATGATGTATCCGGTGTTTTGAGTTCGACGGTCGGCTTGGGAGATTGGATGGTTCGATCTTAAGTCGGATGTGATGGAGATTTGAGAGGTAGGTGGTCCGGTTTGTGGGGTCCGACTCGGTTGGTTGGAAGGGCGATGGCTCCGCGCGCGTCCGGTTATTTTTGGAAGAAAATTTTGTGAAGTCCATCACGTATCGGATCGTTTTCGATGGTGATTTGGCTTCACGTGAATGAAGAGGGAGATGGAGTTGATGTGGTGGTGGTTAAGGTTTTGAGGTTTTTTTTTCGTGGTGGTTGAGGATTTGTGGGGTGAAGGTGGTTGTTGGTTGTTTGAGGTGGGAATGACCTTTATTGGATTTTGGCTAGTGTGGGTGGGTCACGGTTGGGGCTTGGAACTTGGAGGAAAAATGGTGAAGGGACCGTGGGGTAGAGGTGAAGGGTGAAAAAATTTTGGGGATGAAGAATGGAGTGTGGTGAAGGGTTGTGAACGAAGATGGACGTTATGGAAGTGAGGACGCCGGCTTGGGTTTTATAAGTTTTTTTTGGTTTAAGTGGGGAGTAGTGATAGTTTTGTGAAACCGAGTTTGGAGGTTGAGATGTTTAAGATATGGATGTGAAGATGGGAGGTTGAAAAAGGGTGGTTGAAGAGTCGAGTATTGAAGGATGAGATTGATGAAGATGGATGTGTGGTTGTGGAGAGGCAAGGTGTTTTGACGTTGGGGTGATGGTGAAGGTTGATGACTGGTGTTGGTGATGAGGGTGGTGAAAATGGAAGGTGTCTTTCTGGTTCTTGAAGGTGAAAAATGTGTGAAAAAAGATCTCAGGATCCCCCTATTTTTTGATGCTCTTTTCTTTTAAATACCTCCACCCTTTCATCATTTCTCCCCTGACATTTCCTTCTTTTTTTCCTTTGCGTGAGCCTCCTACGTTGAGCCCCCCATCTCCTCCTTTTATCAGAACCTTTTCTTTCCTTTTTTCCTTTGCTGCCTCAATGCATTTAATGCCTTCTCCTTTACGTGTGCAGGCATAAGATATTAAATGCAATGCCCCCTTTTTCAAATTTTTTTTTAAAAATATTGTAATTAAGTATAAAAATTTTTATGGACAAAATTGGGTATCATCTAAATCCCTAACTTTGCTTTACATTTAACATAAATGGGAAGCAAAGGAATTGATTTAATTTTGTCCATGAAAATTTTCACTTTTTTCTTTTCTTTTTTTTTTTTTTTTTAAAAGGAAAGCGTATTGACGCAAAAAGAATGGACATTAAATGAGGTAGAAAGTTTTTTGAGTCAGTACCGTGAAACTTGTCGAAACTTAAAACGAAAAGTGCACAAAACTTCATTTGGGTCCATCCACTCGATATAAAGACAAAAGAAAAGGTGATTGACCTTCAAGGCCCATGTTTTTGAAGAATCTGATGGTACGAGGACCCAAAAAACTAAAAAAGTTAAATGGGTAAGGAAAAAGATAAGACAACGGATGCGGGGATCCTAGAGAATAAAAGGAACTAATTGCGGGGACCCTAAAAACTTAAAAGATAAATGGGTACTTGGGATCTAAAAAAGACAATGGTACATCTGGGAAAACTCAAAAATGTCAATGGGATCTAATTGAACCCAACTGTGACAATTATTGACCCAGGAATTAAAAGACAATCGGTAGAGGGACCCGAAATTAAAAGACAATGTTTAGTGCGGAAACTAACTTAAATGTGGTTATAAACGGGGACCCAGGAATTAAAAGACATTATGGGTACGGGATATCTTTAAATTAAAAGACAATAGGTCGGGGGACCCTAAACTAAAATGACCATTTAAGGTGCGGGGAGAGATGAATTAAAAATACGGGACTCTTGCCAAAAACTGAAAGAAAAGTATTTGTAAAGAATCCAGAAACTAAAAGACAATTGGTGCGGGGACCCATGGAATTAAAAGACAATGGGTACGGGGACCCGAAATTAAAAACTGAATGGGTGCGTGGGGACCGGAAACTAAAAACAATGGGTGCGGTGGACCAGGAATTAAAAGACAATGGTCTGACGGGGACCAAAACTAAAAGGCAATGGGTGGGGACATGAAACTAAAAGACAATGGGCGCGGGACCCGGAATTAAAAGACAATGCTAAATTAGGTTTCAAAACTAAAAGGCAATGGGTGCGACCAAAGGAGAAAAGACAATGGGTGCAGGGGACCAAGAGAATTAAAAGACAATGAAAGTGCGGGGATTAAACTAAAAGCAATGGGTGCGGGGACCGAGCTAAACTAAAGACGATGGGTGCGGGACCTTTGGAATTAAAAGTTTGATAATGGGGGTTTTTCTTTTGACTTTCATTAAACTAAAAAGCTATGTTTTTCTTCTATTAAACTAAAAGCAAAGGTTTTGTGAATGCATGTGATGTCAGAGTGGTGCATGATGCAATGGATGATGATGAAATGGATGTGATGCTTGAGTACAATGCATGTGATGCCTGAGGACAATGCATGTGATGCTAGAAATGATGCATGATGTAATGGATGCATGGTGATGCAATGAATGCCTTACTGTAAGGATTCTCATGAACAATGGATGCATAAATTTTTTGTTTTGTTTTTTTTTTGTTTTTGTTTTTGTTTTTGTTTTTGTTTTTTTTTTTTTTTTGCTTTGGTTCCCAATTATAAAAGGACTTTTTCCCACAATGAGGATCGCGATTGAACAAAGAAAAATTGTTGATTGGCCTTATGATTTGTCTAGTCATCCCTTTTTTTCTCATCAACACTTAAGGGCCTCGAGTTTTCTAAAACTTTATGCAATGGGCCTTGAGCCTAAAAACTCATGAAGTGGGCCTTGAGCCCAAGAATTTGTTCAATGGGTCATGAGCCAAAGAAATAAATGTACTTGAGGAACTAAACGCTTCTTGGAAAACTTTGTCCAACCAAACTCATATTCAAAAGGGATCATTATTGAATATCTTTTCATTAAAAATGGCTCGTGTAGAAGCTTGTGACTTTCTTCCCCCAAAAGTTCCTATTTCCACCGGACATACTTCAATCTGAATTAGCCATTAAGGATGTCATTCCATTCATCGATTGAAACTCTAGAGCTCATTTGGCTTAAGTTGTTCATCAAGAGGCTACCATTAGATGGTTAAATTGTACTATTGTGCTCATGTTCACCCAACCTGAAGCATCATGTACCAGATATGCATGGATTCAAAAGTACAACATGAAAGAGATTTACTACCCGAGTGACCTTTTTTGGCGATTTTTCAGAGTATGACTACACGAAGGATATTTACAAAGGATATAAACACAAGTAGTCAAGAGTTTTTTTTTGCCTTTTTTTTTTTTTTTTTTTTTTTTGCTTTTTGGACCCAGTGTTTGATGTGATTGATCTTTACTTGACAACTAGACATCATGACCATTGTTTTATCGGTATCTACAAGAATATGCCCACGTGTATGGTATCAAATGAATTTGACTCAAGGTATGTCCTTTGAGAACAAAGATGCCCCAGTGTAGGATCCTCCTAATTTGACAACAAAAAATGTTCCAAAGTGAGAAATTTTTTTTTTGTAAGGCCCAAGTAAGACAAAGCACTAATAACATTCCGTCCCATTTAGAACCGAATTGAACATGGTAGAGACTTGTCCCAATGTAGAGCCGTTGAACTAGAAGATTTGCACCAAGTTGTAAGGCCAAATTGAAGAGACTTGCCCCAATGTAGAGCTAGTTGAACCAAAGATTTGCCCCAATGTAGGGCCGAATTGAAGATGCTAGTAGAGACTTGCCCCAATATAGAGCCGCTTGAACACGACAACAATTTGCCCTAATGTAAGTCCCTTCTTTTTTTTTTTTTTTTTTTTTGGAGAGCCGTATGATGAGTTGTGTTTTGAAATTAACAATTTTTTTTTTTAAGAGCAAGGATTGAAAATTCGAGTGTGAAAGTGCATAAACTTTTTGTCTCAAAATTAAAGTTGATGAAAATGAAAACAACCTTTCATTGATCAGAAGAATGGATGTTTTTAAGGCTTGTAACGTGGCCAAGGTTAGGGTTTATGAAATGAAAGATATAAAGCTCAAATAAGTGTTTAAAGGTTAAGTGGGACCAAGGATCCTTATTCCAACTTAAACTTTTTCAATTGCTTTTACGCATTCAAACACACTTTTCTCTTATTGCTCTCCTCTTTTTTGCTCTCCATCATTGTTCAAACTTGAACTTTGTCAAATTTTTCGCTTTTACTTTCCGCCCTTTCACTCTTCTTCATTTTCCCCTTTTTTATACTTCAAAATAATCATCATGACAATCAACCTTTGTTTTATGTCATCCCCTAGTGTAGGGGTGATCCTTGTCCAGGGTTTATTGAAGAAAACCTTCAAGCTCAAAATGGGGTAACGATGGATAATGAAAAGATGAATTCTTGTGAGAGATGAGAAAGATGGCCAATCTTCATTTCAAATTTTGATTGCTCATTTTCAAAAAATTTAATTTAGAGACAAAAGGATAATACACACCACATAATTATTTATTTGCTCCTTTATTTCTATTTTTTTTTATTTTTTTTTTTTTTGAAGAACACCTGCACACATAGGCCTTATGTGTTTTTTTTTTTCAGAATGAGAGTCCTATGGGATTCGACCTAAAAGAAGGCAAGTAAAGGGAAGAAAAGGAAAGATCAAGGCAAGAACATGAAGTGCAAGAACATAGGAAAATGAAACAAGGTAAATTGAGATCCACACAAATCCATCACATTAATGCTTCAAGCAAGTTTACATAAATTCAAAAACCCGAATGGTTTTAATAATTGAACAAGCTTGGGGTGGATTTACAATTAAACCATCATTTCATGGCAACAACTTAGTAAACAAATCGAATACTAGTCGCTCAAAATTTCCCTTTGATAGCGGACTTTGAAGGTACATTTTCATTCTTGACGGTTAGAAAATGAATCACCACTTTGTCAAACTTTCTAAGGTTACCCCGATCAACCATTGTAAACATTCGCATCCTATTGCGGATGTGTAGAAACCCCGACAATGCTTGGTGATTTAGGTAACCGTTGTAGTCCATGAGTTTTGAAAAAGTCCCATTTTAACTCATTCGACTTGAAGTCCACCCTTAATCGGTTCAACATTCTTCATACTTGAGGTCCGTCATTCATTTGGTGTCTTCCCTTTTTCATTTCCTTTTCAATCATTTCACCAATTACCACGATGTTGGTGAAAAAAAAAAATTCGCCGACACACTTCCAATCATATGATCATAAAATGGCGAAAAGTGTATCGCTGAACATAGCAACCATCTATCGACAAAGGGGTTCTATTTGTGCAGCCTATTTCCCTCCACCTCTCGAGCATATTCCTTGAAGGTTTCAAAGCATCCTTCTTAAACATGTTTTCTTGGGATTGCGTTCTATCGGTGCCATGTCAATGTTGTATTTATCTTGCTTTACAAAGGCATCTTAGCCCTAAATCCTTGAAACTCCTTATGTGGACACGCTCGAGATGTGTGTACCACCGAAGTAGAATTAAAGCTGTCTTGGAAGAAATGGATTAACAGTTTGTCATCGTGAGCTTGTGAAGCCATCTTGACAATGTACATTGTCAGAGATTGATTCTTTGGACAAGTAATCCCCTTATATTTATCAAAATCTGGGACCTTAAACTTTGGGGAATGACAACGTTGGGGACAAGACAAAGCTGAAGAAGCATCTCTTGAGGCCATAACAACTCTTGATTCTTTCAATGACCCGTATTCTCTCTTCCAAAGTTTCAAACCTGAATTTTGAACCGAGGATTTTAAATTGCAAAAGAATTCAATGGGTATTGAGGCATGGTTGGGGACAAAATGTTGTACCTTGGTGGAGTCCCAGGCTAAGTGTACCTGGGGGTAATGGCCATATGGTTGGATTGTGCTCAATGAGTTCGAAGGGCATGCTTTTGTTTGATCAAGGGAATTAGCAACCATATGTGTGCTATTGAATTTAGGAAGGAAGCCATATGAGTGGGATGAAGAAAGGGAATATGCTTAAATGTGGTTATAAACACGGGGTTCCATTAGCATTTTCAAGATGACTTGAGTTTGGGTAAAGTTCAACAGGTTTGAATTCGGTGTCAGCTTTGGCATGCTATTAAGGGGGATTGGTGGTCAATGATGGTACATAGGTGGGAAGGAGGCCATATGGTAGAAAGTATTGGCAAAGGTTTCGAGAAGTGGTGAGGGTTGAATGGCCCACGGCATCACAACTCTTTGAGGATTGAAGCCTTGGTATTGCAGCGGAGGTTGGAGAGAAACGGACGGGGGTGGGGAGGAGGTGTGGCCGGATGTCTTTCATTTGCCACCGAGGGATTTCCATTTGTGCTCCTTCTATTTTCCATGGACTGTAGCATCTCCATCATCTTGGACACTTGTTCTACTGAGGTGAATCAGCTCATCCTTCAACTCTTGAGTTTGATTTATTTCATCCATGATCTAAACACTGGGAATGATCCTAAATTAGGTGTTCGGAAGCAATTTTCGTTATAGTGCCCATTTTTTCTCTTGGTGAAACATGATGTGAATATGCAATTATCAACATTGATTCAAAGAACAAAATTGGCAACATGCATGAAAAGTATTATGCAAATGAAATCTTTTTATATTTTTTTTTTTTTTTTTTTTTTTTTATTTTTTAAAAAGAATGCTATGAATGTCATGGGAATGTAAAATGATGTATCTTTTTCTTTCTTTTGTTTTTTAGAGTTAGGAATGCGATGAAAATGTAAGATGATATTTTATGGGGATGTCATGCAAATGCAAGATAATGTATCTCTCCTTTTATTATGCTAGAAATGCTATGAAAATGCAAGATAAGGTATATTTTCTTTTGTTTTTGAATGCTAAGAATGCTATGAAAATAAGGATGATTTTTTTGTTAGAATGTTATGAGAATGCAAGATGATGTTTTTTCGTTTTTTGATGCTAGGATTGTCATGAAAATATAAAATGATGCTTTTTTTTTATGAATGCTAAGAATGTAATGAAAGTGCAAAATGATCTATCCTAAAAAGCAAGTATGAATGACATGAGAGATAGGTGACTAAAAAGTTAGGAATGAAAATTTACATGATGTATTTTTTGAAAAAATCTTTTTTTTTACCCAAAAATGATTATGGATGCAGTGACATAAGGAAAGATAAAGAAAAGTATGCTCCATTTGTGTCCTAATGAGGTGCAACCTAAGGAGATGGATGACTCTAAAGCTTCTATGTCATTATGTTCATTCTAAGAAAAATCAGTGCAAGGTTTTTCGGGACTGATCTCTTCTAAAAGTCATGGTCCCCAGATTGGTATCTCGAAAGATAAGGATCCAATTCATGAATTAATCACAAGTAGGGATGAACCCTCTCAATATGACTAGTCCATGAACTTGTAATTCAATCTGAGTGGTGTCTCAACAAATGTCAAGTGAGCACAAGGCTCCTCAATAACAAAAGTCGAGACCCTCCTACTCCTCGGGTTTACGCATTTTATTGTTCATCGAGTTTAGCCCAAAAAGTGTGTGAGGTGTGATTTAAGTGACGTGTGTGAATGAGCATAAAAACTGTGTGGACAAAAAACTTAAAGGACAAAAATACCCTAAACAAAAAACATATATACAACAAACAACAAGAATCATCTACCCTAGGGTTTTAATAATTAAGTTTAAAAATATATACAAGCCACCAATATACATGAAATAATTTATCGATATTTACAAAAAAGTACTAAATAAAGTACATTTACAAACAAATAAGAAAACAAGAACAAAGACAAAAGGGTAAAATAAATAAATAAAAGATTATTAAAAATTGAAATACTAACAACAACAGGCCCGATCTCTGGAAAGTCCCAAGATGTTTCTCCAAGGTTCTTGAATGGATCGCAACGGACGACCGAAAAAAGATAAAAATCAATGGAGTCGCCACCAATGTTTATTTAAATTGGGAAAACATTAGAAAAACCTTTTATCATGTGAAAAGCGGTCAATTATTTTGAAAATGAGTTTGGATCTCGGGAGTCTTTTACATGTGGGAAGGTATTAGCATTACACCGCCTGCGGATTCTAAGAACGGTTTTATGTTAGTTGTGCAAATTTTAATAATATCAAATATATTTATTTTAACCCTCTAAACAAAAGACTTTGTAATTATTTATTATTTTTTCATTTTTTATTTTTTGAAAAGAAATAAAAGAAACAACCAAATTATGAAAATTTATTTTTTTGGCTTCAGAATAGAGATTCTGCTCCTACGTATCCTCGGGTGCAATGAGGAACTCAAAGTCACGTGAACTTCTCAAAATTCTATTCTTTATAAAATAAGTGTGGGTTGGTTGATTTTATTTAAATAAAAAAAGATTTTATTTGAGAGTGAATCCATTCTTGCACGGGATTCAAGTTAGCACTAATTACTAATAAACCCCATGATCCGAATGATATTGAAGGTAGTATTCACTACTCAATCATCATCATTGGTCATTGCATGGATCAAAGATTTTTATTTATTTATTATTTTTTTCTTTTACCCTTCTCTTTTTTTTTTTTACCAAAACCATGTTTGTATCATTTTGCCTTAATATGAAATTAGAAATGCCCACGTGAATCAAATTCAAACTCAATATTTTGTCAACAATTCAATTTAAAGGAAAGAGAGCTTGAAAACTTGGGTAACAATATCGAGCACATACCAAGAAGGACGTTTGGGGAGGGTTTGGACCCCGAGATTCGACGGTCGGTGTGGAAGAATTTAGATTTTCGAAATTGGGATTCATCGGATGAGAGAAAGATCCTGGTGAGATCCGATTCGAGTGTGAGAGGATGCTTTGAAATTCGACGGTCGAGTGCGGAGAGGAGCTTTGGAAGTTCGACGGTCGAGTGTGGAGAGGATCCGGGAAGTTCGATATGGTCGGGTGCGGAGAATGCATGAGGAAGTTCGAATATATCGAGTGTGGAGAGGAGCCGGAAGTTCGAAATTTTCGAGTGTGGAGAAGGATAGGAAGTTCGACGGTGCGAGCTGCGAAAAGCTGGAAGTTCGATGTTAAAAATTTTCAAGAGAGGATGTGGATGGTGTTGGTCGGTGAAGGTGTCGGTGAGAGAATGTGATGGTGGTGTTGGTCGGTGAAGGTCACCGGTGTGGCTCGATGAGGGTGTCGGTGAAGTTTTCGGTGAGATGATGGTAAAATGGTGTTGGTGAAGTTCGACGGTTTGTTTTTAGGGAGATTGGATGGTTCGACCGTTTGATATGATGGAGTTTGGGGGTCCGACGGTCGGTTGGTTGAGGGAAGGATCTAAGCTTCTTGGGTTTCGACGGTCGGTTGGGGGTATGATGTAACGGTGTTTTGAGTTCGACGGTCGGCTTAGGGAGATTGGATGGTTCGAAGTCGGATATGATGGAGTTTGGGGTCCGACGGTCGGTTGGTTGAGGGAAGGATTTGGCAAATGGGTTTCGATCGGTTGGGGGTATGATGTATCCGGTGTTTTGAGTTCGAAAATAAAATTTTAAGGGATTTGGATGGTTCGACCGTCGGATGTGATGGAGATTTGAGAGGTAGGTGGTAATTTGTGGGGTCCGACGGTCCATATTTTGGAAAGCCGATGGCTCCTACATTGATTTCCGATCGGTTGAAGATTTTTCAAGTGAAAATATTTGAAGTCCGAATACGGTCGATGGTTCACGTTGGCTTCACGTGAATGAAGAGGGAGATGGAGTTGATGTGGTGGCTTGTTAAGGTTTTGAGGTTTTTCGTTGGTGGTTGAGGAATGGGGGTGAAGGTGGTTGTTGGTTGTTTGAGGTTGGGAGGGACCTTTATTGGATTTTGGCTATTGTGGGTGGGTCACGGTTGGGGCTTGGAACTTGGAGGAAAAATGGTGAAGGGACCGTGGGGTATTTAAAGGGTGATGATTTTTTGGGATGAAGAATGGAGTGTGGTAAATGAAGGGTTGTGAACGAAGATGGACGTTATGGAAGTGAGGACGAAATGGGTTTAGAAAATGGAGAATTTTTTGGTTTTGGGGGATTTAGTGATAGTTTTGTGAAACCGAGTTTGGAGGTTGAGATGTTTAAGATATGGATGTGAAGATGGGAGGTTGAAAAAGGGTGGTTGAAGAAGTATTGAAGGATGAGATTGATGAAGATGGATGTGTTTGTGGAGAGGCAAGGTGTTTTGACGTTGGGGTGATGGTGAAGGTTGATGATGGTGTTGGTGATGAGGGTGGTGAAAATGGAAGGTGTCTTTTCGGTTCTTGAAGGTGAAAAATGTGTGAAAAAGATCTCGGGATCCCCCTTTTTTCGATGCTCTTTCCTTTTAAATACCTCCACCCTTTCATCATTTTCCCCCGACATTTCCTTATTTTTTTCCTTTGCGTGAGCCTAAAACGTTGAGCCCCCATCTCCTGAAATATTTATCGAACCTTTTCTTTATTTTTTTCCTTTCTTTGAAAAAACACTCAATGCATTTAATGCCTTCTCCTTTACGTGATTATGCATAAGATATTAAATGCAATGCCCCCTTTTTCAAATTTTTTTTTTAAAATATTGTAATTAAGTATAAAAATTTTTATGGACAAAATTGGGTATCAACAGATCGTACAATTTCTTGACCATCATTTGTGTTGCGTCGAACTTTCCTTGACAGCTCCTTGTGAATTCTTTTCTTTTTTCTTCTGTAATTACTTACTAAAATTTACATTTTTTTTTGTAAAATATGCATATTTTGTATGTGATAGATGATTATCTTGATTATTTTACAGAAATCAAAAAAATTAGTTAAAAGGGATTACAATTCCTAATGGATACTAATCCTAAATAACTTCATTGTATAAACCTTAAAACGTTCTTATAAATACTCTGCTAGGTCTCAAAGGTATAAAAATTATCTAATATAAAGAATAAGATTTTAAGTGTATATTTTTTTGTCTTAATCTTTCTATATTTATCTTCTCTATTTACAACACGTTATCAGCACGAGACTCTACCATATGAGTAATGGCTTGAACAACTTAAAGGTTTTACGAAAAAAAATTGTCGTTTTATTATATTTTTTGGATTAATCTAATTCATTACTTTATTCTTTCTTATAACTTTTTTCATGTTAATCTTAGTATGAAATATTTTCATGTTTTATCTATAGAATTTTTATTATGAATCTTGTTTGACTAACACAATTATCATATTTTGTTTTATACGAAATTTTACTCTTGATAAATTCTGAAAGATATTACAATTCAAGCATCTCTGAAGGATTGCACAAAATTAATAATTTTTTATGGTCATATTTTATATGAAAATTTATGGTATAATTCTTGAAAAACTACGCATTTAGACCGTGATTGAATCTAAAAAGATCTAATTGATCTTAGTATAATTTGAAATAAAGAAATGTGAGAAAGAACATTATCGATCTTTTTATATCTCTCGAATATGCTCCTGTAGTAGCAAAATGAGAATTGTTTTAAGAGATATTTTGAATCAAGTTTATGCATTCTTATGATTGAACACAAAAATGAGTTATTAATGAAAAACCACAAAGGTCACCCAATAGGTTGAATTCTATTCCCTGAAGTAAATGTTTCATATTATAATTTTGGATTTTTGTTATGGTAAAGGTCGTGGTTATGACCATTGATATGACAAAAATTAGAAAAATGATCATTACCATAGTGGTTCTAACTCTTCTAATAATACATATCAAATGAAGTAGAGAGATATTAATGAGAATCATTCATTTGACCATGATCCTATAAATAATATGCTTTTGGATGTTTCTATTTTTGTTAAATATTATGAAGCAAAGTTTTATCACTTGATTGATGATTTGAGTAGTTTAGGGTTTGCTACTGTTAAAAAAAATAAGTCTGTTAATTTTATATTTCTCTTTAAATTGTGATATTAATTGGTGTCAATATTGTATAATGAATAGTTGAAATATGATTTTCAATATTACCTAATATTTTCAGTAAATTTACGTTTTAGTAAAGAAGAAATTTTGAAACCCATCTTTTATAACTCAAACTTTGTGCGAACTTCTTTTCAGATTATGAGTCGGGAGTCAGAAATGTGATGCCCTAAGGAGGGTGTTACAGTATCATTGAAGGACCAGAAGATTCTTCAATATAATGAATTTTTATGTGTTGAGTGTTCTTAATGCAAATTGATTATAAGACTATCACTAGCTAAAAATAGAGTTAAATTTGTTGAATTTTTAGAATGAATTTAAGATTATATTATAGATTATGTCCTAAATCATGTGTATCATTTAGATATTTTATGACCAGAAGCCAGTTTGTCACATGTGTACTTATTATCAACTCGCAACTTGGTGTTTGTGAGATTATACAAGTTATTTGATTAAGAATACAAATTTTTAGATTAGGACAATTTGTCTTGATAATGCTAGTGAATTTACTTCTCAATCTTTTAGTGATTATTATATAACCATTGGTAAAATATTAAACATTTTGTTGCTTATGTTCAAATGCCTCTAATTGATAGCTAAATAACAGATTGTGAGAACAATATCCTAAGTTTTTGTTTGGAGTACGTCTTTTACATGTTGTAGCACTTGTTGGTATAAGACCAATAAATAATTATAAGTTCTCCTTTATACAATTGGATTTTGGCCTGAAATCAAATATTTCTCATATAAATTTTTTTCCTGTGTGCGATATGGTCACTTTTGCACGATTAGTTGTCTTTACAGGACATCATGTGGGTATGCCAACTAATGAATCTAAAATATGCCAGAAGCGTGATAGACCTATTGGTGTAAAGGACATTGTTCCTCGAAAAAAAAGATGAAAAAACTTCAAAATGACGCTCTAGAAGAGGTCTTTAACACTCTTGAAGAGGTCAAAAATAATATAGATCAACAACCTCATATTTCTAGGGAAGTAACCCCAGAAGTGGTTCTGGTATCAGCAAATTATGAGATCTCATTAAAATCTGAAAATATGAGGGGAAAAGATGAAGTTGTTGTTGATAATATTTTTGTAAATACAATTGCTTTTGAAATTATCAATGATAATGAGCTTGAGCCTCAAAGTGTAGAAGAATGTCGACATTGAAGTGATTGGCCAAAATGAAAAAAAGTAATACAATTTGAGTTAGATTCTTTAGCCAAACGTAATGTATTTGGACTAATAGTCCAGACACCTGAATATGTCAAACTCGTTGGGTATAAATGAGTCTTTATGTGGAAAAGAAATGAGTTAAATGAAATTATGAGATACAAGGCAATTTGAGCTGAAAATTCAAATGATAATACATTTGCGAATAAGAGCAAATTAATGAATTATAAGAAGCATTTTCTATTGCAAAAGGATAAATAAATCATATACCAGCTATAAATGCTCTATTTAGAATTAGTATCAAATGAGTTAAAAACATGCAAGAAGTATGGTAGACCAATCGATTCCAAATACAAAGCCCAGAAAAGAGAAGGAGCAAATAATATTGCTAAGATGGCAAATAATCCTAAAAAGGATACTCTTGAAAAAGAAATTAGAGACATAAGTAGGACTCTTAAAGTAGTCCGAATTTCAGAAGTAGTTCAAACTCCAGAAGAAGTTAAAATACTTGAAAATTGTGAAAATAATGAGATCTCAATAAATTATGTCCTATGGGCAAAATGATATAATCGAAAAGAAATAGTTATCGACAACATATTTTTATAGCGCGCAATATTATGAATAATAATGAGGATCTTGAAATTAGAATCGTTGAAGAATATCAACGAAAAAATGATTGGCCAAAATAGAAGAATGTCTTGTAGGTAAAACTGAACTCACTTGTAAAATGTGAGATTATTGAATTTGTAGCTAAAACTTTAGAAGAAGTTTTAATGGACCTGAAGTCTAAATCTCAGAAGGTGCAAAATCTGTTGATACAAATAGATGCAATTACATTTTGATATCTGAAAAGATTTTTTGCACACAAGAAGTTGAGCACTTCTAATGAATGTTTTTATATATTGTTGTTACATTTATGGATGTCTTGATACATGTTATTTATATGAAAATCCCTAAAGGATTTAAAATGTCAACATCCAATGAACTTAATTTACATATTTATGTTCTTTTACTCATCATATTAAGACTTTTTTATTGAGCATTAGTGCTTGTTGATATGCATTATATATTTATTTCAAAATTTCTTAAAGTACTTTATTTGTTTATGTGTCTATTTAAAGAATTTGAAGTGAAAGATCTTTAAATGATAAAATTTTATCTCGGCCTACAAATCAAGCATTTAGCAAATTAAATTTTATCTATCAAGTTATAGAGAATAAGTTCTGAAGTGATTTATACATTAAATTATATATATTGAGTACACTAATGCTTGTTAGATCGTTGGATTTAAAGAAGATTACGAAGATCTTAGTCCTGAAGCAGTATCATCCCCTAGTGCTATAGAAGCACACATGGATATTGCTAAATAATACATGACCTAATATAATATTATTTTCATGAACTTATAGCAACATATAGTTCATCACCAATCAGAAGACATTAGAATGAAATTAAGTATATTATTTTTATCTTCGAGGTACAACTGATGAGATTATTTTATTCACATGAATCTATGTCAAGCTAATTAATTATGCAAATGCAGAATATTTATCTGATCCAAATAAAGTCAGATTCCAAATAGACTATTATTTACATGTGGTGGTATTGTTATATTATGGTGATCCACAAAGTAATCTATAGTTGCTTTTTCTTTATATCATGCAGAAATTACAACAATTCATGAAGGAAGTCGTGAATATTTCTAGTTGAGAGCTATGATTCATCATATTCAAGAATCATGTGGATCATCTTATGAAAAGAAAATTTCAACTGAAGATAATATTGCTTACAAAACTCAATTGAAATGAAGATATATAAAATGTGATAGAGCAAAGTATATTTTTCTAAAATTCTTAAGGGGAAATGCTATGAATAATATTTAAGATGAATGTCTAAGAGTGACAAAAGTTATAATGTGCTAACTTAAAGACATTTTATGATTAATTATATTTTGAGGGGAAGTAAGTTACCTATGAATACTGTACTCTTTTTCCTTCGCTAAGTTTTTATCTAATTGAGTTTTTCTTAGTAAGGTTTTAACGAGACATATTCATAGTGTATAATCATCCAAGAGGAAGTATTGTAAAACATACATATTTTGCATATGATAGATTACTATCTTGATTATCCCACAGAAATAGAAAAATTAGTTAAAAGAGATTACAATCTCTAACGTATACTAATCATAAATAATTGCATTGTATAAACTTTAAAACGTTCTTATAAATACCCTGCCAGATTTCAAATGTATAAAAATCATCTGATATACAGAATAAAATTTCGAATCTATATTTTCTTGTCTTAATCTTTCTATATTTCTCTTCTTTATTTACAACACTTTCAAGATTTTATTATTTCAATGTTTTGCTTCCCACATCCAAAAGGCTTTATTAATGGTAAGGATTCTCATTTTCTTCTATCAACATTTGCTCAAGAAACTACTAATAGATTACGGCTTAAATGATAATAATTAAATTTGAGTTATGTGATTTAAAAGGCTTCTCTAATGGCACACTATTAGAGGGACAACCTTAATATCTTAAACAATATTAATCGTACATCTAAAAATGTAAAAATACTCGAGCAAAAAGAAAAAAAAAACCGATTAGCAAACCTTATCATTTCTGTTAGTTTTGAATGAATGAGAAATTTGATTATATTAAAAAGATTACTTTAAAAAAAGCCATAAACTTTGCAAACATGCAACGCTAGACGGATAATTTAAGAGGGGATTTCGCTATAAGATTCTAAATTGTCTGAGAAAAACGGGCAAGTAGAAAACAACTTTTAATATCTCATAAAATATGGGAAATTTCTACCCCAAAATAAATTACATATATAAAGACAAATTCCTTTTTTTTAAAAGTAGTTTAAGATAGACTATGCAATAAAAAGTGCATTTGCAATGTGAAAATGTTTGTCGAAAACAATTCCCATCTAGATCTAGTAACTACTGAGAACACAAGAAATGAACAAGCGTGTATGAAAAATATGATACAGTGTGTGTTTGTTATAATTGTAAAAATCAAATTATTTTAATAATTAATTATTATATAAAAATTTATTATTATAATAAATTATAATAGAATCAATTTTATATTTAAATATATTAATTAAAAAATAATTTTAAACTAATCTATTTTATTTAAATGATATAAAAAATTACTTTTATGCATTAAATTATCAAAATATATATAGAATAATTTAAAAAATTATTTAATTGATTAAAAATTTAATTTATTAAAAATAAAATAATATTTACATCTCAAAATAAAATATAATTCCAATAACCTTTTTAAAAAATACTCAACTTTTAACATTTTTCCATGGACTATGCAATAAAAAGTGCATTTGCAATGTGGAAATGTTTGTCGAAAACAATTCCCATCAAGATCTAGTGACTAGTGAGAACACAAGAAATGAACAAGCGTGTATGAAAAATATTATACAGTACGTATTTAGTATAATTGTGAAAATTAAATTATTTTAATAATTAATTATTATATAAATTTTTTTGTTATAATCTATTATAATAGAATCAATTTTATGGTTGAATATTTTAATTAAAAAGTAATTTTAAATTAATATATTTTATTTAAATAGTATAAAAAATTATTTTTATGTATTAAATTATTAAAATAAATATAAAAAATTAAAAAATTATTTAATTAATTAAAAAATTATTTAATTAATAATAAAATAATATTAAAATAATAATTTTAACAACTTTTTCAAAAAATACTAAACTTTTAACTTTTTTCCAAAACTATTGCCGTATACAATTTTAGTATCAACAACTTTTTTAATTATTCCCAAATACATTATAAAAAGAGAGCAACAACTGAAATGAAAAAAAAAAACTATTAGAAAACAAGATGAATCAAACATGTTCACATTAGATGCACGTAAATCATATGCAAATGTTGACTTAGGCCCACAAAAAGTAGCCTACATTTATTGTTTCCTGCAAATGGTTGTCGTTTTCTTGTTAATTTTTTTATCAAAAAATGTTTAAACCACATTTTTATAAGATAATTTTTTTAATATTTATTTTATTATTAAACAAATTATTTAAAAAAATACTAACAACATCCAGTCAAATGTTTACATAATTCTACTCATTTTATGGGTGGCTTTTCGGAGCAAAGGTGCACCGGTGGTTCATATCGTTACAGCCATTGGATATGAGAGAAAAAGATATCAATGGCTATGATGATGACAAATGTTTTGCATATAATATTTACATGTACGTCATATTTATATTATATGTTAATATAAAAAAATATTAAATTAATTTATATATAACTGTAACATTCTTAAGATATATAAAATAAATTTATAAATAAATTAAAAAAAATTAAATACATAAAAATTAAACGAATAACGAATTTGTATGATTATTCACCGGTAACCTGGCGAATAGGTGAGTTGATAAACATTAATTATTATAAAATGGCCCCAAAAAAGATATTATTTGCACAACCACTTAAAAATTTCCATTTTACTAAATCATCCCAAGATAACGTATTTTAAAAAAAAAATAAAAATAAAATTCAAACACCACCCCTCACCTTCGTAATAGCACCTTCATCCGTTAAACCCAACCTGCAACTCGTGGCCAGTGGCCACCATTACAATCCAACAACCACAGCACCTACCAACCTAAATTTCTTCCTGTTCACCCAAACACTCGACCCAGCGTCAATCCATCCTCATCCAATTCAACCATCTGAGCTGTCCGAGCCAATCTTGGCCTCAATAGGGTCTTTGTTGTGGCAAAGGAAGCAGAAGATGACGTTGACGGTGGCGGCGCCGATGGAGGAGTTGAAGTTGGCCTTGCCACGTTTTCAGGCGAGCTTGTCTTCGAGGTCGGTGAAGTGCTCCTAGAGTGTGTCGCGGAAGAAGGGGACAAAGGTGTCGTGTCTGGAGGAAGAAGCGCTTGAGGAGGGAGTGGGTGGGCTCCGTGGTGTCTTGGAAGGCGCAGGTGCAGTAGCTGCTGGTGAAGCTGGTGGAGAGGGCATGAAGGTGCCGTCGAGGATGATCAAGATTCAAGGCGGCGGCGGCGACGTTGGATCTGGCGGGGGAAGGAGCCACGATGGTGCCGGAGGCGTTTTAGAGAAATTAGATATTTTTTTGTAATTACTTAATTGCATATAGGGCTAAAGCATAAATAACATAATGGCCCATATTATAAAATATTAAAACTTGTGATAGGAGCGTGCTACCGTTGACCAGAAAGGTGCACCGTAAAACCCCGATGCATTTTATGTTTTACTTTGTCTAATTAAAATATATTTAATTTATTTATAAAATTATTTTATATATTAAAAAAATATTATAATTACATACAAAATAAATTAATATTTTTTATATTAATATATAATATAAATATAATATATATATATATATATTTAATGTAAATAATAAATTTTCTGATCAAATTCCAATTCAATGCAAGCACTCTTGCCATGAAGGCTTTTTACGTATTCCATTTTGGTCAAAGGAACATCAACTGGTATAATAAGTTGTTTTATTCATTTGCTTTTTAACATTTTAATCCTATAAATTTTCATATTTTCATATTACTCCTTCGGCTTCTGCATGATGTGCTTCTTCCTCATCATTTTTGGGTTTTTTTTAGGAGTATACATTGAATGAGTTAAGATAAGTTTAACTTAACTTAAATCTGATTTGATTATGGTTCAATAATAAATAAGTTTAAATTAGAATAGTTTAATATGTAAGTATGATGTATAAATTTAAATATTATGTATAATTAAATCATAAAATCATAAAAAGAAAAAAATTAGAATTAAAGTATATTTTATAATATATATTATAAAACAAATAATATTAATATAAATATATTATCATATTATATAAAAATTATTCATTTAAATCAAAATATTTTATTATTTATAACTAATTATAAAAATAATATAAATTTAAAAATAATTCAAGACACTAAATCAAATTAAAACGACACAAACTATAATTAAAATCAAACTAAAAAATACATTAAATCTAATTTATAAAATCTAAAAATTAAAGTATATTTTATAATATATATTTTAAAATAAATAATATTAATATAAATATATTATTATGTTATATAAAAATTATTAATTTAAATTAAAATATTTTATTATTTATAACTAATTATAAAAATAAAAAAATAAAAAATAATTCAAAACACTGGATGAAAACCCAAAATATAATTAAAATCAGATTCAAAAAACACATCAAGTCTAATTTATAAAATCCAAACTCCTCCCAGATAATTTTACCGAATCAATAGCAGGAGTCGAGTTCTTGTACACCCCTAATTCTTTTCCTTCTCTGTTGGTTCTTTCCAAATTTCATTCTCAAATATTGTTGTTCTTCACTGTTTTTTAAGCAATGGCGTTATTCGAGAGCTGCCTTTGTTCTACTTTTATGTTGAGCGTCGAGCTCTAGTGGATCTACGAATTTTACCTTATCGGGCTGTTTCTCTGTCGGCGATGGCGATTTCTTGTTGCCATGGCTGGATCAGTGAGCTTCACCAAAATGTCACTGCAGTGACCGGAAGTATCATTTTCCAGTGCCATTTGTCCTTGCTGGCACATCCACAGCGACGTGTATGAACGGCTGTGTCTGGCGGCAGCTAGTCGGCACTCAACAGTTGCTTCTAGTTCCATGGGGTGCACAATCGTTTTCCTCTCTTGATTTCTCACTCACTCAAATAATTCATTTTCCCTTCATTTTCAAGAAAAATCTTGGTGCCTCTCACTTTGCTTCGTCTCTCTCTCTCTCTCTCTCTCACATTCCTCACAACACAATGCCGAAGCATATGAATTTTCTTTCTGCAATTTCGTCTTTCTTACTCTTCCACATCTTAGTTTCTCCGTTTTGATGAAATAAAAAAGGGAAATCAATTCATTTTTTTACATCACATACAGATTTCTTCTCAATCCACTTTCTCACGGCACATCCAAATGGCATGATGCTGTTATCACCCAAAAAACAAAGTTTAAAAAAGTAAATTGATAACGGCTGGATAAGGGTGATTAATCAGAAGTTAAAGGTTATTACCGAAGAGGATGTGACGATGCCTCATTGGCTAAGGGTGAGATGGGCCTTATTATTAGTGGGTCGGGATCTGAAACAATAAAGAAAGTCAAGCATATTGGATTGAAAGTTGATGGAAGGCCAAAGATGAAAAGTTTATTATCAACGGATGCCACAAAACATGCTGAGAAATAGGAGTTGAGTGTTGAGGAAATAGTTGGGGTCAGAACAGTTAAAGAATCATGGGTAGGCTAGACAAGGTTTAGTTGCTTGTTTTTAAGAGATCTAGCCAGAGAAGTTGGTTTTGGTAGGGGATAGAATTTAGCTATAAATATCATTTGTACCAATTCATATACACACACAACAGATCACAATCAATACAATTTTTAAACTTTGCTTAATTTTTGCTTAAGTTTTCAGCCCTTTACTATACTGTCTTTACTTTGTGTAATTCATCTTCCGCAAGTTTATTTCTAGTCGTTTACTGACTTTAACCTCAAATTCTTAGGCTTCTTAAGTTCACCTTAATACCAAACGCTTTCTTTAGTAAGTTTGGGAACCCTTTGCTAAAGGTTGGATTTTGCCTTTAGTTCAAATCGTCTGTTTCTTATCAAAATCCATATGTGTTCATCGGCTGAAGTCTTATTCGGCTGATAAATTTATTTCACACGTAAACAAATTTGGCACGCCCAGTGGGACACTCTAAGGTGAGCAAATTGAAAAGTTTCCATCTCCCGGTTCAGATCACTATTGGCGTATGCACCTAAGGTCCGGCAAAAATCTTAGCAGTATGGATACAAGCCAACCTAGCAAGAAGAACGGGGGCAGAAAGACTTTAGAGGGAAGCGTTTAGCCTACTCTAGGAGTGACCGCTTCACCCCAGCCAGTGGGTACTCCTACACCTTCTACTACAACTGCTACTTCAGTAGTAGAGCTCTCTAATCAACCACAGCCGATAGTAATGTCCACTTCATTTATTCGGGATCAAATTGATCAAGGGATGAATGACTTAATGTATCATATGTCAAGGCAACTTTCAGAAATCGTGAAGCCCATGGTGCATAATGAGATGCATTTTGTTAGAGAAGCTAAGCGAAAACAATCAAATGCAGGTGAGGCCTCAGCTCACTCAGCTATCACGGGATCTTCTGCTGGCGGACGAGTCGGTCAGCAGACCACAATCTTAGGTCCACGGTAAGTCCGGGCATGCGCGAGATAGTCCCCATATTCCAGCCTCCTCATCCTGACAGTGGAATCCAATCCACCTTACAATATGGGCAAGTACAAATATCTAAGAGACCCCCCAGGTAACAAGAACAATTGGCTTGCCGTATCTGGCGCCTAGCACTTCTGTGATAGGTGCTAGTACATAGGTGGCCGCAACTGGTGGCCCCATTTTCTCCGCTCAAGGGGCCTCCCAGGTATATTTATGATTATGCAGGGGAGTTGCCCTGGTCCAACATCCCTCCTACCCCAATAGGTACCCCTGAGGGGCTTCCTTATGGGCAATCTGTTCCTGTTAGAACCGATCAGCCATGGGTTAATGTGCCTCATGTGGCCCCAGTTCAGCCGATTGTTCAGCCATGGGCAAATAATCCTCCACATCCAGGCTATAACCAGGGGGCAATTCCCACTCAGGATCAGCAATATCAGGTGCCCCATCAGCTAGGGAGTGCTCCTATTAGGCCAGTGAGGTCGGTTCAGCCACCAGTGTCAAATTATCCCGGTGACAGAGCCCCTCAGCTGATAGACCCAGAAATGATAGCCGAGACCATGAGGAGACATTTTGGAATCCGATTAAGATTCTTTGGGACATTGTGCCCGTGTGTATAGAAGCCCATCCGAGTGGGTGGATAGGATGATGCCTTTGCCTAGAGGATTTAAAACTCCAGGACTTTACTACTTTCTCAGGGGAAGATGGTAAATCCACTATGGAACACATTGGCAGGTTCACTGCCCAATGTGGGGAAGCAAATCAGAATGAGTTTTATAAGCTCCAATTGTTCCCCTTATCTCTGACTGGGGCAGCTTTTACTTAGTATTCTTCATTGGCCCCTAACTCCATACAAAATTGGACTGACATGGAGCGTTGCTTTCATGATAGATTTTATATGCCTCAGCCAGATGTTACTGTGGCTGACATGATGAATCTAAGGCAAATGGTGGATGAACCAATAGCTGATTTCTTGGAAAGGTTCAGGAAATTAAGAAGCAAGTGTATCGTGCAACTGCCTGAGGTTGAATATTCTTCCATGGCTGTTAGTAACATGCACCCTCAACTTAGGGAGAAGTTGATAGGGCAAGATTGCGTTAACCTGAGTCAGTTGGCCTCCAGGGCCTCCAGGATAGAACAGTACATCCTAGAAAAAGAAAGAATGAGGTCTAGGAAGAACAGAGGACCTCATCTAATTAGTGTAATTAACGTTGAAGATCCAGATTATCTGTCAGATGAGTCAGCCGAACAATCGACAGATGTCATGGCTGCAGAGATAGTGAAGGGAAAACCATATTCATGCCCAGCTTTTAGGCCCCCCAAAGGAAAGGAGGTCCAAAATCTTGAAAGTAAGATTGATTATTCATTTGACATTTCCAAGGCAGACCAAATTTTTGATTATCTTCTGAAGGATAAACAAATTAGACTGAACGAAGGGCACCAAATCCCCCCAGCAGAGGAGTTGAAAGGGAAAAAATATTGTAAGTGGCATAACTCTTACACTCATGCTACTACTAATTGTATAGTGTTCAGAAAAGCTATACAAAAGGCCATGAAAGAAGGAAGGTTTAAACTAATCGAAAACGAGATGACTGTCATTACCGATCCGTTTCCCTCAACTGGGGTTAATATGGTTTCATTCTCTGGGAGACGATGATCGGCTCACCATCTAAACGATGGAAACAGCCGATACGTTACCAGTGGAGACAAAAGGGAGTGTTTGATGAGCCATATGGGGCTGGAAGAGCTTTAACTGTGTCTTGTCGCGACCGTATTAATCGCGGCGGAATAGCAACTTAAATTAAAATATTATTTAATTAGGAGTCGCCACCAATTTTATTTTTCTATTAGGAAAAATTGGAAAACCCAAGAAAAATAGCCTTTGAAACCAGATTGAATTCGGGAGTCGGTTATGTGTAGGGAAGAGGCGAAACTTAATCACATGACATTTCTAACACTCCGTCCTAAGACGGTACCTTAAATTAATTATGCAAATTCTTAATAATTCTTGAAAATATTTGTTTTATCCCTTTTGTAAAAAATATAAAATAAACAAATAAATTATGAAAATTTAATTTTTTATAATTTATTTGTTGATTTCATTATTTTATTTTATTTTTAGGGGTAAAATAAATATTTTCAAAGATTATTAAGAATTTGCATAATTAACTTAAGGTACCGTCTTAGATGGTGTGTTAGGAGTGTGTGGGATTAAGTTTCCACCCTTCCCTACGCATAACCGGCTCCCGAATTCAATCTGGTTTCAAAGACTAATTTCTATTAAAGGTTTTCTAATTTTTCCTAATTAAAATAAAATTAGTGGCGACTCTAATTAAAATAATGTTTTAATTTAAGTTGCTATTTCACCGCGATTATTACTTGTCGCGACAGATGGCGACTACATTTGGGATACTTGAGAGTCGAGCCTGTAAAAATTAGTTATGCAAATTTTTTTTTTTATGATCTTTATGTGTTTGTTTTATCCCTTTTTTTTCTTTTTCTTTTATTATTTGACGATTTTTTTTATATATTATTTTTAATTGTTGTACTATCGAACCTTAGGGTAGAAAACTTTTGGAATTTGTTTTGTATTTGCTTGGTTTTGCAGGATGTGGGTAGTCTTTAGGATTGTGAAGGTTTGTACGCTCCCAACACCCACTGCACCTACACGTAAAGCACACACATTCGAGTGGGACCCTATACCCGGGTCTGAGTGAATCCTAAGTTAAGTAGAGGTTGCGTAGTGGTAGCCATTTTGGATGTACTTCCTGTTTGGTTATCGCGAAAACCTCATCTAGAGTGCGCCTTTTTCATGAATGTCCCACACCTAGTTGGTTTACCCACTATTTCGTGGTCAACATTCTGAAATAGGACTTGGCTCTAGAGACCTTTAAAATAGAAAAGCCACCCCATGGAAGTTCTCACGAACCAGAAAGACTCTTAGATCCTTAGGATAGAACTCCCGAGTTTAAGGCAACCTCATTAGGACACAAAGGGAGCACACCTTTCATTACCTTTAGATTTATCCATATCTTGTGAGTTGTTCAGTCTTTTAATGTGACAAACCATACTTGTGTCCCTCTTAAATTCTTTTTTTCCAAAAAAAGAGAGGAGATGAGTCATTATTAAAGGACCAACAACTCACTCACTCATTATTGCATCACAAGTCATCATTCTTCGCATCATGTTTTCTCCAAAAACCATGCATTGTGATTCTTATGTGTTAAAACTAGGTTTATTGAGGGAGGAATTTGTTGAAACTAAGTACCTAAGGATTAACAGTGAGTATCTTTGATTAATAATGGAACGTGTCATGGGATCAGATCACAATGAGGTTGTTTTGAAAAAGACTTTGCGACTTAAGGCCAATGAAGTTGACACAGAAAGCCTGTTAAGTTTGGGCCGAATGTTGAAGAAGACGCAACGCCTGACCTTCACTGCGAGATATGGGAAGATTTTGAATCTGTTAGAGGTTGATGTACAGGTAGAAGCTATTACCGCGCTAGCCCAATTCTACGACCCACCATTGCGTTGTTTCACGTTTCAAGATTGTCAGTTGGCCCTCACCTTGAAAGAGTTTGAGCAGATCTTGGGCTTGCCGTTGGAAAAGGAAGAGCCATACCTCTTTATAGGCCACCATGCATCCATGCCAACCATAGCAGACATCTTGAAGATTCATGTGAAGGATCTGCAAAAAGCAAAGCAAAATAGGAAAGGAACAGAGGGATTCCCAAGGAAATATTTAGAAGAACACATGCACCACCTAGCCAAGGTTGAAGACTGGAATACCTTTATGGATGTGTTAGCCCTCACTATTTATGGCAGCATCCTATTCCCGAGTAATGAAGACTTGATAAATTTTGCAGCGATAGATGTGTTTCTCGCTCGAAGGAATAATGCTGCTAATCCTGTCCCAGCCCTTCTTGCTGATGTTTATTATACTTTGAATTTCTGCCATGAAAAGAAGGGTAAGCGGATCTTATGTTGTCTACCAATGTTATTCGTATGGCTCACAAGTCACATGTTCAAGAGAGGCTACAAGGACCCATGTCCCATTACAAGTCTCAAGATGCTCCAGTTGAAAACCAGGAACGACCGCGAATGGGCCGAAGAATTGGCTAAACTTGAGGAAAATAAAATTGTATGGTACCCACAGCGTAAAGAAGGGCAAACAGTGGTCTATCAGTGTGAAGGCTTTCCTAATGTTCCTCTCATGGGTACTCGGGGATGCATTAACTACAACCCTGCACTGGCATTGCGACAATTAGGCTATCCCATGGTAGGGCCACCATCAGAATTGGAAACCGTTCCTTTTGTCTATGACATGCAAATGGAGTGTACTGAGACACTTAGGAGAGTGCGAGACGCTTGGAAGAAAGTTATTAGAAAAAGTAAAGAGCTGGGAGTCAGAAGCTGCGGAGTTAAAGAAAGTTACAGGCAGTGGGTCAAGAACAGGGCGCAGGAAGTTAAGTTACCCTTTAAAATCCCAGTAACCTCTACAATTGGTAAATCTTTGCCTCTGACTTCGATAGAAGATGAAGAAATAAGAGAAAAGTTAGCTGAAGCCAACAAAGAAAAAGGGAAATTAGAGGCAGAGTTGGAAAAGGTTCGCCAGACATGTGCAGTTTTAAGACGTGAAAATGCTGAGAAAAACGTTGCTCTCGAAAAAGCAAACAAAAGGCAAAGGACAGAGCAAGATAGTATGTCAAAAATCAGAAGATGTTTGGAAGCTGCAAATAAGGAACTAAGGCTCCGAGGGCAGGAAAGAGATAAGGCTCTGACAGAAAATCAACAACTCAAGGAGCTGCTCGTAATTGCCAAAACAGCACAGAATAAGGCTCTTCAGCAAGCAGATAGTATGAGGCAACAAGTGGAGACAGTGTCGACCAGATATGAAGACATGATCAGAATTGAGAGGTTGCGCACTGTCGAGGAGATTGCAGGGTATGAAGCGGCATTGCGACAGGGACATGAGGACTTGCAGAAAATGATAGATCATGCAAGACAACAAGACGAGGACATTAATGGATGGAAAGAAGAAGTCCATTTTTGGAGAGACCAATTCTCGAAACTGGCATGCCTAGCCAACACGGCAATCGCAGACATTCCATATTACTTAAAGGTGGCGGATAAGATGGTCGATCCTCTTAAGACTCCGGCAGAGATTAATGACTTCATTGAGTATTGCAAGAATCTTGTTGGGCAAATGAAGCAGATGATTAGGGTGCAGTCATTTGAGAAGGAGGAATTAGACTAGACAATGGTGTATTTCAAGTAGAGTGGAAATGATGTATTCCTCTTAAATAATGTTGATGATTCTTTTTCAATTGAATAAAGTATGCCTTTTTGTTCTTCTGATCCTATGTTGCACTGAAGATCCATTACTTTTGAACGAGACGTTCTAAGTAATGGTCATGACAAACTTTTGAACGAGACGTTCTAAGAAACTTGATCATGACGAGCAAAGATTAAAGATACTCACTCAAATCCGCCCGGCACGAATTAACAATGGTCCTTTAACAAATCAATAATAATCATGGTTGTTTTAACAAATTTCACTTTGATTGTTCCTTGAAAATTTAAAACCATTGCGCGACCAAGGAAAGAAGACACCAATCAAACCCGTGTTCACAACACAAGGGCTCGAACAAGGTTGCTTGCTGACAATGGCGGTGAGAACGAAGGTAGGAACCTAAGTTTGGAAGTAGACGAAGTGAAAGGAAGGGTGAATGAGGTGACAGAATCTCAAAGAAGAATTGAGGAAATGTTGTCGTCACCATGAGGGAGACCCTCACCTTGATGGGGGCAGTTGGAGGTACAGGAGTAACCGGTGCACACTCGCACCCACTGAATACCACTTCCATGAGGACAAACCCTGGAGTCGCTACTGAGGTACCTTATGTGGGGGAACCTCAAACACTTGCATCAATAGTGATCCCTATTGGAGAAGGATATCATTCATTAGAAGGTACTCGCAATGAGGTCCATGGTAATACCGAGTTCACGTGGGAACGCCACATATGATGACAACTGGATTTCCTACTGGTACTGGACATGCAACTGTTCAGAATGACAAGATGAAAGAAGAGTGGATGGAAAAGATGGAAGAGCAAATTAAGGCGATCAAGGGTCCTAGCACCTACGGTCCCCTTGGGATAGAAGAATTGTGCCCTACTGCTAACATTGTCATCCCCAAGGATTTCAAAGTCCCAGAATTTGTCAAGTATGATGGGAGCACCAATCCCTTTTTCCACCTAAAAACTTATATTACCAAAATGTCCATTTGGCCAAGGGATTGGAAGTTCCTCGTCAATTTCTTTCATGAAAGTTTGACTGGGCCTGCTTTGGAGTGGTGTATCCAACAGGACCTCTCAAAAATCTCCTCTTGGGATGTGGGCAAATTTATTTATGGGTCGATGATCGGTTTAATCTGGATACATTTCAACTCGAGAGCGATTAGGAACATTACGGAAGAAAAGTGAGGAGACATTCAAACAATATGCCCAGAGGTGGAGAACTCTTGTAGCCCAAGTGCAACCGCCGTTAACTTTGACCGAGATGTGCTCATACTTCTTGGGAACTTTAGGAGCTCCTTATATTGGGACAATGGCGGGCGCCGCTTATAGAGACTTTCTTTGATTTAATCGCTTTCTTGGAGAAAGAATTGAAATTTTGGTAAAGGCTAGAAAATTGCCAGCTGGCAATAATGAGAGTAGTTTCAAGAAGGGGTTCCCCCAAGAAAAAAATGGGAAGTGAGTTATGTGCGAATCTGCGGCCTTTACGACCAGATATTCGCCATCCTACCACGCATACCGACCACCCCCATACAACCCAAACACGTACCCTTCTTATCGGACACACCGCACCATCCCATCTACCTGGCCCAACCGCTCCTCCCGTAAATATACCTCAAACCCAGCCATTCCAAATCAACACCATCCCGATACCCCAACCATATGCACCAACTCGCCCAATCTATACTCAGTACCCACCTCGGCCTCGCAAAATTTTCAAAACTACCCACAACCTCGACCAAACTTCCAAAATCAAGGCCGTTTCCGTACCCAAAACCTACCCCTTTCCCAAAGCTGTCCATCTCAAACGCAGATCTATTCCAAAAGTTGTTTGATGCCCACCTCATCTCGGGAACCACCTGTACGTCCCCTACAACCACCATTTCCGGCATGGTACAACCCCAATTTAACTTGCGTAAGTACCATATGGATATTTCGGGGCACTCAATCGAGGATTGTGAGTCTTTCAAGATGGCGGTAAGAAAGCTTATTGCTTGTGGAAAACTGGACATTCAAGAAGAGGCTGGACCTAGCATTGTCAGCAATCCAATTCCTAATCATGGTGAAAGGAATGTGGTGAATGCTTTAGAGATGGAAGGACCCCCAATAAGGAATGCCATGAGCCTACATACGCCGATGACTCAAATATTTAAGGGGTTGAAGAAAGCAGGTTATGATATCACGGCACCAGCTTCATCAGTAAAAGAAGAGGAGAAGTACGATGAAGAATCAAAATGTGTTTACCATTGTGGGGGAACAGGACACGATATTGAGAACTGTTGGGACTTCAAGGTTCGGGTCCAGGATTTACTCACTTTGGGAATAATACAAGCTAAACAAGGGGTAGTTTCCTCTGAAGAAGTTAGTGTGGTAGAACGCTTTGTGCTGAAGGTGCCACCTCTCAACCAAGTCCCGGCGCCAGGGAGGGTAGTTGTTACAGTCAAGAAGCCAATGCCATTTGCTTATGATGATACCCACTCAGTACCCTGGAATTATGAAGCTAAGGTGGAAACAAAAGGAGTCGGGGAAGAGACTTCAAAGCCCCGAGTTGCTGAAATACTCCAGGATGAAGGGTGTGTGACTAATATAGTTACAAGGAGTGGGCGATGTTATGGCCCAGTAGAAGTAGAGAAGAAGAAGAATGTTAAAGAATGGGGTAAGGAGGAAAATACAAGAGAAGAGGAGAGAAGGAAAGAAGAGGAGGAAGAATTTTTGAAGATTATGAAACAGAGTGAATACGATGTGATGGAACAGCTTAAGAAGACTCCAGCAAGGATATCTCTTTTGTCACTCGTTTTGACATCTGAGTTACATCGAAAAGCGCTGCTAAGAGTATTGAATGAGGCTTATGTCAAACCCGATGTTACCCCTGAGAATGTTGTCAGCATGGTGGACCCGGTAAAGCACGTTAACATGATCACATTTATGGATGAAGAGATCACCTCTCGGTCTGAGAAAAACCCACGGGCCTTACACATAACCCTTAAATGCAAAGGGTATATAGTTGCAAAGGTTTTGATTGATGGGGGGTCTGCGCTAAATATCTTACCGAAGTCGACCCTAACCTCATTGTCGATAAGTGAGGATGAACTGACACCTCGAGAAATGGTAGTGCGAGCCTTTGATGGAAATAGGAGAGGCATTTTAGGAGAGGTGACGTTGCCTTTAGAGATTGGTCCAAGTAATTTTCGGGTATTGTTCCAAGTTATGAACATTGAGCACTGGTTACACTATGCTCACTGGGGAGACCATGGATCCATCTTTCTTTGGTCTTGTTCCTTCTACATTACACCGAGTATTAAATACATCGAGAATGGGTCGGTTATTACTATACACGGAGAAGAAGAAATCATGGTGTCAAAACCGGTTTCGGTCTTGTATGTGGAAAGTGCGAGAGAAAGATGAGGAGAATTTGTGGCATAGCTTTGAGGTAGTTGAAACCGAACTCGGTGGGAGTGAGCCCTCGATGCAACCGTGAATCGGTGGTGGCCCGAATTATGACTAATAACGGGTACCGAGAAAGGAAAAGGCACTGGGCTCAAAATTGCAAGGAACTCGGACACCGATTTCACTTCCAGAAAAGCTAGACAAGTTCGGATTGGGGTACGAAGCAGCTCTGGAAGAGAGAATGGAGAATGTGACTTTGGGGAAAAGGAGTGATAAGGGCGAAATGAAGCATATTCCTCACCTAAGGGAGACATTCCCCGGCACCAACAAAGTAATCATGCCGAAGAAGTCATTCGTCCACAATACCATCTTACTATCAATGCATTGCATGAAGAAAATACTGAAGAGTACAAAGCAATCGGCGCTTTCTTTGAAGAGGAGCCATTGAAGAAGCGGCAATCTGAATCAATGATTGATGTTATTGCTTCCAAGTAATTGTCTAGTCATCTTTGTAACAAGCGAGATATTTATGTCTAGCTATGTTTTTATCTTATATTTATGTTATTTGAGACAATTAACTAAATAAAGTTGCATGTTTATTCAGTATTCCTCTGTGTCACTCTCTTTGCTTACCTTCTTTTTACATTTATTAGTTTCCTTTTCTTGTGTTTCTCTTTTTTAAAAAAAAAAAAAACTTTCTTCTCTTGCTTTATCATTTCTACTCTATTTTATCTTTCCAACTCCCCATAAATTACTTTCCAGGGATGTGAGTCTTGTAGAGAATTCGTCTCGTGAGAGGGACCTTGAAAACTTGTCAATTGATTCCCCTGCAATGTTTGATGAAGAGGATCTAGGATTTGGTGAAGAGAAAGAGATTGTTGAAGAATTTGAAAAAATGCTGGAATACTCAGAGAGGAAGTTTGATGTGAGCAATGAGGTAATAGAAGTAATTAACATGGGAACAGAAGAAGATAAGAAATAGTTGAGAATAGTAGATAATCCTGAGCGTATAGAAATGGTGGCACTATTGAGAGAGTTTCTTGATGTGTTCGCATGGTCCTACAGAGATATGCCTGGATTAGACCCTGGAATAGCATCACATAAAATTCCACTATATCCAGATGTAGAACCAAAAAGACAGAAGTTGAGAAGAATGCACCCGGATATGTCATTAAAGATCAAAGAAGAAGTGACTAAGCAGCTAGAAGCTGGATTTATAGAGGTGTCAAGACACCCGCAATGGGTAGTAAATATTGTGCCAGTACCAAAGAAGGATGGGAAGGTCAGGATGTGTGTGGATTATAGAGATCTAAATAAGGTCATTCCAAAAGATGATTTCCCGCTCCCCCATATTGATGTTCTTGTTGACAATACAGCAAGAAATCATAGGTTCTCATTTATGGACGGGTATTCAGGGTATAATCAGATCCCTATGGATGTTGATGACAAAGAAAAGACGACTTTTATTACACCTTGGGGAACCTTTTGTTACACAGTAATGTCCTTTGGATTGAAAAATGCTGGGGCTACCTATCAACGTGCTATGGTTGCATTATTTCATGACATGATGCATAAAGAAATTGAGGTTTATGTGGATGATATGGTAGCCAAATCCAAAGAAAAGGAAAGTCATGTAGCAGATCTTACGGAAATTATTTGAAAGACTCGGGAAGTATAAGTTGAGGCTCAATCCTAATAAATGCGTTTTCGGAGCATCCCTTTGGAAAATTACTCGGATTCATCGTTAGCGAGAGAAGGGATAAAGGTGGATCAGGATAAGGCAAAGGCAATACAAGAGATGCCTCCTCCTAAGACGAGAGCGAGAAGTGAGAAGTTTTCTTGGGAGACTTAATTACATCGCTAGGTTCATTGCTAACGACCGGCACTTGTGAGCCTATATTCAAGTTGTTGAAGAAGCATCACCAGGAAAATGGGATGAAGAATGTCAAGAAGCTTTTGATAAGATAAAGGCTTATTTGATGAACCCTCTGTGTTGGTACCCCACACAGGGTCGTCCTTTGATATTATACTTAAGCTATCTTGTCAACCTCAATGGGAGCAATCTTTGGGGCGACACGATGAATCGGGAAAAAAGAGCAAGCGATTTATTACCACGAGTAAGAAGTTTAATGATTTGTGAAGCCCATTACACGGCTATTGAGAAGACTTGTTGTGCTCTAGTATGGACCTCAAAACGATTACGGCGTACATGCTCTATTACACCACTTGGTGATCTCCCGAATGGACCTCGAAGTACATATTTGAAAGCCCTCATGTCTCATTAAGGGTTTCAAAATGGCAAGTGATATTATTATCGAGTTTGATATCAAGTACATGACTCGAGAAATCCGTCAAAGGGAGTGCAATTGCGGATCATTTGGTGAAAATCCTCTTGAGGGTGGACAACTAATGACATCGAGTTCCCAGATGGAGAAATTTTGATGGCGAAGGAGAGGAAGGAAAAAGGAGTCTGCGTGGAAGATGTATTTTGATGGAGCGATCAACATGTATGGCGGTGGCATAGGAGCATTGTTGTCTCGCCGGATGGAAAACAAGTATCCGTTGCTATTAAGTTGGATTTTGAGTGTACTAATAATGTTGCGGAATACGAGGCTGTGCTTGTGGTTTACAAGTAGCAATTGACTTGGGGATCAAGCAATTAAAAGTATTCGGAGATTCGGCACTTATCATTTATCAAGTGAATGGTGAATGGCAAACTAAAGACCCAAAGTTGGTACCCTATCAAAAGTATTTGACCAAGTTGAGTGAGAAGTTTGAAGAGGTGACATTTTCCCATATGGCTCGAGACATGAATCGGTTAGATGCTTTGGCCACTTTGGCCGTAATGACTAAGTTGGATATCCACTGATAATGTCCGGCCCATCCAAGTAAAAGTACATAGTGAGCCGCGTATTGTGCCAATGTGGAGGGTGAGCGGATGGTAAACCTTGGTATCATGATATCAAGCAGTATATCCAACATAGAGAATACCCAACTGGGGCAAGTGAAGTGAATAAGAAGACTATTCGCCGGTTGGCTATGGCCTTTTTCTTGAATGGAGAAGTTCTATACAAGAGAAGCCATAATGGCACCTTACTCAGGTGTGTGGATGCTCGGGAAGCTCGTTTAATCATGACTGAAGTCCATGAAGGAATTTGTGGGACTCATGCTAATGGTCATATGATGGCAAGAAAAATTTTAAGGTACGGTTATTATTGGTCCACCATGGAAGCGGACTGCATAGAATATGTTCGAAAGTGCCATAAATGCCAGATATACGCAGATCGAGTCAATGCACCTCCATTCCCCTTGCACAATATGGTATCTCCATGGCCTTTCTCGATGTGGGGAATAGATGTCATTGGACCGATTAACCCCAAAGCTTCCAACGGTCACCGTTTCATTTTAGTAGCAATCGACTATTTCACCAAGTGGGTAGAAGCTTGCTCGTATACCAATATTACTCAAAAGGTATTTTTGAAATTCCTCAAGAGGGATATTGTCTGCAGATACGGAATCCCAGAGAGGATAATTACAGATAATGCTGCTAATCTCAATGGTGCCGAGATTAAGAAATTCTGTGAAAATTTCAAGATCAAGCATCATAATTCAGCTCCTTACAGGCCTCAGATGAATGGTGCAGTTGAAGCTGCAAATAAGAATGTCAAGAAAATTGTGGCTAAGATGGTTGTTAACTACAAGGACTGGCACGAAATGTTACCCTATGCTTTGCACGCGTATCGTACCAATATACGATCAAGCACTGGGACAACGCCTTTCTCCTTGGTATATGGGATGGAAGCTGTCTCTCCCATTAGAAATTGAAATTCCTTCTCTAAGAGTATTGATGGAAGCGAGTTGGAAGAATCGAATGGGTGAAGACTCGATATGAGCAATTGAATATGATAGAAGAGAAGAAGGCGCGGCTATTGGTCATGGACGAGTTGTATCAAAGTAGAATGGCGAGCCTTTAATAAAAAAGTCCGTCCTAGAGAATTCATTCGGGAGATTTAGTATTGAAGAAGATTCTCCCTAATCGGGAGGATGCTAGAGGAAAATGGGCTCAGAGTTATGAGGGTCCTTACATCGTTAAGCAAGCATTTTTACGGAGGGGCTTTAATTTTGCGAGAATATGGATGGAGAGGAATTGCCAAGGCCGAGTAAATGCGATGTTGTCAAGAGATTCTATGCTAAAAAAAAAAAAAAAAAAAAAAAAGAAAAAAAGAAGAAGAGGAAGCTCGTTAGGTTGAAAACCAGAAGAAGCGGCCTAAGCAAAAGTTAGAGTAAAAAAAAAAAAAAAAAAAAGAGGAAGCTCGTTAGGTTGAAAACCCGAAGAGCGGCCTAAGCAAAAGTTAAAGTAAAAAAAAAAAAAAGAAAGAAAAAAAGAGAGGTCAGTTAGGTCGAAAACCCGAAAGGAAGCGGCTTAAGCAAAAGTTAGGACAAATAAATAGGCAAAAAGGAAGGAAGGAGGTGCTGAAACTCGGTGGGGCAATTTTTATCCTGTGTTCAATTGGCCATCTTTGGGGAAAATGTCTGGAAGATTAAAGGAAAGATGTGTTGAAGAAATTAGCAACAGAGACAATATTTGGATTATCAAATGGTTACAGGGAATCAATTGAGTGAGGAACAAGGAACCAAAACTGGGGCAAATTTTCTTTCCCTTGCAATTTTCTTTTGTTTCTATGTTTTCGTCTTAAGCATGTGTCTTACCAGATATTCATCATATTATCAAAGTAATGAAAAGAAGTTTGTTCATTTAACGAATTTCTATCCATACATGAATGCATGTTTAACTCATTAAGTTAAGTCTCAAATAACATAAATTTAAGGTTAACAGCTTGATTCTGATATTTCTACAGCAACCCTTCAATGATTGAGTTAGATTGAAAGATCTCAGTAGCTCAAAGTATAGTTTGCAATGTGACATTTGGTTGAAGTGATGAAAAAGAAAAAGGGTTAAAAAGATTCCGAGATAGCCAAAGGGTGCGAGGAAGAAAAGCAAGTGAACAAGGGTTTGATTGGTCAAAGCTTTCCAAAAGTCGTCATTTGGTTCGAATGATTAAAGGAAAGAAAAGAAAAGAGAAAAAGAAAGAAAGAGAGAATAAAGATAAAAAAAAAAAAGGAGAAAAAGAGAGAACGAAAGAGATTTTAAGGCATTGTCTAATTGTCATGAATGTTTCCATTTCAGGCATCAGCTCCATGCATTTGCATTTTAAGTTTTTGAGTGCATCAGCTTCTTGCATTTGCATTTTACTTTTGAGCGCATCGGCTCTGTCTTTTACTTTTTGAGCGCATCGGCTCCCGCTTCTTTAATTTTGAGCGCATCGGCTCTGCCTTTTTTTTTTTTTTTGAGCGCATCGGCTCCCTGTCTTTTAACATCGTTTTACTTTTTTTTGAGCGCATCGGCTCCTGTCTTTTAACTCTGTCTTTTATTTTTTGAGCGCATCGGCTCCTTGTCATTTCATTCTGTCTTTTACTTTTGAGCGCATCGGCTCCTGTCATTTCATTCTGTCTTTTACTTTCGAGCGCATCGGCTCCTTGTCTTTTAGTTTTGAGCGCATCGGCTCCTGTCTTTTACTTTTGAGCGCATCGGCTCATTGTCTTTTAATTCCTGTCTTTTACTTTTTGAGCGCATCGGCTCCCTGTCATTTCATTCCTGTCTTTTACTTTCGAGCGCATCGGCTCCTTGTCTTTTAGTTTTGAGCGCATCGGCTCTGTCGTTTTACTTTTGAGCGCATCGGCTCATTGTCTTTAATTCTGTCTTTTACTTTTTGAGCGCATCGGCTCCTGTCATTTCATTCCTGTTTTTACTTTCGAGCGCATCGGTTCCTTGTCTTTTAGTTTTGAGCGCATCGGCTCCTGTCTTTTACTTTTGAGCGCATCGGCTCCCTGTCATTTCATTCCTGTCTTTTCCTTTTGAGTGCATTGGCTCCTGTCTTTTACTTTTGAGCACATCAGCTCCTGTCTTTTGCTTTTGAGCGCATCGGCCCCTGTCTTTTAAGTTTCTATCATTGAGCGCATTGTTCTTTGCATTGTTTTGTTTCTTTTCGCTCCCGAACAAAATTCGAGTTCATGTCTTTACTCGTTTCTTACCATGATAAAATGAAAAAACTACGGTTATTTTCTTTATCTAGTAAGAAACAAGTAAAGAGGGGCAACTGTGAACACCCAATTTTGTCCGGGGCGTTTTGTAAATAAAAAAAAAAGATAAAAAAATAATGATAAATAAAAATAATCTTTCAACCCATTGGCCCATTAACCCATTAACCCATTAATCCATTAACCCATTAATCCATTAACCCATAAACCAATCCGTTAACCCATCACCCATTAACCCACAACCCATCGGTTATCCTCATCCTTAACCTCAAGCACTTATCCTAAAACAGACTCCATCGGTTATCCTAATCCCCAAACACTTATCCTAACTATCCCAAACCAACCTATCCTAAACTAACTCAAACTCATCCTACCACAAACTTATCCTAACATAAACCCATCTTATCTCAAACCCATCCTAAATAAACTTATCCTAAACCTCCCATCACTTATCCTAAACAAACTCCTAATCACATTCTAACTCAAACACCTCACCTAATCCTCTCCTATAAAACACCTAACCCATACATCGGGAGGGGAGATCGAATCCTATACTCGAACACCGCCAAGCACATACGCCCACTATCTCATTCACGTGATTTTGTGATAATAGCATTCTTCATTTTCTACTCCAAGCGAGTTAACTCGGTGCCTCACCACACGGCCCCCCTTCAACACGGCTTGATCCATCTCTTCAGTCACCACAACTCCACCATCATCAACCAAACCACCTTACCTCAAGCCAGCTGCTCCTGCAAAACCCAAAATCACCTCACTAGACCTCCACAAACTCCACTAACCAGAACACCGTCCCAAACCGTTTCCTCGCGACCCAGCAGAGCCAACCGCGTGCAACCGTTCACCACCCAAACGACCATCTTCGCGAGACCTCCGGTCACCATCTCTGCGTCTCAGCGGCCAAATTACGACCCAAGAACACGCCCCAACTCGCTCTGTTTTCACAAACCGTGAAGACCCAGCCATACCCAATCCACTTATTGCCGGATCAAGCTTCAGTGGTTCGACCTCCGCGCTGCCACCCGCGACTAGATCGGAACTCCTCACGGAATCCCAAAGCCGGCGGCCACCTCGCCTCACCAGCGTCCTGTCCATCCTCCGCGATTAGCGCCACTTCACTCGGGAAGCACGACCGAACCACCGAATAACCAGGGCCGAACTCCCATTGACGACCCTCCCGATCCGCAACCGACATTTGTACCTGCATACGCGCTCACCGCCGGTCATCGTTTGCTCCATTGGAGCTTTCCTTGGTTAGTTTTGTAATATAAGCTGAAGAAGAAGCTAAAGCATCCTTTTTCTTTGTCGAAGCAAGTGAGCATCTTCCTTTCTCTATTTTTTTTTTTTTTTTTTGCATAAATGGGCTTATTGGGCTAAAAACAAAAAAAATCTAACAAAAAAAAATAAGTAAAAAATAATAAAAAAAAAAAAAGGGAATATATAAAATAATTTAAACTTTTTTAATGATGATAATAATAATAATAATATGGGTTACCTAAGTTGCGACGAACTTGTTAACTCTTGTATTTTGTAAGCGTCGAGTCATGCATGACTTGATGGTTTACATTATCGTTATTATTATTATTATTATTACTATTATTATTATTATTATTATTATTATTAATGTTGCTATTATTATTATTAAGTTATTATCATGTTTTTTTTTAATTTTTTAAGTTAAATCGTTAATTGATAATTTTTTAAAAATAAAAGTTTTGTAACAAATCTGATAATCAATGGGTGACGTCTCTAGCGCGATGCGAGCTTCACCTATTTAATCCTTAATTTGAATAACCGAGCCGCGACGGCTTGTTAATTCAAATTTTTAAAGTTTTATTTAATAAAATCAATCAACCCACAAATATTTTCTAAAGAACTACGTGACTTTGATTTTCTCATTGCACGAGGATACGTAGGAGCGGGACTTTTATTAGTCAAGCCAAAATTTAATTTTTTATAATTTATTTGTTGATTTCATTATTTTATTTTATTTTTAGGGTAAAATAAATATTTTCAAAGATTATTAAGAATTTGCATAATTAACTTAAGGTACCGTCTTAGGATGGGTGTGTTAGGGGTGTTGTGGGATTAAGTTTCCACCCTTCCCTACGCATAACCGGCTCCCGAATTCAATCTGGTTTCAAAGACTAATTTCTATTAAAGGTTTTCTAATTTTTCCTAATTAAAATAAAATTAGTGGCGACTCCTAATTAAAATAATGTTTTAATTTAAGTTGCTATTTCGTCGCGATTATTACGGTCGCGACATGTCTGATCAGTCTAAAATGATAGATCAGAGATTGTCTGTGTTCGATAGATTAAAGCGACCCCAGGTAAACAATGAATATGTCAAGATAAATATACCGGCCGAATACAACAGGCCTACAATGTCTGGCGAGTTGGAGAGAAATCAAGAAGAGACAGTGAAAGTCAGCAAAGATTCGGCAGACCTTGTGATGTATACAGAGGCCCGAATGGGAAGACCATTCTAATCCCTAGGGACGAGAATAGATGAGATTAAACCCGGGATCTTTGTGATTGGATTTTTCGGGCGTGAGAAAGAATTTTGAGGAAACAAGAAAGCATACAACCAAAATTGGAGAAGCAACCAAGAAGGTTAGGGAAGAAACATAGTGGTGAGTATAATGATGCTTTAGCTAATACAAGGTTACCCATGATGGACGAGTCTCCTATACCAAACAAAGGTAAAAGAGTAGCTCATTTCGACGTGGAAAAGGGCATGACTACATTGAAGATTACTGTAAAAAATGAAGACGTCATTAGGCCCCAACGAATGGTTAAACCACCAGCCGGTGTGGAGCAAGGATACTGGTTTATTAATAGATATGCAAAAGGAAAAGACCCTGTGGCAAAAGAACCAGGAGTGATGACTAGAACTCAGAAAAGAAGGGCCCAGAGGAATAAATCAGTACAGCGAATGAAACAAACCGTGGCTATGTTAGTTGAGGCAAAGAGAACTGACTGTGCTGAGATTAAAACTTCTGAGGTGGCTGAGATTCTAGAGGCTGCCTTTGGACCACCGAAGGAAGATAGATAGGGGCCAGTGCAGTTAGGAAATCAAGATTGTCTTGGAGAGGATGAAAAAGATTTTCAGGGGATGATTAATGAACTGGAAATACCTGACTTTGAAGAGGTACCAGTCATAACAACAGAAGAACAGGTACCTTTAACAGTCGAGGAAATGGAAGAAGAACTTGCGTCAGACCTTCTATTTGAAGATTCTGTGTTGAATTCTATACTAGGAGAAGACGAAGATCACCCCTCAGCTGAAACTAATGTGGTGGGGTTGATTCCTAGTGAGTTCTTGGCTCGGCAGGAGCAGCCCAAGAATTTGGAAGAAGACGTGTTTGCTGAGGAAGTTAAGTGGGTTGTGTTAGCTCCTATTTCAGAAGAACCCAAAATGGAATTCCCTAAACCAGTAAAGGAAATGACCAAGCATTTGAAGCCTTTATACATCAAGGCTCGGGTTAACGATAAAACTATTAGTCGAGTCTTGGTGGATGGAGGAGCAGTGTTAAATATAATGCCTTCAGCTACAATGAAGAAGCTGGGTAGATGTAAGCAGGATTTGATTCCCACGAATATGAAAATGACCAACTTTACAGGGGATGCCATTGTTGCTTTAGGAATTTTGGTGGCCAACATCACTGTGGGAAGCAAAACTTTGAGCTCTGCCTTCTTTGTGGTAGACTCTAAGTCCACTTACTCCATATTGCTAGGAAGGGATTGGATTCATTCCACTCAGTGCGTGCCTTCCACTTTGCACCAGATGTTAATGTTTTGGGATGGGGATACGGTAGAGTCAGTGCCAGCCGACGAGAATCCATTTACAGCTGACGTAAAGATGGCTGAGGCAATATTTTATTCACCCCGACTGGAGCCAATCACTATGCTTGAGGGATCGGCATCTTGTAACCTAACTACCGATGGCTTTGCTGTTGACGTCCAGGCCGATTTACGGCCTTTATGGTTATGTTTAAATGAATAACAAGACCCAAGTAATTGAAAGCCTGAGACACAGGCTGACATCCTTGGAAACTGAACATAGGATCGGTACAGTTGTGTCTATGGAGTCAGAGGTAATGGTGGAAGAAGAATGTTCAGCGGATACGCCTAGGGGGCATGAATCTGAAGAGAGGTGGGAGTCCCCAATCAGCAGGAAGATTCCTACCTTTTCAGCTGAAGATCCTTTATTGGATGTCAACTTAGGGACTGAACAGGAACCAAGAATAACAAGAATAAGCAGCTTGTTGAGCAAGGAAGAACGAAATCAAATGATTAATTTAATAAAGACGTATAAGGATTGCTTTGCATGGGACTACCATGAGATGCCAGGCCTTTCTCGTGAATTGGTGGAGCATCGGTTACCAATCAAAGGAGGATTTAAACCCCACAAGCAGGCTGCCAAAAGATTCAATCCAGAGCTAATACCTAAAATTAAGGAAGAAATGGAACGGCTACTTAAAGTAGGTTCCATTCGTACGACTAGATATGTAGAATGGCTGTCGAATATAGTCTCTGTAATCAAGAAAAGTGGGAAGGTTAGAATTTGTATTGATTATAGAAATTTAAATCTTGCCACTCCAAAAAATGAGTATGTCATGCCCATAGCTGATATGCTTGTCGATTCTGTAGCCAGAAACGACATTTTAACGTTAATGGATGGGTATGCTGGGTATAATCAAATTTTCATAGCTAATGAAGATGTTCATAAGACAAATTTTCAGGTGTCCTGGCGCTATTGGGATATTCGAATGGCTAGTCATGCCGTTTGGATTGAAAAATGCTGGCGCCACGTACCAAAGAGCAATGAATGTTATCTTCCATGAGTTAATAGGGAAGAATATGGAAGTATATATTAATGATGTCATAGTCAAATCACATAGTTTTAACCAGCATTTAGACGATTTAGAACAAGCTCTTAAGAGAATAAGACGTCATAATCTAAAAATGAATCTTGCTAAGTGTTCTTTTGGAGTATCAGCTAGGAACTTTTTGGGGTTTTTGGTTCATAAACATAAGATTGAAGTTGATAAAAATAAAGCCAAAGCTGTATTAGATGCGAGACCCCCTCAGAATAAAAAAGAATTGCAGAGTTTGATCGGTAAGATTAACTTTCTGAGAAAGTTCATTTCAAATTCAGCCGGTAAACTAAAAGCTTTTTCCCCATTACTGAAATTAAAGGATGCTGATGAATTAGTATGGGGAGCCGAGCAACAGCTTGCATTTGATCAAATAAAGCAATGTTTGGCTAAACCCCCAGTGTTAGTTCCCCCAGTATTAGGGAGGCCGTTAAAATTATATATATCGGCTGCACCAGAATCAATCGGCTGCCTGTTGGCACAGGATGATGAAGATGGAAACGAAAGATCTATCTATTATCTTAGCCGATTGCTTAATGACCCCGAAACTAGATATACTCCCATAGAAAAGCTGTGCTTGTCTCTTTTTCATGCCTGTACGAAGCTAGAATATTACCTCTTACCAAGGGAGGTTCAAGTAGTATGCAAAATCGACATTGTAAAATACTTGCTACATCGGCCTGTTTTACAAGGACGATTAATGAAGTGGGCTATTAAGTTAAGTGCATATACGTTAAAGTATGTGCCTTTGAAAGCAATGAAAGGACAAGCTTTAGCAGATTTTTTGGCTCAGCATCCTTGTGTAGATGTTACAGATCCTTTAGTTGAAATGAGCTATTGTGTTAACTTGAGACCTTGGATATTGACTTTTGATGGATCCAGAACCAACAAGGGTGTTTGAAATTTGGAATCACAATTACAAGTCCTATTTGAAGAAAATTTGGAAGTTCATGCGTCAATTGAAGACAGGATGTTCAAACAACCAAGTGAATACGAGGCGTTAATACTAGGGTTAAAAATTCTATTATCTATGAAAGCCAAATACATCCAGGTTATGGGAGATTCTCAGTTAGTTATAAAACAGCTAGCTGGGGATTATAAATGCACTAACCCAAATTTAGTAGAATATCATGAAACGGCTAGCAGTTTGTTAAAACAGTTTGCCGATGTGGTGGTAATGCATGTACCTAGAAGACATAACGAATAAGCAAATGATTTGGCACAGCATGCGTCTGGTTATAGGGAAACCTTTAAAGATGTTCAGCTTGTAGATGATCAGCTCAAAGAATGCTCTATTGGAACAGTGGATGCAATTGATGACTGGAGAAATTTGAGCTAATAAGGTATTTAAGAAACCCTTCTTCTGCTTCCACTTCCCAAATGAGGCAAAAGGCCTTAAAATATACCTTGGTGGATGAAGAACTGCATAAAAGAGGATTGGTGGGAATTTTGTTAAAATGTCCTAGTAAAGCTGAAACCTTGAAACTTATGGGAGAAGCTCATGAAGGGATATGTGGTTCACATAGGTCAGGATCTGTGATGCGCTGGCTGATATATAGGTACAGATATTATTGGCCAACCATCAATGCAGATTGCCATGCTTATACCAAAGGGTGTGAAGAGTGTCAAAAGCACGGGCCAATTCAGAGGATCCCAGCCGAGGAGATGCATTCTGTTGTTAAGCCTTGGCCATTCCGAGGATGGGCAATGGATCTAATTGGAAAAATATACCCTTCATCTTCCAAAAGACATTCGTTCATTATTGTTGCCACTGATTATTTTACCAAATGGGTGGAAGCCCAGCCGATGGTTAATGTTACCCAAGCTGATGTTATCAGGTTTATTAAAACCAAATTATCTATCGGTATAGCATTCCAGAAACTATTACAACAGATCAAGACACAATGTTTACAGGAGAAAAGATAGTTGCTTTTGCAAAAGAATATGGTATTAGGTTGATACAGTCTTCACCGTATTATGCACAGGCAAATGGCCAAGCCGAAGCTACAAACAAAATATTAATCAACTTGATTAAGAAGACCATGGAAGACAAACCTAAAAGATGGCATGAAGCGTTAGCTGAAGTTCTATGGGCTTACAGAAATTCAAAGTCTACCGCGACGGGGTTCACCCCTTATTGGCTGACTTACGATCAGGATGCTGTGTTACCATTGAAAATCAATGTAAAATCATTGAGGATAGCTAAACAGCATTGCTTGACTATGGATGAATACCAGCAAGCCATGTTCATGGAATTGGAATCGGCTGACGAGGACAAATTAATGGCTTTAGAAAATATTCAAAAGAATAAAAAGAAAGTAGCCAAGGCATATAATAAACATGTCAAAATTAAGAGTTTCATCGAAGGGGATTTAGTTTAGAAAGCCATTTTGCCTTTAGGGGCTAAAGACCCAACGTTAGGAAAGTGGTCGCCAAACTGAGAAGGACCTTATATAATTAGTCAAGTTATGATTAATGGAGCTTATCGGCTAGTTAACATGCATGGTGAGGAGATGGTGAGGAGCATAAATGGAAAGTATCTAAAAAACTATTATCCTTCGATTTGGGATAATTAGAGCAAAAGAAGTAGGTTCAAAATATCAGCTACAAGCCAGCCGATTAGCTTTTTCAAGATTAAGACTAATATAAAAAAAAAGGAGAAGTTCACGGATTGACAGGAGTAGTAGCTGGTTGATCAGAGTCAAGTGCTTGAGATGAATCAAGAGTCGGAGTATCAACTGAAGATGGTTCAATAAGACTAGCAGCAAAAGAAGTGACTTGATCAGTTGCAGATTCGAAAGGGTGGAATAGCTTCCACTTACGGGCGATTAATTATTGTATCGGTAGAAGATGGTGTCGATGTCCTCTTTGTCTTGGCCAGGAGTTCTTTCAAACTTGCCCAAACTCCTTGGTAAGGCAAAGTCCACGATCCGCAGTTAGCGATTAGGTCTTCTTCAAAAGCGTCCATTTTTTGTAGCAAAGGAATTATCTCGGCATCCAGAGCAGAAGACTGATGATATAGTTGCATTTTGAAATTGGTGCTAGAAGTTAGTTTCTGAGTAAGAATTGCCAGTTTAGGCTATGTTTCGGCTATCTCTTTATTTATTCTTTCCCTCTCAGCAATCAGCTCGGCTAGGCGTTTGGACATTTTATCCTTCTCGTTAAGGTCAGCTTTCTTTTCAGCTTCAGCTTGTTGGAAGGAGGATTGAAAATGAAGCTTCTGGTCTTGAAGTTCACCCAGCCGAGCAAGATCCTTAGCAGCTTAATCATAACGACCCTTGAAAACTTGGAAATTATAAAACACTTCACCTACTTGAACGGCTATACGGTTGAAGATAACTCTCTGGTCTTCATCAGTGTTCGATGATTTAGCAAGCTTCGATAACGCTATCCGCAGGTCAGTAACTGTGCACTGTTCCAACGGGATATCTTGATCAAGCAAGGATTCCACAAAAGATAAGCATTGGTCTGAAGGAGAACTCGAGTCCACAACAGCCTTGGGAACCGGAGAAGAAAAATATTGGGCCAAGTCTTCCTCAGAAACGAGCATAGTAAAGGCTTGGGTTGTTAGGGGATGCAACACAAGAGTAGGAGGAGGTGGCTCATGTTCCTGTTTGAATATAAAAACAAGTTTAGTCGATAATCAGAAGAAAGGTAAGAAAATGCTAATTGGCTAAAAAGTTAAGGGAATTACTGGTGTTGGAGAAAATCTCGAGGGAGAAGGTCTACGAGAAGTAACTTCTGGATGAGTCTCGGAAGATTGATGATACGTCTGTCAGAAAAAGGTAAAAGGAAAAAGTGTTAAAAACCAGGGATTTATAAGAGCAAGTTTCAAAGTCATATACCTTTCTTAGTTTCTTCCTCTTGTGAGCTGATTGTTGGGCAACTGGAGTTGATTGTTGAACAGCAGCTGTGGGTTCTCGAATTACAATCCCTGTTTGCCTAGAAGAATGCCTAGTAGGTTTAGGGCGAAAACAGTTTTGGAAGCAGGAGTATCTCCCAGTGTTTCGAGATCTATGGTCATTGGTTTAGAAAACCCTGAAACATAAAGGCATTAGAGAATGTTGAAGGCAGTCAATGCTTAGAAAAATGGATTTAAAAATACCTGATGCATCGGCTATAGACCTGCTTTTTGTGGACTTGGGTTTCCTGGATGATATGGGCTGAGTATTGATAACAGGGTGATCTGTGCCTCCGATGATCAGTTTTGATAGGTAACTGGAAGTGGGAGCAGAAAAGATTTTCCTGGATACTGAAGGCCACTAGTTGGTAAAGGCTGATGATTCTCCAGGAAGTAGCCTAAAAAATCTGAACTCAAAAGCATCTAGTTTTTGCAGGTTCTGCTGAGTCAAAGAGACCACATTTTTGGCAGATAATGTGGGTCTTCCGAACGCGGTTGCCACTGATTGGTAAGCCAGAGGGATGCTCTGGAGAAGTCCAAATTACCGAGACAGGAGGTGGGGGCAATAAAATTCGGCCGATGTCTTGTTATAACGGCTGATTGGCTTTACTCCACACATCAAGTCTCTAGCCGATAATACACTACCCCAGCATAAAGAAATGTAGTTGGCCAGCTGAGGATTTGGTGAGTCCACATGGGCGTTCATCTAAGGAAGACTATGGGGCCTATCGGCTAAAGGAAAAAACTCTTTTGCATGCTGAATGGAATAAAAAGTTCAGTCGCAAAATTAAAAGCTAAATGTTTGACAAAAAGAGTTGTTTGCAAAACTCGACCTAGAGAGTTTGGAGTCGAGGATGAAGAAGCAAAACTCTTATGAGATAAGGGTATGAATTCTGGGAAGTAGAGAGTTACCCAGAGTTGGAGAAACCAGAGAGGTCCTGCTACATTGTCTAATTTCTCATTATTTTGAAGTCTAGAAACCATGGTGAAAAGACTCTTGTACAAAAAGGAAAGGAAGAGAGTACCTAGGGCCAAAGGTTTGCCAGAAGTAACCAAAGAAACAAGATGGGATATTTCCAGGACCACTGCGACAGAGCTAGAGCAAATAAAATATTTACAAAACCAGTAAAGAAGGAAGGCTTGATGTTCTCCATCAGACACTTGATGAGAAGTTTTGGCATTGGAAGACAAGAAATTAGAGTAAGAATAGGTGTTTTTAGAAAAATTTACCTTCACTGCTGGAAAAGAAAATTCAAAAAGTGAATTCACATCTTCACCAATTATTGGGAGGCCAGTGATAGCTGCTACGTCCAACAAGGTAGGGCTCATAATGCCTGAAGGAAGGATGAATCCATTTACAGAGGTAGACCAGAATCCTAGGAAGCTAAACAGAAGGTCAAGATTTGGGGGAATCTCATGTTGAGAAAGCATAATGATATCATAAATTCCCCATGTTTTCCAATCTTCTCCTCGGCTAGTTGAGACTCGCTTCAGCCAATCGGCATACTGTGGAACGAGGCGAGGCCAGGTCCGAAGGTCATTAGGGCATTTGTTGATAGAATACCAGCTGGCAGTAATAGGAAGCTCAAAATGTCTGGGATACAAGTGATGGTCCAGAAAGATTTTGCCCTCGTAGATATCAGAGGTACATGGAGATATGGTAAAGGAATTCAAAAGTGGAACAAGCGCTTGGAAGCCAACATCTTGTCCTTGGTTTAATGGTTTCTGAGTACTAAAGGCCGAATCAGATGAGAATGATGAAGAATCTTCATCCCCATAAGAGTAGGTTTTGTTTTGGGAATCAGAGATGTCAGACATGATCGAAGAAGTAAGTAAAGAAGTTTGCTAGGAGCTTTGAAGAAGAAGAAAGTAAAAGTAAGTCAGCTAAATAAAGTTTCGGTTGAATTTATAATTATTCCGTGAAGAAATGGTAATTTTTTTTGACCGTTTGATTTTTTGGCTGAAGCATTAAAAAATAAGGTGGGCATTAAATTGGGCACGGTGTTCGAAAAACCTAGCTATATTTATTCAGCTTCTTAAAATCAGCTGAAAAATGTAAAGGGCGATTGTTATCACCCAAAAACAAAGTTCAAAAAGTAAATTGATAACTAATTTGGATAAGGGTGATTAGCCGTAGCTAAAGGTTATTAGCCGAAAGAGGATGTAGCTGATGCCTGGCTAAGGGTGAGATGGGCCTTGTTATTAGTGGGCCAGGACTAAAACAATAAAGAAGCTGAAGCATATTGGATTGAAAGTTGATGGAAGGCCAAAGACTGAAGCTGTTATCAACGGATGCCACAAAACATGCCGAGAAAATAGGAGTTGAGCTGTTGAGGGGTAGTCGTTGGGGTCAGAACGATTAAAGAATCATGGGTAGGCTAGACGTGGTTTAGTTGCTTATTTTTAGGAGATCTAGCCAGATAAGTTGGTTTTGGTAAGGGATAGAATTTAGCTATAAATATCATTTGTACCAATTCATATACACACACAACAGATCACAATCAATACAATTTTTAAACTTTGCGTAATTTTTGCTTAAGTTTTCAATTTCTTTACTATCTTGTCTTTACTTTGTGTAATTCATCTTCCGCAAGTTTATTTCCTAGCCGTTCTGACTTTAACCTCAAATTCTTAGGTTTCTTAAGTTCACCTTAATACCAAACGCTTTCTTTAGTGAGTTTGGGAACCCTTTGCTAAAGGTTGGATTTTGCCTTTAGTTCAAATCGTCTGTTTCTTATCAAAATCCATACGTGTTCGTCGGCTAAAGTCTTATTCGGCTGATAAATTTATTTCATACGTAAACAGATGCTTAATCCACTTTCGTCTGAATTGTCTCAATCAATTCTTGCTTTCTTCCTTTGTTGATTCTCGTCTCTACACAAGCACCACACACGTGCCTTTTTGGCAGCGTTATTCGTCTAACTAAAATACTCTAACTTTTATTCAATTCACTTATAAATTCATTTTATATCTCACAAAAAAATTATAATAACAGATAATCTGCTTTTATATCTTTTTCATATAAATTTATAGTGTAAATACAATATGCATATCTTATTTATACGAGACACATTATCCAAAATGTTTAATTGATGCCTTCAATAATTTGACCATACATAAAATATTCTCACTGATAAACTTGAATAATAACAAATTATTGAAATTCTTAACTTCTAAATTCTAAATATTTGTCATAGATGGAACCTAAAGAATAAAAAATATAATTTTTTAAATTTTGTTGTCCAAAAAAGTTAGGTATCCATTATTTGTGTTACACACATTTTAAGTCCTAAAACGATAGTATATGTATAAATAACAAAAGATTGAATTAAATTATAATTATAATTTATTATTTTTATATCATTTATTTTTTTACAAAGGTAACAAATCTATTAATTTCTAACATGTTTTTTTCCTTAAAAAGAAGCATATATGTGAGGAATTTCTTTTTGCAAAAACTTATGCACATAATAATCTTTTTTTTATTTTGAGGACCCATTTACAATAAATGAACCCATTTGCTTGGCCTTAGATTGCTTCAAGAGCTTGACCTCAACCTAGAGAGCGGTCTTGTCGACTTCATATTGCACGACATGGTCCTTCAGCATCGTATCTTGGGTTTTGGCATCCATTAGCTTCTTTTGGAGCCCGACAATCTCAGTCTTTTAGAGTTTGAGCTCTTCTCTGGTTTGTTTTAATTGCTCATCCTTCTAAGCAACCTCTAGCTCTAACTGGGCCATCTCATTGCAAAGGGAATTCAACTCCTTATCGACTTATTGGGCTAGGCGCACATACTCAAATGCACTCTCCATAAACCGAGTAGCGGACACATTGCGAAGACAATAAATCTCAATGTCTCAGATTACCTCAATCAAGTCCTATTCAATCACAACATCGTAATCTTTTGACATCAGGAGGACATTATCTATCACCCTGCCATGCTCCAAAGTCAGAGCCCAAACGGACAAAGATGCGAACCGGAGTAGGACGCCCTTCGAGATCTCCATGTCACGGTCCGCAGTCAAATCGACATAATCCTTAGCGGACATCGGCCTCTTCCCCTTTCGCCCTTTCTGGCCGTAGCCCTTACTTTTGCGCTGTCGGTTATTGAACTGATGGTTGAGGTTGGGGAGGGGGAATCGAAGCTTGGGGTTGAATCTAAGCGCCCCAACTTTCCTCGCCGCTAAACGGCGCTCGAGTGCTGCAATACCTTCGAGGGGTGCCATGCTCTCTACAAAACGCAAAAAGAAGGAAAAGTGTTATAACACCTAGAAAAATTCATGGAAAGCATAAATGTAAAGAAACATGCAATAAATGATCATGGCATACCCAGTAAAGCTCTAAGCGAGCTCTCAGATTCATCTAATATACCTTTGCAATAAATACTCCCTGTCTTGTCCACCCATTTCATAAGAAAAACGAGGATCTCAACCTCATCCTCGATGAGCTCGGATATCAAAGTCTCAATTTCCTCTTGACTCATCTCCTAAGCCGCTTACAACCAGTATAAGTACATCCAAGGGATGCCCTTTAGGGTAAGGGAAAAGAGGATTGTCCCCAAAGCTCCTTCTAAGTGAAAAGAAGTCCTTCTTGAAGTCTTTGAAAGTCTCTTGGTAGGACTTGAAAACTTTACGCCCCACTTGGGCCTGCAAAGTTATCCACCCTTTTTGGTAGCTATTCCCAGAGGGTGTAAACCAGAGGAATAGAAAAAAGAAGGCTTTAATAGAGCGCGACCACCCAAAAGCCTTACACATGAGTTCATACATCTTCATGAACCCCTATATGTTCGGATGAATCTGCATTGGAGCCACTCGCAGATGGTTGATCACTCTGATTTGAAAAGCAAAGAACGGAAGCCGGATGCCGATGCAAGTAAGTATGGCATCGTAAAATAGATGAAGTGGTCGCCTTCCATCCATGTTGAGCACGCCCTTTCATGGTTAGTAGGGGCTCGAATCATGAACTCATGATCACAGAGTCCATCCTCTATCAATTGAAGATTTTCATGCTTCTTCATTGTGTCCTCCGTAGTCTCAACGTTAGAAGGTGTTCCCAACACCTCTAAATCGGCCCATCGATATAGGCTGATGTTTCGGGGAAAACATACTCCCTTGGCTCAGATGTAGTCATTCTCTGTCTTCCCATCTTTGAGATCTTGAAATCACCTACAAAGGTTGTGCTCAAGTCAGAATCAGAAGAAGATTCTTCACGACTTTCCAACTCTTTCATGAGTACTAAGAGCGAACGAGACAGTCATAGCCTCACTAATTCTCTAGTGTTGTTTTCTCTCCATATCATTTCCTAGATAACAATCCCAACAACAACCTCTGCCCTTTGATAATGTTCTCACCTTGAAAGGAACTTTTTTGTCATGCCTAGCGTGGTTGAGATGACGGTGCACTCAAAATCTCTAAAGAGAGCTCCCTTTCCCATTGTCACTGTTCATCTCTCTCACCCTCACCATAGCAATTATGGAAAGGAAAGAGTGGCTAAAGGGAGTACCTAAAAGTTTAAAGAGAAAGAGAAGGTTGATGACATTGAGAGAGTGAAGAAACCACTAAGAACCACCACACAGAGCTGCCAGAAATCGCTTCTGGTCGCTAGAATTTCTGAGGAAAAGGAAGGAATGGTGAAAATGGGGAATGATAACCTCCCACTCCTATTTATATGCGCAAAGTAACTCCCCAACTGCCACCACTCACGGGGGCTATTTCAACTTTTCATACACGTTTTCAAATAAAAGTAATCATGGTAGCACAAAAACCCAATGGCAACTGTCATCCCTTGGGTGGCACGTGTCCCATAAAAATTGACACAACAGATGAAAAGACGTCAACCAAATCTGAAGGGTATCGTTAAATATAAGTGTACAACCTTCTCGAACCCTAGACCAACATGGTATAGGAATACCATAGCCTAAACTATAGATTGTGGATGCTGGAGTGTGAAGCTAAACCAAGATCTCGTGGTTTACATACCTCGCTATAACTTGACATGGGGGCAACAAAATTTGAACCACAGATCACGAAGGAATAATATTGAACCAAAATAATTCATAACAGATCACAATAAAATGCATCAATACAGGGAGCAATCCTGCCGTGAACATTTACCTCACACCACAGACCTCAGCACGATAGTCAAAACCAAGGTTTTAAATCTCGTTCTGAGATGGCTGTAGCAGCAGCAACAAAACGGTCGTGGCGGCCGCCGTTTCTGATTCAGCCCGTGACATGGCTGAGTTTGAGAATCATGAGTGATGGTCGCAACAAAACGGTGTTGCAGCCGCAATAGACGAGGCATAACGGCGTTTCAGCTGCAACGCTCCTTCGTTCAAATTTTCTCACTTCCAACACCGTTCTTTTCAATGTTTCTTAGTATAAAAATAGGAAAACACACACCAAATCAACCCTTACGGGAGGCTAACCTCTTGAGAGACTCAAAGACCAATCTTGTGCTCTGTTGAAGGAGCTCCTGCCACCGCATCTCCGTTCTCCTCTGTTTCACGATCTCCAGTTCAGATCCATGGTGGAGGCGTGGCCGCCTCTGTGGGTGTTGCTTCTGCCGGTGGGTGTTGTTGTGGTGGAGCTGCTGTTGTGCTGTGCCCTTGTCGTAGCTGACGTGAGCTCGAAATAGAGGAGATGAGTGAGGGAAGTGGGAACGAGAAAGGGGAAGGAAGGCCATGGGTGAGCTCGAAACAGAGAGCGAGTGAGGAGTAAGGGAGTGAGAAACAGAGGGAACGAGAAAGGAAAGAGGAGAATGGGAGGAGTGACGGAGTGAGGGAACGGGAAAGGTAAGAGGAGAATGGAAGATTTAGAGGAGTAAGAGAATGAGAAACAAAAGAGGGAGGTGAGAATCGAGGGTGGAAAACGGGAAATTTAGGGGAAATTAGAAAGAAAAAAATGTGAGGGAAAGGGAAAAATAGAGGAAATGAAAAAAAATTTGGTTAGAGAGAGAGAAATTTGGAATTGTAAAAAGAAAATTAGATATTTAAAATAGAAATTGAAGGTAAGAGAAAAAATTTATGTTGTAAATTTTTAGAAAAATTTAGAAAATTTTAAGAATTAAATTAAAATTTATTTTCAATTAACTTGTTCGTTAACAAATTTTAGGAATTAGCTTGACTGCAAGTTATGCCAAGTTATAAAAGATTCACGCTGCAACGACCGCAATTCACATCGCAGTACTCACAATCGCAAAAATCGCAACGCGACCGCAACCTCGACCGTGACCGCAATTTAAAACCTTGGTCAAAACATTGCGAGATCTAGCTTTCATGCCATTTAATGGATCCTCTTGTCTTAAATACGTCATCGCTTCTCTGGTCTTTAATACCTTGACACCCAGTTGTGCATTTGAGCATCAAGCTGAGAGCAACTGTTCTGAATCGGATTTCGGGATGACTCAAGTAGTAGCAACCCAACCTGTCCAAGACGGATCCCAGCCAACGGCGTATGCACCAAAAGTCATAACTGAATTCAACAAGAAGGAGGAAATCTCTCCAAAATCCTTCTTTTGTAAGGATCCTCATCAATGACATTCATTATCCTTTAACACTTATTTAAAACACCATTTTTCTCCATCACACTCTCCTATAAATACTAGACAAAGCCACCAAGGTATGAATATGAACCTCTAAACACTATCCACCTTGTGCATAGTTTAATTTGAGTATCAGAGTGTCTTTTGACATAAGAGAATAAAGAGAATAAACATTAAATTTAAATTTTGACATTATAAGGTTAAATTTAAATAGAATTAGAGGGAAAAGAAATTGAAGTTAAATTAAAGTTAGAAACTTGGAATAAGGGAATGAAAGAAGCATATAAAAGGCAGAGGTAGTACGTAGGAGGTAACCGTTCAAAGAGCTATAGTCTGTGCTTTAGCAAACCGTTTTTAAAACAACACCGTTCTGCAAAGTTGAAAATGGCTAAAAAGAAGGAAACTACTCCTTAAAGTGGAGATCCTTCTGTTTCTCTCCCTTTCCTTCTCTGCATGATCGGCCCTCCCACAGATAGCCAAGAGCACAAAGCGTTTCAGCGTTCCAAACTCCAATGCCTACTTCCTTGCATCTCTTCATTTTCCTCTGCATTCTCGTCTCCATCTCCCTCACAGGTACTCTTTCTAAACCACTTACTCATCACAGAAGCCATGAAAAAGCCTCTGAACTCATCACTTCTGTCACTATATAACACTTGAACTCTCTATGTCTGCTTAATAACAATCTGCTTCGTGCACTTTATCTTACTGTTTTTTTCTTACAGTAGTTGAGTGTTGAGGTTCTTGACAACTTGTGTTATTGCTTTCTAATGTTTCTGATGTTTAGTTGTGAATAATGCTAAACACATACTTACAACATCATTCCACGACAGTTTGTGTCACCTCGTTTTCTTTCAAGAAATTCTAACATGCTCCCAAAACATAATAAATACATGCTTCAAGAAGAATATCCATCATTGATTTTAAATAAACTTAAATAAAATTTGAAGTTATTAATTTAAAATTAATAGTAAAGATCGATCGTGGAGCATGTAATAATGTGATGAAATGTGATTTTTAAAGATGTGCAACAAGCATTTTCCTTTAGTTGCAGATGGGACTCAACTCATATTCGTAAACAACTGCAAAGAGAGCGTGTGGCCTGGGATCCTTGGCAATGCAGGGCACCCATCTCCAAAAGATGGTGGCTTTCACCTTTGCAGCGGGGAAGAGGTGGTTCTGGAAGTCCCTGAGGGGTGGTCAGGGAGAATCTGGGGTAGACAAGGGTGTTGCTTTGACCAACAAACCGGCAAAGGCTCTTGTGAAACAGGTGACTGTGCAGGCCTTTTGAAATGCGAGGGTATTGGTGGAGTCCCTCCTGCTACCCTTGTGGAAATGACCCTTGGAACCTTTCAATCAGCCTTGCATTTCTATGATGTTAGTTTGGTTGATGGATTTAACCTTCCAGTGTCCATGAAGCCAGTGGGTGGTGGTGTAGGTTGTGGGGTTGCAGCCTGTGAGGCTGACTTGAATGTTTGTTGCCCTTCTGCACTGGTTGTGCAAAGGCAAGGGAAGGTAGTGGGGTGCAAGAGTGCTTGCTTGGCAGCAAAATCTGATAGGTATTGCTGCACTGGGGAGTTTGCTAGCCCAAAAAGCTGTAAGCCAAGTGCGTTTGCTAGTCTTTTTAAGAGCATTTGCCCTCAGGCTTATAGCTACGCTTATGATGATTCAGCAGGGCTTAAGACTTGCAAAGCACCTCGGTATGTCATTACGTTTTGCCCCCCAAACTGAAGGACATGGAATATTGGAAGGTAAAATTTGCAGTAGTGAGTGATGAAGAGATGTAATTTTAGTGATTTATTGTTCTTCAATCTGATTTTGTGATTCTCTTTTCTTTTAGCTCTGGCGATTTGCAAGATTGGAAATCCAAAGTGGTGTATCATTTGGAATTGTGATTAAGTATGTTGTCAAATTATTTTGTTTGTTAAATGGTTAATTGAGTCTCTTGGTTGTATTTATTGTGGACGATATGGAGCCCATTGGCACATTAATTAAGTTTTTCACTATATCTGAGGTTTCCAATTGTGCTAAAAGCTAAAGTAGTATGTACAACATTCCTTAAAAAACGATAAAGGTGAAAAGAGAAATTTCTCTTACAAGAAGTTACAGATGAGGTTTACTAGTGGCTTGCAAAAACAGTATAGGAGCAGTATGTTAAAGCATTTCCCTCCATTTTTTTTGAGGGGTCAATTTGCATTTTCTTGTCTGAATCTGGCCTTTAACTTTGAAGAAGTGGGATAATAGGTTGCCAAGCCTGATTGAACAAAACTAGTTTAGCCCATTTCAGCTTATCCAGGTTAGCTAGGCGTTGTGCTAGGCCCATAACATTCATTCCAGGCGATCCAGGGAAATCTAGGACTGGACCCTATTGCAGGAAGCTGAGGTAGCAAGATCTACGTAATCACAAATGCAAACAATAAAATTGATGCAAGACCCAAAAAAAATAAAATAAAATTGATGAGTAGACCGCAATTCAGAATAGATGGAATTTACCTTCTTTTTCTTTTTGTCGTGAAATGGTTCAATTCAATTTGTATCTTATATCAGCGGGAGAAAAATAAAATGAAAGGACAAATATTATTCTTATTCCGCTGTTTAGCACCCAACCCACTTGCCAATTCTGTTTTAAGACTTAAAACAGCAAAAAGAACTGTCAAAACTATGATTAGTACAGCATTAATTTTCTTTCATATTATTAGTTAATCATAGTGGGATAGCACCAATTACTAACAGTGAAGCTCATTAGAAGGAGATTCATATTGCTTTACCCAGTTTAATCGTGAGTCATATTTTGACTTAATTTGCTTCTTTTTTTCAGGTAAAAAAAAAAGTGCAATAAAGAACTTTATAGTAACTAGTAAGTTACCCATCTTAATACTACTATCGCCCAAACACTTTTAAGAGCGGCTTCTTTTGCTTTGGTTATGCCACTCAGATTTCAGCAAACAGTGGGACACACTGGAGTTCCATGTGGGGTCCTGCTCTGATGGCTGGTTGTGTACATTCATCTTTTTGGGCATGCACACAACCAGAGGCTATTAAAGAATAGTTTTCTTGGTTTTAGGTACTATTAGGACCTCGTCAATGAAGAACTTGAAGCTTTAAATTAGAATTGAACTTGATACGGCAAATTGTAAAATTAGAAGAGTCATGAGACCCTGTAACCCAGCATTTAGTTTCTTATCTGATACTTATTTTTACTATTAGTGATTGATCAATAATAGTTTTAATTTGTGAACTTGGAGTTCCAAGGAAAAGGGTAATTTTCAAATGTCTCAAGTGTTAATTTGTTTCAAAAGCTTGTAGAACAAACAAACTTTCAAGAGGTCCCTGCAGTCAGGGACGGACCTACCTTTACATTAAGGAGGGTGGCCGCAGTCCCAAACAAAATTTTGTTTTTTTAATTACTATGTGTAATTGTTTAAACAAATTCCCTCAAATAGATAAAATTTGCACTTCTTTTAAAGATTTTACAGTATTTATGTTAGTGTATATGTAGCACCACCACTTAAAATTTTCTAGTTCCGCAATGTAAGAGTATTAGCCCCTCAAACCATTTGAATGGTTAGTATCCAAAGTGCCGAGAACTGATTAAATTTAAGTGGGATGAGTGTGCTATCATATCTCTGATCCATCTCCTCTTTGAAATTATTTCAAAGCTATTTCAAGGCTACTCCAAGCCACAGATAGATACATTTAGTGCTTTGTTTTAAGCCTCTCTTTCGTTCTCTCTCTTTAAACGTTAAAGCATCGATGTCCAACTTGCATATGGACTTGTATGAATTGTGAAACGAGCTAATATCATGTCCATTGGTTGGTACACTGGCCTTTTTCCTTTATCTGCTTATCCACAAACTCATCATATCCAAAAGGAATTTGTTTCCACTTTGGAACATTTCCGTATGCAAAACGTATTTTAATTTAAGTCTTAAGCTTTTGCAAAAGATAGCAGGGCCAGGGACCAGTTATATGTGTGGTGGCCACAATAGTTATCCAACATCCTAACTTTAATGATTATCCTCCAAAATATGAGGAAGGACCACTGACCAACGGTTCTACTTTCTCTGAAAAGGGAAATAAATGACAAGTCCTTGTCTATAACTTTTCCAAAGGGCTTATCACATTTGCATAACCACTAACTTCCTTTTCTTATTAAGAATCTGGTATGGTTTCGTAACCACCATATAACTAACCTTGGGTTAATCTCTCTTTTGACACTTTCTGAACTTGGGGACCTCTACTTGATATTAATCTACAACAAACTGTTGGCCATACCCAAAATCGTGTTTAGTTTAGTAAATGCATTTTACCTAGATCAAAGTTTCCTGCTTATGATGCAAACATGCAATTGACTAGTTTTTCAAATAGCCACCATTGTTGGGCCAGCGCAACATTAAGCATTCAACTCATTCTTCTCAGTTGCTCCTATTGATCATTCTGTCATCTATGACTGTTCTTCACTGATAATCTCTGATGAGAAGAGCCATAAAAACCATAAACTTCTGCAGAAATTATATAAAAAGTGAATCTAGATCAACCTATTGTATACATGTTTTAAAAATAGTTTTCTGCTATCAGAATCATGAAACTTATATAAACAGTGGGAATCATCAAATTTTAACCCAATGTAGGGGCTTACGATATAGTCAATTGGGAGAATTACAATTTAGGATATCATGAAGAGCATATTTTCAATTTGTTATGTTTAAAAAAACTATTAAGTGCATTCTGCATAATGTAGATAAAAACCAAATGGCAGTAATTTGATCTGTGCAAACTTGACACTCCTGGTCTATAGGTACAGAACATGAGAATTTGGACACGGTGCATTTTGCTCAAGTCCTTTTACAAGTTTCCATACTATATACCATAAGGGCTACTGGACCACTGCAGCCAACAAAATATGGCTGCCTTGGTTGTACGGCATCTGCATTAGACACGCCAACTGTGATAGATTTCTGAACAGCAAGCCAACAACAATGCAAACATTAATTAACATATTAGTTAATATGAAAGTGCTTATTCCACAAAACAATTAAATAGGGCATGTCTGGTCTTGGTCACGTTGCATCCCCTTGTCTGTATTGTATCCATTCTTCTCTGTTTGGTAGCATTCTTGTCAAAAGTTGACATAATAAGATATCCATGCTTTTTTTATTCCTTGAAAAGTAACAAGACCAAAAGACATTCTGATTATAAGCAGGGGACTATAACAAAGGAAAAAAACAAAGAAATAAACAAAGGAACCAAAGCCATTTAAATTAAGCTTAGTAGGATATTATATATGGTAGGAGATACCGAGATAGAGATAGACTCATTATATCTTTGTGAGTCACTGCTAGAATGAAGCTTAATCCACCCACCAATTTGAGGACAGATAGTACTCGTCTTGTCCAAGCACACATAAATTTGGCTGCATCAATGGGCTGCAAACAGAAGTGTGCAGAGAAAGAGACACAGCCACATATATCATGTTACAACATATATACAGGTAGCCAGCTAGAAGCATTTAGAATTTTGTTCAGAACGAAGATCCTTAAAAACCAATTCCAAAGATATGTAAACCTCAGAAGTCATAAAGTAATTAACCTGCAACACCCAGTTGGCCAGTTCCCTTCCCTCTCCTCTTGGCAGCTTCTCAACCAACCAAGGTATAAAGTACAATGTGATGTATAAAGTACGAAGACATGTATAGACAGTATAGTAAGTATCCTTTGAGATTTCAAACGAACAAATTTTGTTAGTGAAAGAGATTAGGAATTCTATTAGTGTGTGTGTGTGTTCAAAACTCTGAAGAGAGCATGTCACACCCTGTACTACTACTGTAAAGGTGCCTCCTAAAGAGTTGTATGATTTAAAATTTAAATTCTTTTTTCCCCATTTCTTTTAGATAGTATCGATCCAAACTAGCTTCTCATAGATAAGTTAAAGTGAACTCGAGTCTTGAAAAGTTGACCCCAAGAAATTCACCTATGAATAACAAAATTTTCAACATCATTCCTTCATTAAGATATTATTAGCTCTAGAGTTGGCTTGAATGAATTAAGGAAAAAGCTCCTCTAAAGTCAGCTTATCTCTAAAATGAGCAAGTAAGAAATCCATCCTTAATTTAATCTAAAGTGCATTGGGATCTTAACCCACTAAAATTTAGTGGTAAATACACTCTTTTACTTGCTCATTTTAAAAATAAACTCACTTTAAAAGAATTTTATCCATGAATCAAAATGTTTTGGAGTTTAGAGTCAGCTATTTGTTAATAAATCAAAGGCTGTAGTTTTTATGTCATCCTACCAAGTGAATTTACCCATAAATTGAATAAGCTGTCGTTTCCCTTGTTTTATTATGTGTTTGTCTTTCAGCCTTTCAATGACCTTTAGATAGATATGACTTCTTTCTCCCCTTTTCCTTCCCCATGAGCATTTACTTCATATGGATATTATGAAGTTTATGTCTTAAAACTCCAAAAATAAATCCAAGTGTAAAACAAGACTCTGGCTGTACCTTGTCCCACTCTACATTTCCAAAAGAAACGGGTCACATCTAGCCAGGATCCACCATGACCATCCTATCACCCTTTATAAAGAGTGCACCCTCGTCAATCTCTTTGCATATACCATTCCTTGAAGCAAACCCACCTCTATTTATTCGTGAAAAAAGAACCCATCTTTCCCTCTTCCTTTCTTTGTTTTCAGCTCTTATCTTCTTTCCCCTCCCAAATTGCATGGAAACTGAACCTTTTATTACCACTAGCTGAATAAGCACTCCTTAATTAAGCACCTTCACCTGTGCTAACTTATGGCTTCAAACTCCCTCAACAATAACAAAGAAAATTCTTCCTCTTGGACACCCATGCAGAACAAGCAATTTGAAAGAGCACTTGCTTTGTATGACAAAGACACCCCAGATCGATGGAAAAATATAGCCAAAGTAGTTGGTGATAAATCAGCTGAGGAAGTGAAGAGACACTATGAAATCCTTTAGGAGGACCTTAGTCATATAGAATCTGGATGTTCCAATTCCCAACTATAAAGTCCACAGCAATCAGCAGTGATATTGATGAAGAAGGGAGGTAATGCTGAGTTAATTAAAACACAAATGGATTTCATTTTACAAATTTGGGATTTGATTTCTGCCTACCTCTTCTCTTGCTATTTTATTTTCCAGTTTTGAAATTCGCACACCAAAATCCGCACACCACTTTTACACCAATCACTATATAATACACGCTAATCACCTATTAGTGGTAATTTATTACTATCCTCAATCACCATATAATACACCCTTATCACTAATTATTTGCACAATGATCACTGATATAAAAGTGGGGTGGAGAATTTGGTGTGCAAATATTTTTTCCCTTTATTTTCCCCCTCATGCATGCATTGCTTTCGCATCTTTACCTACCTTTTGATTCTTTCATTGATTTATTTGGATTTCATAAGTTTTCCTTTTAATGAATAATGCATTTTTATTTTTGTTATAGCTCGTTCATTAACAAGATGTTGCATGATTGGTAGTCTTCTCAAGTACCTTAATCAGCATTGAACAACTCAAGTAACTTTAGCCACATATGGTCGGAACAACACGTCAATGCAAGACTAAACACTCTCCTAATTTTCCTTGTCCTGCTACTCTAATTGATGTCAATCAAACTTAAATTACTTCTCTCTTTTCAATTCAGACGCAAAGCCAACTCCATTTATCTTCTGCCTTGCATTTCTCTCCCAAGACCAACATTTATTAAAAAATAAAATATAAAAAAGGCAAGTTTGGAAGGTTTTTACTTTGAACTTGCAGTAGCAGTTATATATTTTAAGATTGTCTAATTCAATTTACCATTTTGTTTTATGATAAACAAGTTGTCAAGATTGAATATCGATATTGATAATTATTTTTTGTGTTAGTAGTAGCTATTTTTTGTCATTAAAGAGAAATTATAAAGTAAAGACATATAGTTTGAACTTTCTTCTTCTTCCACTAATAATAATAATAATAATAATCCTAAAAGCAGACAACACAAAATTTTAGTATTTACGTATGTTAGTCCGAATAGAAGGGGATCGAATCACTTAAGCATATGATTCTGAATTCGATCTCAGAATTTATACGTATGAAAAAATACCGTTAAAAGGTATCCTTGTTTAGGCGTCTTACCGTACTTTAGAGATTAGTTTCTCATCTATCAAGTGCAATGATACTCTGAAAAAAAAAACTTTAGTATTCATTGCAATGATTTAAGAATAATATAAACCAAAGTGAACAAGCCTTAATCGTTGATCCAAAACAATCTGATTGTGGAAGAATTCAAACAAACAAAATATGTCCTTGTGTTCTATGCTCTAATAACAATTTCTTTTCCTTTTTAAAAAGGGGATCCTCACTTTCTAAAAGGAAAAACTTCAAATGGGATTTTGAAAAGAAACAAAATATTGTGCTGAAGAAATCTTTTGAAGCCGCCATGGAATAATTGTTAAATTTTACAGTATATATGTTATGAATTATAACACCAAATAATAAATGATAAACTAATAACATCGCGTACCTCTTAAATTCTTTTTACCAAGAAGTAAATTAACAAATCCTTTAGTGGAAGTATAGCATATATAAGTATATACGTAAGGAGTAATCTACCACACCAACTCTTTTGTCTCTGCAATTGACATTTTGATGGAGTGTATACAGTCAAGACATGTTAAGAATGAAAAGAGATTCATGCTCTCTCAATAATATATCAGTAACTTAATTCATCCATCACAAATAATCTATCTAACGTACACCATAATCTAGTACATTCATCATTAGGCCAAAGTCTAATAATAATAAACATGATGACTCTCAAATTTATAATAAATCACATAATTATATGAGCTTCTAAAAAAATATCAAAGAATTTATTTATCTCATTTTAATACAACAAAATAGGCTAATTAATAGAAATTAAAACCCAAAAATTCTATAAATTATCCCCTTGTATTTGTCCATGCTTTGATGGCTGTGTTGTTCAAATCACATTCTGTCATGTGCTACTCCACTTTTTGAGACTTTGTTTGAAGTTTCCAAATAATGGAGAAGTTATTACTATGTGCATTGTACTTATAATAGATGACTCTGATTGCAATCATATGAGTCCTACATGGGTCTTATGGCGAAGGGTATCGCTTCAAATTTCATTCACATACTTAAGAATTTGCGTGTTGATGTGCAAATTTCCTTCTTTTGTTTTATTATTATTATAATAATGGTTTTATTTTTACCCTAAAACAAAGTACGTTACATAAGCAGTCTTCTATTTTATATTCTTTTATTACTATTTTATAAAACTAATAATAATAATAACCAACGATTCTGTAAGACCAACGACTTTTATAGCACTTGCTTCCATGAGTATTAGAGAAACTAGTTTCCAGTGTCCACTGTTCCATCCCTTGTCAATTCTATGATTATGACTTGCACCTAACAATGAAGTCTTGTTACAATTCTTGCATAATCCCTTATGTGACTACTGAATACAGTTACTTGTTCATTGATTATGCAGGTGCGGAGTAATGTTATTTATTAGTGTTGAGCACCGAGCTGTAACAACTACAGCCAAAGCAAGAATGTCAATTGCTATGTCTGTGGTTCTACATGTTGAAGCTGAAATTGATCCAGTAGAACCAATGGTGTGTGATCACCCCTTCATGTACAAAAAGATCAAGTACATATGATACCTCAGGCGCAGTGTGACCAGAAACCTGGATGGAATAATAAGTCGAGCCATAAACAAGTAAACAGTTATTCTTGCCTTTTGCATGCACTCTGCTATATATATGCAACACAAGTGTGTTGTGCATCATTCGTCTTGAGGAACAACAGAAGGCTGCACTCAGTTTCAGTTCCATCAAATATCAACCCATGCAGAGACTTCAGTAAATTTGACATCCCTTTAGAATAGAGGGAAAAAATTTAAATTTATATTCTCATAGAAGCAAATTCTTGTGCAGAACTTCTACAAAACAAGGAACGGGTAACCCACAGTTTTTTGTCTTGTTTCAGGTTCCTTCCAAACCAATGGCCTAAGTTTCCACATTCAGCTGCCTCTTTTTCATTCTGCCTGTTTAAATTAATTTGTTTCACTTTCAAATAAGTTTATAATTAAAATACTCAAGAAAAAGCTTTGGCTGAAACTTCTGAATGTAAATTAATCAAAACTATACATGCTTTACATGCATTAATCTTAGTTACCTTCCCTCGTACCAAAAAAACAAATTTGATGGAGCTCAACAGAAAATAACAGCATCGTTTAGCTAAAAAGGGAAGACAAAAAAGATTAACATAGGGTAAAAATTAAAACCTCATACATCCATCAAAACATTTGTGGATCCCGAATACAAGGACTCTCATAGCCTAGTAAAATTTGTACAGTCAACACTTTCCCTTTACAACTTTAAAACTAGCTCATAAATATATCTCTGCCGCAAGAGCATCAGGCATCATTTACCACCGAACCTGAACCTAAGCCTGAGCCAACCTGATTCTAGGTATATTCTCACACTAACAAATGTACAGTTTCAAGTACAACTAACAATTTATTACTTCCAATCAGCTGCTGCCTATCTGAATACAGACAGGGCCACTAGCAGTGCCAGATATGAAAAGAAAAAAGAGTAGGCGCTTGTATTATCCTCAGTTAGCTGTACATAACTTCATTTCCTATACCATCTGTGCAGGATTCAGAGTCAGAACGCTAATCCTCCTCTCTGCATACCATCAAATACAAAATTTTATAAGTTAAATACACATAATGAAGCATTTAAGAAATATTAAAACAACACATAAAATGTCAATAGCTTCCACTTCATGTCATAAAGCTCTATGAAGTCAATTCATGAAACTGCATCATCCAACTGAAACAAAAATTTAGACAGAAGTACTCCTGGGACTGGGAGTCTATTTTGCACATCCTTTAGCATGAAATAAAAAGTGAAAACCATTCATCTTGCATGACAATAATGAGAATGACTCATCATTTGCAAAACATTACCAGACTAATTAATAAAACATCCTACTTCATGATGCTAGTTGTATTGAAGTTGATACAAGCAAATTATCAAATCCCATAGTTGAATGGAAAAGAAACTTTTTCTTCAGACAAAAATAGCTATATACACACATGCAAGTTTTGTAAAGAATGTGAAGTGAACCCATAGATGAATTTCAAGGGATCTCCACTGTTAAATAAAAAATAGAACATTAAATAGTTTTATAGGGAAACAAAAATAAGTACATATGAATTTCATGAATACTAGAGAAAAACCTATTTTGAGATAATTGTAAAAATAGAAAAGTAAATATATGAGCCAAAATGAAAAGTATAATTGATGAGACCGAAAGTACCTCCAGCAGCAACCAATTTCTCTACACGTGCAACAATGTGCTTCCCATAGGTATACTTCTTCAACGCATTCAGGTGAACCTTTATTCGATTAAGGATTAGCTCAAGTTGCTGGTCATCACAGGTTTCCAGCACTTTCTGTACAACGTAGTTTGCAAACTGGTCCTTCATCATAACCTAAAACCAACAAAAATACAAGCAAAATATAAGAAAAGCAGAAATAGTGATAACATGACGAAAGGTCAAGTAAATATAAAACAAGGATGACAGTACCAAACTTAAACCAGATTTTATTTTTGGAAATAAGAGCTAACACTGCCAATCCCCTTCGCTTAACAAAAATCTTTTTCTTTTGGGGTAAGACCACAAGGTGTCCCACATCCTTTGGGTGTGGGAATAATCCCGCTCAGGCATCGGCTTCGCCCTGGCCACAAGGTTCCCTTAACAAAAAGCTGAATATATAACATAATGCAAATTCCCTGGGCATTAACAGATACAATATGCATGGCTGAGCTTCTAAGTTCTAACCATGAAAAACAAATTCAATTATTATCACCTTATTCAACCATCTCACTCCAGAGATAAATATCAAGAGCCTTAAATGAGTAGCATAGATAAATATCTCTGCCGATATTTTTGCATATATACCTTCAATGGCAGAGCCAACATTAGACTTCAATAAGGGCACAATTAAAATGAAAGTTTAATGACCAAAAATTGTTTAAATAATATTTTTTTTTACAACACAATTGAGTTAAATATAATCACGAAAATAGAAGAAACCATCATCTGATAAATTCTTTGACAAAACACTATAATTATTTTTCTTCAGCAAATTATTATGTGAAAAAACTATAAAAAGAGTAGAAGACTAATTTTGTGCAAGCAACTTACTATAGAGTAATGCTCGAGTCAAAACCATAAATTCACAAAAAAATTATAAGTAGGCCCTGCAATCCACTAGATACCTAATTTTCTTTAAAATCAATTATCTTCACAGCTTATTTTAATTTTTAATGTGTATATGTTTGTATATTAGCATTACTCTTTTTTTATATAGTAAAGGATAGAGAAGCAGGGCAAGAAATATGATTTAAAGACAGATAAAATTATCAAGCAAGGGCACATTAAGGGAAAAAAATATATGTTGTGAACATGTTAAAAACATATGTAATGTAAATGGGGAAGAAGGAGGTTGGGGGGGGGCACATGCCCCTCTTGGCCCCCAACTCCCTCCACCACTGTATACCCTCAGTGTTGCCTAAAAAATGTACCAGTGACCCCTCAAACAGCAAGAAATTTTCATTGGAGGGGTAGGGCTATGAAGCAACTCAGCTTATGTGAGAAAGTCTTTCATAAGGTAGAAAATACTGAAGGGAGGCCTCCTTTTGACTGATATATGGATCTTACATAAAGAAAAATTTAGCATAACATATACTCTGACAACAAGCTCAAGACAAGAGCCAGTAAAAACCAAAACTCGTCAAATGTGTTGCTTCAGCAATCCAAAGTAACGACACATGTAGTTTATTTCTTTTAATTCCAAGCTTCAGCCAGAATAAAAGAAACTTTCTTCATTTAATAAAATGATAAAATGGACAGAATAGAAAAGAGGGGTTAAAATGTTCATAAAACCATTTCAAGATGTACTTTTGGCAGGAGATAAGAAAAGATGGTTGGAAGGAGTATAATGCAACAAAACAAGAGATAATAATGGCTTCAGTTGTCGAGTGATGGGGATCATAGATAATGCACAAACCTGTAGGGGCTCATTTTCATCAGTGGAACCAAGCATCTCATTCACAAGGACTTCACGCTCTGTAGGTGTTCCAAAAGTTAGACACTTCTCTATAACATTAGAGGCAAACTTCTGCTGGCTCATCTGCACTATTTGCCCAGTTAATTCCTTTATTATAGCCGAACGTTCATGTGGCTTGCCATGCTCCAGCACATGCTGAAAACATCAATAAAAGATTAAAGGCAAATGAGCTAAATCTAAAGAGGCAATAAAATATAAAAAAAATTATCCAACAAAAATTCATAGCAGGAAACAAAATTAAGAATCAACTCCAGAGAAGCATAGAAATATCCTAATAGCCAAAACAAAGTCTAAAAAAGGTAAGAAGAACATAGGAAGTGCCAGTGGTTAAACTTAAAGAAAATCAACACGGGGTGCATTTGCCATCCATTTTATATAATATTAAGCCATTAAAATCACAAAAACATTCAATTAGACTCACCAGACTTCCAGCATTTCATTATCAACCTTCCTCAATTCACAGTATGGACAAAGTGTTACTATCATTTAGTTTTTACCTAAAGGGATTTCATAATTGATCGATGTTTTGTATACGCAAAATTGATTTATGATACCAACTGGCCAGAAATGTTCAGGATAATACTTAAGCACAAGAACATGTGAATGCCGCGAAAATGTAGAAAATAAAATCACAAGTTATAACCAACGGGATAACAAGCAAAAAACCGAAATGAAGTACAACAAACCTGTACGACATAATTCCCATATTGGTCTTGTGCTAACATGCAAACAAACTGCAAAATCTCATCCATCATAATCTGCTGTGTTTTGGGATCATGGCAGTACTCCAGGACTCTCTGCTCGTTGAAACATAACTAGTTTAGAATTATATGTCTACCTTTCAAGCTATCAATCCAGCAAATGTATTTAAACAAATTCAAGCAAAAGATGTATATGTGACCTGTATAACACGGCAACCATATGGATGAGTTGACAATGTCACAACTTGGTCATAAAACGTTGAAACAATAAAGTGTATCGCATCTTCAGGTACACATTCAATACACTTCTGGATGACATGGTTCCCATTTTGATCACGTACACAACGCATAATATGACCATCCAGCTCTGTAACCATTTTAGTCTGCTGATCCAGATTAACAACTTCTATAGCCTAGACAGTTTAGAAGAGAAAAACAAGATGATGAACTGTTAACTTTATCATCAACCCAGGTAAATCACAGCAGCACTTATCATTCACAGCACAATTATAAGTCAAAATATCAGTCTCAAACACAATGAACAATTGCAATAAGCAAATGGAACCACCCAATATATATTTGTCTCACTAAAAACTTCAGACAGTCAACAATACTGCTAGGCACTATAGTTTTTCTGACATCCGGAAAATGAAAAATTAAGAGGACTTGGGCTGCTCTCAAACACCCCACGCCCACCCCTTTAGGTAAAATGTGAAATGATTCAAAAAAATACCTGACAAGTTATACCAAATAAGATAGAAGGTAGCTAATTGTGATTATTTCAACAGGGTGCCTTGTCAACCCTTCAAAAGTGATGCCTCTCATTCACAAGAGAGCAGTACGAAGGCAGTTCTAGTAACAGTTTGTGGGATGGTGGGGTGATATGCTCCTGGCCTTCCACATAGACCATAATATTTAAAAGCATTGGTCTCCGCAACAAATTTTGACATAACAAACTACAATCCATCACATGAAACTGTAGAAGATTGTAAAACATAAAAACAAGCAGGGCATATAATTATGGAAACAATCATAAGGTGGATAAATTGATGAGCAGACCTTCTGGATAACTCGGCAGCCATACATTTGAAGACTTAGGGTCAGCACATGACCGGTAAGCTGGTCAGCCAACTCTCTTATTTGTGCTTCTGTTCCATGCTCAAAAAACTAAACATGAATCATAATAAGTTAGGCATGTATAGAACAAATTTGAAAGTCTTTTGTTTTTTATGAGAAATTTGCTACCCACTTGAGCATAACAATTGCAAAAACATACTAAACAAGTTCAACGAGCAAATCAAAGGGGATTCTTTGTAAATACAAACAAAAGAAAAAAATTACCTTCTGAATCACATAATTACCGAAGACATCAGTCATTAGAGAAAGGGCCTGTGGCATGATTTCATAGAAAACCATGTTTTTCTCTTCCATCGAGGCTGTCTCAAGTTTCTGTTGAATAAACCGGCTTCCATATTGGTCAGCACTGTTTAAGAAAGAATATAAAAACATGAGTTAGCTAAATGTTCAAAGTCAAGAAGCAAAACATGGTATGACCAGCAGTATGCACCTGAACTCAACAACATGGCCGGCAATTTCTGAAAGTTCAAAACATTTGGTTTTATTACTTTTGAATTCATCCAGCAAGGAGGATGCAAAATTCTCATCCAAGCTACCAACGGTGTCTGAATGCCAAGCTCCCATGAAACCCCCAGCTACATTCCTCATCCCAGATAAATGCATATTACGTTCACTTTGGTTCATTGGACTACCTGGTCCATAGAGGGAGTTTGGGAAAAGGGAACCAGCCAGTGGGCTACCTGGATATGACATGCCCAGACCATATGATGGGTTTCCATAAGAAGTATGGTTCAAGCTACCTGATTTACCAAGGTAGGGAACACCAAAGTGTGATTTTTGAGGGCCAATTAAAGACTCTACATAAGCTTTTTGGAGGCCGAGGAAATCTGTAAATGAATTATTTGCGCATTCCCTATTTATTGCCGATTCATTGAGCGCTGCAATCTGTGCAGCAGCAAATTCCCCTGATCCCAGATATTGAAGATACAAAGGGTCCATCAAGGGCAGCTGATGAATGCTACCAGCAGCATTATTTCCCAGCCTGCTTGCATTCTGTAACTCTGATGCAGCCAACAAAGGTCCTAAAGCTGCACCTCTTCCCAAGGCTCTAGAGTCCATGGCATTCACTCCTAATGCAGATGCAGCAGCAGCATTTTCAAAGAAAGGAGGCAAATTGCCACTCCCAAGCTGGCTCGCCATCATGGATGGTGATGAAGGATTAACAGCATACCCAGTCACGCCATAGTTAGGGTATGAGATATTCATATCATCAAAATTCTGAAAGTGAGAAGGTGAATTACCTCTGCTAGTGAGAGTTGGTGTAGAAGGACCTTTTAAGTGTGAGTTAACAGAAATTCCACCAGCCTTACGAGGTTCTAACTGTTCATTTGCATACACTGAAGAGTTGTTCAGATCCAATCCAAAACTACTGCTTTTACTCACTTTCAAATGGGGTTGGGTAGCAGAATAACTCTGAAAAGGCAAAGAATCAGGCTTGTTTAGGTATGAATGCTTTCTAACATTATGAGTGTAATCTGATTCATTGTGCCTTGGTGACTGGGGATGTTTCTCATCATCTATTGTATCATTTGAGGACAGATTCATGCTAGACAAAGCAGATACCAGATCTGCAGGCTCATTTAAACTAGATGAGACAGCATTAAATGAGTTTTGACCATTGGAACTTCTTTTATCCATAGAGCAGGACCTCCCATCCCCGATGGGTGGAAGGCAAGGACTAATAGCTCTAGGTAGAAGTTGAGAGTCAGGGGTGGTGCTCCTTGACAGGGAGGCTCCTAAAGCAGAAGCATAAGTTTGAGAAGCCGAACCAACAAGGTTTTGGTTAGCAGATATGCCCTGCTTGTTTCCAACAGACGGCAAAGCATCCAATTCTTGATCCAGATAAGCAAAATGGATTTCTGATTTTTCAGCAATGTCATCATATGCATTACAGCTAGGCAGACGATGAGGGTGCTTAGAGGCAGATGCTGCATTATTTATCTCATCCTGCTTTGACAAAGAAAACAGTAGAAGCAATGTAACTTAGTAAAATGAGAATATGAGAAGCAATGTTTAGCACATAATTTATTAAAACTCAAAATTTTCAGCTCATGATCACTATAAATATAATAACAGCAATTTATTACACAAATAAATAGTGAAGAAGAAATTTCAAACTCGAAGAAGCTAATGTGAATGCATTCTCAAAATTTATCTGCAAATTCTTCGAATTGAGCTCCAATTAGAATAATGAAAACTGGTCAGCCAAAAAGAAATTTGAATAATAAAAACTAAACAAGAAATATGCTGTAAAGGTAGAGAGAATTCAAAGCCCAATAAAACATGTGCATAGGCAAGTCAACAGCACCATCTGAAAGAGATACTAATCAGAAAACCAGAAAATAAAAGGAGTGACTATCCCCAGATTAATCAATCTATTATCTATAAATGCCATTGCAGCCAAACTATGTCTCAGCTTACTCCAGGAAGAATACCCGCATGCCACTAAAGCAAAGTAGATGAATGTGTTATTCATAGCTTTCCACCTTATGAGGACAAAGTCACTCACATACTTCCATACCTTACAGCGGACTCTTGAATCAGTATCTAGGAAGCACGGACACAACACAGGATACAGACACGACACAGACAAGGGGATATGGTAAATTTTAAAAATTATAGGACATGACACGGCTATGGTACTACTTATAAAATAATTATTATAAAATTAACTTAAAAACACAAATCTTAAACTAACAGAGAGAATCAATGTTTTAAAAGTTAGCATTAGCCAATGTAGCCAGAATAAAATACTATCATCTATCTAATGAATGTGATATTCCCATTTGTATTGGTACCTAAATTCCAATAGAATGCAGTTAGAAGTATCCGAAAGTGTCCGTGCTTCCTTGATCAGTATCAATTATCAAAAAGAACGCAAGTACAAAAATCTAAATATGAAACAAATTAAAAAAAAAAAAAAAGAATACACACACACACACAAAGAACTCCAATTAGAAAAACCAAGTTAAAGAATTCCTTTAACTCTCACCTGAAATAGTTCTGCAATGCTCCTCTGCTTACTCCCAAGTCCCAATGCCGGCAACCCAATCAAGCCGTCACCGTTGCCGCCCCACTCCGCCGTACTCTTCCTCTGCTTCACAACACTCTCCTCCTTCCCATCAAACCCAGGCTGCACAGAGAACAGCGACCTATCTCCATTCCCACCATCACCACCATCACCACCCCTCCTCTCCTCCTATCCCCAATCCCCCCAACCTTCGAACCACCCCTCAACCGCTGCGCGAACCGCCAATCCTCCTTCGACACCAGCGGCGGCGGCAACCGCGGGTTCAGATTCGCATTCGAATAGTAGTAATTCGCATACACCGGATCAGCCCGAAGCTCCTCCTCGCTGCCATAAAAACCCCTTCCTCCGCCGAAACCCGCCCCCGCCGCCGCCGCAACCGGAGATTCAAACAACCCTCCAACCGCCGTCAACGACCCTTCCACGGTGGGAGGCGCCGACCCACTTCGCAACCTGCTCAGTTCTCTCTCCCTCAGAACACCCAAATCCTCGCCGTATTCATGGTTCTTCAGCATCGATCGAATCGCCACATCTGACATCATCTTCGAGTAACTGTCACTCACCATTACATACAAAAAACACTTCACTTAACTCAGTGAAAAACACAACCCAAAAAATTTAATTTACACGCGGAACTGCACAAAGATTGAAACTTTGAGCACAGAACCAGCTGAAAATGCCTCAACTATAAATAGTTTCGAATCTAAAGCTACAAAAAAAAAATCAAAGTTTGTTTTTTTTTTATTGCGAATCCATTACACGAGCTCAGCTCAAAATCAAAAAAGCTGTGTTTTTATTGGTGGGCATGGAGACTGCGTTGGTGGGTCAGAATTGGAATGAGGATCGGGATTCAGAGTGAAGAAGAAGAACGTTGAGGATCGACGATGTTGTGTTGGTTCATGTTAGGAGAGAAACAGAAACAGTGGGAGACTGCGAGTGTGAAGATGGTGGGGAGTGATAAGTACGAGCGTTCCAGCAATATGGACCGTTGGATGTGAGATTGACGGTGGAGATTGAGTGTTGGAAGATTTGTTATTACATTCAGCTCTTAGGGTTTTTATTATATCATATTAAAGTATCAACACTTTGGCGTTAGTGTTTGGAAGAAAAAAAAATTAAATGCTGTGCAATATCCGGTATTAAAAAGTATAATACACATTGCTTTTGTGCATTTTGCTATAATTGTTGAGGCGTGGAATATCTAGAAGTGGTTTTGTGGTGTGTGTGTGTATAGGAGATGAACGTTATTGTTATTATTTTTTATCAATGATTATGCAAAAATGCATGGTTTGCCTAATTTGAAATAATTTACTTGCAGCATGTTCATGCATGGACTTGAATTTTGATGAAAAACTTTACTATTTTTCTTTATTGTTGGAAGATCTTGTGTGATTCGAATAGATATTGAGATATAATTTACACAATTTAAGTGTGTATTAGATAAGCGTGAGTGAAATACATCTTCTTCTCATTTATAAGTCTCGCCGTATGAGGTATTGTATTTGATACTCACTCAAATTGTGTATCTCAAGTTGTATAAATTTATCAATTCAAATATTGAGTATTTATATTATATATTTGTGTGGAATTTAATTGTTAACCCATGTGGTTAATTACCAAGGTTTGATAATCAAATTATATAGTCTTTTTTTTTGTATTAGCCCAAAGAACCAGATAAACAAACAAAACAAAACTACATCACCACCTCTCTATCAAAACAAGACCCAGCTAAATCAGAAAAGAAATAGGTACTCAAGAACTCAGGAACATGAAAAAATGTCTTCTAACCTAGCTCAATATTCTGTCCATACTTAGCAAGGCAGTCTACAGAAGAATTTGCCTCTCTAGCTGTAGATATATTAATTCCCACTTCACCTCCCAGCTCTGATCAAGCATCCTCTTTATGGAATGAACCAAGGAGGCACATGGCTGTTCCGGACAAATTACATATAGTTAACTAATATCTCTAGAAAAAAACAAGTAATGATAAAAATTCAAAGTGAGGTTAAACTGAATAAATTGATAATTTGTGTGAACAAAACAAAATATGCTCATATACCTTTTGATCATATAGTTTTACAAAATTTTGAATTTGTTGTCATTGCTCTAATCATAATATATAATGTAATATATATTTTCTTCTCGTTCTTACTTCTTAATCCGATGAAGAAAATAACTCTACATCAACAGATTTCATAATGATTTTCGGGTATATTATTTTCAAGTGGACCAACTGAAGTTGGAGAAGGCTAAGAAGGGTGTCAACAACATGAATATGATGGTCGAGACCAAATGTTGTAGAACTACCAGCAACATGTATATATCAACCTCAAGCTCATAGACTGAAGAAGTACTATTACTGAGCTTAACCAGAGAAAAGAATTGGAACAGTGATAATCCCAATAAAGTATAATTAGCTTGGACTGCACTTTGGAGGTTTGTTTGTGATAGATAGATGCTAATTGATTGTAATTAAGCTTATTAGTGTATACTTGGATTGTTCATTGCTATTGATTTTTCACTGATTGTTGGGTGTTGCCGCGGTGAATAATAAATTTTCAGTATCTTTAAAGAAAGAATCGATAGGACGATCTGAAAAAAATTAAAAATAATATATTCAAAAGCCACCAATGTTTATTTAAATTAGGAAAATATTAGAAAAATCCTTTAATCAAGTAAATCTGATGTGGTCTTTTGAAAATTGAGTTTGGATTCAAGGAGTCGATCATAGTGAAGGGAAGGTATTACAACATGATATATACGGTGCCTGTGCTCCATAACGATGGAGATTAAGTTAATTGTGCAAATTTTTAATAATCTTAAATATATTTATTTTAAACCCTTTAAACAAGAAATTATGTAATTATTTATTATTTTTTTATTTTTTATTTTTTGATGCGAAATAAAAGAAATAACCAAATTATGAAAATTTATTTTTTGACTTGACATAAATGAATTTATGTGCTCAAGTATCTCATGGTGTGTAATGGAGAACTCAAATCACGTAATTTTTATAAAATAAGTGTGGGTTGATTGATTTTAATTAAGAGAAAAAGAAAAAGAAATTATTTGAAAACCAAATTTATACATACTACAGGGTTTAAGTTAGTCAAATTCTATTGGAACTAAAAAACCCTTATGATCAAATGATAATGAAGGTAGTATTCATTTACTCAATCATCATCATTTTCATTGCGAGGATTATAAAAGATTTTATTTCTTTATTTGCTATTTTTATATTCTTTTAAATTTAAATTATTTTCTTTTTTCTTACCATTATGAAAAAGTGTATTATTATTGCCTTAACATATAAATAAGAAAACAGTTTTAAATCAAATGATTCAAACTTAAACCTCAAAAAGCATTCAACAACTCAATTTAAAGGAAAGAGAGCTTGAAAACTTGGGTAACAATAACTGAGAGCACATACTTGTCGAGGACGTTTGGGAGGGATTTGAACCCGAGGTTCGACGTTTCGGTTTAGGGAGATTGGATGGTTCTGTTTTGGGGTTGATTCGGTTGGAGATGAAGATGAGGTGGTTTTTTTTTGGGGTTCGACTATTCGGATGGAGGTGGAGATGGGATGGTTCTTGAGGTTAGTATTCGGTGAGGGGATGGTGAAGGTGTCGGTGAAGTCAAATTCGGTGAAGGTCATAGTGGTGTGGTTCGATATTCGGTTGAAAGTGTGATGGAGACGAGGCAAGGTTGTTAATTGATTATCATGTTTGGGGATGATGGGATCACGATTTGGAAAATGGGATTTAAACTCATAATGCCAAAATGTGATGGAGTTTGGTTGATGGTGTGAAGATTTGATGGGTTGTCGGTAAAGGGAGTGGAGCTCACTTTTCGACTATATTTTTTTCTTGGTTGGGGTTCGGTAGTGTTTGGAGAGGTTATGGAAATTGCTTGGGTGATGGGGATTATGGAGGCTTTGAAGATAGTGAGTATTTTGGAGATGAAAGGAAGTGATCGGACTTTGAGGTTCGATTGGTTGTATAAGTTGGGTTTTTGAGGTGATTTCGCGTAATGGATGGATTGAAAGATGGTGGTGTAGGTTCACAAGTAAAATAAGTGAGAGGGGATGGTGAAGGTTGATATATGGGGATTCAACGGTCGGTTGTAGAGATTTAGGGGTCAAAGCTCAACGGTTGGTTGAAGGGAAGGATCGACTTCTTGGGTTTCGACGGTCGGTGAGGTGTCGGTGAGAGGATGGTTGGTGTTGGTCGGTGAAGGTCAAAAATTGTGTGTGGTTCGACGGTGAGGGTGTCGATGAGGTTGTTAGAAATGTGAATATTTAGGATGTCTTGGTGTTGGTGAGGTTCGACTTCATTCTTAGGGAGATTGGATGGTTCGTAAAAAAAAAAAAAACATTGCTTAAAGTCGGATATGATGGAATTTGGTTGATTGAAGGTTTGGATGGGTTGTCGGTAGGAATATTAAAATCAAACGCCCTTCCCCATCCGTGATAATTTTAGCAAAATTACATTCAAGGAAAGCGGCATAATGAAAAATGACCTTTTTAATTCACATAGAATAGAGAAAGCTACGTTTCAACTTGTTTTTTATTATTATTATTTATTTATTTTTCTTGTAACAATGCCCAACTTAAGGAAATGATGTTTAATATTTTTTTATTTTGTTTTTTGTTTTTATTATTATATTTTTTTATTTTTTTATTTTTATTTGCACAAATAAGAAAAAATTGACGAAGCAAACTAAGCGCTCACAACATTGCAATTAAGCATTAATCCTTGATTAAGTGACAAAATTTTATGGATAAAATTAGGTATCAACTAGTATCTTTAAAGAAAGAAATTGATAGGACTAATCTGAAAAAAGATTATTAATACAATAAAAACAATTATATTCAAAAGACAAATGTCGTTCATTTGCAAATAAAATTTGGTGATAAGACAATATTTTTGTGACGTAAATCTGATGTGGATTAATTTATGGGCAACTATGGTGTTTTTTACATTCAATTTAGTTTGTATCATATGAACGAGAAAATGACACAAACATGATATATACGGTGCCTGTAAAAGGGGATAACGATGGAGATAAGAGGGGAAAAAGTGGCGATTATGGTGGAATAACAAACAATATAGAGATTTTTTTTTATAAATTGAGAGAAATTATTCAATTATTCAGAAAGTATTTTATTTGTTTAATGTGATACCTTTATCAACTGACGGCTGTGTTAGTTAATTTTATACTTAATATGTTCAAATGGATCTATGTGTAGCATGTTTTTAAAATACACGGGATTTATGTGCAAGTGTCAAGAGAGGTTCATGACATTGTGTAGTTTTACAAAACAAATAGGAGTGTGTTAAAAATCAAGAAAATCGGAGGAAGGTTAATTGTTTTTAGATTGTAAAGAAATTTCTCATAAATTTAATTTAATAAGATAAACTAATCATACTAGTTGTAAATTAAAGTTCAAATTCTATTGGAACTAAAAAACACTTGGCCACTGATTTTATTCATAATTTTTTAATTACAAAGTTATAAAATATATAATTAATTTGATTTAATATTCTTCTAATTTTAGTTATGTATATATAAAAACTTATTTAAGTCTAATCAAATTTATTAAAAATATTTATTTAAATTTAAATTATTAGAATTAATAAATTTATCATTATGAATTTATTAGTTTACTTATACTTTCATGTCATTATAAATGAGAAAACAGTTTTAAATCAAATGAATTCATATTTAATATGTTTTAAACAAAAAGTCATTTATAATTAATTTAAGAAATATTTTTTAACTTTAACTAAATCATGTTTGTTTTGTGGGAATCACCACCAACTGAGTTGATTACTCTTGTCGATGCTCATTGGCTTGGCGTTTCCTTTTTCCGTTATTAGCTTCTTTTGTTTCTTCTTTAATATTGTCTATTTACACTTTTTTAAATTGCTTTTAATTTTAATTACCTAAATGACCTTTATTATTTAATATATTTAATAACTCATAATTTTTACTATTTATAATTTATTATTTATACGTTTAAATTGAAAATTTTATTAAATTTATTAATTAAAATTTTATTAAAAAAAAAATTTCGTAATTCCAAATTCTTACTATTTATATATATTTTTAGTTATATATTTACACTTTACATATTTAAAATATACTTATTTTTACTTTTTTTTAATTATTATCATTAGAATACAACTTCTGCAATACTTTAAAACATTGTTTAAACTCATAATGCCAAAAGAATATTTTTTCTACAAGGTGTAGTTTTGCTAGGGTTCATCTAGCGTCGCCACCCTTGGATAGTAACTACCTTTTTACTATATTTTTTTCTTGTTTTTCTTTGTTTTTCTTTATTTCTTAAGAATTAAATCTAAATCTTTAGATCAGATGAGTTTGGGTTTGAATTTTTCAAATACATTATATCTGGATAGATCTAGAATTTTCTAACTTTAGTTTCTTAGATTGGTTGCATAACTGACCTACGATATAAGAAGAGCTTTAGATCTGTGGTCCAAAATCACAAATCATGGATACGAGAAAGGAAAAGTACGCCTTAACGACAGTAAAGATGATAACAACTATGGTGATGATAACAAAAACGATGACAATGTCATATACCTCAATGAGAATGAGTTGTAGGAAGAATTCGAGGTAACAAAGCTCAACCTTCACGAAACACGATATGCCAACAAGAATCAAATCTACTCTAATACATTTCAGTGTGATATGTAATTTGAAGAACGAGAAAAAAAATGAAATAAAATAGAGTAAAAATAAAATAAAAAATTGTGTTTATTGGTTATGTGTTTTTCCATTTATTTTTGAGCCACCCTTTCTAATTTGTTAGAAATGATTTGAATATTTACCCATGATCTTGAATTTTATATTTTGGACGTTGTTTCCTTCTTCATTCTTAGTCATGAAATTAACTATCTTTAGTAAAAAAAAAAAAACATTGCTTAAACCCAAAATGTCTTAAAAGTTACATTTAGTAGTTTATATTTGAATGAATATATAAAATCAAATATTTCTCATATAATATATTTTTAATTTTATTTTCAAAATTACATTCAACTCCTTTATATATGAAAAATGACCTTTTTTTATTGCTACATAGAATAAAGAGCGATGATTAAAACCTAAGGTTTTTTTATTTTATTTTGGCCAAGTACTAAATACAATATATTAGCAGTAACGGCCCAACTTAAGGGGAGGATGATCCAGAAGCAATAGGTGATGATTTTCTAGAGCACCGTATAATATAAAAATTAAATTTAGTTTAACTTTTATAATATACATGATTCAAATACGTTTTTTAAAAATTACTGTTAAAGGATTTAAGTAACAATTATAAAAAATATCAATCATTTATGATATTTTGCTTGAGATATTTCTATGTCTGATTTTTTGTTTATTTTTTGTCAAATTTATGTTCGAATGCTTATAAGAAGATAGTTGTTTACATATGATCTCTTCCATGAATACATTTTAATCATGGGAATATTAAATTAAGAAACAAGCTGGTTTTTTTTTCTTATTATTGAAGATACAAGCTCATTATAAACTTTCCTGATTGAGACAGTTTTGCTTCAGTCTCAATGATGATTTTTGAAATATTTTTATTTAATTTAAATCAGTTTTTTTATCTGAAATTAAAATCATTTTATTTTATATATAAAAGAATGTTAACATAATAGCTAAAATATAATAAGAGTGTAAAAAAAGTAACATGAAACATGTTAATATATATAATTGTACAGCTAGCGTTACTATTTTCTTTTTTTATTATTATGGTATGATGATATTCAGATTAATTTACACACACAATAATTAATCTATCTCTCAATTTCCGCACACCTTGTTGGTAGTGTTAGTCTAACCAAAGTAACTTAGGAAACCTATGCGATCGCACGGTTAATCATCTAGTTTATTGGGATATTGACACCGTCGTACAAAACCTGTTCTACAATCCTATTTGCGAAATGTCTTCAACAGGTTGACTTTAGAAGACATTTCGTCAGTTGCCTTTCCTTTTATTTTCTTTATTAAGGACATTTATTAAAAATATCAAAAAAATAATGAAAATAAAATATTTAATAGCGTATGTTCTAAAAATTTAAAAATTTTATTTTTTATTTCAATTTTTTATTTTTATTTTTTAACAAATACTTTAAAGATATTTATTAACAAATTTTTTATTTTTTAAGTAATGATAGATTGTTAGAAAAAATAATTAAAATATATTAACACAATATAAAGGGGATTGTTAAATAAAATAAAGTAATAAAAATTACTTACCTATTCAAAAGTTGACAAATATGATACATTAATCTAAAAGAAAACATTTTAAAAAAAATTCTTACTATCAAACATTTTTCTTTTCTTTTCTTTCTATTTACAAAAAACATTTAAAGAATTTTTAATGAATGATAAAATATTTAAATGCATATTTGATATGTAATATTTTCAAATTTGTCTAATGAACATAAATTAATACTGAGCTTTTGATATTTAATATTAGTTAGATTTTATATATGTTAATTTGGTGTTTTCTCTATGATAGGAAGGCCTCCAAACTTGAATCCAAAGCTCAATACTGCAATTTGAGAATTACAATATTGAATTGAAAGTTTCAAAATTCTTTTATATTTGTACACCTAATATTACAATTATATTTTTCATATAAGTTAAGATTTTATTAATAAGTGCTTTAAAAAATAAAATAATAAATTTTAAATAAAAACAAAATATTTAATGTATTGAAATAAAATAGATTATTTTTAATTTAAAATTTATTATTTTAGCTTTTTTAAATTTTGGATCCTTTTTTTTAGCAATACTCTAAAACTTATTTTCCAATCAATTTATATGTAAGTTGAAGCTATTTCTGGCCTCATTTTTTTCAAAATAATACTTTCTTTATTTTAATAGATAAATTACATTTTTAATTATTTTAATTTGTTAAAGCTTTATTTGATGATTGAAATTGTTATTGAGATTAAATATTTATTTTCATGAAATTAGATTAAAATATTTTTTGGATTTTATATATTGTTCAGATATATAATTTAAGTTGTTTAAAAACAATTATAATTGTCACTTACTTCCTTCGTGAATAGGTTATCTTTAATCGATTTACAAAGATAAATTAATTGAAATACGTGTAAACTAATCAAAATATTACATAACTACAATATTAAAAAAATATAAATATCACCACATTTTTCAATTATTATTGGTAGACATAAATTAGTAAGCAAATTTCGTTAGCTTTTATACAGGATTTAATGGTTGAGTCGAGTTTAATAAGGTTTGAAAATATTTAATAAAAAAGAAATAAAATATAATGATAAGATGAAAATAAAATTAAAAGATGAAAAGTTGCATTTTGGTTAACTTTTATAGGTATGAATGTCAAAAACATATATCCCACTTACAATTTCAAATTTCTACTCTTTAAAAAAAAAAAAAATTCTGTCGTGGATCTAATTACATCCTCTAACTTTTTTCTCTAATTTCTTTGGTTTGATGTTGACTAACCTTATTATTATAAGGTATTTTTCTTAGCAATACTCATACTTGCATACAAGCTGTCTTATTTTAAAATAAAAATATTATTTATTTTTTATATTTTGTAATAATTGACTTGTTGTTGCAAATAATTAATTTTTTGTTAATAATTAGTTATATTTTTTTGTGGATTTATTTTAGTATTTTAATTAAATATTAGATATATAATTATAAAACTTTTATTTATACTAGCTTATTAAACAGTGTCAATCCGTATTATTATTTTTTGTCAAGATAATAAAATAATAAAAAGTGTTTAAATTAAATTATAACTATATTCTAAAAATTTATGAAGTGTTTAAAATTAATCATATTTAGAGAATAAAAATATTATTTGATGATTTTCGTATATTTAGTTTAAGCCTTTAAATAAGTAATAAAATCAGAGTATGAAGCATTTATAATTTTTATATTTATTTTTAAATCTTTAGACAAATAATAAGATATATTTACAATATCATATTTTTATATATTTTTAAAATTTTAAAATAAGTAATTAATAATTAGTTTTGGAGAACAAAATTAAATAACAAACTAAGGATTCCTTTATAATATTAGAGATAAATTTTTTATAACACAAAAACGAATAAAATAAAGTGGGAAAAAAAACAATGTATAAGTAGAAGGGAAAATCTATCTTACACAAAAACATTTTCTCACGTAGTCTCAAAGACGTTTAATAAATCAATTGTCAAACTGATTTAAGCAGTTAATTACTTACGGTTAACTACAAATTTTATAACCTTTCCTTTTAAAATTGATTGGTTATGTAACATTTTAATATCAGTTACCTTAGTATATATTGAATATACAAGGATAAATAGTATTAACTATATCACTTTTAAATTAAAAACATCAAATTAGATTTATAATAACCTTACACATTATTATAAAGAGTCACAAGGAAAAAATAAAAGAAAAAATATATATATATATATATATAACCTCAACATCAAAAGAACATATTGTAAATACATAAAACCAAAGCAAATAAATTATATTAGTCTTTTTGCTTATTCTTCTTTCACTTTGAATGGCTACATCATAGATTTATCATGGAATCAATAAAGGGGATAAGAATTCACAATTCTCAATATATGTTTCCAAAACATGTCATCATGATACCTTTAGGTACTTCAGGAGAAAACAAGTTATTAAACAACAATTAATAACATTTAGAAAAATGACAAAAGCCAAAACTATTCATTTCTCTTCCTGAGGCAAACAGTTCATTCATTTACAAAACATGACATAATTATCATAACAACTCTATGTTATATATTCATATGAGGATATTCTCATACTCAAAGTTACATCCAAATCTCATACACAAAGGATACTCTCCTACACAAGTTTGTATCAAATGCTCATACGTGAAAGATACTCTCCAACACGAGTTTGTAACCAACACTCATATACTTTCCTACACGAGTTTGTGTCATTCACTCAGACACGAGTTTATCCTCATTCACAAGGTTACCACTCTTTATTATAAGAATATTCACATACTCACTTTATGTAATATTCACAAAGCAAACTCATAATCCTTAATTAGCCTTATTCCAAAGATAAGATAATTGTCATATAATTGCCGTTGAAATGCAATGCTTGTGTTATGTCGTATGATTATGCCTAGCGTATGTTCTAAGATAATGATTAAAAAATGTGTTATGATAGTATTTATACAATGTTATGAAACTTGACTATTCCCAGGAATCTGGTTCTTTGTATTTCTCTGGGTAGGAAAGGAATCTGTTACTTCCTTAACCTACTTGGTAATGGGTGGACTACTCATTCTCACAACAATGAGAGTACTGATACCATCTCATAATACCGGTAACCCTGACCATAAGAGTCTGCACACTCTGAGAATTTAGGACTAGTCCTTATTCAAAGAATTTCTCAACATACCTACAATTCTCTAGCCAGATAATTGTGCACACCATATAAGGTTACAAATACATAAGAATAGCAAATGTGTGAAATTATGTAATGTTATGTTCAACTTACACATAAACACCACACAAACGCATCACAAGGTCCACTTTAACAAAGTGAAAAAATTAAAACTAGCAAACATGTACTCTCGGCTCCAATTTATCTCATAAAGGAGCAATTTCATTCTTCTAGCACTTCTCATAACTCAACCTTAGTAAATAAGGGAGCATTCATCATTCATACAACTTAAGCTCACTTTCACCATAAATGAGCAACTTATGCATAATGATAGGCAAATCATGCTAAACAAACTCAGTTTAGTTGTATCTAGTACATCTTAACATCATATCTCAAGTGACATTACATGCTAAACCATGCTTCTCAAGGAACTAGATAACTACCTATGGCGTTCTACAACCAATGGATGCACAAAGTCTCCTACTTTCTTATATATGCAAGGTGGTCATTTTCTTTATGAAATACCCTTACTAATGTTTCAACACACTTTAAGAAGCATATATAAAGGATCTTAACAAGTAGGGATCACCAATTCATCAAAATAAAACTCTTAAAAATTCCTGGGCCTAACGCCTAGGCGTCACTCACCTACACCTAGGCATGGAGATGGCAGAAACTCTGTCCTATTTCCTAGTCGCTGGCGCTCAAGTTCCCAACACTGGTGCCTAGGCACCATACCAGCAGCACTATGAAAATTTGATTTTGGATAGTGGGCGCCTAGGCGCCAGACTCGTAACCTGCTGTTGTCTTGATTCAAATCAGTGGGCGCCTAGGCTCCAAAACACCAGAAATAGGTTTTTCCTATTCCATTAGTTCTCAAACTAGTTTCCAACCCTCAAATCATAGGTTCTAAGTGATTTCCAAACACAAATATTGTCCCCAATCATATAACAACCCTCATGCAAACTCTCAACTCATCTATCATGGATTTATGATCAAAATCAAGACCTTCCATACCCATTTTACAACTTCTAACTCAAGGTGTTTCATAGATAATTTCCAAGATCAAAACTATCAACCATGCATAAATTAACTCAAGTTGAATTACAAAATAAGTTTCCAACAAGTTCATCTAACCCAAACCATGGAAATACCATGAAAAACCCATTTTCAAACTAACTCATACATATCACAAACATGACGTGAGAATAGTAATGGATAGAAGTCGAAAACAATCACCCCTACCTTACTTATGTGAAAGATCCTCAAGCTTTGGTTTTTCCCTTTGCCTTTCTTTTCCTCCCCTCTTCTTCCTCCTTCTTTTCCTCTTCTTTCTTTTCTCTATTTTCCTCTCTTGTTGTTGCTGTTACTTTTGCGTGAGTGAGAGAGTGAAAATGAGAGAAAATATCAAGGAAAGTCAAAAAAGATGGCTGAAGAAGGTGAAAGCTTAAAACACTTTAGATATTTTACTGAAATATTATATTTCTTAGGAATACTTTAATCTTACTAAATCAAGTTTCCTTACTTCTATAGATATTATAGAAATTCCTAGGATTCATCTCAACCCTAGTTTCGTTATTTCCATAAGTTTCCATTTATCAGACAAGTCGATCTGATATTAAAATACTCACTCAGTATACTAAAAAATACCAAACTAACTCAATTTCTCCTTAAACTTTAACTACATCACATTTCACACATTTGTGACTTATAAATAAATTTCTCTATATTTATTTCCTTTAAATAAGTAGTTTATATTACTTTCTGGACTATTAATAATTATTTCTCACATTTAATGTTATAGAAAAATAACCTAACTAACTTAAAAAGGTCATCAAAGTTAACAAATAACTTCTGTACGAGTTACTGAACTTCTATAACCATAAATAAGTTTAACTGGTTAAAGAGGATATTATATTTCTCTCATCTTTTTTAAAAAAATTGTCATCAAAATTTAGTCTCTCACTACTAAAAGTTCTGACATCTCTATTTATTGGTACACAGAAAAGGATACATTGTATAGGGTTAGAAGATTGAACCTCCTCTTTTCTGCTTAAAGTATACACCCTTCCTGTTACTTGTAGTCTAAGGTTGGGTGCAACTCCTTGTCTGTGTGGACATTTTCTAGTAAAGTGCCCCAGTTAACCACACACAAAACACACCGTACAAGGTTTGTCGCTATGTGGCCTTCCACACTTAGGGCATTCAGGCTCCATAGTTTTTGTCTGAACTTGCCTGTCTTCATCCTGTGAATAGCTAGGTTTAGAAGCACTCTCCTTATATCTAATATCTATTTTTCCTCTTTTGAAGGTCTTGTGATCTTTGCTCCACATGAGACTTTCCATCATGACCCTCTACAATTCTACACTTGTTCACCAAAGTTGCGAAGTCTTGGATCTCCAAAGGTCATATCAACTTCTGAATGTCCTCCCGTAATCATTCTTCAAATTTCACACACTTTCATCTCCCGTCTATATTGTATCTGATATAGGATGAGAACTTTAGCAACTTATTAAATTTGGTCATATACTAACCAATCGACATACTGCCTTGCTCTTACCTCAAGAACTTTATTTATTTTGCATTTTGCAAATTATGTGGGAAATACTTCTACAGAAAAGAATTCTTAAATATCTCCCATGTAACAAGAGTCCCTGAAGCATCAAACAATATCTTGGCATCCACCCACCAATCTTCTGCCTCCCCCTCCAATATGTAGGAAGTAAAAAGCACATTCTGCTCGTCCGAACAAGACATAATAGTAAAGATCTTCTCCATCTCCTTTAGCCAACCATAAGCTATCACTAGGTCGTACTCCCCTTTGAAGGATGACAGATTAGACTTCCAAAATTCTAAAAGGTCTTAGAAATTTTGATTCCGCCCCACGAGTATCTCTTGGACTAGTTGCACCGGATGAATTGGTGGTGGTGCAGGCTATTGAGGTAGAATTGCTCTCATCCTCTCAAGCATCTTAGCATTCATAGCAGTTTGCTCCCTTATAGCATCCGTTATTGATATAAAAGGCTCCAGCCATATATGGGCCCTCATTAGATGAGTTCCTATTCTCCCTAGTTCGCCTTGGAGGTGCCATAATTTTCTGTACACATAGAACAATACATATTGAGTTAATCAATCTTAATATCATATAACAGTGTGACAGTAACTATGAACAATTATACCAAAGGCAAGTTATGCAATTTTATTCAACCGCCTCACATAAGAGACAAGAAAATGCACAATACCCATAGGAACTCCTAAACATGCCTAAGTAAAGTCAGTCCATACCCCGACTCAACAAGATGAACTTTTCTGATATCATAATGTAACATCCTAATACTAGTTACCTTAGTATATACTGAATATACAAGATAAATAGTATTAACCATGTCACTTCTAAACTAAAAATATCAAACTAGATTCATAATAACCTTAAACATTATTGTAAAGAGCCATGAGGGACAAAAAAGATATTTTTTATATATATATACACAACCTCAACCTTAAAAGGGCATATTGTAAATACATAAAACTTCTTAAAACAAACCAAAGCAAATATAAATATATACAAGCTTTGTCTCTAAAAGCAAATAAACTATACTAGTTTTTTTTTTTTTTTGCTTCTTCTTCTTTCCCTTTGAAGGGCTACAACCTGGATTTAACATGAAATCAACAAACGGGGTGAGAATTCACAATTCTTAGTATATGTTTCCAAAACATGTCATCATGATACCTCCAGCTACTTTGGGAGAAGACAAGTTATTAAACAACAATTAATAACATCTAGAAAGGTGGCAAAAGTCAAAACTGTTCCTTTCTCTTCCCAAGGCAGACAATTCATTCATTTACAAAACATTATATAATTATCATAACAACTCTATGTTTTATATTCATATGAAGATATTCTTATACTCAAAGTTATATCCAAATATCATATACAAAGGATACTCTCCTACACGAGTTTGTATCTAATGCTCATACATGAAGGATACTCTCCTACACGAGTTTGTACCTAACACTCATATATAAATGATACTCTCTTACACAAGTTTGTATCCTTCACTTAAACACGAGTCTATCTTCATTCATGAGGTTACCACTCTTTACTATAGGAATATTCACATACTCACTCTATATAATATTCACAAAGCAAACTCATAATCCTTAACTAGCCTCATTCCAAAAATAAGACAATCGCCCATACAATTGTCATTGAAATGCAATGCTTGTGTTATGTCGTATAATTATGCCTAGCGTATGTCCTAAGATAATGATTATGAAATGTGTTATGATAGTGTTTGTGCAATGTCAAGAAACCTGACTATTCCCAAGAACCTGATTCCTTGTATTTCTTTGGGTAGAGAGAGAATCTGTTAGCTCTTTAACCTACTTGGTAATGAGTGGACTATTCTTTCTCACAACAATGAGAGTGTTGATACCACCTCATAATACTGGTAATCCTGACCATAAGAGTCTGCATGCTCTGAGAATCTAGGACTAGTCCTTATTCAAAGAATTTCTCGACATACCTACAATTCTCTGGCCAAATGATTGTGCACACCATATAAGTTTATAAATATATAAGAATACCAAGTTTGTGAAATTATGCAGTGTTATGTTCAACTCACACATAAATACCATAAAAATCATCACAAGGTTCACTCTAACCAAGTGAAAGAACTAAAACTAGCAAACATGTACTCTCAGCTCCACTTTATCTCATAAAGGAGCAATTCGATGCTTCTAACACTTCTCATAACTCAACCTTAGTAAATAAGGGAGCATTCATTATTCATGCACCTTAAGCTCACTTTCACCATAAAGGAGCAAGTCATGCATAATGATAGGCAAACTATGCTAAACAAACTTAGTTTAGTTGTATCTAGTACTCCCTCTCATCACATCTCAAGTGACATTACATGCTACATCATGCTTCTCAAGGAACTAGATAACTACTTATGACATTCCACAACCAATGGATGCACAAAGTCTCTTACTTTCTCATATATGCAAGGTAGTCATTTCCTCTATGAAAATACCCCTATTAGTGTCTCAATACACTTTAAGAAGCATATATGAAAGATCTCGACAAGTAGGGATCTCTAATTCATCAAAATAAAAGTCCTGAAAATTCTTGGACTTGGCGCCACTCACCCACACCTAGGCGTGGAGATGGTAGAAACTCTGCCCTGTTTCCCAGTCGCTGGCGCTCAGGCGCCCAACATTGGCGCCTAGGGGCCATGCCAACAACACCATGAAAAAATGATTATGGACAATGGGCGCCTAAGTGCCAGACTCGCAGCCTGCTATTATCCTGATTCTGATCAGTGGGCGCCTAGGCGCCAAAACACCATAAATATATTTTTCCTATTCCATTGGTTCTCAAACCAGTTTCCAACCTTCAAATCATGGGTTCTAAGTGATTTCCAAACACAAATATTGTCCCCAGTCATATAGTGCAGTACCTTGGCTAGCATGTTAGACTTGTTTATGTGTTTAAAAGGTAGCATATGACTTGCTTAACATGTATGTTTATTTTTGTGATAATCTGAGTTAATTTAGGTACTTAGTTGCAATCAGAACTGTGAAAAATAGCTTAAAATGACTCAGATAATAACATTGATTTCTTAGGAGAAGGAAATAAATATGGATAATTTATTTTTAGGTCACAAATATATATAACAAGTTACAATTAAAATTTCAAGGTAAACTAAGTGAGTTTGATATTTTTAGGTATACTGGTTGTCTAATTATAGTCAGTTTGACTAGTAGCAGATATGAAAATATCAGATAATGTTGAAATGACTTTTTATATGAATCTTAGTATTTATTTTAAAGTTGTTGGAAGCTGAAACTCTGGATTTAGCTAAATTTGAGTATTTTTAATAGATCGAATTTTATCAATTATGGCCTAAGGGTCATATGAGTCTTTAGTTCCTCTTTTATAAGCTTCATTCACGGCTATTTTTGTTTAAAACACAAAAATCGAAACCGTGAGAGAAGAAGAGAAAGAAGAGGAAAGAAAGGCCAAGCAAGAGGAAGAGAGGAAGAGAGGAAGAGAGAAAGAGGAAAGTTAAAGGTAAAGCCAAGGCTTAAAGATCCAACCAAATTTGATTCATCTTCACAGCTCCAAAGGTAGGGGTTTTAAGTTCATCTTCACTTCTTTTCACTTTTATCCATTAATGTACTTTGGTGCTCAATAGGTCATTTTGTGTTCTTGAGGTGTTTGATGAGTTTGATGTGTATGATTGAGTTTCTTTGATCATTTATGACTTATTCATAGCATTAATTGAAGTTAGAAGCTTTGAACATCTTATTTGGATCTTAGATTCACAAAAGAGGGGTTAGGTCACCCTATAGATGATTTTGGTGTTTTAATCCAAATTAAGAAGTTTAAGTTAGTGATTAATGATTCTTAAGTGGTTAAGAACTGGTTAGGGATCTAAGATTACCTAGTAATTGGATTGGAATAGCCAAAATCCAAGAAAAGAACTAATGGAACAATATGCAGAAGTTTTTGGTTGAGAAACATGGCTCGTGTCTGAAGACACCGGGGGGGTAGTGTCCCTTTCTACCAGTTGAAATTCGTGAACAGTATTCACAGAGCAAGACACAGGGGGGGATGTGTAATCAGACACGTCCCATGTCTGAAGACACTGGGGGGTCGTGTAATGAGACATGGCCTGTGTCTGAGGCCAGAATATCCAAAAATGTCATTTTTGATATTTTTAAGCTCTTTGCTAAATAAGATCATTAGTATATATTTCTCAAATTGTGTTAAGGCACAAATGAAGATATTTTCAAGAGGGAAATTATCACCTAACATATATGAGAAAGTATAAACTTTTGAGCATTCAAGAGTTATAGTTTGCCATAGGTAAGTATCTAGTACCTTAGACCACTTTTATGGTAAAGTATGTCACTTGAGAGTAATGAGTGATGAGTTGGTATTTAGATATATGTATGAAAGGAATAATTGGTAGTGTTATCTTTGTGATTATCCTTTGACAGCATTCATGAAGGCCAAGAGAAATTGAAGGGTGTCTGACAGACTCAATTTAAGAATGACATAACCCTGATATTTCGATAGTGTCAAGGCCAAAGGAGATAAGTAGGGGTCTATAAGGTTCTTTGGAATCAGGACTTAGACCGAACTTCTCAGCGTGTCAGGATATGTACCTCTTTTTACCACTGAATAATACATTAAACCAATAATTTCTAAGATTTACATTTTGGTTCTAAGTTGGACTAGATATATGTATGAGATATATGCTATCTTGGTTTATCTAAATCTATAGTTAGATCTTGTAGATGCTTTAAACATATTTTATTTATAGTTATTGAGATTATGTTTATCTATGTTATGTATGACTGATTTTAATTACTCATACTGAGAATATAGTTTCTCACCCCGCTGTGTATCATGTAATTCCAGGTGAAATTTCTTCCAATAATAATAAGAAGAAAGAAGCTAAACATTAGATTAGTTTACGTTTATGTTTCAATTGTTGTACTTTTAGTATCTCTTTTGAAATGTATAGAGTAATGTAATACTTCAAGTCTTTACTAAGGCTAATGTTGTATATGTACTTTGATGCATTATGATATAAATATTGTATTTTGCATTTCATATGACTCTCTATAGTGTTTCCAATGAACATTATGGATAAAAGTATATGACTAGTATGTATGTAATGAATGACATTGTAATACTTAGTATCTCATTGTATGATGTATATACTGAGATATTGGTATTAGGATGTTACATATAGCAACCTTCATGCAAACTCCTAACTCATCTAGTATGGATTTCTGATCAAAATCAAGACCTTCCATACCTATTTTACAACTTCTAACTCAAGGTATTTTATAGATATTTTCCAAGATCAAAACTATCAACAATGCATAGATTAACTCAAGTTGAATCACAAAATAAGTTTCTAACAAGTTCATCTAACCCAAACTATGGAAAAACCATGAAAAACCCATTTTCAAACCAACTCATGCATATCACAAACATAAAGAGAGAAGAGCAAGGGATAACAGTTGAAAACAATTACCCCAACCTCACTTGTTGAAAGATCCTCAAGCTTTGGCTTTTCCCTTTGTCTTTCTCTTCTTCATTCTTTTCCTCTTCTTTCTTTTCTCTGTTTTCCTCTCTTGCTGCTGCTGTTATTTTGGCTTGAGTGAGTGAGAGAGAGAGTGAGTGAAAATGAGAGAAAATATTAAGGAAAGTCAAAGAAGATGACTGAGGATGGTGGAGTTTAAAACACTTAAGATATTTTGCTGAAACATTATATATTTTAAGAATATTTTAATATTATTAAATCAAGTTTCCTAACTCCCATAGATATTATAAAAATTCTTAGGATTCATCTCAATCTTAGTTTCGTCATATTCATAAGTTTCCATATATCATTCAAGTCAATTCGATATTAAAATACTCACTTAATGTACTAAAAAAATAACAAACTAATTCAATTTCTACTCAAACTTTAACTATATCATATTTTACACATTTGTGACTTAAAAATAAATTCTTCATATTTATTTTTTTAATTAAGCAATTTATATTACTTTTTTATTATTAACAATTATTTCTCATATTTAGTATTATAACAAAATAATCTAACTTAAAAAGGTCATCAATATTAACAAATAACTTTTGTACGAATTATTGAATTTCTATAACTATAAATAAATATAAATAAGTCTAACTGATTAAAAAAAATATTACACGTTATATATATAATTATTTAATAGTTAATCAATCCTTGTACTACCTCATTAAGTAATTATGTGTAACTGATTAAGTAGTCAAATTAATTTTATAATTAGTTTTTTTTTTGTTTACTGCATAATTAGTTAAAGTCGTAGTGTAAGTAGAAAGTCTATACTTTTATAAAGAGGACCGCCGTGGCGCTGTGTTTGAATATCTCCTGCTACAAGCGTCCAACGAGAATACCAACACATAAAATGATTACAAACCGAAAACAAAACCAGCGACTTATAATGCGACACAATGGGCTGAGGGGCCAGGTGATTGGATCATTAATCCATTATTTTCATCAATCAACTATTTTTATTCAGTGCTTTATTATTCTTAATTGAATAAAGAAATAAATGCTTGAAGTCCAGTGCCTTGAATGCTCCGTAACATGCCCTGTTATAACATGTAAAACAACTATACTATAAGAACTCATAATAGATACCGCATATATAATATACTTTTAAATCCTAATAAATAAGCATCTAAGTTGTAGACCAAAAAAGTATATATAAAGTTTTTTTGTATCACAATTTAATTGTATCAGATATGGCCTGATGTCCGTAAAGTAATTGCTTAGGCTGCCAATAAGGCATGGCACATTGGCTTTCAATTATCAGGCTACCCTTGCATGATAGAGTTGGACTTTTTTGGACACACAATGCACTAGCTTGCCTCTGAAGAAAACTATGCAAACAGCATCAGCACAAATCTATATATCTATATATTACTAACATATAGGAGTAATAAATGTTAGGGTTGCCAGATCCCTATCCTTTGTGTATCTCCGTGGTGGTACTTGTGCAATGGTGTGTCGTGTCGGTCTCTATTTCATGTCTTCACTTGATGCAGGTAGTGGATAACTCTATTCTCTCCGTTCTTCTTTATTTGTATTTTAAAAAAATTATTTTATTTTAAATTATCTGTTATTTGAAATTTTAAATATATATTAATTAATATTTTTTAATTTTATCTCATTATTTATTATTTATATTAAATTTAATAACTATATATATTAAATAATTTTTATAATATTTTAAAAATAAAAAATAATTTAATCATACTAATTTATATTTCACTTAATTTGATATTATTTAATAATATCTTTAATTATTGTAAAAAAAAAAGAATTGGTAGAAGTATTTAATTTTCAAAGGTAAGATAAACAAAACAGTATCACATTCTGAAGTTGCTCTGTTAAATATATCCATGAAATGCATACAGTGTCACGTGTCAACTTAAATATCTTTTCTTGCTCTTATTTTAAACTTTGGCATTAGATTAATTAATAGCGATGTGTCTGAACCACATTCCTCCACACGGTGCAGGGACAAACTTTAAAATTTATTTTTGTACAATGCTTATAAATCAATAAATATCGTGTGAGATTTTAATTTAAAATTAATTAATAATAAATAGAGTAATTTAATATATATATATATATATAAATTATATTTAAAATATTAAAATAAAATATATGAAATTTTTAATATTCTCATTCAATAATGTTTGAATGGAATAAGTGAGTTTAATAAAATAAACGATAAAGATGAGATCTTAATTCGATATCATGTGAGATTTTAATTTAAAATTAATTGACATTAAATAAATAATTTAATATATATATAAATTATATCTAAAATATTAAAAAGATAATATAAAACTCTTAATAACTTGAGCATATTTAAAAAAGAAAAATTGAAATGAAGAACATGAAATGGTTTGCTCCCAGCTTGCAATACATAATTTTCCTTTCATTTTAATGTTTTCTGTGCCAATCTGACTCTATCCCGCTATATTTTTCTCATTTTCTTGGGAGGCTGCATGTGACTCCATATATATAATTTAAGAGGACAAAAAAATTAATGGTTAAATAAATTTGGACCACTAAATTAGAATAAACGAGTTACCAATAAACGGAAGGTTTAATAGCTAACGAGCATATTGAGATTTTTAACAATGTGCTGCCTCTGGAAAGTGGGTGCTCCTAATTAAGCCACATTCATTAATTTGTGTTATCTGTCATCTTTGTTAGAAAATGTTCAACAACCAGTTAAGTTTATCTTAGATGTGCTGCAATTACACTAGTCAATATTTTGTATTATTTTTGGATGAATATAGTTTTATTTGTTTATTTTAGAGATAAATTTATTTTAGAAGATTTTTTTTTCTAAACTATATGTTTCTTTCTTTATCTTTTTTATCTGACTCTAGATTTATTTAGCTAGTATAAGAGCATAGGTTTATCATTACGCTTCTAGTTCAATTAGCTAGCTAGCATAAAACAATAATGATAGGCTGAATCACGAGTTAAAAAATTAAGTTTATTTAAAGTTGATTCTTAAGTGCAAATTACTGTCTAGTTTCTTTTCGAATGTTACACTTGAAATATCACGGTGTCTCTAATGTCTTTAATAAGGAACAAACACAGAGAATGTAGAATGACTCAGAGAATCTAAGCTAAAATTTTCGACTTAAGGTTTGGTATGGGATAAATTAAAATGGAATGACTCAAGAAATTCTTGTCTGTTTGCAGGACAAGAGCACATGGTTTTACACTTTTACTGGCTAGGGATTTCAGGTGTGGGTAGGGCAGGGGTGTTTCTTATTTCCCCTTTCACATACAGTAATTTTTTTATTCTAAGGACATGGTCACCCAGTCCCTAGTTTAACTTTAAGGGTTTTGTTAAGGGTGACTTAAGGGCATTTATTAAGAATTAAAAATAATATTTATTATTTTATTATTGTTTATTTAAAGAAAAATAATAAATATTTGTACTTTTCATTTTATATTTTATATTTTTATTCCTTTAACGAAATCCTAACTTTAAATTGTCCAGTGATTGAGTGGCTTTTATCTCTCTCTCTCTCTCTGGATATATATTACATGGTTGACTGAGTGACTTATATCTGGAAATAAGGAGGCAAGAAAATGAAGCATGCGTGAAGTGCAGAAATATATTAACTTCCAGCTATTAGCTCTGTTGATGATGCGAGTGGAGTTGCTTTAGGGTTGCCGGCTTAGGAATTAATTAAATGATAAAATTTAATCTATTTTCTTATGTTTATTATTTTTATTTTATTAATTAACTTATGATATGTGTGTATTTTTTTTAAAAGAGAGTAAAAAAAAAACATTAATAAATATCTATCATAACTTAATTGATGAAATAAATGTAATAAATATAAAGAAATGAATTTAAGTTTTTACCTTAATTAAAGACTTAACTTAGAGACGTACATTGTGGCCTTTGATTTGAACATTTACTTGTAGTAAAATAGCAATTTTTGGTAGTTAGGAATTAGTTTCGGCTCCCTGAAAAGCATGATATTTCGCTAGAATGTATTTAGTTTGCTCCCCTAACTTTTTTTTGGGTACAAAAACATATATATATATATATATATATATATATACACACACACATATATATATATATATATATATATACACACACACACTCGTTAAACTTTTGTATAAATGCAAGAAGTGATGAAGAGTTATTTGGGATCTAAAATTTCTTTTAAGTATAAAATATCGATCTAATTAATTATGTCTACATGGGCAGTAGTGGTCAAGAAATTAATTATTCTTTAGCTATTAGGTTAATTCGAGTTATAAATGAGGTTCACGTGCATCTAGATTAAGAACTATTATTTGGTGTTTGAGGAACTAATAAAGTTTAGACCATTGTATAAAAGTTGACAAATGGATAAAGCCATCTGTTTACAAAATTTGGTTATTCATTTAAAATAATTAACATTCTTGATAAAATATGGCCATTAACATTTAATATCTTTTAAGGTGTGCACGGGCCATTGAAATAGTGAGTGATCCATGTCCATACCCGTTCAACCCAATCCAAGGATCTGGTTCACAACAGTTGCCTCTTACCATGAAGGATTCGTTACATACCTTAGCCTGTGAAGTTTAGGCCCATTTTATTTTCATTAAGTATTCTCTTTCTGTTGTATATGAAAATGAAACATATCCTAACATAGGTCGGATCAAAAAAATATTTATATATCCTAACTTACGTAATATCGAAATTTTAAAATAACTATTGTATATATATCTGATACGCATCATATTAGATATTTCAATATTTTCAAATACTTTTTATCTATATATTTTTTAATTATTTTTAAATTTTTTATCATATTAATAATATATATATGTGTTATATTCGTATCTCATATCTATATTTATACTTCCTAAATCCTAACTTTACTTCTTTCATTGATCCACTCTTTATGGGATGATAAAAAGAATAGATGCTGCTTCCTTTCAGAGAAGTTATGGGCTTATACTTATATGTTATAGGGTCCAATTGGTCCATTGAAATCTATGATCGTTCATCTCAGTTTGAGAAAACTAGTAACGCTACGTTAAATGAATGTCAAGTTGGCTTAATATGTAAAATAGGATTTTGTAAACGTATGTCTTTAGATACAGGTTAAAATATTAGAAATAAAATTTATTAAAAATAAAGTATATATATTTAATATTTTAAAATTTTAATAAACATTTAATACTTTATTTTCAGAAAATTAGAATAAGTAATAAATGTTTTTTTTTAACATGTGTTCTTACGTTAACAAAATCCTGTAGAATATTTTGTAAGAAGTTATGATAATCATGAATGATATATGCCTTTTATAAAGGAAAAAAATTTAGATGAATAAAGTCCTCTCTCCTGTCATAGACAAAAATTCAACCATGCAACAAATACTATAACTTACTTTTAGTGGGACTTCATTGCTAACTTGTTACATTTTTATTGGTTAATTGGTTCTAACTTCTAAAAGACACCTGATAGGCTTTATCCATCTAAACTTTCCTGTTTCCGAGCCAATTATAAAGGTATCACTAGGTCAAGTCGGTCAGGATGATTACTACTATTTGTTTTTTCAATTGTAGCTAATTACTTTAATTCAAACTTGAATCAGCTCAGAAGAGAGAAATTAAAATTTTCTAAAGATAATATATATTCATAAATAATTATAAGAAGTGGCAAAGTTTTGGACAATGAAACAAATTATAAAATTTCAAATTCAGGTAAGGGTGATTGCTGATCAAGATAGGACATATACTTATATAACCAAGATTAGCATTGTTAATATACGAGTTTAATGTTGGCCAGCAACCACACAGACCCTTTGAATGTAATTGCGCTCGGCGTCAAGAATGTGGATATGCATGAAGCAAGCTAGCAGGGATTTTGAGGTACTCGAGGATTTAATGTAATGTAAGTATATATACAACACAAGCTAGCCAACAAAACGAGGCTAGCCGCAATTGAAAATTTCGTCTTATAATCAATGCGGTTGGAAACTTTGGAGTAATGGATTGCGGCTTAGAGAGAGCATAAAAGGATCGGGATTCTCTCCTGCGCTAAGAAGAAATAGGAGATAATTTAAAACATGCAATCGTCAGGTAAAGCAGATTTTGCAAGCTAAGGTTGGTGGTTCTTTTTCTATTTCAATTGGCAAACTATTGATTAGACACTACAATAAATTTGTAAATTAACGAGAGAAATATCTCTCACTAATTTCTCGTAAACTATCTTTGCAAGAGATTAGCGAGACACACGTTTGTTGGTTTATTTTTATCGCTAAGTAACGAGGGAATTATTCTCTCGCTAATGCGCCGCTAATCCTTCACTAGTTTTTAAAAAAATGGCGCTTATGTTCCCTTGCAAATCTGCGAGGGAAATTTCATCATTATTCCATCGCTATATTTTGAATATTTTTGGATCTAAAATTCGTCGTTAATCTCTCATTAATTTCTCTCGCTATTTCTTCGCAAATCTCAATCACAGCAAGAAAATTTTTTTTTGGATCTAATATCCCTCACTAATCTCTTGTTATTCCCTCGCAAATCCCTTACAAATTTTTCTCGCTATTTTCTCGTAAATTCCTTATTAATTTCCCTTGCTATTCCCTCACAAATCCCTCATTACTTTTTTGGCTGTGGTGTGTTGTGTTTGGTGGTTGGGTGGTTCTGCGAGGTGGACCTGGATTTCTAGCGTGGTGTGGCAGCGGCTATAGCATAAAAGGACTCTTGGTGAGAGGGTGAGAGGGAAAGGGAAAGCGAGAGAGAGTGTGTGGGTGAGAAAGTGTGGGGGAAGATGAAAACAACACAAAAGAAAAGTAAATTATTTTTTAGTGAGGGATAATTTTCCTTGCAATTTTCTCGTTAATTTTAGCGCCCCTTCGTTAATTTTAACGAGAGAAATTATCTCTCGCAATTTTCTAGCTAAAATTAGTGAGGAAAATTTATCCCTCGCAATTCCCTAGCTAATTTTAGCGAGCAAAATTATCTCTCGCAATTCTCTCGCTATTCAATCGCTATTTTTTTCCTTAAATTTATTTTTGAAATTTAGTTAGGGATTAGTTTTCCTTCGCTAATCCCTCGCAAAATTTCGTCGCTAAATTATGAATTTCTTATAGCGAGAAATTGACATTGAATCACGTAAAAGTAAAATAATTAATTCATCACTTCATAAACTTATGTTTGGTTGTTCAAGCAAACGAATTACATAGAATTAATTTTTTTAATTAAATACATAAAAAAGTCACTATGGCCTTAATGATGCAATGTTGAAGATCCAAGTTGGATTACCTGGTTTGTTAAAACATTTTCCAGTTTTGTCACAATATAGGGCATCCCTAGAACTCTCTCCACAATGTGAGATCTTTTGTCTCTCAACCTATTGTTCAGTTTGCAGAAGTAAACCCAAACAAATGCATTTTACAGTGTTGAAATCAGTACCTTTAGAAACATACATACATGTAAAGCAATATCCATGTTGAAAATAGAGAAACAAGGACATAAGAAAAGTTTAGAAAAAGTTTTTGTATGTGTTCTGAATTATATTTGAGTTTTTGAAGTATATTTAAATTAATCAGTGTGTACAAGAAGATTCTCTATTTATAGGAGAAAGAGTCTATATAAAGAAGGAAATACAATTAAATATAATCAAAATGATATCTTTAATTATGTGTGAACCAAATCCCTAAAATAAAACAAAAGCAAACCTAATTTAATCCTGAGATATGTTCTAGATATTCTAACACACTCTCTCAAACTAAAGCTACTAAGCTTGTTACAATTAGATACACAAAAATAAAATAAACTAAAAATAATCTAAAAACACAACGTCGAGATCTTGGAGAAGCCAACAGGCTCAAACTGCATTTGGAATAGAATCATTTGCATTTAAGAAAATCTACAATGGAAACGGAGTTTGAAACAGAATCTGTCATCAGAACAGAGTCTAAAATGTAGGATGAAGTCTAAAACGAAGTCTGAAATCTATGACAGAGTCTGAAATGGAGTTTGGCATCAGAGCGGAGTCTGAAATTTAGGATGAAGTCTGAAACAGAGTTTGGCATCTATCAGGATGGATTAGACAACTGATTAGAGGTTGGAGCAATGGAGACAGAGTCAATCTTTTAGGTCGGATCAGACGAAACTAATTAGGAGTATAATGGAGGAGCGGAGGAGCACAACGGAGGACTGCAACAGAGACGCGTAACAGAGGAGTACAGCTGAGACGCGCAACGAAGAAGCATAATGGAGACAGAGTCAACTACAAATAGGAGAGAGAAAGTGATAGCGGAGAGATAGAGGGAAGAAGTCAGAAAGAAAACACGACATAAGAGGTGACTAATTAGAGTTCTAGATTTTTGAGAATTATGAAGCAGAATAATGATGGGATAGGTCACAAAGGATGGTATTTCCCTGATACCATGTTGAAAATAGAGAAACAGTGACACAAGAAAAGTCTGGAGAAAGTTTCTGTATATTCTCTGAATTATTTCTAAATTTTTGAATTATATCTGAATTAATCAGTGTGTACAAGAAGATTTCTTATTTATAAGAGAGTAAGTCTATATAAAGAAGAAAATACAATCAAATATAATTAAAATAGTATATCTAATTATGTGCGAACTAAATCCTTAGGATAACACAAAATCAAGCCTAATTTAATCATGAGATATGTTTTAGATATTCTAATAATCCAAATATAGGGTGAGTGAGTAATTAACTTACCAAGGTATAAGTAACTTTCATGTCATCACCACCAATCTCAATACGTGGCTTGGCCATAATAGTATAAGGTATTTATTAATGAGTCATTATCATTAGCAACTTGCTTAGTGGAACATATCGCATTCATTCTTACACTAGGGTAGAAAATGTCAACCACCTCTCCTATACTATTCCCACATCAAGTAATTCCATGAGCCTATACATTGCAATAATGCAACCACATGGGTGATGGATCAAATGTGAAAAGCAAACATGAACAAATTAAGCTTTAAATGTCGCACGAATGCTCCTTAAAGATTTTACTCAAAATTGCATCATGGAGATTCATAGTAGAAATGAATTATATAGGTGATGTGTTGAAGAACTTGTTCAACTAGCTTGGTTAAATTTTGACTAAACCTCCACTTTGGTCCTTGAAAGATTAGGCGCCCTTCTAATTAGCTTTTGAAAGATGAAAACCTCTAATTTGGTTCCTAAAAGATCAATATGTACGCTAGTTTGGAGCATGTTTGGAAACACTTAGATTAGTTTTTTTGTTGTTGAAAAAAACTGTTTCAATAATATTATAACATGTTTGGTAAAATTAATTTTAGCTTTTACACGAAATTCAATGCATTATAAAAACTTTTTTTCATAATGCTGAAGATTGGAGCTTATGATTCTAGCTTATAGATTATTCCTTACATTTTGATATGTAAATACTATTTTGTCCTCAATCAAATAATTTTTTAAATCATTTTATATCTGTTTTGGTAATTTAATGCATAACTCGATTCTTTTTTATACTATTTAAATAAAACAGATTAGTTTAAAATCACTTTTCAACTAACATATCCAAATATAAGACTAATTCAATTATAATTGATTATAACAAAAAGTTTTTATATAATAATCGATTATTGAAATAATCAAGTATTCATAACTATCCTAAACACACACTTGGTCCTTAATTGGGGAGTAATGTGACAGGGTTTAAGAATCAAAATGACGTACGAATTTATCTTTTCAGGGACCAAAATGGAGGTTTTTATCTTTCAGGGACTAATATGAAGAGCACCTAATCTTTCAAGGACCAAAATGGAGGTTTAGTTTTCTCTCTATCTTTTTCTCTTTGTTTTACTTTTAATATTTGTGTCTCTCTTTTTTACTTTATTTTTTCTTCAATGGGTTTACAGTTTTGAGTGAAATCTTGGACAATGACAATAGAAGTGAATTATGCAAGAAGCTTGAGGAGCGTCCAAGTTTGAAAATTTATGATTATAGAGGATTAACAATCTCAGTGAATGGTGAAATCTTATGCCCCTATATTTCTTCGACTATCAGCATTTTATGCCTGTGACCCATTCACATGCCCCTTTAAAACCCATCTATAATCGAAAGCATGACAGCTTCATCAACGGCAACTTGTGCCACCATCACAACAAACACTATATGCAGGAGAATGGATGATGAGCAAGCACTGTCTCAACCCAAAAATTTGGTGAGCAATGCCAATGTCTTTATTCTCTATTTTTTTCCTCCTTGTTCCTAATTTCAATGAGTAAAAAAAGAAATAATTAGGTGACATATTCTTATATGGACCATAGATCATAGTTTAATGAAAATAAAAGGTAGAGATTTTGAAAACAGAACCTTCTCCAATTTTCTCCTAACAGGAGAGGATCCCAATCTAATGTAAAATATACTTTTTGGTTAGTCTTGTTATTTAGCAATAAAAGAAAGAAACACAACATAAAGCTTCTGTTCTAAACAGTGTTCAGATGAATACCTGAATAAGGTTGATGATAGCTACATGGAATGCAGTTATTTGTGCCCTATCCTTGTGCTAGAATGAATGCTATTTCCTTGTTAATAATGCATATTTGGAGGGTTTTGTGCTTATATTTGATATATTCTGAATCTAAGCCTTTCTGATGTGTTATTTTGTAAAACTGAGCTTTAATGATCATGGATTGAGTAGATTTATATATGTTATTGATTTGGTGTTTTCTCTATGATAGGAGGGGCTCCAAACAAGGTTAAATATGGAGCAATTAAGCTTAAAGAGGAAGAGGAAGCCAAATTGGCATTCCAGCAAGCAACGCCGCGGCGCAAGGCAGAGCACGCCGCGGCGCAAGGCAGAGCACGCCGCGGCACAAAGAGGATTTTCAGCCTGGTCATACTTGGACCCGGGGCAAGAGCGCCGCGACGTAATTAAGTGAACGTTGCGGCGGTACATAGACCGACCCATTGTGCGCCGCGGCGCGCATATGTGGGCGCCGCGGCGTGAAGGCGGCTGCTGAGCTTATAAATAAGATTTTACATGTTTTTCTAAAAATCTCTCCATTCTCTCTCCGTTTTCTCTCTGTTTTTCTGAGTTTTGGCCATTTGGCCATCTCTCTCTTTTTAGGTTTAGTTAGTTTAGGTTAGTTTTAGGTTAGATAGCTTGGCTAGATCTTCATGGATGGTGGATTGGAGGCCAAGATCAAAGGATTGAAGGAGGACTCAAGCTTCAGAGACAAATCAATGAGCTTCTTTCTCTCTTTTCCCTTTCTCTCTTCTCTTCCTTATCTTTTGTATAGCTGAGCTATGTTTTAGGAATATTTTGGATCCTTTGATATATATTAATGATGTGTTTTTCTCTGAGTTTGCGTGGATGTTTGATTATAGTTCAATCATTATCTGTGTTTAATGCTTGTTCTTGGTTGACCTCAATTGCATGACCTCAATATTAACAAATGAACTAGACATAGGGATTTATTGATATGGATATGGTATGGTTGATACATGTTCGGCGTGTTCAATTGGCTTGGATGAGTTGATTCGTTAATAGGATAGAAATATACCTATTAACCATGTATAATATGTGATTAAGAATAGATTGTTCATGAGTGGAAGTTGCACTGGCTCTCAAGGAAACTTAGTGAGTTGGGCAATTGAAACCAGGGTTGATTGACCTAGACATAGGCTTTTGACTAATGAAGATTCTCAAGCTAACCTAATCAATGCATTTGTGTTTATGAGGGGAATTGCATGTTGTTGATAGATGTAGGGGGTGAAGGAGGATTTCCTAAAACCTAACCGCTTTTAGGTTTATTGTTTTTGTAGGTTAGATTATTTTTATATTATTTTCCTATTTTTATGTCCTTGTCTAGAATTGATTAAGCTATTGGTTGGTACTTAGCTTTATATCGTAATATCCTCGTGGGAACGAACTTTTACTCTGTATCTGTATTACTTGTGCGACCCGTGCACTTGCGGTTAGCAAATGGGCAACACGTTTTGACCCTTAACAAGTTTTTGGCGTCGTTACCGGGGATAGTTTTTATATTGCTAATATCAACAATGAGTTTGATTAGTTCTAATTCAAGTTGTATATAAGTTGTATATAATCTATGTTTTGTTTCTGTTTTGTTTTAGTTTCAAATAAGAAGTCGGGTGATTTCATTCATACGAGGCCCTTGAGGGAATTCGCGACTCTTGAAAGGATTACCCTTGGATCAAGTTCTTGAAGACTACTCATCCGCAATACTTCAATTTTGGTGACAAAGTCCTGCTGGGACTATAACTCAGGCCCTTTGTGGGAGGGTACCCCATGTTTATGTTTTATTCATGCTTTTACTTTATGCATAAATAGTTAGTATGTTATGTTTTGTATTTGTGTATTAATATGTTAATATGCTTATGTTAGTTGTGTTTTGTTAGATTTGTTAATATGTTAGAGTATATAAGTGTTATTGTGTTAGTTTAGTAGTTTATAGTTTTTGTTATTTGTTATGTGTTAGTTGTGTTAGTTCTTGTTTGTGTATACGTTTTAAGTGTTGTTTGTGTTAGTTAGTATATAGGTTAATATGTTAATTAGGTTAGTTTAATGTTTTTGTTTGTTTTTAAAGTTTTAAGTTTGTATATATGTTAGTAAGTTGTTTATATGTTTTAATATGTGTGTGTTGTATATTTTTATAATTTAGCTTTTTGAACAAGTTTTGTTGCAGCTAGAGACCCATAAGAGCCAAACTCAGCAGCAAAACTGTGTTTGGTACTAAATTTAGCAGTTTGTGTAGTCACGCCGCGGCGTAGGGTAGTACGCGCCGCGGTGCAAGGGGCGTTTCTGCATAATTATGCAGCTTTTTGTGAACGCCGCGACCCAAGTGTGTAAAGTATGGCTTTGGTCCCCTGTTTTTGCTGTTTTTGCTTTTATTTTTGTTATTTTTTTCTGTTTTTAAATATTTAGTAATGCTCAGTACTTGTCTTAGGTTCCCTATAGGCTATGTTATTTAAAGATACATTTTATTTTAGGTTTGGGGGAATATCTTTACATGTTTTGTTACTTTTGTGCTTAATGTTAACATGTATTGGTATTTTGAGTATGCAGTGTTTTAGTCAACATATTTTCATGATTATATTTTATTTTGACTATCACTGATGTGCTGATGACAAAGATTTTCAATTTTTACTTTATGCAAAAGATGTTATGTATGCTTGAACTTAGAAAAGTGAATCCATTTGAATGCATGACATGTTGCAAGAATATTGGTGTTGTTTTTTATTGTTCATGATATGAAAGGTTGCTATTTGCCCCATTTTCAGTGAAACCTTATGTGATCTTGATGCATGTGAAACAATTTAGTTGCTTTTTATGCATGATTTACATCTCACTTAGATGCAAGTGTAACTTTGAAAATGATAAGAGTGCATGTTTTGAGAATGTTTATGGATGTACATGTAGAGTTTTGATTATCCTTGAAATTGTTTTTGAACTCCCTTGAGGCGAAATTCTAAGTTGTGCATGATTGAGGAAATGATTAGGGCATTGTTTGGACCGATTGAGCCTTAAAAAGCTTACCCTGATATGATGATATCCTTAGGTCCCTCTTTTTGAAGCCTTAAACAAATTTGGCCTTATTTGTTTTTCATAACCATTGTGTTCGTTAACCTGTTATCCGTTCTAATGCATGTGAAAGCATGTCATTTTCTTCCTACCTTTATTGTTTATTGAGTATATGATGTGTTATTTCTTGAAATGAGTTTGATGATTAGGGGTATGAATATTCAATTCAAAATGAGCCTGAAGGAACCAGATGCAAAACAAAGAAAAGAAAAAGTATTGCTTTGCAAAAATAGAAAAGAAAAGAAAGAGAAAATAAAAAGAAAAATGAAAATGAAAAGAAAAGCAAAAGCTTAAGAAAAGTAAAGTTCAAAAAGCATCGAAAATGGTTCTGGCAAGTTTTATGATCTCACAATTGAATACTCTGCTAGTATCAGTTTGTGGCTCATGTCTTGAAGTAGTATATTATGTGTCTCAATATTTGTATTGTATCTTTCCTGTTCATTTCTTTCACCCATACCATTGGCCTAACAATATAAGCTGATAAAGTCCCTTTTGATCCTCAATCTTGTGTGATTTACATTAGTGGAGAGAGAGTTGATTTACAATTTTGTGGATTCTGTGAATCATATGCATGTATGCTTATAAACTTATCTGAATGTGTATGACTTGATTAGAAGAAGTTTATCTTGCATGTTTGTGATAAATATGAATTGCATGGAGAGTTTTCTGGCTTGTTAGCATATTTAGGATTGTATATGTGTGGAACTGTTTACGGGGCATTTGCACTTTTTGAGGATTGATGCAGTCATTACACACTAGTATTTGTTTTTGATTGAAAATAAGAAGATTGAAATATATTTACTGAATGAAAAAATTGATTTTAATATTTAAGTGATTTACTTAGTTCTATTTTGTTTTGCTCGAGGACTAGCAAAATGTAGGTTTGGGGTTGTGATAGTTACATGGAATGCAGTTATTTGTGCCCTATCCTTGTGCTAGAATGAATGCTATTTCCTTGTTAATAATGCATATTTGGATGGTTTTGTGCTTATATTTGATATATTTTGAATCTAAGCCTTTCTGATGTGTTATTTTGTAAAATTGAGCTTTAATGATCATGGATTGAGTAGATTTATATATGTTATTGATTTAGTGTTTTCTCTATGATAGGAGGGGCTCCAAACAAGGTTAAATATGGAGCAATTGAGCTTAAAGAGGAAGAGGAAGCCAAATTGGCATTCCAAAGAAGCAACGCCATGGCGCAGAGCGAAAGCACCCGCAAGCACAAAGAGGATTTTCAGCCTGGTCATACTTGGACCCGGGGCAAGAGCGCCGCGACGTAATTAAGTGAACGTTGTGGCGGTACATAGACCGACCCATTGTGCGCCGCGGCGCGCATATGTGGGCGCCGCGGCGTGAAGGCGACTGCTGAGCTTATAAATAAGATTTTACACGTTTTTCTAAAAATCTCTCCATTCTCTCTCCGTTTTCTCTCTGTTTTTCTGAGTTTTGGCCATTTGGCCATCTCTCTCTTTTTAACTTTAGTTAGTTTAGGTTAGTTTTAGGTTAGATAGCTTGGCTAGATCTTCATGGATGGTGGATTGGAGGCCAGGATCAAAGGATTGAAGGAGGACTCAAGCTTCAGAGACAAATCAATGAGCTTCTTTCTCTCTTTTCCCTTTCTCTCTTCTCTTCCTTATCTTTTGTATAGCTGAGCTATGTTTTAGGAATATTTTGGATCCTTTGATATATATTAATGATGTATTTTTCTCTGAGTTTATGTGGATGTTTGATTATGGTTCAATCATTATCTGTGTTTAATGCTTGTTCTTGGTTGACCTCAATTGCATGATCTCAATATTAACAAATGAACTAGACACAGGAATTTGTTGATATGGATATGGTATGGTTGATACATGTTCGGCGAGTTCAATTGGCTTGGATGAGTTGATTCGTTAATAGGATAGAAATATAACTATTAACCATGTATAGTGTGTGATTGAGAATAGATCGTTCATGAGTGGAAGTTGCACTGGCTCTCAAGGAAACTTAGTGAGTTGGGCAATTGAAATCAGGGTTAATTGACCTAGACATAGACTTTTGACTAATGAAGATTCTCAAGCTAACCTAATCAATGCATTTGTATTTATGAGGGGAATTGCATGTTGTTGATAGATGTAGGGGGTGAAGGAGGATTTCCTAAAACCTAACCGCTTTTAGGTTTATTGCTTTTGTAGGTTGGATTATTTTTATATTATTTTTCTATTTTTATGTCCTTGTCTAGAATTGATTAAGCTATTGGTTGGTACTTGGCTTTATATCGTAATATCCTCGTGGGAACGAACTTTTACTCTGTATCTGTATTACTTATGCGACCCGTGCACTTGCGGTTAGCAAATGGGCAACACGTTTTGACCCTAACAGTTGACAAAAGTGGATTCATCTCCTATTTTCTCCCAACACGGTGGTTGCGACGGTGGTGCAAGGGGGTGGGTACCTGCAAAAGGCACTTCGATGCTCAAGTTAGACCATGCACAAGGTGGGTAGTGCTTTTTAATTAGATGCATACATTTGTTACCTTGTGTGATATTTACAGGAGCATCTTAGGTGATAAAATTCATAGTTAAATCTATATTATATATGGTTATTTAGGATAAGAATCCATGATATTTTTATCTCTTATAGATGATTCCTCTATTTATGTAGGATGTAATTAACTCTTTATCTATGAGAAATTCTGTGAGAGATTTACTCATCATATTTAATTATCTAATAGTATGCATAAATGTATGAGATTCAATTCTAGTGAGTCGGGTTGCTCCTGAACTACTAAGCCGAAAAACTCAGTTCAGAACAGTTGCCCTCATCTTGGTGCTTAGATGTGATAGCTGACCGTCAAGATATCCGAGTTTAACAGGAGTAAATGGTACGCAAGGGACAAAGGGATCCAAATCATAATATAAATGTCAGATCTTCCAATGTTTTTACCGGTGAGTCGAGATCCATGATATATGGTAGAATGGCCCTAGTGTTAAAGTATAAGACTGGGATCCAGAACATATTACTCTACCTAAAGTCGATACATCGTCATCTGGGCTTCATAGTAAGTTGCCCCTATATAGATTTTATTTATAATGCCCATCCAATTCTGTAAGTAATTTGATCTTGAACCGAGATTCAAACTTCATGCATATCATTATATCATAAGATAAGTTTGTGATCTAGTTTGAGTATCTCCTTGTAACGTCATGCGTCACTTCAATTTTGAGTGTTGTCCTTTCAATAGATTTATCAAGTATAGTATGCCATGTGGTCAAAAGATAGTGGAAGTCGTCATTTAGGATTCGTATCGCCATGATTACTATTTTAAATTAGACACAAATTCCTTATTTTATCCCTTCTCAAGGCGACAGTTGGGGGAGGTTTTCCTTTGCCTATAAATAGGGAGTGAAGGGTTTTCCCTTCACTCTTCTACTTTCTTTGCATTTCTGTTTCCCTTTTCGGTGGACCCAGGCAATTTATGGCGACTCTACGGTAAAACTCCAATGACCATTTTCTTGCAGTTTCAATCTCTCAACACATTTTCCTTTTTCAAAAATAAGGTACTTCCATTTCCTACTTTATTTTACTTCCATAATCTTTCATTGTGATAGAGAAAATGTCACAAAACAGTGATGAAGAAAATGTTTCCTTAGAAATTCTTAGTGTTCTATCATCTCTGCCGCCTCAGGTACGACAAAGACGTTCTTCTCATGGTAGAGATTTTGGTAGAGGTCCGAGGTCGATAACTCGAATAGATATCCTGGAGGCATTACAAACGACAGATTATGCTAGAGAACTTACAAGGCAAAGACCAAAACGTTCGCTCTCTGCGCTCATGATAGAGTTAAAGAATCCTGGTGAATTTTCTTCTAATTCTATCATGAGTTCAACCTCTATAGGAAACACTATCAACTTGGATAAAGGACGTTAAAGAGCGACTCCTTCAGAACCAAGGCAGCACATCTTCCCAAGAGATGCCGGTCTATACCATTGGCTCGATCGAGAAGTCTTAGGCACACCTTCAAGTGTAGAGGGATCGGAGGACACCCGTGCTAAACAATAATACTTACACCTAACGGACGACTAACTTTGTGATGGATAATATGTAATTCGAGCCTAGTCATACCAAGAAAGGGTTTGCTCAATAAGGATGGAGGGTGACCACTTCATTTATATGCATGTATGATGCATTATTTACCCACATCAGAGTTTAGCTTCCTTTACCCGACTTCAAGATTGGAGTCCTAAACCACTTATGGGTAGCTCCAACTTAACTACATCTAAACACATGAGATTTTATAAGGACTTTCAAGCTTATTTGTAGGACCTTTGAATGGCCAAACTCCATTTAGTCATTTTTCTTTCTTTTCACCAGGTATTCACCCTCTGGAATAATTTTCAAAAGGGGTGGGTCACTTACGCACACAAGCAGGGTAGAACGTGCTCAAACCATACCAAGAGTCCTTCAAGAAGGATTTCTTCCGAGTTAAAGGAGCTCAAGGGTTAACACATTTTTTTGTTACCTCGGATGGCGAACTAAGGATGTACTTATATTGGACTCAGGAGGTGTGGGACTGGAGCATAGAGGAAATAGAGACTTCGATGTCCATATTGTTTGAAGATGAGATCAACATCCTCAACTTTCCAGTTGAGTGGGTTAATAAAGGTGAGGCAATCTATTGTAAAGACGTCCTAGATGAGCCCTTTGACTTAATAAAATTGCTCTTAGGTATTTCATTTTAAATATATTATCATACTTTATATTTCATAATTTTTCCTAAGTGTTGTAACACTCTTGTTTCATTTTTGCAGAAAGTATGGCTTATCTTGGCGAACTTGAAGCCATTGCTTTACGATTGACTACAAGAAAGGCTTGGGCCTCAGGATCCAAATCCCGACCAACGGTTATTGTTCCTCCTCCACAACACGCACCCGTAATACAGAAGGCAGATCTCGGGTCAACTACTCAACCTCTTTGGCAGTGGAAGAGGAAGGTAGATAACCAATGGGAGTAAAGAGGGAAGAAACTGATGACCGAGGCTGCTTAAAGAATGATAGTCGAGGCTGCCCCCTCAATTTAACTAATGACCAAGAAACTGAAATCCTAGAGGGTGCACCTCTATAATTCTCTAGGAGGTCAGTTTGGGAAAAGGAGGTTGACCCAGGCAAATCATTGACAACGCCCTTCTATCCCCTGCTGACCAGGATGTCCTGATTGAGTAGGACTTGATAGAGCTTCTCTGGGATACCCAGGTGCGGGCTCTGGGTAATGTTTCCATCCTTAGGTTTCTATAGGGTGCTTTTGAGTCTGTTCATCAGACTCGGGAGTTGGAGAAAAAGATGGATGCCCTCCGGGGTGAAAAGTAGGGGCTCGAGCTCGTAGTTCCTTAGAAAGATGGACAGCTAGCTCAGGTCACTTAAAAGCTCAATTTGCGCAAAGATGAGATCTTCGGGCTCTAGGTGAGAATTGTCGAAGGGGTTGCTGAGGTCATCAGGCTCCCGACCTAAGTTGCTAAAGGAGTAGCTCGAAAAAATAACTTAAAAAATCATATTTCTTCGGTCGAGTCCATCCTAACCGCCCTTCGAACTGAGAATAAGATTCCTCGCTAGTCTGAAGCCAAGCTGAAAAATGATATTATATATCTTGAAGATGAATGGGCCAACAACATAGATGAATCCTTTTCTAACTCTTTTGCTCAACTTCACGTACTGAACCTGGACCTTATCGAGGAAGGAACCATTTCGAGGAAAGTAGTTCGGGATGGTCGCATTATGAATGTCATTCTTGAAGCCACTCCCGTGAATCAAGTTCCTGCCATGGCGGATGTCAACGAGGAGGAGGGAGAGGAGAACTCAGACTTGAAAAATGGTCCAACGGAGGAGGTCGAGGCAGAAAAAGAGCCTACCCCGGAGAAACCTACCATAGACACTTGATTCTTTTCTTTTTTGTCATTTAACTTTTCCACCTGTGTGAGGTTTTTATTTAATGTGTAAATGAAAAGTCTCGATTTTTGGGCAATATAACTTATATTTTTCTATATATTCCTTATTGCCTTCTTTTTCCTCACCAAAATGGGTCCAACGCTCAATCTCAATGATTCCATTTATACATAGTGCATTTTCTTGCTTTTATTCGACCGAGATGAGTCTAACGCTCGATCTCGGTGGCTTTATTTATACTTAGCATATATTATTGCCTTTCATCAATCGAGATAGATCCAATGTTCAATCTCGGTATTTCTACTTTACACTTAGCGAAAGCTCATGTTTTTTCCAATTGAGATGGGTCCAATGCTCGATCTCAGTGGTTCTTTTTTTACACTTAGTGAAAACTAGTGTTTTTTTCAACTGATATGAGTCCAACGCTCGATCTCAGTCATTTTCTTTACACTTAGTGAACACTCTGTTTATTTATCAGAAATGTTTCACATTTAATCAAGTTTTTAAGTGTGAAACTACGAAGTATGATTTTGACACAAAAGTCTCTTGGAGTGGCATTCATATATCCTGGGAAACAGTCTAATACTCTTAACCACTTTAAACTTTTTTTAGCTTATGGGTTGAGGTCAGGCTCAATGTTGAAACTGTAAAGTATGATTTTGACACGAAAGCCTTTTGGAATGACATCCACATATCCCGGGTTACTGTCGAATACTCTTAACCTCTTTAAAATTTTATGTTTATGGGTTAAGGTCAGGCTTATTAGGGTGCAGGTTAGATCCTTTATATTCACTCCTTGAACATAGATACCAGTCAAGTGAATTCCTCTTTTTGACTTTCGTTTATGCATCAGAATATCTGATCTTAATTAGACCTTGTATTCCTCAAACCTCTCTAAGGTGTGATAACCTTGTGGGTTGAAGTAGTTATAAATGAATTAAATAACCAAGTGTTGGAAAAATAATAATTAATTTATTCATGTCGGAACTCGTTACTTACATGATGAAAAGAACAATTAAAAGTGTCTAACTATAATATTTCCTTAGCTTATCAGCTTTCCAGAAATTCTTGATAGTTTTTTCCAGAGATAGTTTCTAGAGTGTAGGCCCCTATGTTTGTTTTGGATACGATCATGTATGATCCTTCCCATTTAGGAGCTAACTTTTCATCTCTTACATTTTTACCTCTGATATTCACTCTACGAAGTATGAGGTTACTAGGATTAAATCTTCATGGAATCACTTTAGAATTATATCGTGCTGCAATCCTCTTTTTTAAGGGCGACTTCTCTGACATAGGCAATGCTTTGTTGTTCTTCCTACAAGTCTAAGTCAAGATGGATGAGGTCCGAGTTAGCCTCTTCTAAAAAGTTGTCTCCTCTAGCTCAATTCTCCTATTTTCACTAGGATAATAGCTTCATAATCATAAGTCAATTTAATGGAAGTCTCTCTAGTGGAGGAATAAGGTGTAGTTTGATATGCCCATAAGACATGATCGTGTTGTTCCACCCAATTTCCCTTATCGTCATCCAGCCTTCTTTTGATTCCTCGAAGTATAACTCAGTTGGCGGCTTCAGCTTACCCATTGGTCTTTGGGTGTTCCACCAAGGTGAAATGTTGTTTGATCTTAAGATCAGCTAATAGATCCTTGAACTTTTGATTAGTGAATTGAATTTCGTTATCTGTGATAATAGACTCTGGGATACCAAACCTGCTGATAATTTTCTTGTAAGTAAATTTCTGGATCTTGGCAAAGGTGATGGTGGACAATAATTCAGCATTAATCTACTTAGTGAAATAATCAACAACCACCACTAAGTACTTGATTTGCCCTGACACTTAGGGGAAATCACCTAAGTTATCCATTCTCAATTAGTATAAAGGCCAAGGGACGAAAATCGTAGATAGTTCTTCGGTGGGACAGCGTAGATATCTGAGAACCGTTGGTATTGATCACATTTCTGAATATGATCCTTGTTGTCAGCTTCCATATTAGGCCAATAGTATCAAACCATTAGCGCTTTTCATACTAGGGACTTTCCGTCGAGGTGATGGTCATAGCTCCCTTCATGGACTTCAGTCAAGACGTATTCCACTTTCTTATTATCAAGGTAGTTAAAGAGAGAAGAAGAAAACTCATGACGGTACAACTGATTGTCAAGGATGGTATATCAAGCCGCTATCTGTACTATTTTTTGGGCTTATTTCTGGTCTTTAAGTAATGAGCCATTGCGAAGGTAGGCAACTATGGATGTCATCCAGGTTTTGTTATCTTCCAGTAGATGGACTTCATTGTCCGTAATACTAGAAGTGAGTACAATATCTTGGATTACAGACTTATTGTTATTAGGGCTCTTGGTGTTGGCAAACTTTGATAGGATGTGTTACCAAGTGGCCTCAATACTTAAGAGGGGGTGAATTGAGCATATAAAATAAGTTTGCAAATCTTTCGCAAAACACTTGAATTCTTATTTTTGTTGAAGCTATTTGATTAATGGAGATGAATGGATAGATGAGATAAACACTTTTACTTACAAATACAACAATCAAGCAAGATAGTATTCAAGCAAACTTAATAAAATACTGCACAATAAATATTAAAGAGTTGAGTTTAGAATAACAAACACCAAACTTTATCCTGATTCAGTTACCAATCCACTTGTGGCTTATGTCCAGTTCTCAAGCAATCACTCAAGATTTTTCACTAAATTCTAAACTTGAATCAGGTGCTTGTAGCCTTTATAATTTGGAGCACTCGACATCACCTTGGGATACCTCAACTTTTGTAGCTTGAGCCTCTTCAAACAAGGGATGTCTCACCCTTTACAAATTGGAGGGATACCTCACCCTTTTCTTTACAATAATCAAGATTGATAGAATGAAACTCTCACTAGAGTAAATGATACAAATTGAAGCTCTAGAATGCTCTTTAAGAATATCTCAAGGATTTGTATAAAAACATAGTAAGAAGGAATTCAGGAATTGATTTTCGTATATGATGTTAGAAAGATGTTTCAATGTTCAAGATTAACCATTAATGAACTCCCAACTCAACTATATAAGCAGTTTTTCATTAAAGGAGCCATTGGGGACATTAAAGGCAAGCATTTAATGCACCTAATATAGTCGTTGGGCATTGTCAGGATAGTGGTAATCAATTACACAAGAGTGGTAATCGATTACATGGCTGTTTGAACGTGTTCTTGGCTTTCTGGGCAGGATGTAATCGATTACCAGCCTTGTGTAATCGATTACATGATTTCTGTCTAACTTGTAATTGATTACAACCTCAGTGTAATCGAATACAAGGCTTCTGCCATGCTTGCAATTGATTACATACTCAATGTAATCGATTACAAGACCTCTATTTAGCTTGTAATCGATTACAACACATGTGTAATCGATTACTAAGACTTTTGAACACATTTTATTACTCCAATAAAATGCATTGATCAATCATTTCATATTGAGCTTGGATTTTAACAAGATTTACATTTGAGTTATGAAATCCAAGTTTAAAATCAATCATATCTTTAAAAGGATGAACTTCGAATTATTGGTTAATTTAAAAAGATCTTTTGAAAATCATTTGAAGATCATTGAGATACCTTGAGAGCATTTTACATTTAATTCCTAAGACTTATATCTATATACCTTTTGGCTTCCTCATTTTGATTTTGGTCTTTTCTTTTGCTCTTGATCTTCTCTTTTTACTTTTGTTATCATAAAAAACTCATTTGAAATGTTTCAAGAGATAAGCATTCACAGGATGTTAGCTCTGGAATTCTGCTATCTTAGAATATGCTATACCTTTACACTATTAAAGTTTTTCATTAACTTCTTCACTTTGGTTAAGTATTTCTGCAATAGGGACTACTTAGCCTAGTATTCACCCCGGATTTGGGATGTTGCTAGCTGCAAATCACTGCATAGAATTATATTTGTAGTCGTCAACTCTTTTTTCATGTTGATGCCTGCAATGCATGCCTCATATTCAGTTTGGTTATTTGAAATTAGAAACTAAAACCTCAGAGAATATTCTAATACGATTTCAGTTTCATTTTCTAATAGGTTACAAAGATAGCCTAATATTTGCTTTACATGTCAGTTCAGTTTTGTGACAAACTGAGTTAGTTTAGGTACTTAGTTGCAACTAAGAAGTTAAAAAATAGCCTAAAATGACTCAGAAAATGGCTTTAAAGGCCAAGTTGAGGGAAACAAGTATGGATAATTTGTTTCTAAGTGATAATTGAGTTAAGTATGGTGTAGTTAAAATTTAAGAGCAATCAAAGTTCGTTTGATATTTTTAAGCATACTGGTTATGTTTTTAATATCAGATTAAATCCCAGCAAATATGAAAAAATAGGATAAATGTGAAACAGAAATTTAGATGAATTCCAGTATTTATTCTAAAGTTGTTGGAAGTTGAAAAACTTGAATTAGTGTGATTCAAGTGTTCTTAGCAGATATAAGTTTCAGTACCGAAACTTAAGTTTCCAAGTTTGCCATTTTCTCCTCATTTTCTCTCCTCTCTCTCATGAAGCCCCTAACAGAAACATAGAAAGAGAGAAACAAAGGGGAGAAAGAGAGAAATGAGAAGAAAGAAATGAGGAGGAGAGGAAGAGAAGAACAAAGGAAGATCAAGAAGATCAAGAGGCTTCAAGATCTTCATCCAATCAAGAGGTAGGAGATTTTTATTCATTTTTCACTCTTTGTTCTTTTTAAATGGAAAAAGGGATTTGGAGAGTCAAATCCTAATTCTTAGCTTAATTCTTGATTCTAAAGATTAAGTTAATCTAGTTTTAGCTTAGTAAGAGCAAGATAGTCATTTATGACTTAAGATAATCTAATTTGGATCATTGAAGGAACTTAGATAATAAGTTTGAGCTACAGAGATTTCTAGCGTAAATCTAGGATTAAGTGAATCAATAGGTTGTATGAGAGTTACAACAAGTTTAGGGGCCTAGATTGATATTAGAAATTACTTGGAATCCATGATTTAGGGATTAGAAATTGGTTAGAAAACCAATTATGCAAAAAACTCATTTTTGCAGAATTTCTACTGTAGAATGGCACCTAGGTGTAGCTCTTTCAGTTTCAGTTTTTGATCAGACAGAGATTACCATGCCTAGGCGTAGGAAAGTCATGCCTAGGTGTGAGACAAGGTAGAATCCTGACAGCTGATAGTGCTTGTAGCATAACTTGAGTTGTAGTTATCGGATTGACTTGGTTCTTATTGCATTTGAAAACTAAGAAGTAAGGCTTCAAGTGGTAGAAATTTTAGAATTGTAGAAGTTAGGACGTGCATTTGGTACATCCATGAAAATCAACTTTTTTAGGTGAAAATTGAGGTATTTTTGGAATAGTTTGAACCCCAAAAATACTAGTAGCTTCTTTAATAGTTAGAGTTGAGTGCCATAAGGCCTAGATAGTTAGTGAATTGGATCCCTTATGTAATAAGGTTGAATCCTAGTGAATTGGATCCCTTATGCAATAAAGTTGAACCCTAGTGAATTGGATCCCTTATGCAATAAGGTTGAACCTAGTGAATTGGATCTCTTATGCAATAAACCTAGTGAATTGGATACCTTATGTAATAAGGTTGAACTTAGTGAATTGGACCCTTTATGCAATAAGGTTGAACCCTAGTGAATTGGATCCCTTATGTAATAAGGTTGAACCTAGTGAATTAGATACCTTATACAATAAAGTTGAACCTAGTGAATTGGATTCCTTATGCAATAAGGTTGAACCTAATGAATTGGATCCTTTATACAATAAGGTTGAACCCTAACAAGACTTGGTTCCCTTAATGAGGTTGAACCCTAGCAATACTTAGTTCTTTTATTTATCAAGTTGAGCCTAATAGAACATGAATCAATATATCCTATATTAGGCTAAGAATGAGCATATCCTATGTCAAGCTAAGGATAAGTAATAAGCCAGATGAAGGAATTCAGTTCCTAAAAATAGTTAAGCTACATGTATGAGCTTAGTGAAAGATTATATAGTTGTTAGATTATTATTTACATAAAGTCAGAATGTGAACGTTCTAGTGGTAGTGAATATAGTTTCACTTACCTAGTGCAATTGTTAATCTAATGTTCATAGTGTCATTCATTATAAGTGATATTTGTATAATACTTATATCATAGAATTTTAGTATAGTATATTTAGTTCTAGAGAACAATTGTATAAATGCTCGATATTGGTTACTCATACTGAGAATTATATTTCTTACCCCTCTGTGTTTTCATGTAAATCCAAGTAAAGCCCCTATAAGAGGGTAAAAAGATGAAGTAATAGAAGAGCTAGAAGAGTTTAGTTTGAAGTTTTCATTTCAATGCTTATGTAATTTCTTTATATTTGTTTTGAGGTTGTAAAGTTATATATATAATGCTTATATGTATGACTTTTAGTTATGACTCTCCATAATTATTTGTTTAAATGTTATGAATTAGTTGATGATTAAGTTAGAAGTAGCATGACTGATATTATTTATCCAAGTATATGTCAGATATACTAGGGTACCGGTATTAAGATATTTTGGGATTCAAGGATCCATCAACGTAAATGGTCTAGAAATTCACTCTAGAATGACTGGAATCCGGTGTAAGCTTAACTAAAAAATCATATAAGACTTGAGCCTTTATGTCTTTTTTGGCTCTTAAGTGATACAGAATTCAAAGAGCTCCACAGACCAAGTAATCATTCTCTTGACAAGATCCAACTTATGTAGCACGTGCTGGATTAGTTGATCTGTCCTCACTATCATAGGATAACATTGAAAATATTGTTGTAACCTTCTTGCAGTAATCAACAATGCTAGAGCCAGTTTCTCAATCTTTTTGCAGGACTTTGCTGACAAAATAAACCTACCTCTGACCTTTATCGATTTCTCTTATCAAGACTGAACTGATTGCCCCATTGCTGACAGAGAGGCAGACATAAAGTGTTTCACTAGGATTTGATCCCATCAGAATTGGAGGTGTGGATAACATCTTTTTCAAATCTTGAAAGGCAGCATCACACTCTGGGGTCCACTCAAATTTTTTTCATTTTTTTAAATTTTTGAAGAAGGGAATGGATTTTTTTAGTAGTTTGTCTAAGAAGTAAGTGAGGGCTGCTATCCGTCCTATTAGTTATTGTACCTCTTTCACGAACTTCTAGCTACATATATCGAGAACAACTTGACATTTCTCTGGGTTGGCTTCAATACCTCGATTTGTCAACAAAAATCCCAGAAATTTACCGATTTATACATCAAAAGTGCATTTTTCTAAGTTTGACCTCATGTTATGCTGTATCTCAGTGAACACCTCTTCTAGGTCCTTTATATGGCTGTTGGTCTCCAATGTCTTGACTATCATGTTGTCTATATAGACTTCTACCATTTTTCTAATTTGTTTTTTGAAGATCCTATTCATCATCCATTGGTAAGTTGCACTAGCATTCTTTAGTCCAAACAGCATGACATGAAAATAGTAACTTCTTATCTCGGTTATGAACGTAGTTTTATCTTCGTTTTTCGTGTTCATGCGAATTTGATTGTATCTGGAATTAACATCCATGAATGACGATAGGCAGAAACTAGATGAATTGACCACTAGTTTATCAATGTTGGGAAGTGAATAAGGGTCTTTTAGGCACGCCTTATTCAGGTCAGTGTAATCGTATGCTACTTCCCATTAGTTTTTTTTTTACCAAGACCACATTAGAAAGCCAAGTGGTATAAGAAACTTCTCTGATAAATCCAACATCTAAGAGTTCTTTTACTTGCTTTTGAATTACCTCTTACCTTTTAGGTCCGACTTTCCTTTTTCATTGGGCCACCGACTTCACATCCCTCATGATAGAAATTCAGTGGCAAATGAACTCTGGGTCTAATCCCGGCATATCTGCGGATGTCCATGCAAAAATATCTTTGTTTTTCACCAGAAACTCAACTAGTTGCGATCGTTCTTCCTGGCTCAAGTGTCCTCTAATTTTGGTTACCTAATCTGTTTTGGCACCAAATTGAAGGGATTGTAGCTCTCCATTAGGTTGAGGGCAAGTATCATGAATCTCTTTATGAACATCCAGCTTAGTCAAGAGGACATTAATGTGGTCCGTAATGGCTGGAATTAGATTGTTATGTTGGTTCGTGGTCTGAGGCTTCTTGGCGATCTTCAGGCTTTCATTATAGCACTTCCTAGTCGTAGCCTGGTCCCCTATGACTATAACGACCCTGTCATGTTGGCTAAGAAACTTCATGGTCAAGTGAGGTGTGGAGATCACAGGCCCAAAAGCGTTGAGTGAGGGGCGACCTAGTATGATATTATAGGTCGAGAGACAGTCTATCACTAGGAATTTCACTTTAACTGTCTTGAAAAGAGAATACTTCCCCAAAAATCAAATAGGTCTCAATATATCCCACTGAGGGTGATCTTGTCTCAAGTGAATCGAGTCAAATCTCTGGTACACAAGATCAATTCCTTCTTTGTTAATCCTAGCTTTTTAAATAAGTCTAGGAACAAGATGTTAGTTGAGCTCCCCTGATCAACAAATATATGATGAACCTCGACATTGGTTATAATTACTGAGATCACCATGGGGCTACCATGGTCTGGGATAGTGCATTCGTAATCCTCATCATTAAATGAAATCAGTAGAGTCTTTCTTGTTTCGCTATCTAACTTAGTTCTTGACAGAGATGACGTTCTCAATACAGCCCAGAGTGTTTTCTTCCTAGCATTTCCTGATTTACTGCCACTCGCGAAGCCCTCTGAGATAATGTTGATTGTCCGGGTTCCTTCGACGAGACGGTGATCATTATCCGAATTAGTATTATCCCAAGATTGTGCCCTTTCTTAGTTATGGGCATTACCTCAGGATGGACCTGCGCTAGGATTCTCATTCCTTGTAGGAGAGCATCTTCTTTGGTATGGTGGAGATAGGATTCTCTGAGGATTGTAGCTCCGCTTTCTGTAGTTCTGGCCTCCCCTCTAATTTTGAGAATGACATATATAATGACCTAAACCGTCATCTCAGATCAGAGATTAAACGGCGTTTTGAAGGTTGATGTAATCTTTTGTACTATACCCATGACCTTTATGACATACACAGTGTTTAGACTTATCTTTATGTGCATGTTTTCTTAAGAGGATCTCTGCACATCCCTGAACTCCGTATTCATCACCTCTTAGAAGATTTGAGACTGAGGTGTGTTAAGAGGGTATAGCTCTCGTACCTTTCCTTTAGAGGTGACCTCGAGTTCTGTCCTTGCTAGTTGGGTAGTCCGAACTTAGGTTTGATATCTTCTTCTTTCTCCAAATACTTCCTAGTTCGAAAAATGTCTTCAACATTGATATACTTATATGCTTTAGCACAAAACTCGTCCATAGTTTTGGGCTCCTTTTTAGCAAAAGAAAAAGATAACGGCCTAAGGTGAAATCCTTTCTTCATGTAATGTAGTCTGAGTCTTTCATCTCAGTCACGAATATCGACTATTTCTTTATTGAACCGGGATATAAAGTCTCAGAGAGACTCCTCTTTCCCTTGTTTAATCTGGGAGAGACATGAAATGGGTTTCAGTTGCACCTTGCTAGTGGTGAAGTGCAGCAAAAACCCTAAGGTCAAGCCTTCCCAGTTAATAACAAATTTAGGAGTCAAAGTGGTGAACTATCTCAGGGCGGCTTTTTCAAATAAAGAGGAAAAATGCGACACAAGAGCGGATCATCTCCTACAATGAATAGGAGAGCAGAGACATAAGCATCTAAGTGTTGTTGAGGGTCTGTGGTCCCATCATAAGCTTCAATATTTGTTGGATATTTAAAACTCCTAGGGATCTTATAGGTCATCAGTTTGTCAAAGAAAAGTTGGTTTTGTTTAGCTGAAGTCTTTCCTCCTTGGTTTTGTTCTTTATTTCCCCGAAATGGGATTTTAGTACTCTGACCAGGTTCCGTGATCCTGGAGTACTTCAGATGGCGTATCTCGTCATGGGCTTTATCCCTTCGATTTTCTTGATTCATGTTAGGAATTCAATTTTTGTCTTCTTTCTCTTGGCTGACAGTTTTCTCTAGGTTATGAATACCTTCATCTTGGAGTCTAACGAGAAAGATGAGTTCTTCTCTGGATAGCTTCGGGAGACCGAATTCAGTATGACGGGACCGAACTTCATCATTATCCACTCGTGCTCCTAGGCATTGCAACGCTGACACCCGCTGTCTAGTATCTCAAAAAGGTGCTCCTTGTGTACCAAGTCATTACCTCACTATAACTCCCTGTGACAGATGAGAGAGATTTATGCCAGTATGTGAAGTTTCTACCCCATCTTACTTGGGTTCGGATTTGGCTGCGGCCAGCTCCTGGATCGACTCGCCAGCAGGAGCAAATGCCAAACGGCGACTAGAATAAGGTTGGTTCTGCGTGACATATGCATAATTCTGAATGGCAAAGACGTGATTTTGCCTAGTAGTGACCATGATGGTGATAATGAGAATTGAAGTTTATCATTTTTCATAGACAGTGCCAATGTTCTGAACATGATTAAGATGAAAATAAGGTTGACAAAAGTGGATTCTTCCAATGCACGGTGGTTGCGACGGTGGTGCGAAGGAGTGTGTATCTGTAAAAGATACTCCGACACTTAAGTTAGACCGTGCACAAGGTGTATAGTGTTTTTAATTAGATGCATAACTTTATTATTTTGTTTGGTATTTATAAGAGTATCTTGAGTAATAAGAATAATAGTTAAATTTATATTAAATATTATTATTTAAGATATGAATCCATGTAATTGTTATCTCTTATAGTCAATTCTTTTATTTATGTGAGATGTAATTAAACTACTTATTTATAAAAGATTTTGTGATTAATTTATTCTTTATAAATAGATAAATTTACTTATATAATAATACACATAAATATAAGACCTAATTCTAATAAATTAAGTTACTCTTAAATCGCTCATCCAAAATTCGATCCAAATAAGCTTCTTTCTCATAATACAAAAGGGCCTTCAATTTCAATTTCTCACCAACCTTACCTAATTGAGAGATCTAAAGTTTTCCACAGCGGCACGACAATTAAGCAAATGGAATGTGAATTGACATACATTTCCCCATTTCGGAAGGTTGATATATTGAATACAAACAAATTATAGTTCAGGTTCACCGTGGACGTTGAGCGACCGCACATGTTAACAAGTTACAAAACTAAGGAGGTATCGGGATTTTTAATTTCTTACCTACTTTCAATTCCTCTACCAAGCTTTTGTGTTCAAGGTGACACCAACCTTGTTGCTTTTTGCTTAGGCCATTCTGAAGCAGCAACATACATATTTCCTACCCACTTTGACTTTAGTTAACTATTGGCATATAGTTAAATTTGAAGTCTATATACTCGTAAGAAAATAAAATAAAATTTAAAGTTTATATATAGGAAAGTAAGAAACTTATAAAGTTAAATTGTGAAGTCAATCACATAATTTATAAGCATGAGCGACTTAAGAAGAGATTGAATAAAAATTATTTTACATTTTTTTTAAGAGTGTAAGACTGTAAATATTTTTTTTAAGTATTGATTAAGTGAAAGAAAATTATAAAAAAAGATATATAATAAATAATATTAAAAAATATAAAAAATGATATAAAAAGTAATAAAAAAATCAGAGTTAGAAGAGACTTTACAATTCTAACATATTTCCGAGTCCATTTCTTTATGAAAAATAACTTGAGTGCAAAATAAAAAGAATTTATATTTTCAACAAAAAAAACTCCCTATAAAATATTTTTAGAAAAGTATATTATTGATATATTTTTAAAGAACATTATGCACTTTTTTTTTCCCCAAAGAAACCCCACCCAAGGTCAAAACTTTGCAGGTGCCCCATTGGACCCATGGGGAGAGAGAAGAGAGAAGGAAAATGGAATAAAAGGGAGTGTCTTCTGTACCCCCAAAAAAGGAAGTGCATTGGGGGATCAAACCCTTGAACTCCACATAACAACAACGTGCCCTTACCAATTGAGGTTTGGCTCACCGGCATATTAGGCACATTCTTCTATAGTATTATAGTAAAATGAATTTTTTACTACTTAATCTAATATAATACTATTATATAAAACAATGTTTTACATGCGTGTCTTATGTAACGTGTCATCCTTATATTCATTTTTTTCCTCTAAAGTTAATTTCATTCATAAGCTTCTTCTTACATTTTTTAAAATTTTATTTTATTTGGCCTTAATTAATTAAAATTTCAAGTAGTCAAGTAATCAAGTTTTCAAGTAATTACGTCAATTGATTGTCGAGGCAATTTCTCTTAAATGCATGCATCTATTGATTGTTTCTTTTCTTCTCCAATCAGCATTGAATTTTACTCTTTCAAGTAATTTCTCTTCTTATATACATCTATTGATTATTCTATTAAATGGCTACATATATCAACGTAATTAATCTTAAAACTTCATTGTCAAGGTTATTTAATTGATGTTCCTCACCAAAATAATTTGTTTTCAAAATTTCAAATTATTTCCTTTTAATTCCAATCACAATCTCATTTTTAGTCTGATATCAACTTTTTAAAGTTTTGTATTTGATTTGGATTCATTTTGTTCTTCCAATTTAGGAAAGTTTAATCATAAGAAATTTGTTATCAAAAAAATTAAAAGGGATTTAAAAGTCATAATATCATTATTTAATACATATTTTTAAAGGATTCATTCTAAGCTACTACGATTTACGATGCCTTCCAAATTTATTTATAATAAGCCTCAATTGACATTAATGTTACAAATATAGAAGGAAAAATTGATATTATTTAGTCAAGTTTAATCCTATGAAATTTGTTAACACTAAAATATAAATAGAAATTAAAATGCCTAATATTTTTTAAAAAATAATTCTTAGCCCCGTGCTATACAATGTCTTTGAAATTTAAAAGATCAAAATCCTATTAATTAGAAAGCTTTGAAAGGCAACTTTGTTTTCTTTGGAAAAGTTTAATCATATAAAATTTGAAATTTAAAAGATATTGAAAAGCCCTCTTTTTTTGACGTCACAGATATTAAAAAGTCCTAATATTTATAAAAGATTCATTCTTATGTATCACTATATATTTATGATGAAACAGGTAAAAAATTTTGTAATAATATACTATAGTAACCTCATTTAACACATCCATTAATAATACGAAAGATCACTGTAAGACACTTTCTTTTTCTTTTACTTTTCTTCATCTCTTCAATGGAAGATTTGCTGCTAATGAGTTATTTCACGGAAGCTTTTATGTACTACTTTATTCTTTGCTTCATATATCAACCTATTTCTACATTTTGATATCATTTTCGATATACCACGCCTATCTAATGTAATTAAGTGTTTATATATTTTGAAAAAAAATGATTTTTTATGACAAATATTTTTAATATAGTATCAAATCATATTACTTTATACCAATGTATATTAATCTGAGTGAAACAAACTCTGATCCTTTAAGTATGTGATTTTGAGTTTAATTTTAAAATTTATGTGTATAAAAATAATATTGTTAAGATAAATATTCACTTAAACGTCTGATCATATTCTTAAAATTTAATTTCCTACTTATCAAACTAGAGATACTCCGAAAAAAAAATCATATTACATTACTTATATTGTGCATCACACACGGATGCAAATATAAATTGCTTAAAAGCAAAGTCAGTTTTTTTCTAACGCAATTTTATTTAGGAAACATATCCTGCACCCATGATCTTCTTACCCCCTCCCCTACAAAAGGGGTGGGGATGAGGGGAAGCGAATAATTAATTGGTTTAAATCTTGAAAAGTTTAACTTGTTGATAGGAACAATTATGACAAGCAAGTAGACCAATAATTCCAGTTCTGTTATAACGCCAAGCTTGAAGAGAACTTAATTAATTAAGATCACAAGGGTGCTTAATTGGGAACCTCTAATTATAGCTCTTACATTCCTACCTAACGTCAAGCTCTATACGATTTGAAACACGAAGAAATGGCAATAGGTTGGCAGTGTGATTCTACACCGCAACTACATCTACTGAATTCAAAACAAAAATATTTCTTCTTATAAAAAAAAAACAAAAATATTTCTTACCCTGATACGGAATATGTTGTCTTGTCACCCCTTACTCCCTGTCCATTCTTAAGACGATTTCTCAGCACTGATCTAGTAAAACGTTTCTATTGCAATTGTTAATATCGAAATTGAGTTTGGCGTAGGTTGAATTGAAACATGCCACTATTACGTGTCAAGCCCATATAATAGCGTAAGTGTATGTTTGGTTGAAATTATTTTTTAAATTAATTTTTTTTTATAAAAGAATTTTTTTTATAGTTCATATATATATTTAATTAATTTTTTAATAATTTTATATAAAATTTAATGTATTATAATAATTATTTTCATAAGTTTAAAGGTTATAATTCTTAATTATAAATTATTTTAAAAATTTTAATATGTAAATATTATTTTTTATTTTTAATTTAATAATTTTTTAAATTTTTTATATCTTTTTAAATAATTTAATATATAAATATAATTTTTTATATTATTCAAATAAAATATATTATTTTAAAATTACTTTTTAACTAATATATATAAATTAAAAAATTAATTTTATTATAATTAATTATTTAATAATTAATTATTAAAATAAACAAAATTTTCACAATCAAATCAAACATATCCAAATTATCAAATTATGCCATCCAAAGTCCAAACTCAACATTGATCGAACCTCGAAGTACAATCTAGAAATTGCCACCTATGCTGCTGCAAATTTTCGTGATCATAGGAAAAAAAATGGATAAGCGTTGCCTGGGAAAAATGATCATAACCACAAATATAGTTGCTTGGGATGATTTAAAATTGAACAAATTCAGCTACCGACCACAAAAAGCATATAACAATGAACATATATCAATCTTATTATTCATTTAATTTTTATATTTGATTTTTTTATACATTTATTTTGTATTTTATAAAAATATTATAATTATATATAATTTTATTTAAAATTTATTTTACATAAATATATAATAAATATATGTCCATCGTATTTTAGGTAGACGAAAATCATTTCTCACCATATATTAAACACGTCGTTCTTCAATGGATGACTACGTGGCAATTAGCAATAACAGTGTAGAAAATGATGTGTCATCGTTTTGACGACGACCTTCATGGATCGAATGCCATGCCCACTACTGGGGAGAATGACCTTTTAATTTGTCGTATCAACAAAAGTCGTGGTGGACTATTGAATTTTCTATCGAGAGAGACTTGTATTTAAAGCTTTTATTAACATTGTAACTATAATAACAAAAAAATAATTATTCAAGTGATCGTTTAATTTTGAATAAATGATTACAGTGAACAGAGTAATATTTTTTTATCAGTAATTACTTGTTTTAATTATGCATAAAAAATTCTTAAAGTGAAAGAACATTGTCTATAAATAAAAATTTTAGTATTTAGCACGCTACTTCACTGACAAATGTCTAGCTTCGTATCCAAAGAAACAAGTTAAAGCAAATATTCATCCCTAAGCCATTGGTTACTTAATCCTAGCAGCGAGACAAAAGAGAAGCATGGGTAATCTTTAATTATTGTTGACATGGAAATTTCATACGATGTTGACATAATTTTTTGAAAAATGTTTAATTTATTGATCTGGTTGTGAATTTTTTTTTATGGTTTACATCTGAAAAATTATATATTACTACGTTACTTACAATATTAATTAAAATATTATAATTATTTATTAAAATAAATTCTTATATTTTTTAAAATATGTAACTTTAAGTATTATTGCTAAGTATAAAAGCTAAAAAGTTTTATATATAAACATTATGAACTAATTTTTTCTTTTATAAAAAAATTTGTTCACACTAATTTTTTTTTCACAAAATGCAAAAATTGATTAATTTATTTCATTTTTCAAATATCATATTATATGGTGCCCTGAAATTGTATATGAATTTAGTGTTTTTTATTTAGTTTTGGTAATACTATTTTACTTGATCATTTATTCCAGTAGGAAAAATCGAAATGCTGTATAGTTAAAGGCTAATGAGCAGAAGAAAGCTAGCAATAATTTGAGACCATGACAAAGAAAATGCATACCACTATAAGCATGTTTATGAAAGATTATTTTCACTTATTTTTTAAAAGTTCTCTTACGAAACTTTTAATTATAAGTTGTTTTAAACATAAAATAAGTTAATATACACACTACAATTATTTTGATGCCGGACGTACTGTTAGTCTGATAGTTTAATGTTTTCCTTTTTTCATTCAAATTTAATTGTAATCATATCAACAGTTTTTAAATATTATCATGATATAAAATATATAATTAAGTTTCACATATTTTCAGATAAAATAATAAATAGTCTAAAGCTTAAATACATAACAAATAAGTAAACACGTTGTTTTAAAGAATTTCTAAGTATATTACTTAAAATTAACTAGAACGGATTGAGGCAGTTTTTTATTGTAACAACTTGAAATCGTATCTATATAATTCACTCAAAGATTACATCACATACATTTTTCAATACGTCAAAAATACGGTTACTGGTAAATGTGGTAACTGGTGAGACTTCTAGACGACTAGTATTAAATTTTGTCTTGTACATTCTACACAACATTAATGAATATACAGTATGACAAGATATTTTTGTTATTATACAAAAAAGGCATGCAAAAGATACGTACGCTTCACTTTAAGCAATGGTAAGTAACCTAAGAACTCAAATTAGACGCCAATTTTTTAGGTGTCCAAACCTTCAGATTAGCCGTCTACCAACAGTACTTTTTATTGTTGGGGGTTAAGTAATCCATCTTTGCCAATACGTGGCTTATAATCGTCTATTCTTCACGGATATATCCACCCAAAAGCGCATAGAGAGAGAGAAAAAGAGAAGCAAGTGGAGTATATAATATGGGGGAGAGGGTGGTTATAAAACTGATAAACTGCCTTATAGTGCCAAGCATTAGAGACCAATTCCTTAATCTTATAAACATAAAACGCAATTTCTTATTCCTGCAAGCAGCAACAGTGAAACATTAGGAAACTCAAAAATTCCAAAACACAGAAATTATAGCAAAACACCAAAGACCGGTTGTACGAGCAAAAAGAGAGTACAATTCACCGCTATAACTCCTAAATCCTAATGGAGTCTGTTGTTTCTGAGCTAGAAGGCATGCTTTTGAAGGACTTGGATACTTTCTCCTACTTCATGCTGGTAGCGTTTGAAGCATCGGGTTTGATTCGCTTTTCCTTGTTGTTAATTCTATGGCCCGTGATTTGGTTGCTGGACATGGTTGGCATGGAGGACACAGGTCTCAAGCTGATGATCTTTGTGGCCGCAGCTGGGGTACCCCAGTCTGAGATTGAATCTGTGGCCAGGGCAGTTTTGCCTAAGTTCTACATGGATGATCTTGACATGGATGCGTGGAAGGCGTTTAGCTCCTATGACAAGAGGGTTGTGATCACCAAGATGCCAAGAATAATGGTGGAGAGGTTTGTGAAGGAGCATTTACGTGCAGATGTGGTAATTGGGAGCGAGTTATCTTTCAATAGGTTTGGGTTCGCCACAGGTTTGGTCCAAGGTGACTCAATTAATACCATTTTTGAAAGGGTTGCTAAGCTTTTTAGTAATGATGCACCCACTTTGGTCATGGGAAGGCCTAGTACTACCTCATGCTATAATTCCTTCTGGCAGCTTTGCAAGGTAATTAATTAATCAAGTTACAATAGACAATTCAAAACATTAATTGCATATTTGGTCACGTTTATTTTTTAGAAAATAATTATTTTGAATATAAAATAAATTAATCTAACTGCACATTAACATAAACAAATGAAGAGTGAGTGAATATTTGAATTATTTTATTTTATATTTATTTTAATTTATAATCAAAATCATATTCAGAGTTTTTAAAAAGGATTTTGAAAATAATTAATCTAGTTCTAACATGTATTTAATATGTGTTTGAATTAATTTTTTTATGTTTAAAATAATTTATAATTAAAAGTTCATTAATAAAAATTTTAAAAATAAAGGATTATTTCTATAAAATATCAATCATTCAGTTAAATTGAAAACCCATATATTTGTTTAGATTTGGGGGGGAAAAAAAGTTTTGATGATATTTTTTATATCTTATTTACATGCAGGAACAAAAGCATCCACCATTTCTGACAAGGGAGAAGTACGACCACCAGCTGCTCCGTCCACTGCCGGTGATCTTCCATGACGGCCGCCTGGTGAAGCGGCCAACCCCGTCCACCTCCCTACTAATCCTCCTATGGATGCCCTTAGGCATTTTACTTGCCATAATCCGAATCACGGTGGGCATCATTTTACCCTTTTGGGCCATCCCCTACATATCAGAGCTATTTGGTGGCAAGGTCATAGTGAAAGGCAAACCACCCCTTCCTCCCTCCGATGGAAACTCCGGCGTCCTATTCGTCTGCACTCACCGGACTCTCATGGACCCAGTGGTGCTCTCCACCGTACTCCAGCGCAAAATTCCGGCCGTCACATACTCCATCTCAAGGTTATCGGAGATACTCTCTCCCATCCCAACCGTGAGGTTAACAAGGATACGACACGTGGATGCTGAAAAAATCAAACGTGAACTATCCAAAGGCGATTTGGCAGTGTGTCCAGAAGGAACAACTTGTCGTGAGCCTTTCCTTCTAAGGTTCAGTGCCCTTTTTGCTGAGTTAACTGACCGGATAGTCCCTGTGGCCATGAACTACAGGGTAGGGTTCTTCCATGCAACCACTGCTAAGGGTTGGAAGGGTTTGGACCCTATTTTCTTCTTCATGAACCCAAGGCCGGTTTATGAGGTTACTTTCTTGAACCAGTTGCCGGTTGAAGCCACGTGCTCTTCGGGTAAGAGCCCACACGATGTAGCTAACTATGTGCAGAGGATATTGGCGGCCACGCTAGGGTTTGAGTGCACCAACTTTACAAGGAGAGACAAGTACAGGGTCTTGGCTGGGAATGATGGCACTGTTTCTTGTACTTCCTTAGTTGATAGGATAAAGAAGTTGGTGAGCACATACAAGCCGTTTTTACAGTAACAATGGTACTAAATTACTAATTAAAAGAAAGTATAAGATAAATCAATTGTTTTTTTTCTGTTTGTTTCATCTAGGGTGCCATCTTGTGTAATCAAGTCATAAATTTGTGTTTCTGTTTTTTTTTTTTTTTGGATTTTTACCTGTAGATTGATTGTTTTGGATTCTTTGGTTTTATTATAGTTTATGAGAAATTCTTACCTAAATTATGAGTATTATAGTTGAGTGTATTAAGTTAATTAAGATTTAGTATTTTTATTAATTTTTATAAAATTAATTGTGTAACACAATTATTTATGAAAATACTAAATTATAATTAGAATAATGCACCTAACTAAGTGCCCATGGTTTAGACAATAATTTCATATGGTTTATTATTAATTATTTCCCGCTGGAACTGTTAATTAAATAAATTCAACAAGGATATATATCGCCACTATCGCTTCTTTATGGTTATCGTCTCGTCCTTTTTTGTTTTTTCTTGTACAGGTTATCATCTCGTCTTTATTACTCACTTCTATTGTTTTTATTAATTGCACATAAAATGGTTAATTAATTTTTTAAAGAATAATTATGAAACTCCCAGTAAAAAAAATTATGAAACTCATCCGCGATGTATAACTTAATGATATAAATAAAAGTTTTAAGCTGATTCAGAAAATGTTTGCAGCCACCAATTTCTTATCAGCTAGCTAGCTAGTACTCATCACTTTAAGTATGTGAAAAAGTTAAGTCACTAGAATTAAGTTACTAATGAGGAATTTGAGTAATTTACATAAAGTCATAAGTTTAAATTTTAGTATATCCCTATGTAAAAAAAAAAGTGAGAAGAAGTTGCAAAATAATTCGCAAATTAAAAGCTTACAAATATAGTCAAGTTTCTAAGATTGATGAAGCATAAGTTAAATATTAATTAGAAATATTAAGAACTATAAATATGGAGGTGCATTAATTGTTGGAGATATAGGTGAAGGTTCAAGAGATTTAGCTATTGCTAGAACTTTAATATAACTAAAGTAGAAGACAAACTTCAAATATCAGCAAGCACAAATTAGGAAAGATTGGAGCAAGTATACGACAAATCATGCAAGAGCACTGTACTTAAGGATTGATCTTCGTCTTACCTAGAATTATGCTCAATGGATATGACCTCCACGGATAACCAGTGGCAGAGCTTAGTTATCTGCCCCCTCCCCCCCTCCTCCCCGGAAAAAAAATAAAAAAAATTTAAGCCTATAACTAGCCTTTATTTAAGCTAAAGTGCTTCTCATTTTCCCAACTCAAAAAACTCAGTAATTTTACCCAAAAAACTTGTATATTTGAATAAACACAATAACAACTATTTGTATAATCAATAAAGCTTCTATAGTAACAAACTCAAGTTTATATCTAGCGTTCAACTAATTTTGGTTCAAGTTCCGTCAGTGCGGGTAACCTCTAAAATTGGATGTGAGTCAAATTAAGAATTCGTCCACACATTGATTCTTATCTCACAAGCAGCAGACTTCCTCATCCCAATGGATAGAAAATGCAGCAAAGATGTAGGGAACCTCTGGTGCGCAATGGCTAAACCGGGTACGAAGAAGATGAAGAGAAGTTATGGTAGCTGGGTAAAACGTACAAGCGAAGCTAAAGAAATAAGACAATTTGGTTCTGGGAATGACAATAATAATGGACAAAATGCAAAAAAATTCCTTCAAACTTATGGCCATGTATAGAAAATCTCGCTGTGCATCGGTAGCTTACAAAGAAAATAACACAACATTTTAGAGTGCAAGAAAAACAATTAACAATTCACAGAGATATTTCACTCGAGATATTCTCATCTATGTATAAATGTATCACGTCATATTGATATATAAGAGATAAAAAATTAAAAAATAAATAAATTTTTATAATAAGTGAATTTATATATAAATGTATTACGTTATATTTATATATAAAAGATATTTTTGTATATATATAAATACATCATGTCATATTTATATACAAAAGATGAAAAATAAAAAAATTATAATGAGTGAATTTAATAAAATTCATTCATTCTCTCTTTCTATTTTTTTTTTTTTACTATTAAAAAAAAGGATCCAAACAGAATCGGGTCAAACTTGTATACACACGACAAGATGTGATATGGCGGGTACATGGGTGTAATAAATGCCAAGTCCATAATCTAACCCATACCATATGCAATTTGCCTTAAGGATGCATCCTTAAATAAAGAATCTTCAAATGTCTATCAACCCTAGGTTGAACATTAGAGAAAAACACACACAAAGGAATCCAAGTTTGAAACACACCAAAACCAACAATTCTAACATTAATTCCTTAATTATATGGTTGATATAAGTAGCATGTAGTCTTAATTCAGAAACAAGTGCTTGTTGAATTTATAGTAGCATTCATTTCCCGACACGGCCAAGGAAAAGAAAAGGATATGAAATGATAATACCCTTAATTGGTACGTAGATAAATGTAATTATCATTGTAAATTTTCGTTAAGGCTTGAGATATATCCCGATCCATTTTATTGCAACTTCGGAATTGGCAACCTCCTCTAAACTCTATTACCAGAAAAAATGAATGAGACATTTTTTTTTTCTTGCTTTGTTATTTGTTTTTCAATTAAACATTTAAACTAATGCCACATACGTATTATCATTTATCAACGCCACGTAAAAATATTATGAAATCTGTAACTCATTGGCAACCTTTTTTAATTTTTTTTTCCTTTTGTTTATCATGGTATGATTGAACTAGATACATAAATAGAGTGGGGAAATGAAACGAAGAGGTTGGAATTAAAGAAAGGCTCTTTTGACTTAATGGTCATGTACAAACACGTAAGAGTCCTTCCAATCTCATGTTCTAAATTCTAATCACCTTTGCACTGTGAAGAAAAGGAAACGGCAGAAGACAATAAATCCTGAGGCTGAGTAGGACCACTCCTTAATTAAATCGATGGGTACTTACACATTATAAGTGAAGCTGTTTGTTCCAATCCAAAGCGTGCATTGCATTTTCTCGAGCAATTCTTCTATATATTCCTTTTTATTTTATGCATCATTTTTCTACTTTGTTAATTATATGCAAAGGGAATGACTATATAACAGTATAACCCCATATACAAATATTTAATTAATAGCCTGTATTATATGATTAACAGAATAATAATCAATTGCCAGTGATGTATAAAAATAATATGCAAACATCATTTTCCTTTCTTGTGTGAATGTACTAATGAAGTGAAGCTTTTCCCAGTTTAAGAAGAACAAGGCAAAAGTGGACGAATTATGCAGGAGGGCGAGGGAAGCACAAGCCTCTCAAATAAAAACAAGAAAAGAGCAACGTACTGAAAAAAAAGAGAGGAAAAAAGAGCACTATTAATGCAGGCAAGCGAAAGCGCATTTGGCAAATGATGACGTGTCTGGACATCAACTTGAGTACTTGACCCACCTCTTTCAAAAGAAAAATGATTTTTGCATATTCCTTTTCACATTTATAATTTAGATTTATTTTTTTTAAAAATACATTAATAAGTACATTTCTTTTATTTTTGTAGATAGTTACCTGAGTTGGCTGTTGATACTGGAAACTTAGTAGCAGTGGGTGGGAGGAAGTAAATATTTATAAAAGATATTTTGATATTTAAATTCGTTATAAGTGATAAAAATTGTAATTTAATATGAATTAGATGTTGTTATTTAATATTAGAATCTATGATATTGTTATCACTTATAACTAAATTTTTTATTTATGTAAAATATAATTAGTGTTTATATTTATATGAAATTTTGTAAAAAATTTATTCTTTATAAATAAGTAAATGTACTTATATAATAATATATAATAATATTTAAATATTATTCTAATGGGTATTAAGTTGTTCTTCATTCGTTAACCCATAAATCAATTCAAAATAATTTTATTATATAAAAAATAAAAAATATTAACAATGTAAAACAAAAGTTATATTTAAAATAAATTATTGATTTGATAATCATTAAAATCCAACATTTGTTTCTCATTTAGCGCGTGTCCGTTTTCTCCGGTAATTCCAACTCGCTTAGTTGCAACCTTTTTCCTATTTTCAGACAAAGAAAACCCAAAATAAGAAAGACCACAGTTACCACTCAGCCGACAATCTCGCGTCGGCTTCACTCTTCCCACGGGCTCATTCATTCATTCGGTGCCAAAGTCCAAACCAACGTTTCCCACGACGTTTTATCTTTTAGGATGTGTCGTTTCGCTTACTCCAACAAGATCGCACCACGTGTCTCAGAATTAACAGCGTTGGTGACCCGATATGAAGACAACGACGTTGTTTCGCTGTTATCTTCTTCCATGCGACACATAAACAATGAAGCCAAACCTGTCATCTCCTTCATTTTCTCTTGGCCAGGATGTCCAAACGCACCCCTCCTCCCCCCCCCCCCCCCCTCTCTCTCTCTCTCTCTCTCATGGAAACCATGACGAAGAGATTCAATTGATAATTTCCTGAACTTCCAGAACAAGATTTTATTTTCAAGTTTAACACTTTCACCCTTTTTTTTCCATCCCTTTTTGTGAATTTTTCTTTTTTTTTTTCTGGGTTTGTAGGAAAATCTGGTTGTGAATTCAATTCTGGGATTGTATAATATAAAGTTTCGTTTTTTATAAGTGAAAACAGGGTATTGGGATCTATTCATAGATGTCGTCCCATTGGTGTTACCGGTGCAACCGACTCGTCAGGGTATGGAGGCACGACATGGTGATGTGTCCCGATTGCGACAGCGGATTCGTCGAAGAGATCGGACCTCCGACCAGGTCTGTCCAGGTGGACGGGCGTCGCCGGAGGTTCCCCTCTGCGGCGGCCATGTACATGAATTCCCGCCACTCTCACTGGCGCCACTGCAGAAACATCGGCGGTGACCGTTCACCGTTCAATCCGGTCATCATGCTCCGCAATGGTGGATCCACCGAAGGCACAAGCCGCGAGGGAGGAGAAACTCATCGTGGGTTCGAGCTTTTCTACGATGACGGTGCCGGCTCCGGTCTTAGGCCTTTGCCGCCGACCATGTCGGAGTTTCTTCTTGGATCTGGATTCGATAGGGTGTTGGAACAGCTTTCACAGATTGAAACCAATAATAATGTAGCTGGTGGTGGGAGACACGACCACCACCACCAGCAGCATCACCACCCTCCGGCGTCAAAAGCCGCCGTGGATTCCTTGCCGGCGATTGAGATTGATCACAGCCACTTGATCACGGAGTCACACTGTGCCGTTTGCAAGGAGGCTTTCGAACTCGGCACCGCAGCGAGGGAAATGCCATGCAAGCACATATACCATTCGGAATGCATCTTACCATGGCTCGCACTTCGCAATTCATGCCCAGTTTGTCGCCACGAATTGCCCGCTGATGATGATCACACCCAGAATGGCAATGCTCGTGCTACAACTCAATCTCTTGAGGAAGAGAACGTCGGGTTAACGATTTGGAGGTTACCCGGTGGTGGTTTTGCAGTGGGAAGGTTTTATGGCGGAAGAAGAGAGAATGAGAGAGAGCTTCCTCTTGTTTACACAGAAATGGATGGCCATGGTGGGTTTAACAATGTTGTTGGTCAGCCAAGGAGGATTTCTTGGTCATTGTCATCATCTAGAGGGAGGGGAAGTGGTGGTGGGTTCCGGAGAATGTTTAGCAACATGTTTGGTTGCTTTAGAGGTGGAGTTCGCCCTCAGCGTTCTGATTCCATTACAGAATATTCTCTACCTATAAGGAATAGTGCATCTCGTTTGAACATGGAGACCTCTCCACGTTCTCGCAGGACTTGGTCTATGGATGTAAACAGTGGAATGAGACCATGGTGACTATTTCAACTGGGAAGACTTAAAATATGAACTTTAATTTGTTTCTGGGTTCCCATCTGGGGCAAGGGAAAGATTCAATGTAAGGCAATGAGAGATCATGTTTAGTGAATTGTGAGAGCAATGTTGTCATCTTGATTGGGGAATTATTGCTACTGTAAAACTCATAATCTGTATGGCAGCATCAATGGAGAAATCGAGGGAGAAAACCCCTGTGTGTTATTAATTTGTGTACCTATTTTTTGGGGGGGAGGGGGGGGGCGCTAGAACATGGATGATCAGTAATACAGTACCTTCATGCTAGTTTGGTAATGAACTGAAGCACCTTCATATTGTTCTTTTCATGTTTCTTTCTCCTCATCATTTGTAAAGTTTAATTTGCTTCGGTTTATAGTTCAAATTCCGTGTCAATGTCATTGTTTTTCTCAAGGAAACCCATCAGTTCAAATCGGCATCATGGTAAGCATACTACCTTCGATTGATTTTTGATGACTTGTAATTTTTTATGCTGATCAACATCACTTTTACCATAATATATTTTCTGTATGATTTTAGCGTTTTATTGATCAACTTAGTTCTTATGTCCAATCACTGAGAAACGTTGAATATAGGCTAGTACCATACTGATATTGCTACTTCTGGGAGTATAAAAAATGACTGCACAGCCGTGGATTCTCTTCATGGTGTAATTTTGCATGAAACAAAAATGAGAGGAAATTCAGGAATGAACACGAAAGATAAAAGGGCTTTTTTTTCCTCTCCTCTTTCTAGTGTTGGAATTTCTTTTAGTATAAATTCTTATTTGTACAGATGTAACACATTAGTTTTACATATATTTGTATAATTAGTATGTAAAAACGAATTTCAATAAATATTTTTTTTGATAAGTTATGAATGAATTCTATTTTTATATGAATGTGTATAAAGATAATGTGTTATATCTATGTACAACTAAGAATTTTTCATCTTTTACTATCACATTCCTATAAAATGCTAGTCAAGCCAGAGAATCTGTATGTTGCAATGACAAGGAGTGGGCTCCATATATTTTGAGCATAGGCATTTAGTAATTATCGTGAGAGTAGGATATAGCGACCGTTCCCACCCTTCTCGATTCACTTTCAACTTTGATCTTTTACCTTATTATATAATCGTATAAGTTATAAAAATTATTTGTTTTCTTGTTTAAAAAAAAAAGGGGGGGCCTACTTGAGTTGTGCAATTAGGCAGTCTTGTTGAAGATGATAGATTTGGTAAAACTAGGACGCCAAACAGTTGGCAATGGACTACAGACTAGGAAGGTATGAAAAAGTGTACGCAGATACAGAGAGGACTTGAGGTTTGAGTTTAAGAAGAAAACAATCGCACGTGCAGTGCTGAGTGTATATTCGTAATTCAAGTACCAACAATTTCCATAAATGGTTTTGCCTGTATTCAAGGAAATCAGGAAATTGAGAAGGTATCTTTTGTGATGCGACCAACAAGGTGATGCTATTGCTATTCTTATTGCTTGGGGGCAATTATATGGTTTTTTTTTTTTAAGTATCTTACTCATCAAGTATTTCATTAACTTTTGGTTATTTTTAATAAGAATTTTGCTATGCATCCCGGAGTCACAGAACCAGAAGAGCCAGCTCAGCTTTTCTCAATTGTGTTATAAGTTTTCTTTTTTTATTTATTATAAAATCAGTAAAATAAATACTTAATCTCATTCTGATTATCGTATCCACGAGAATACTATAAAAAATCTCCATTGCTTGGGGTCTTTTGACGTAGAGAACATAAATATGCCAGATGTTAAAACCAGAAAATCATTGTTCCAATAGTTAACAGGATATTGAAGGATCCGAATCTCTGTAGTCAAATTCAAATAAATATCTACTGGTTTTTGTCATACTTTGTTGATTTCTTCCACTCTTCATCATTTTCTTTTTATTGGCTATAGCTTTCAATATGTTCCAACCTTTCTGAGAAATTCTTAAATACATTTTTAATAACAGAAATTTTTTATTTTATATCATTAAATGTGTAACACATCAACTTCATATTTGTCTCCTATGTTTACATTTTTAATAAAATAATTTATGTGAAGAACATTCAAAGATACAAAATAAAAAATTTATCTTATTTTAAGTACACTTAAAAATCTCTCATCTCTTTTAACTCGCTTATCCTTAGAAATCATGTGTTATAACTTATAACTATGTAAGAATTGTTATGGTGCCCCCTACAGCTGTACCTATATATTTACTGTAAGTTTAAATTTTTTATTAATTATTAATCTTTATAAAGCTCGATCTTTAACATTCTCATTCTTCTAAATAAAAATTGAATTTTAGAATATGTGCCAATACATAATCTATGCTTCAAATCTAAAAAATTCTTATATGAAAGAATATTGAAGGTAAAATAAAATCATTCATATATCTTTATCTATTAATGTAAGTCTTTAGAAGCATTAGTTTATAATATGGCTCAAGACATTTTATTAAAGATAGTAAAATACTTAAGAGTAGGTTCAACTTGGTCCAACATGAGAGTTATGGCTCATTCTCGCAAGCCCGTCGAGCTTGGTATTTGACTTGTAGAGGAGATAGGATTGGGCAGTTGGTCAGATGTAGTATTGGTCCAATAGCTTGGAATCTTAAGACAGTGGCCCACGTTGAGTGAAGATACAACATACTTTTGAATTGTTAATTGCGATATGATTGACGAGTGGCCCGCAAAGACAACAACTCCAACCCCATTACATACTTTACCAAACAGATGGGCTGCTTAATGATGCGTGCGTGATAAAATGTAATAACTGTAAGCATAGCTGGGTAAACAGGCCTGAACCTGAGGACTGGCTTATTTAACTCGTGATCTGTGTGGGTTAAAATTAAGAATTTTGTAGGTCCGTTTAAATATGAGCTTACAGATAGAGGGGGCAAAACGGTCAACCCGTCCCACTCCGCCCTGCTTCTAACCCGCCAAAATGTGAGGTGAGGCGGGTTGGTCTATTTTAAAAAATGGGTTAAAAGAACCAAACCACCTTGTTTTAGGATTAGTTGGCGGGTTGACCTACATAAAAGAGAAAATGAGAAAAAAGTTGGCGGATTGATTGATTTCAATCCGCCTAACCCACCTAAAAAAATAAAAAAATGTATAAAAAATAAAAAAAAAAATTATAATTTATAAAGACTAAAAAATAAAATAAAATTAGTATCATACCATAAAAATATCATAAACACAAATAAAAAGACTCATTTATAATATTTAAAAAAAAACTCAATCCAATTGGTCAACCCGCCCTGCCCCGCTTAACCTGCGGGTTATGCGGGTTAAAAAATGAAAATGGGTTAAAAACTTGAACCCAACTCGCCAAAAAATGGCTAGTTGACGGGTTAACTCAGCGGGTTGAACTCGTTTTGCCACCTCTACTTACAGATCGGTTAAATCGGTTGTGGTTTACAAGTTTGTGGGCTGGCCCGTTAACTAGTTTAAAACTTATTTTTTATATAAAACCTTTTTTTGTTGTTAGCCTCTAACTCAACGAATGTTAAATGGACTAATATGATATGACCCAAAATAAGAGAAGCCATAAGCAAAGAGAAAAAATAAAAAACAAAGTAGGTTGCAGGTTGTGGACTAGCCCATGAACTCGCGGGTTAAAGTAGTGTACATGCAAGCCTAATTTTTACTGGTCCATTTAAGTTACAGACTAACCCAATCCAACATGTTTATTCTTAATCCATCGCAGATTGGATTGACTCGTATACTCACCTCTAACAATGTGTTAGGTTGTCTAATATAAGCTTGGGTTCGAACCAGGATTATGAGACTTTGAATTTCAATAACCATGGCTCCTTCATTGGACTAAGACTTTGGGATTATTATCATTGCTTCTATGTTATGTTTATGACATCTAGTGTACCACTACCACATTATTTTGTCAAAGAATCTATTGATTTGATAGTTTGCAGTTGATGATGAGTTGAAACCTATGTAGCATCGATATTTTAAAATAGTCATCATATTGGTATCCGATATGTATTGTATTGGATATTTCGATACTTTTCATTTATATATCTTTTAATTATTTTTTTGATTTTTTGTCGTATTAACGTATTCGTATCATGTCATATTTGTCCTATATTTGTATCCATGCTTTCTAGGTTGAAACTTGAAACCAATGTTTTTAAAATCGAGTCGAAGATTGAACCAGCGATGCCTCCAAATCATAGTTTGATTAGTTCAGCTGACTAAATTTGTGATTAAATCGTAATTGAACTATGGTTGAATAAGATATTATTTGAACTAAAGGCATGATCAATTCATGGTCTAATTAGTTTAACTAGCTGGTTCGTCTAGTTTTTAAAGCACTACTTGAAACACAAATACCCAACATAACGTTGCATGTCATTGCAGTTAATAGGGATCTAATGTTTACCCATTGTTGGATTTTTTTTTCACAATGGAGTTGTAATTGTTTACTCCGTTCCAGATGCACGAGAGTCTATCCGTGATCAATGTGTTTGTGTGTATTTAGATTATACTTTGTAAATTTAAGTTTGAGTTAACTTGATTTTACAAACTTAATTTTGGTTAAAATGAGGTTTGCAGTAATGTGATTTATATTTGAAAACTTTTATCTCAAACATGATTTTGATAAAATGAATGTTGCTTGGATAACATTAATCAAAATCACTCTTGAATGTGTAATTATTGAAAAGGATATGAATTTTATATTGCAACATTAATATTATCCTTTTATTTCATTTTATTATATTTTAAATATACTTAAACTATATATATATATATAATATATATAATAGCAAAAAATGCATAAATTATATTTATAAAAAAATAAATTAAATTTAAATTCACTTAGAAAATATAATTAAATTAAAATTTTAAAATTCAAGCTAAGTTAAAAAAAATGTAAAAGTCAAGTTTAGTATTATACCGACTACAAACAAGTATTAAAATACTATTTAATATCAAATTATAAGGGTGTATTTGTCTAAACACATACAAACAAAATTTTTCTCAATATAAAAGTAATAAAATATTACTTTTCCGTTTGAGGGCTAAACTTAAGTTTGCATTCAAATTTAATTCTAAAGAAAAATTGTTAAACATATTGACACGACGTTTAAGACACGTTTAAAGAATACAAACGTAATCCTAAGATTTCAAACTGCAATCCAAACACACCGTTTATGGTAGGCATCATTTTGTTTGGTTTTATGTGGATGAATGACGGTATAATAAAATCAACCATACTCAAGTGGAGCTAGAAAACATTTTCATGAGAGGCCAAACAAAAAAGATTTTGTAAGGTCAAATTTAAAAAAAATTATTTAAAAATGCAAATATAATTTCGCTCCTTCACTCGTAAGTATGCTCATACCACCCAAAAAAAAAAATGTTCATATCACATTCAAATATTTTAGGAAGCAGGGGACAATCCAATGATTTTATGATTGTATGTGCTTCTCAATATTTAAAATCAAATTTTATGAAAGTTTCTAATAGATAGAAAAAAATGGATAACATGGTCAAGAATTCGTCGAAGGGTCAGAAGTATTGAGTTAGCCAATTTGGCTGCCTCTTACTCTTGGCATGATTAGAGGCAGAGCAATTATGGAGCCTTATAACGAATGGGAAGGAAAAAGAAATAAAGCGGAAAATAGGGAACTATTCTTCTAGTAGGTGGTCAGCTTTAAACTATATAAGCATGCCACCCTTTGGACTAACATCTTTAGAAAGAGAGTAACATCAATTAGCTGTCTGGGGTAAAATTGGCTGGGATTGCTATGAATCAAACTCGTGTCACTCCTGCATGCTCTGATTTAGAAATTGCTGCCAAACATTTTGTTTCTTCTTCTTCTTCTTCTTCTTCTTCTTCTTAAGCAAATTTAATATTCCATTTGTTTAATCAATAGCATATTTAATATTCCATTTGTTTAATCAATAGCAAATTTAATATTCCATTTGTTTAATCAATAGCAAATTTAAGCAGGGATTGTAACCCTTTCTACCTATTAAGGAACAACACATATGAGAACAAAATACATCAACAAATTTCATCCATCATTAATTAACGAGAAAAATATGTTCTTTCTTTTTCAATTGAGGGGAAGAAAAAAAAGTCGTTTAGTACCAAACCCTTGGCCCATATTACGTTGCCAAAAACCCAAAATAGGTAGCTAATGAACTTTCAATTTGATTTGTTTGCTACAGCTAAATTACCAGTGTCATTATATGCAATTTTCAAACCAAAAGACCAGAATAGGGGCTGTTCTATTTGATGTTTGATTGCTTGGATGGTCCCCATCTTAATTAGTCTTAAGGTAGCTGTAAGGGACTTAAATAGCCTAAAACGGACAAGAAGAATGACCACTCAGCGGCCTGTAGTTTGGTTATGATGACAGCCAGAGTTGAACAAAGTGAGAAATCGTCCTGATGATTTATGAAAACAAGAACAACATATATCGCTTGGTTTGAGTTTCGGGGTTTCCCTTCCAAAATTGTGCATATATATGTGCCATCAAAATATTCATCCTTCTGTGTAGAAAGACAACAATAATTGTAGGGTAAGGACAGAAGCGTTATAGATATATATTGGATGTGAGGTCGACAAAGAAGGTATGATATGTGGCAATATCATGGAGGACGCTTCCAAATGTGAAAGAAACACACCAAATCGAGAATAGCATACACCGCCCATTTGGACTTTTGTAGTGATTCAGAGAAGATGGTTTCCAATATGATATATGCAGATTGTTAATCATAACTCATAAGATTATTATTATTATTATTATTATTATTTGGATTTAAGGGACAAGCCAATAGTTCATTCTATCTCACCTGTTTTGTTTTCAAAAGAATTTGAAGACACCTGTTTTTTCATTTAAAAAAAATCAAAGAACTCGAACACAAAATTGTTAGGGTAAAACCTCTTTAAAGTGTAATCTTTTCTCAACTTATCTCTTGAAGTTCTTATTATTATTATTATTATTATTATTATTATTATTATTATTATTATTATTATTATTATTATTTAACCTTGTTGAAGTTTGGTTTTAAGAAAAAATGTTACTTTTATATGACGATAAGGTCACGTGGGATGCAGTTGTTTTTACCTCCATTTAATTTAACTAAAAAAAATAGTATTTTCACTTAAAACCAAAACTTAAAGGAAGCTAAGTTAAGAATTTTATATTTTAGGGGTTAAAATATATTTTAACCAAATTTTTATGATAAAATATTCAAAACTCAACTATTAAAACATCCTTTAAAACACATTTACATAATTAAATTAGACTAAAATCTTATTTTGGTCCTTGATATCTACTTTTATTTTTACTTTAGTTCTTAATATTTTATTTTTCATAATTTAATCCCTAAAATTTATGAACTCAATTTAATTTAGTTTCTCAATCTATATATCCATTATCCTATTTAGAAAAAAAATTTAAAGTGAATAAGTAATAATATATTTATTATTAAATTTTAGTAGATTAAGATTTCAATATACTTTAAATTAAATTAAAAATAAATATATTTTTATTTATTTACTTTAGAGATAAACTCACTTTAAATTAAAGAGTTTTATTATATCTAATAAATAGATGTGATGATGTATCATCATTAAAGATAATGTGACATCATTATTTGTGAGTGTGGCAATTTGATAGAAAATGATTAGACAAATAAATATAAAATGATGTCATTTCATTATTTACTTGTCATTTGAAACATGAGATTTTTTTTCAAATGACAAGTGTAGAATGAATTTAATAAAAAAACTTTAGATGTATTAATCCATTCATTAACTTAAAATTGCCACATTGACAAATAATGATATTACATCATTTCTAATGGTGACATATTAACATCTCTCTTTATTAGATAATAGACGTATAGACAAAAGATTTAAATTAAAGTGAGCTCATAAATATTAGATACTAAAGTGAAAAAAATAAAATGTTAATGATTACAATGAAAATGAAAGAAAGTGTCAATTGATAACAACAAAAATAGGGTTTTTTTTTTATTAAATTATTATTATTATTTTAAGAAATGGGGTCAAAGACCAATTAAATGGTTACCATTTATTTTATTAAATTAGATTATTTATTATTAATTTATTAGTTAATTAGGAGTTAAAAAGTTTAGATATGAATGTCACAGAAATTGACTGGAATAGAATATGCAACTCAACTGCTGTAAGAGTGTAAGGCCTTAAGGTGTGTCATTGACCTCATAGTGTAATTTGTCATTACCACCAGGCCAATTTCGGCTGTTAAGCCCCAAAGAAAAGCCAACTATCATGCATAAATACTTCAAAATTAGTCACCTATCATAATCGTACTCGTAACTAATATTAATATTTATATAATACTGTTGCATTCATATTTTTGATGTATTTTTTTATACCAATATTTATATAATATTACTGCATCTATATTTTTGGTGTATCCCTTTTTTTTTTTATATACCTACTACCTTTAAAGTAGTATCATTTGAAAAATTCGACATATAAGATTCAAGTCTCATTCTCATGACTAATTGCCTTCTTCAAAATATATTTTTACTCTTACAATCTTGTCCTCTTCAAAATCATTCCACAAAACAACAAGCTCTTATTCTCATCAAATGAGTTAGATAATGCATGAAACTCGGGTTAAGACAATCATATGTAAATAAATTTAACTTTTATTTTTTTATATATAAATATAAATATTTTATTAATATATATTATCATACTTGTATCTTAAGTTTTTAAAAAATCATTATATTCACGTATGATATCGTATCGTATTATATCAATTACTCATACTTGTATCCGTGTAATATAGTAAGAGAACAATTTTGCCTGTAAGGCAGTGCCCCAGCCCCTAGCCTGTGTTTCTGGCACAGCCTTGAAGCCAACTCAATTGGTGTTAAGATCCCTAACGACCTCTGTTGCCTGCCTTAATTCTTCTCGGGTTGGATGCTGCTGCCTGCTGCCCCATCCACGTTGACGTTCAATTTAAAGTTTTAACCAGCTTATTCGAGAAGGGTGCCAACGGATCAGTATGGTGCTCGTGAATGTGATGCTTCTCGTCCCACAAAATAGAACTCAACTGAGGTCCCACACTCAGCGCGAATTTTTAAGACTTCCATCAGGATTAAAGTCTTTTTGCTTCAAAATGTATTTGTTCCTTTAAAAAGACATACATTACTTTTATGTAAGATTAATAGAACCCTAACTACAAGGACTATGTAAGAAATTAAGGGTTATATATGTATGGTACTCGAGGATGACAATTAGTTTTCCAAATGATATCTTGCATTGTCATGTCCGAAATCAATGCCAAGGGTTATGCATATCTAGTCACGACTCACGTTTTGCTTTGGTTGTTGATTACGGGAGAGTCAGGGCAGGTGGCCCTTTGGCCTCTAAATATTTAATCCCCTGATGCTCTCAAAAACATTATGCGGAGAATTAAATTTAATTATTTGCTAAATTCTTAAAATAACACTTTTAAAAAAAATTACTTGTACTTTTTTTAGGGTCATTTTGAGAAGTATGCAGCGAGATACACTGAATATTTATTAACTTCACAGTTTTTTTATCAATCACGGTACGATAGGCTAGACATATAATTTCTTGTAAACGAAATCAAATCATACTCTATCATATAATTACTTATGGGGAGGAGCACTCTCAATACTTCAAGGAAGAATTAGTAACCTCTAAGCATTATTCTTAGTTCTCAGTATATATTTTTTGGTGCATAAAAATTTAGGATCAATGACGATTTCATCTTCAGATTAAGACAGACCTTCAAGTTTAACAAGTACTTACAGAAATATTTATAAATAATCTTTCAATAATGAATCGTAACAGCAATCGAATTCTAACTAACTTAATTAATGTAATCTAACCTTATCAATTGTGCCGACCATTATCGACTAGTTCTCACTATTTTATTCTAGAGAAAATTAGAAACAAAATTAAGATAGAAGATTTAAGTCACTTAAAACTATCAAAACCCCATCCTTAAGAATTTATTTATAGATTCTCACTAAATTATTATAATAAAATACAATTGAAATACTTATATCATGCAACTCGTATCACTATTTTGTGAAACAACTCTTAACTTATGTAAATGCAAAATTTTGAAGGAAAGAGAAAGGAAACATGGCCCATATCCCCCTTTTTTTTCTCCCCTCACAAGCCTCGCCTATAACTAGAAAACAAAAAGAATTTATAAAAGAGGCTTGGACTAAATCATTGCCTAAAGACTAAAGTACATAATTGTTAACATCGATTGTCTCCGAGTAGTAGTAATCACCAACTACTAATGCAAGCCAGACACTGCATCCTTTGCCAATCAAAAGCAGAGTCTAAATCAAGTTGGAAAGTTTCGCAATGTATTTAATTTAATTGAGATGACCTGTTGATACTATATGTAGCATGCAGTCAACTTGGCTGCTCTTACTGATCACACCATGCGTAAGATTAGCCTGTTGCCGAAATTTCAAACCATTCTTTAATAGTACACATAGGTCAATAGGTGCTTCAATCTGCATGCAAATGCATTAAGTGAACAAATAGCAATAGTTAATTAATCGTCAATGGATGATATTAAACAGACCAATTTCTTATCTCTAAGCTGTAGTTTTTGGTTTTTTCTGGGCTCTTCCCGGTTTTCCTATAACTCTGCACTTTTTGTCTATGCTTTCACCTTCCAGAGAGAGCCTTTTTTCAAAGAAAGTGTCGGTAGCATTAAACTTTGCCCTCCTTTTTTCTTTGGCTCACTTTTCAAATTAATCATGTCTTCAAGCATATTATATAATGTCTCTGTAATGAATATGAATTGGACTAATAAGATAAGATGCCTAACAAACAAGACATATGCATTCATCTAATACATACTCTTGATATATGCTTGATGTGTGAAAGAAAAAAACAGAATCTCATGAAAATACCACACTATCTAATCTTAATGATATGTAACCATCAAATAGTAATAGAGCAATGTTTAGTTGTTTACACATCATTTTTCTATTACATTATTTCTACATCATTTTCTTTATAAGTAAGTAATAAAATAAGAGAACCGCATTTTTTAAAATATATTCTTTATTTCTTTCTTTTTTCAAATAAGTATAGATGTAAGAGAGATAAAATATGATGTAAAAATATATTTTCTGATCGTAATGACAACTATATTGCAATTTGAGATATTGGCATGCACTATTCACAATCAAACGACATGTTACATCCTGCCGACGATTTAATTTTGAGAGAATCAACTAATGCGTTTCACACAGACTTTGAGCTGGTTTGTGAAACTAGAATGCACTTTCTGCCCAAGAAGAATATTAGAACATAAGAACTTTCTGTACTAGAAGAATACTAGAATAATGCAGTGCTCTATTTTTATATGGAATAATAAAATCAGTGTGATCGAAAGAGCTTTCGGGCATTCACTCTCATAGTCTCATGCAGTCAAATACTACATAACAAGAACAATAATCAACATTGTAAAGGTTGCATACAGTTCACCAATTTTGAAGACGGCTAGCAAACAAGACGTCCACTTTCCACTGAATGTCATGACAAGGATTCTCATTCAAAATCCAGCTATATATGAGAATCTTTAGATACCACCACACGGTGACAATCTCATAGGACAATCCAACAGAGACCCACCCCTGCCCCCTCTCTTTCTCCTTTTTAATCTCCATTGAAAGTTCCAACTCAACAATTTGAGGAGGTAGCAAACCAATCCACCAACCAACTTACCAACACAGACACCTCAATCGATATTCTCAAATCATGGCCTCTTCTGAGTCTTTACCTCTCCTTCTCCCTTCTCTTACAATTGCCCTTTTCTTCATTCTCCTTCAAATTCAAGCGAGTGCTTCTTCTTCTTCTGTCTCTTCACTACAAACACAAGCCCTCCTCGTACTGCCTCTAAAAGCACAACAAACACTCCCGCAGACACCTTCTTCTTCTTCTTCACGTAAGCTCTCTTTCCAGCACAATGTCACCTTAACAGTCTCACTAACCGTTGGCTCGCCCCCACAGAACGTTACCATGGTCCTCGACACAGGGAGTGAACTCTCATGGCTTCACTGCAAAAAACTCCCAAACTTAAACTCCATTTTCAACCCACTCCTCTCTTCCTCCTACACCCCCACCCCGTGCACCTCCCCCATTTGCACGACCCGAACCCGGGACTTCTCCATACCCGTTTCCTGCGACCCGAATAAACTCTGCCACGCCATCGTCTCCTACGCCGACGCCTCCTCCATCGAGGGCAACCTCGCCGCAGACACGTTCTCCATCGGAGGATCCGCCCAACGCGGGTCAATATTCGGGTGCATGGATTCCGGGTACAGCTCCAACACCAACGAGGACTCCAAGACAACCGGGTTAATGGGCATGAACCGCGGGTCACTCTCGTTCGTGAACCAAATGGGGTTACCCAAATTCTCGTACTGCATCTCCGGGGTCGACTCCTCCGGCGTGCTTCTCTTCGGCGGCGCCACCACCTTCCCGTGGCTCGGGCCCCTCCACTACACCCCACTCGTCAAAACGACAACGTCATTGCCGTATTTCGACCGTGTCGCTTACACGGTTCAGCTCGAGGGGATTAAGGTTTCGGAGAAACTGCTGCAGCTCCCCAAGTCAGTTTTCGTGCCCGACCACACCGGGGCGGGTCAGACAATGGTGGATTCGGGTACCCAGTTCACATTTTTACTCGGGTCGGTTTACACCGCTTTGAAAAACGAGTTTGTGCTTCAAACGAAGGGGGTGCTGACGGTGCTTGATGACCCGAACTTCGTGTTCCAAGGGGCTATGGACTTGTGTTACAAAGTTCCGGCCAGTTGGGCGAGTCTTCCGCCGCTGCCGGCGGTGACGATGGTGTTTGAGGGGGCGGAGATGAGGGTGTCGGGGGAGAGGTTATTGTTTCGGGTTGGTGACGCGGCAAAGGGGAGTGATTCGGTGTATTGCTTCACTTTTGGGAACTCTGACCTTTTGGGGATTGAGGCGTACGTGATTGGCCATCATCATCAGCAGAACGTGTGGATGGAGTTTGATTTGCTGAACTCTAGGGTTGGGTTCACTGATACTAGGTGTGACCTCGCGAGTCGACGGCTGGGAATTGGTCCTTAAATTTTGGACAACGTTTTCTACCCGTCTGATTAGAATCCAAAGGGCCCCACATAGGCCAATCCATGTCCATGTTCCACCCGTTTTGGAGATTAGTGTTTTCTGGGGTGGGTCATTGATCGGTCTGTGTGTGGTGGTAGAGATAGTCAGATAGTCTTGGTATATATATCTGCTGTACTAGTTTTGTATTTAAATGATTAGCAGTTGGTGTTGGTGTTGGTGTTGCACAAAAAAATTGTAAGATTTCTTTTTCATGTTATGTTGATATATATTAATTTGAGAGGTCATCAGGTAGGTGAAAGAATGAATCTGTTTAAGTTGGTGAAGTGGAGGGTCTAGCCGTGTAGCGAACAAGAAGGATTTATTCAACACAATTTAAAGCATAATGTGCAGTTAAATTAAGTTATCATGTTGGCTTGAGTCTCAAAATTTTATAATTTAACTTAATCGAGTGGGTTGGCAAAATTTGAAATTTCAATCAAGCAAAATATTATTTAATCCAAGAAAGTTAGTCATCCAATAAAAGACTTTAATATTATGTAAATGATTTTTTTTTAAAAAAATCGGGGCCTAAATGGTGCTATTTTAATCTCATTAACTTTTCGCTCTTTATTTATAATTTTTTAGTAATATTTTGTCGTTATATATAAGAGTCTCTCCATAAATACCTTTTTTGCAAATTTTATCTAAAATTAAAAAGGGCAGATTGAAGAACACATAGTGCTCATCAAAACATTACGAATAATAATAATAATAATAATAATAATAATAATAATAATAATAATAATAATAATAATAATAATAATAATAATAATAATAATAATAATAATAATTATTATTATTATTATTATTATTATTATTATTATTATTATTATTATTATATATGGCTTTAATCTAATTTATTGTCTGTCTGATTTTTTTAACTAGTATTCAACCATATATTATCATATTTAACTTAATGATAATATAAAGTTATAAACAATAAGAATGCATCAAAATTAAAAACTCTACACTAATCTGTATGAGCTTAAATGTTTTCAAGTTACACTTTGTTCGCAATTTGAAATTTGTGATTTGAACAATATAATTAATAGTATGAATTTAATAATTATTAGTTGAAAACTTGGGCATGGATTATATATGGAAGACTGACAAAATGGTCCGAGAACATAAAAAGAAGACTGGACACGTGCGTATTGACATTGACGGATTCCGATGCACTGGATGGTGAATACAGCTCATGTTGATGTGTTTCTTTCCTTTATAATTCTGTTCAAGTGAGCTTTCGGTTTCTTAAATTTTCGACTAGTTTGAACCTCAAAGTTTGTATATTAAATTGTACCATAGGTATTTTTGGTCCAATCCCTTCATGCATCTTACATAACATTATCAGATCTTTCTGAATCAAATTTCTTTGAGCCCTAATTTGTTATAACGAAAATTGTTTGGTTGAAACTCGCGTGACAATTTAACTGTTTTTTTTATGTGAAGTGACAATTTAACTGTTAATATAATATTTGACATGGCATTTTATTAAGGTTATAATTGGCTCGAATTGATTCGGATTTAAGATATAAAAAAATTTAAATCTATAAAAAATGATTGGCTCGATTCGAATTTTACATTTTTTGGTTAGAAAATCCGAACCGAATCAAATTGATGAGAAATAGATTGGTTCAGATCAAGTTTATGAGTCAGAGTATTTTTTTAAAAATACCAAAAATAAATTTTAAAAAATTAAAAAAATCATAAAAACAAGGTTAAGTCAAGTTAGTTCAAATTTATAAAAAAATTAAAAAAATAAAAAAACTTTGATCAAATTGATTCAATTTAATTCAAATTTTAAATCATGAAAATAAAAAATCAAACCAATTTTAATTAGTTGTAATTGGATTTTATCTGGCCACCTCAACCAAATAAAATTAATTAGATCGGATCAGTTTGTTCAAGTTGGTTGAATTGTCCAAACTAATTCAGTCAGCCCAGCAAGACTCATTAATCCATTCCATTGGACCCAGCCCCTCTTGCATTGGGCTTGGCCAGCTACGAATTACTTTCAGCCCAGCCCAAAAAGAATTGACAGCGGCACACGAACTAGGAAAAGAAAAGAAAAATTACTGCAAAGTCGTCGCTCGTTAGTCATCTTCGTGATGTAGAAGTAGAATCGAGAGATCCAATCGAACGTTTCGATTTTGATCGAAACGCTGTTTACGATCACTACGTGTATCTAATTTCGTAAGTCCCTCTCTCAGTCTCAGACTTTCGCAGGCAGCATCGAATCAAATGTTTGCTTATGCTTTTGCAGGCAGTGGTATTTGGTGATAAGTTTCTGATAAATATTTAATTTAATTGAACGCGATCTTGAGATTTTTGGGGTGGGGTTTTGTTTTGTTTAATTAATTATCTTGAAAATGTTACTTTTGGTTATGGGCATTAGAGATTTGCGTGCTTCAGTGTATCATTTCCAAGTTCCAACTTCCAACACATTGATGAAAAGAAATGGTGTTTATTTTTTTTTTAATTTTTTAATTTTTTTTTTAAATGAGTACCTCCATTGAACTTTTGCAAGTGTAATCGTTTATAATGCCTGGAAGTGATTTGTTATCGTCTTGATTCTGTTGTCCGGTGTATTCTTAAATGATCAGTCGACAGTGGTGACTGGGATCACCTTGTAAATAGAAACCATGAGCTTAATTCTGTCAGTTTATGTAATCCATGATTGGAGTCAGTGGCTGGTGATTGTTTAGATAATAATTTAATGGTGAAGGTTTCTGACAAATTATAATATTTTGCACTACTGGGCAATTTTAGGGATGATACTGGTAGGATTAGAATGTGCAATGTAGGATGCTGTCTCTCTCGATATAATAACCTAGTTTTTCTAGGTCTTTTTCTTGGGTGAAGCTATTGACACTCTCAATTGTCTATCCACACTCATCATTAATCACTTCATAATTTTATGAAGAAAAAAATTAAAATTATGATTGGTTAGTAGAGAGTGTGAATGCCTAATTGGGAGTTCCAATAGCCTCACCATTTTTTTTTTGTGTCTGCAGTGTGAATCCTATTGAACTTCAGACTCAACCATGTATTTACAATTTGATTCTTTATTCCTGACTATGATAGCATGACCATTTCATTTTTCCAAATATTGGCAGGTTTTAATTGTAGATTCTGTTTTAGTCAACTGGTGAAGTTTTAATTCAATTTTCCAAATATATAGAGCCATGAGGTCTGGATTGGTATGTACTTTTGTTTCCAATCTTTTATCTGCATAATTATTTTAGTATAGCTAACACCTGTGATTATTTGTTTCTTGTGTATGGTTGTTTTTGGCATAAAAGTATTATCATATTCATATATGTAGTCAATTTAACAGCTTTAACTTAAACATCATATTGATTCCATTTTTTCTTCAGCGTGTTCGTCCAGCACGTCCTAGTAGAATCAATTCACTCACTTTTCTTGTCACAGGTATTAAAATTATTTCATATTATGTTTGTCATAGAATATTTTGTGCAAATAAATTTTTTTTCCTTATATAGAATGTAAGTTCAAGAAGAAGCGTACTAATACTAGCTTAGCGGTGACAATTGGAGACCATACCATACCACAAGTTACACGGTTTAAGTATCTTGGATCTATCATACAAAATGACGGAGAGATAGAGAGAGATGTAAACCATAGGATTCAAGCTGGATAGATGAAATGGATGAGTGCTTCATGAGTTATTTGTGATAGAAAAGTGTCTCTCAAACTTAAGGGTAAATTTTATCTCACAACTATAAGGCCCGTGATATTGTATGGTACTGAATATTGGGCGGTAAAAAGCCAGTAAGAGCGTAAGATCAGTGTCACGGAGATGATGATGTTGCAATGGATGTGTGGCCATACACGACAAGATAGGATTAGGAATGAATGCATTAGAGTGAAAGTAGGGGTGACACCTATTGTAGCAAAGATGGGAGAATCTCGCCTTAAATGGTTTTGACATGTAAGGAGAAGACCCTTAGAAGCCCTTGTAAGGAGAGTAAATTAGGTGGAGGATAGTTCAACAGCTAGAAGTAGAGGGAGACTAAGAAAGACTATAGGTGAAACGATTAAAAAAGATTTAGATTTGAATGGTATTTCTGAAGACTTGGTTTATGATAGGGCACAATGGCGTTGTTTGATCCATGTAGCCGACCCCACCTAGTGGGAAAAGACTTAGTTGTTGTTGTTGTTATTGTTGTTGTTGTTGTTATATCTTCAATATCCCTTTCTTAACTTCCTATATGTTTCAGTTCTCCTGTTATTCATGATACTGAACTCCCACCAGATGTCACCGAATTTTCTGGTAAGGTCTTCTAGTATGTAAACAAGAAATGCAAGTTTTATCATCTACACATGACATTTCAAATTGTTTTAAGTGATTTATGCGGTCTTCTTTTGATTTATGTTTGCAGCTCTGGCTGGTACTTGGTGTTTTCTTGATGGCTACAGTGTTAAGGATGTATTCAACATGTCAACAACTACAAGCTCAGGCCCAAGCTCATGCAGTAGCAGCAAGTGAGCTTCTTGGCCATGCTGAACTACGGCTGCATATGCCACCATCAATAGCACTTGCAACTCGAGGACGTTTGCAAGGCCTCAGGCTTCAACTTGCACTTCTTGATCGGGAGTTTGATGATCTAGGTTTCGTAGTTCTATTCATGTTTGCTACTTACTAGACCTTTTGGATCTTTTTGAAAACCAATTCTACTATGCTTAATTTATGTGTTTATTTCAGATGTGCTAACTAATATATTCATGTAGATTTATTTATTTTTTTCTATGTTGCAGATTATGAAACATTAAGAGCTCTGGATTCAGATAATGTTCCTACTGCACCTTCTATGACTGAGGAAGAGATAAATGCTCTTCCTGTCCACAAATACAAGGTTTCTGGTCCGCAAAAGTAAGTATTATGTCAGATTAGTTGTTCTATCCTTCTTTGTAATGGATTTCAATATTCTAAACCAATAACCATATCTCTAAGAATAATGCTAGATGTACCAAAAAGTTTAACCAAAATCCTTGTCCAAAATTATGTGGCAACCCAACTCACAATTGTGTCTTCTCATTACATATTAACCACAACGGCCCCCCACTTACACCCATTCCTTTTAAAGAACTTTTGTTTTAAATTTATTATTTTTATATATTGCAATTTAAAGTTAGTTTACATTCAACTTTTAGATTTTAAAAGCCAAGAAAATTGTCACACCGTTAATGAATCTTGGGCTGGATTAAACTTTTATAAGAAATGTTTAAACCAATTGAAAGGGGAATATACCCCCATGATATATAAATTTGCAAGAGTCTATATACTATTTTGAGAAATTATAGTTCTTATTGTTTTGACAAGAAGCTGCTTTTGCTTACAGCACTGGTTCCTCCATGCAGCAGGCTTCATCTTCGACTCCTGCTGAGGTATCAATTGCATTGCATTTCATGACAATTTCATTGGTTTCTAGAGCGTGTTGTATTTCTACTTGCTCTTGTGATTTTCTTACACAATTATGAAGGAGTGCTGATACTCCTCAAACTGCATCATATATGATGATTTTGTTATAGATACATAGCACATTTATGATGATTGAGTACTTTGGAAATTGTCAATGCCATTTGACAGATTGTATTTCTTGACTATAATCTTATTATTGACATCCACCAGTGTGTGTATTCATCCCAAGTCTGTGGAGCCATCCACCACATATTTTGTATCAGCCTATATGATGTGAACTGTTCTTTCAAGCAGAATTCTTGTTCCATCTCTATTTCGATTTTCATGGGGAGTTAATAACAAAAGCTTCGATCACACATGTACATACTGGCACTTTTCATGCTATCACTGGCAAATCTTTCATTTTATGACCGCTTAGTGTACAGTGACAGATTGACATAATTTATTACTTTTTTTTGGTTTATAGCAGAAGAAGCAAGATAATTCAAATGCAGTTGGGAGCATGAAAGCCTCCAACGATGAGCTGACTTGTAGTGTATGTTTGGAGCAAGTTAATGTTGGAGATACACTCCGTAGCTTGCCCTGCTTGCATCAGGTTCATCCCATAGCTTTAATTTGTATTTGTTTAGCAAATAGTTTGTTTCCTATCTGTCTAATAATACCTTCTATCAGTCCATATCTGCAAAATATCATCTGAGTCACTCCATATATGGAAAAATGATATCAAGCCACTTTGACCTATAAGATCGAATAGCAGGCTTGCTCTTTTCAATCTAAAGTTTTGATCACCTTTTTCTGGCCAAAGAGTATAAGCGAGATTCGAAGTCTATCATATCTCTGCTACAGTTGAAACTGGATTTGATGAAGTATATTGCTGGCATTGCCTTTGTTTTTTTCTTAGAAGCTTTCTTTCTTCTGGAGTCTCCATTGTGAGCTGAGCCATTTGCGTTGTGTCATGAATGCATTTAGGTACACAGTAGATTCTAGGGCTGTTGGGAACCTACTTTGGTCCATGACTCCATGCATACATGCATTGTTTAGATTCGGTGACCAATTTTGTCGTGAATGTTATTTTACTATTATCTTAAGAAATTAAGTAATCCTAAAGTTTTTCTGTTTTAGCAAAATCTTGAGGTTGATATTTTTTGTTTATCTCAAATGTGACACTGAGACCTTGTCTTTGTTTTTTGAAGTTTCATGCTAATTGCATTGATCCCTGGCTGCGGCAACAGGGAACATGCCCTGTCTGTAAATTCAGGGCAGGGTCTGGGTGGCATGAAAGTGGACGTAATGATATCGCGGACATGGTTTAAATACCTCCTCTAATTTTGTGTATGGACGTGGGTTTATAATCAGCTGTAACAAGTGGCTTATGACTAGTAGTTGTGTAATTACCCTGACGTAGGGATCTGAGGAATAGCAGAATATCGTGACTATAGAATATGAAACTTTTGTTTGCCATTGAAATTACCAAGTTTCTTGGGTCATTGTGTACAGCCTGATAGGATAGACAATTAATTGTTTCTGCATTTTTCTGGGGACCACTTTTTACATATTTGGTGGTGCAACCTTGCCTTTCACATTTGCTGCTATTGGCTTCTCTCTTATATATTAATATTTGAATATATTAATTAAAAAATAATTTTAAGATAATATGTTTTGTTTAGATTGTTTTTAAAATAATTGCTTTTACCTAATAAATTACTAAAAGGGTATAAAATAATTGGTTTAGAAATTTAAATTATATAATATTTAGGGTTAATTTGATAAAAATGTTACAACAAAATAATCAACTTTAACTTATAATTAAAATGCTGAAAAAAAATACCTTTGAAAAACAACTGTTTTCTAATGTAAAAAAATAATCTATAGATTATATTCAGTTTTAATAATTTTTTCCAAATATACTAAAAAGCACTTTAAAAAAAGCTTTTGTTGAAAAAAGAAGTAATTTTGTGGGAAAAATAACCTTTTCTGAACCTGCTCTAGATTGGATTGATTACCAGACTTTGGGATATTGGAGAGAAGGCCATCATCATAATTAATGAAAGTGAACAAAACATGAAAGACAATGTATTTTTTTATTAGGGGTGTTCATAATTTGTTTTGACTAGTGCCTCAATTAATTAGGTCGAGTTTGAATTTTTAAAATTAATTGGGTCGAGTTTGGGTTTTTTAAATTTGACATAGTATATTTTAGGTAAGTCTGGTCAGATACAACATAATATTTTATAAGTTATGTTTTTGTTTTAAATTAGTAATAAATTATAATATTTTTAAGAATAAATTAATACATTTTGTATAATATAATAATATTTTTGTATTGATATAATTTATTTCATAATATATATTATAAAATATCTTTTAGTTTTATTTTCATATTTTTAAAATTAATTATTCTTAATGTTTAATTTTATGCATTTTATATCAATATTGAGTCAATTTAATCTTTATTTTATCATTAGTCGGTCATAACCAAATCAGATCCATATTCCAAAAAAAAAAAAGACCTGATCACCATATTAGGTCAGACTAAATCCATCGCATCCCATCCTTTTAACACCTTTATTTCTATTTCTGATACCCTCGCCAAATACTGTTCTATGCTTGGAGTAGGCAATGAGTATATGAGATTGTGTCTTCTTAACATAAAAATAAAGCCACTTCACTGTTGTGCAATTTGTTTAAAAAACGTTTGCCACATTATTATACTTGCTAATAACAATAACTATATTGATAACTTCTAAACTGTTATATTTGACTCCTAAATTATAACAATGATATCACAATAATAGAAATTTTTCTTATTAAGTGAGATCGATTATATAAATCAAATCAAATGATATTATTGAGTTTATAAATTATGTTTTCAAAAAGACCATTTAAATCTAAATTATTTTTAATAGTTTTACTTATATTTTTTTTTAATCTTCTCTCTATTTCTAATTATTAGCTATCATTCACTTAATTTACTCTTTTTATTAAGATTTTTAATAGTCTTTTTCTTACATAAGCAAACCACTTAAGGCAATCATTTTTTTCTTAATAAGTGTTATTCTTAATTTTTCTTTAATGCATTCATTCTTAATTCTATCTTATCTTATACATTCAGTCATCCAACGCAACATTCTCATCTTTGTAACACTAATCTTATATTCTTGTTGATTTTTTTTATTGTCCAACATTCAGTACCATAAAATATCGTAGGTCTTATAGCTGTATAATAAAATTTTCCTTTAAACTTGATAAATATTTTTTATAACAAATAACGCTTGATGCACTTTTTTATTATCACAAATTATAATGATGATGCTCCAAAAAAAAATTATATTGATGACAACTCTAACTCATGGATGAATTAAGAAAGAAAATATTTATTGGTTCTTCTTTTTTATTTTTTTTCCCTTGGTCTATTTGGTTCTTCCTTTTTGAAAAGAATGGATCTGTTTATGGATCGTTTGGGAGTATGATTTGGATAATCCAAAGTGGGGAAAAAAAAAGGTATTTGTTAGGACCAACGTTTGGGGTTTACTCAAAATCTACTTAAAATATAATATAATATGGCACCTGTGAGATGTAGATACATAAGAAATATATTGAATCAATTCTGTTAATGAATCAATCGGATAATAACTTCGATGATGGAATTCAAATATATCAAATAAGGAATGAGACGTTCAATCACAAGACTACATTGAACACACACATTCAACCAAGATTTATCATATTTGCATGTGTAAAAGTAACTGGTTCAATTCTTAATTTTATTTTTATTTCTTGAACCTATAGAAGAACGAACCATGATCCTAATGCATACTGCATATATATACAAACAATCCAACGGGAGGAATTTTTTCAACAGCATATAACTTACAAAAATTTTCAAAAACATTTGGAATCATGCTTATAAATTGCTATTCGGTCACGTTTACAGAAATTGCAGTTATGGAGGCTGCCAAAATTACAATATTGCAGCTATAATTATGAAAACATGTTTATATATATATAGGGTTAGGATCAACTGACATTCTTACACCTATCTCTCTTCTTTGATTTCATTTCAATCTAATGGTTTATAACGATACAATTAAAGGAAGAGAATAGTAGAACACAAATTTAATGAGAAGAGAAAATAGTTAAACTTGTATTTAATGAAAAAAGAGAATTTGATACTATACTTTATATTAAAATAATGAAAAACAATAAAATATGAAATGATAGATTTTTTTAGTAAAATAAAAAATTGCGTATTAATAAAAAATGTTTACATATAGTTTTGTAAATTTTATATATATATATAGTGTAAATTTTATATGTTTATATATGTTTACATAAGGCATATCTAGTGAGAGAATATTTTATTATGAATGTTCTAGTAGAAGAATAAATTTAAAATATTTATATAGATAATATATTAATAAAATTACTTAAAAGTTATGTTTTAAAAAGACTTTTATGTTAATCTAATGTAGCACCATTGGTACATAAGATCCATATGGTTAAGATATTGTAAATCTTCACCTCTTAGAAATAAACATATGAATGAGATACGAATTTTTTACACACACACATATAGGGACGAATATATATAAAGGGGGGCACACACACACACACACATATATAGGGACGGATATAAAGGGGGGCGTGCATAGGTCACGGCCCTCTCAAGAAAAATATTTTTTAATTAAATACTTATAATGTGAAACAAAGGTTAAAGTATGAAGAACAAAGTCTATTTGATGACAAATGTTAATATCAAGAAACTATTTTGTTAAAAAGCTTAAAAGAAGATAAGTGAAACTTACTAATTCCATCTTCACGTGGGCTTTAATAGTTAGACTGATGTTAATACTAGATAATTAAAGTCCTACAACTACAAGAAAATATTTTTAAATTATATATAACAAAAGATATCATTCACTTTTTAATTTGTACGACACCTTTAAAAGCTGATTATATATATATAGACGCATTAGGATTAAGACATAACTTTTCATTCTTTTTGTTTGTCATAATCAATTTTATTGTCTATTTTTTACTCCAAAGAGAGTGGGTGAGCGATGAGAAGAGAGATCGTAGCTGTACAACAGAAACTCACTGACTCAATAAGTTCAATTTGAGGGAGCTTGAGTTCTAGACATAAGAAACATCTTACTTTCCTAACTTTGTTGTAAGTCTCCATATCTTATTTCTTAAGATTTTCATCTATTTAGTATTTTATTAAAACTACACCTCCAACTTTCTTATGTTTTAATTCTACTTTTTTGGTTTGGTATTTTTGCTAATTGACATTTATTTTTACTTTTAATTTCTTTTCATTGATTCGAGTTAATCTCATGTCTTGTTATTAATTTTTTATTTATCTATGTCTAATGCACCTAATATTAATTTGTACTTTCTATTTGTGTTTTATTTCTATAATATATTCTTAATTTAATTGATTTTAGTTAATTTAATTTTCTGTTCATTTGTTCTCTTAAGCCTACTTAATTTAATTGATCGTTTGATTCGCTTGGTATTAAGTCTTTCTGTTTCAACTGCTATTACTGAGAGATATTTTCCAATTATAAATATTGTGAAGAATAAACTTAGAAATAAGATAAAAAATGACTTTTTAGCTAATTGTCTAATCACTTATATTGAAAGGAGGATTGTTAAGAAATTTGATACAGATTCTAGCATTCATGAATATTATGATATGAAATAACATCGTGCTCGATTTCGATGATTTCGATAATGGTATTATATTTTATTTTGTTCGTACTATAATATAAATTTTATTTTGACCCCTTCACTATATATATAGTCTCTCGTTGAAGACTTTCAAAAATTTAAAATTGATGATAATGTAACGTATACAAGTATACAAAATTTTAGGTGCAAGTATGAAAGGAGTCCTATCAGTAAACGAATATATAATATGTGAGTAAATGTATGGTCACATATTCAAATCACAACTATCTTTGTGCTTAGTCCCAACATAAATAACTTACTTTTGATCAAATTAAAAAGATGAATTAATCGAATTATACACAAGCTAAAACAACACCTAACCGTAATAAAATAAATATAGTAAAAATGCAACCATAAAGGAGAAAAAAAAAACACAAAATAGCAAAGCCTATGCAAGAGAGCAAAAGAAAGACTAAAAAAAATATCAACGTCTAAACAGCGCATAAAAAAAGAATTTAAGGTAACAAAGAATGGAAAACATCTCTCTCTTTTTTTTTGTAAAAAAAATAACTTAAGGAAACTTCTAAATTTGATATCAAACTTTGAAATTTTAAATTATGACAATATTGCGATTCATAAAAACATTTAATTTTAGTTAATTATATACATAAAAAATTTCTTTTATCAATACTGTATGTTGCTAAATTTCTTTACGTTTCAAAAGTTGATGTATGGATGAGTTATTTATAATATTTATAAAAAATTATAAATTTCTTGTAAAAATTTACCAAAAAATGTAATATTTTATGTTTATTAAAATATATAAATTTATCATTTTACTACAAAAATTCTGTTTTTTGATTTTCTTTTTTGTTTATAATTTTTTAAAATATAAATAATAGAGTCAAATTCTCTTTCTTTATTAATTACTAAGTTTAACTATTCTATCTCTTCGTTAAAACTTTCTTCATTTAATTGTGATATTTTAAACCATTAGATTGAAATGAAATCAACTAGAAGATAAGTGTAAGAGTTTTACTCTTACACTAGTGTTAATTCATCCTAACCCTATGTGTGTGTATATATATATATACCGTTTTCAAATAGTTTGATCAATTATATATTCATATATGTTTGACCGATTGGTCAGAGTTATAAACAAAAAATATTGTTTGAATCACTTCTTTTCTTTGTCTAATAAATTTTCTTCGCCCTTTTTTTTAAATAATGTTTTGGGAGTATCTCATTCATACATCAGATACCTACATTAATGAATTGAAATGTTCAAATGATCAACTCTGCAACCTAGCATCATGTACTACTATACAGCACAGACGAGTAAAATCAATACGTGCACAAATAGCATTGCTCTTGACATAATTAAACTGCAGTTTTCAGCTAGACAGCATTCTAATTTCTAGTCGAGGGTAAATCCCAAGATAACAGTCAGGCGCCATGCCATCTGCATTCATGCCAGCAAAACTGCCTTGATAATTAGCCGTGTATAATCACTTGGGCACATAAAGAACCCCTATGGGAAAATATTATCGCAAATTTGCAACCAAAAACCATGTTGTTCGATGATTACAGTTGCCTGCTTTTGCTATAACAAGATACCAAACATCGTATAATCATATTATGTATCTGGATGAAGTCAGTATGGCAGTACATTTCTACATTGTTTAGGATGGACACATGGGGAAGAGAGATACTGTACACACATAGCTATTTGATTATCTTCATACATCAAGTTTATGTAGATATTTGATGAGTCCCTACTTTGCTTTACCTTTGCCCTTTCCTTGACCTTTCTTGGCTTCTAACTTGGCTTGAACACGAGCAGCAGCTGCTGCTTTTGCTTCTTCTCTCTTCTTCTTCTCCTCCTCTTTGGCAGCAGCAGCCATCTCCCTCTGCTTCTTCAGCTCCCTATTTTTATTTTTTTTTCAAGTCACAACAAACACATCATATTGCTTATCAATAAAAAGGATACATCCCAAGCAAACAAAAATAATAATTTACCTAAACTTTTGGAGATGTTCAAAATAATAGAAAATAGTTAAGCATAAAATGTGCCACTTACTCTAGCCTAGCCCTCTCCTCTGAAACACTTCCCAAACTGGAGCCCTTCCGTGGCCTACAGGCAACTAGCTCAACTTCAAAAATAAGCGTCGCACTGCAAGGGAATAAAAAAATTATACATTTGCATTCACAGGTAGATGCAACTTCTCATGACTTAAAAAAAAACAAAGGATTAGGTAACAAACCAAGCTTTAAGAAATTACTGCATGACTTCAACTAATATTTGTATAATAGAACATTACTAGGATGTTTATCCCAGGTTGTTATTTGTTCTTACTTACTAATTAAGTCCTTAAAGTAAAAAAATATTGTTAAATGGCTTCTTTGCCACTCTTTCATTTTTCTTAGTTAGAAGTTTCATTTTAAAATTTTTTATTTAACAATAATGTTTTCTGAACAAAATATTTATGCATGAAATGAGATCAGTACTCTGGGGGAATATCTGGTGGAGATCCTGCACTACCATATGCATATTCTGGCTTGCATGTTATTTTTGCAATTTCTCCGACCTGGTGAAACCAGCAAAAAACATCAGATGAAAACCTTTCTTTAAATAATTACAGCTCACAAAAAGCATGCTTTGTTTGACCTTCATGGTTCTCACTGCAATGTCCCAAGCCTTGATAACACTGGTCTTTCCGAGCTCAAAAGAGAAGATAGTGTTATCTTCATGTGTAGTGTCAAATACTTCGCCAGTATCAGCAAGCGTACCTTCATAATGTACTGATAGACAGAAAAATTATTACAACAAGAGCCAATAAAATCACGCACGTGGTGCTCCAAAATTTTGTGCCTCAACAAGCAGATAGAATGGAATGAGTTACAAAGTCCATTGCTAAATATAGCAAGAAATTGCTTCTTAAGATAATCTCCCTGAGAAGTGGGGAAGTGTAAACAAGTTTGCCAGCAATGCAGAATATTATTATCTATACAAGTAGAATAGGTTTTTGTACACCAGAAAAAAGCATGCAAAATATGATATTTCTAAAATCATCTAGAGTGAAAAAGCTGAATATAATGAGCAGGACAAGATGCAAATTTACAGACTTTTGGTCTCCTGTCCAATGTGAGAGTAGAGTATATAATCATCCAGTACTCTAGTCGACGCAGGATCCAAGATGACAAAGAAAACATAGGCTTGAAGAAGTGAAAAGCAAAACAGTTTCAACTTTTATTCAGATTCACATGTACTTTAATGATGCTGTCCCTTGTTGGAGTTGGTATTTAGGGTTAAGTATTATGCTGTTTTGCATTTCATTTTCTCGTTTGGTCATATTTTCATGTTTGGGCCAAATGGGCTTTGTATTAGTAGGCAAGTCCTAATGCCCACAATCATAGGACTAAGGTTGAAATTCTTGTAGCATTTGAATTGCAAATTTACAAACTATTTGAACATGTGTAATGTTTTTCATTTTGGTGCTAATTATACGTTTTTGGCAGATTTTCAAAAGCTGTAAGTTTGCTTTCTTTGAATTGAGTGATTCCTCAGTTAACGTTCAACTTGTCATGTTTTTTATTAGACCTATGCTGTTTGCCCTATTTATTGTTTTAATCTTTTCTAATCAATATCTGCAGTTTATACCCTCTTCGGTTCTCTTGGTCAGACATCTAAAAGTAATCCTACTTGCAAAACCCTAATCTATCAATCTTTAAATCTTCCCCAAAATGCATCAAACGCTTGAGGTACAGATTGCAGCTACTGTTAGGGTTTACAACTTTACAATCCAGGAACACACTATTTTTTTGCTGAGATTGCTTTCCTTCTCACTCCCAAAACCCATATTACTTCTAAGTAAATCTTAAAGTCATCTACTTTATAGAATCAAACCTTGATATACCCTAACCCTAGCTTGAAAAAATTTTATTTTCTTTGCTATCCTATGCCAATTATTTTTTTGATTGAAAAAGAGATATTATTAGATAAGAAGAGAATAGTACGAAACAGGAGGATAAGATATCCTCACATACATACAAAAAAGGTAAAGATAAAGCCAAAACCTATGAGATTGTATCATGCAACAAAGCATGCCAATCTCTTGGCAAGTCTAACGAAGAAACACCATTAACGAGACCATCAGCAGCACACCAGAGGGAAGTAAAAAAAAAAAATAGCCCTATCCCAAATGAAGTCTAGATTCGAAAAAGATCCCTTGAAAATTCTAGCATTCCCTTCCAGCCATAAACACCATAGAATAGCATACATAGAGCACTGCCATAAGATCTTTGCTTCTTTATGAGAGCCAAATCCTCTAAACTTTGTAAGGATAAATTGATGCAAATCCTTAGGGCAAACCCATGCAACTCCGAAAAAACCAAACAACTTGCTCCAAAGATAATTTGCTGCAGAGCAATGTAAAAAGAGGTGAGCCCTTGATTTTGAGGCAAAGCAACACATTAAACACATATTAGGAGACAAAGCAGTAAGAGTTCAGCGCTTCTGGAGCATGTTGCTAGTGTTAATCCCATTAAGAACAGCAGTCCAAACAAAAGCTTTGACCTTAAGCGAGCTTTGGACTTCCAAATGGGTTTTTCCAAAAGAAATCTTTCTTTATTAGGAGAGTAAGTTAAAAACTGAAAATAAGATTTACAAGAGAAAGATCTCGAAGATTCAAGAGTCCAGGTTCTTGTATCAGGATAAGAAGAAAAATGGACAGCTTCAAGTAGAATCAAAAGAGCTTGTTGCTCACTAACCTCTCTATCAAGCAAGGTTTTGAAAAAATGAAAATTCCAAGAGAGGTTAGTATAAGAATAAAACTGACAAACAGGAGCATTAAGTAAAGAAGAAAGGCGAAACAGCCGAGGAAAAGGCTCAAAAAGAGAAACACTACCAACCCAAATATCTTCCCAAAATTTAATACGTGAGCAATCACCCAGATGCAAGGACAAAAAAAGAGAAGAAAAAGAAGGCAATCCCTGAGAAATAAATTTCCAAGGACTAGCATGAGTAGCTCTACTTGCATAATTGGTGTCCCACCTATTTGGATGCAAACCACACTTACTATGAATCACTTGATGCCATAAAGAAGAAGATTGAAGGGGAAAATGCCAAAGCCACTTAGTTGCCAAAGCAATATTCTTGGACACCCGATACAAGAAAATCCCGCTAACAAGGTGATCTCTACTAGAATCACCCGACCCCGACCAGAGGAAATCCCACATAATTCTCTCTATTTTTTGCGCCATCGCCATCAGAATACAAAAAAAGGAAAGAAAACATAAAGGAATGCTAGACAAACACAACTGAATAAGAGTGATCCTCCCACCCAAAGAAGAAAGGCACCCTTCTAACTATCTAACCGCTTGGAAATCTTACAAACCACGAGATCCCAAAAAGACAAGACACGAGGATTACTTCCCAAAGGAATGCCGAGATAAGTGAGAGGCCCTTGAAGAGATTGACACCCTGCCAATGTAGCAAAAGTAGTCAAAATTTGACTGTCCACATTCACATCCACAAAACCACTTTTGGCCCAATTAATCTTAAGACCAAAGATGACCTCAAAGAACCTCAAACTAGATAGATTGTTAACAAAAGAATCAACATGAGGCTCGAAGAAGAAAACTGTGTCATCGGCAAATTGAAGGCGGGAAACTAATACCCCCTCTGAACCAATTGACAACCCCTTAACCAACCCATTATTAACAGCTCTAGACACTAAACGACTAAGCACATCAACCACAATAGTAAAGAGACACGAACAAAAGATCCCCTTGTCTCACTCTCCTCTGGTCCTTAAACCAAGACTTTGGTTCACCATTGACTATGATGGCAAAAGTGAAAGATGATAAACAACCTGAAATCCAATTTCTCCATCTCACCCCAAACCCTTTCCTGTCCATAACTTTATCCAAAAAACCCAAACTTACGCGATCATAAGCTTTCTCAAAATCTAACTTAAACACCAGACCTTGTTTCCTCCAGGTTCTAACATCATCCACCACCTCATTATCTATCCTATGCCAATTTGACCATCAAATCCCAACCACACGTCTTCTATCACGCCTACAACAGAGTACTCCTTGAAAGTTAAAACACTGATCCTTAAGTAATTATATATCAGTAAATAAGGGGTACTTCATATTAAAGGCGAAGTACTTTAGTAGCAAGTGTCATATAAAGAGTTCCCATATATTTTTTTAGCCCTGAAAATGTACACCATTGACTAACAGATAGAGGATAATAGAAATCCGTTTTTTTTTCCTTCGACAAAAAGAAGATAAGAGAATCTATAATTGGAATGACTTCTAGAGCACCTAAATGACAACAGTGATTTTACTAGACGTAAAACACAACAAAAGTATGTGCCTAGAGGTCCTGAATATATTACATCTTAATTAAAGATTACCAGGTAATATAGTGCATCACTATACTAAATGTAATGTAGTAACATTACTGGCAAAAGCATTACCATCAACAAGAGGAAAATCTTCAGTTGGAGCCACGGCATCAGACTTGCTTTTTCGCACAATGGTCTTGATGACTCCTCCATCACCAGTCAAATCGATTGCATCACTCATGGTTTGCACACTGTTAACAAGATAGATAAAAATAACAAACATATACCATGAATAAGTTGAGTATTGCCTTGGCCCTCACCAGGGTTGCAATACATCAAAAAGGAGTTTTCTCTATAGAACTGCATGCAAAGAATAAAAACATAAAAGGGAACAGGGTGACACCAGAAAGAACAAAACAAAAAAATTACAATCAATCATATTCACCTCAGCCCCACTGTGTAAATCAGTACATTTTATAAAACTACATCAGATCATGCAACTCGTTCACACGTTTAACCACCAATTCACAACACAAAACAATTAAAACCAATAGTCCTACTATATTCTCCAACAAAAGCATGTAACTTTCAGATCTCCACTTTTCCTGAACCTCAAAATCCCCATACTCTATGCAGAATTCTCAAAAGACCCATCATTCATACACTTAAAAAGATTGAATTTTTAAAACATTGGTAGCATATCACAGTTGTTCTGCGAAAGGGAAAAAGAAAATCAATCTGAAGCAATGAAATAATGGAATTGATATAGGGCTAAACAATGCTTAGGAGAAAGATAAAGAGTCAACAATACCGAGAGTGACCCTTTTTCAGCTGAAGGATGATGAAGCTTCTGAAGGAAGCGGGTTAATCGGGTACTCGGGTCGATAGACAGTGACAACAGCGACGAGTTTCGGAGAACTTGGATGGCCATAGGCGTCTAATGAAACTCTTCTCCGAGATAGAGCAAAGATGTTGAGAATAAAAGCCCAAGGGGGTCCATACCTCCACGCGCACCATTAGCGCGTGACTACGTTAGAAATGGAATTACCATTGGATAATGTTTCACATATAATTAAAATATACATACCATATTTATACTGTAAATTTATATGAGGGGTATGTTAAATCAATCAAATTGTATATTATTATAACTTTTTCATGAATTATAAAATGAATTTATGAAAAAATAAAATAAAAATTAAAATATTTTAATTGTACAAATAACGTTGATTATTACCATTCGCGTATTGTGTGCGCTCCACCGGGAAGCGTGGAAAAAAACATATTAATACTAGTACTTGTTGGCACACGGTGCTATACATTGTACAGTCGTAAATATACGAATATTTAAGTATGTCATTTTTAATTTTTTAATTTATATATATATATAATATGAAGTAGGGATTTTAGATTTAATTTTTTTTTTTTACATCTATTTTTACCGTTAGTTTTATATTTAATATATAGATTATTTAATTAAAGGTAATAATTAGATGAAAGTAGATTTTTGAAAATTGCAAGAAGAAAAAAATACTTAATCAGTTGATCCTCTCTCATATAATATTATTAATTTTTTTCTTAAATACTTAATCAAATTTGATAAATTAGATTTTCACTTATAAGATAAAGAGATAACATGAGGGAAAAAAACTCATGTAAATTATTAAAGGTATAAATTAGTTCGGATAATTTGATTAACTTGATCAATCTGAACTAAACTAATTAAATTAATTCGATTTAGTTTTGGTATATTGATTAGTTTGGAGTAAAATTTAAATCAATTAAAGTTAAATTGGCTTGATTTTTAGATTTGAAATTTTAAAAATAAATCAAATTATATATTTATATATTTTATTATTATTATTATTTTAATTTATGTTTTTTTTTTAGCTATTACTTGTTGTTTTGAAATTTTGTAATACTTTCTTAATTTTTAACTCCTAAACGTCGTCTTTATCCAATGCAGAAGGCCAGAAAACTCCTCTGTTAAAATGTTTGATTCTTTTCATTAGCACTGCAGTTTATCGTAATAAGCTTTCGCTCCACCACAACTTAAACTTAAGACGGATCTGCTCACAATTTCGGGTTGCACCATTCATCCAACGCAGAAAGAGACACTAGTATTTTAACTCTATTAATAATAATTAGTCATGATCTGCATAATTACTAATTTTCTAACTTATTTCATCATCAGTTTCTTAAATAAGTTGGTTGGATTATAAAATTAACTCTAATCAATATTAGACATAGTATATATTAAAAAATTAAAAAATTAACAATTGTTTGGTGACATCCCCAGCTCATTTAGCAATTATCTGAACTTGAAAAATTTATTTTTGGTCAAGAATATGCTATCAAGTGCTATTCCAGAAACTCTTGGAGAGGTAAGAGGTTTGAAAACTTTGGATCTTTTGTTCAACCTACTTCCTGGATCCATTCCTATTGAGTTTCAAAATTTACATGTCCTTTAACTTTTGAATATCTCTTATAATGATTTAAAATGAATCATTTCTAGTGGTGGAGTTTTTCAAAATTTCTTTGCTATCCATTTAGAAGACAATAAAAATTTTTGTTTGTATTTTGCATGTGAGTCTCGTGGCCATGGAAGAAGGCATGTTAGACATTATATTATCATAATCACGGTAGTAACACTGATACTATGTCCGACAATTTGTTGGCTACTATACATAAAGAACAGAAAAGTGAATGTAACAGCAACAACATCATCTGAACTTATAAGTTTGAAAACGATGAATTGTCTTTAAATGCTCTAGTAATAACTTTAAAAATAATAAATTTCTGGTTCTGGTTTATGAGTACTTAAGTAATGAGATGTTAAAAGATTGGATTAAGGGGAAGAGAAAGCATGCAAACGAAAATGGGTTGAACCTTATAGAGAGACTGAATATAGATATTGATGTTGCTTGTGCATTGGATTACTTGCACAATGATAGTGAAGTTCCTATTGTACATTGTGATTTGAAACCCAACAACATTTTTGGATGAAAATATGATTGCAAAGGTTGAAGACTTTGGATTCGCTAGATTACTGATTCAAAATTCAACTAATCAAGTCTCCATTAGCTCCACTCATGTCTTTAGGGATTCAATTGATTACATATATACCTTCAAGTTAGTAGATCACAACTTTCCTTTAATTAAAAATAGTAGTATATAACTTGTCAAGTTAAATCTCTTTTGAATTTTTTTTTAACTTATTCAAATATAATTTCTTAATACAAATATCAATATATTTCTTTATTTCTCTTTATAAATTTTTTAATACACATTCTAAAACATAAAATAATTATTAGTATTCAAATTAATAAGCTTGATTCTATTTTTAGAAATTTTTTCATAAGTTTATTATGTTTTTTTTTTGTTATAGAAAGTTAATTATTTAGTTAATTTTTGTGTTAAAAAATGATCAATCCGATCACCCGAACTAAACTAATCTGTAGATGTTCAGTTTGGTTTGGTTCAGATTTGACTATCAAAAAATACAAAAACTGAATCAAACTAAACCAATTGATTTTGATTGGTTTATATTTATTTTCCCTCAAGAACCAAACCAAACCACCCACTTACACCGTTCCCCCTGTCATGTTGTGTGCGATTTTTTTTTTTTGAAGGGTAAATTGTATTCAAGTATTTTACTAATAAATCTCCGTTGCTGCATTTTTTTTTAAACCATATTGAAGCAATTTAAATTTTTAATACATTTTTTTAATTATAATTAGTATCAATTTATGTGTATTTTGATTAATCTATATTTTTAATCCTATTAAAGATAAATTATTTATATTAAAATTAAGAGATTTACAATAATATTAACAAAACTTGATGAGAAAAATTAGAGGGCAAACTTTACATTTGTCTTTATTCAAAATTTTATTTGATGCATTGGATTTAAAACTTTTAAATTGAGAGATATATTTTAAAAAGAGTAAAATGAAATTCAATAGTATAGAATTTTTTTATAACTGGTTACTTGTAGTTCACTCTCTAAACTGTACCTTTCCACTTTAAAGGATTTAAATATTGATATTTTTTAGTTTATAATTTATGTTCTAAAGCCCATTAAAAGGAAGGAAATTATGATAAGATAGTGAGAACACATAGACGTTTTGTGTTAAAGTTGAGAATAAGAATGAATAGATAATAGAACTTAAAGTATGGTGTAAGGAAGGAAGTTGAAAAGGTTAATGTGGTGAAGGACTATGAAATATTGATTTCCATCTTAGTTGCATATCAATGATCGAATTCAACCCAAAACTTTCATGCCAATCTAACATAGTAGGAAATTTTTTAACCATTTATAATCTAGTAAAAAAAACATGTTAAAAATTTCTCAACAATGTTCCACTACTATATAGGGATATTCTTTATAGTTTGACAATTTTTTTTGGTACAAATGAAAAAGCTGGAAAACAAGATAAAAAAAACTCTTAATATTCTTTAGAAATAAATTTAATGGAACTGGATTAATTGCACTTTTACAATGAATTGGAGGGTGTGAAAATTGTGATTTGATGGCTCATAATTAATAACTTAAAATTTTATTTAATATTTTAGTATTAAAAAAATATTTCAAATGGTTAAGATCTTTTACAGTTTAAAAATAACTGCAAAAGATCTCGATCCAAATTTAATTGAATTTAGATTTTGAAAAAATTAGATGTTTTTAAAAATTAATTGTATAACTTTTTGTATAACTGAATTTAGAGAAAAAAAACGTTTTAATATAATTGAGATATTTTGGACATCGTAGTATATTTTGTAATTTGGGCTTATCTGAGATCGAATAGTATAGTTTGTATTATTTGGGCCTATCTGAGACTGAGTTGTATAAGAGGCCCAATTAACCTATCATATCAGAAGATAAAAATTCAAGTAAAATTGTGGTAAAAAAAAAGGTAAAATTTATTAATTATATATATATATATATATGAGAGAAATAATTTATATTAATATAATTTTTTTTACATTTAATTTTAATTATTAGTTTTATTTTTATCTATTATTTATTTTTAATAAAATAATCTCAATTATTAAATAAAAATAAAATTAATAATTAAAATAAATATAAAAAAATTTGTATTAATATAAACTGATTCTCTCTATCAATCTATATATATATATATGCAACATCTCGTTGGCCAAAGTACTTTAGACACAAAAGTACACACATGTACAAAAATATATGTATGCGTTTGTTTTGCAAATGCAGTTCTGAAATTTATAAATGGCACATATTATATGAACAACGAAAATTATCAACATATCTAGGGCAAGCAGAGACGGATTCAACGGGATAAGCCCCCATTTTCTTATTATATTTTTTAAATATTAATAATTTAATTTAGTTTATTAAAATATAAAAATATAATTATATTATTTTTATAAAGTTAATATAAAATTTAAGCTTATTTTTTATGTTTATTATATTCATTTTATCAATCAAATTATGATATATGTATGTTTTTTTAAAAAATAGAATAAAAGAGATAACATTAATAAACATATATCATAACTTGATTGGTAAAATAAATGCAATGGATATAAAAAAATGAATTTAAGTTTTTTTCTAATACTTATTACATTGACACTTTTATTTAAAAAATATACCAACACTATTTATTTTATATATTGTTATTACATTTAAATACTTTTCTTAGTTTACGAAATTACATATACCTCTCATATTTTATGTATAAATATTATACAAATTCTATTTTAAAATACAAAGCAAGAGATATAAGTATAATTATATCAAAGATATAAGTAATTTATCAAACAAAAGGGATATCAATATTATAAGTCTATAACTTTAAGAGAGAGATCAAGTATAATTATATCAAATATAAAAATGATAAAGTTAAGAGAATTTATATTTGATATGTATTTGACATGTGATTTATGATTATTTTATATATATTGATATTATAATTTTAACTTATCTTTATATTAATTTTTAATCTTTATATAATAAACTTATTAGTTATTCTTACTTTTAACTTCAACTCTCTTCTCATTTTAAAATTTATATATATATATATAAATTTTATTTTGCCTATAAATTATGATGTAAAGGATAATATGATACATTTAGTATTTAATATAAATATTATTTTTTATACTTTTTTCACTTTATTCATAAATTTTTTATTAATAAAAGAAAAATACCCTTCTAAAATGAAGTAAATAAGAATATATTTATTTTTAATTTAAAATTATACATTTTTATCTTAATTCATTAAATAATTTAAAAATAAATATATTTTTATTTACTAACTTTATTTTTTTATATTTAATAATATATTTCATGATTTTTGGCTTCTTCATCAAATATTTTTACATCCATCTATGTGGATAAGGATTCTTGATTGATAATTTTAAAGAGATATTGAATCTTTAACTTTTTGTTTATACAATATTACTTTCTAATTTCTATATGGCTCGTATTAGATTCCAAAACTTCATATTTTAGTATTTAATTTTATTTTATATTTCAAAATTTCAAAATTTTAATGCGAATAAGGAATGGCAATACTTATATGTTAAAACTTTAAATATAGTGGCGAGTTATTTGAATATTTTGAGCTCATAAATTCAAAGTTACGTGATATTGTACCAAAAAAATATTTGCAGTAATATATATACATTGTTATGCATTGATGATAACCATTTTTATAATAATTTTTGAATAATTGGAGGTTAGTATCAAATTTATTCTTAAAAGGGGTAGAATTTTCTTTTTATAATATGTATAATAAACCAATGGAGAATTTTTTTTTTTGAGTTGAACCAACCAATAAAGAAAGTTGTAATTGATAATAAAAAAAACTAATTATTCATTAGTGGTTATAACTTATAACTTTATAATTAGGCTAATGGATAATATCGGCTTTATCATCCGATTTTTTAAGAAAAAAATATATTAAAAGTGCCAGCAAAGCATAACAGACACACATCTCAATAAATATTTAGATAAATTTTATCTATACAATTATGTGAATTAAATCAATCAATATTTAAGTATGTATTTAGATTAGAATTAATAAATTTAAATTTGAGTTAATTTGATTATGTAAATTTAAATTTAATTGTAAATAAGTTTACAATAATATAATTTATATTTAAAAACTTTTATCTCAAAAAAATTTAATAAATGTTAATAAAATAAATGTTATAAAAAATTCAATTGAATTTATTGCTTTAACCCAAAAAATAGGGACAAAAGTATCTTAAAAATAATAATGCTAACTAAAAGAACTCAAACAATCACAACATACTCTAGTTGAGAACATTAAACACAAATGTCCAAAAAGTAAAACCAAAACATAATAATTTTATAAATTTTTATATTACATAATTATTTTATATTAAAAATAATAATATATCATTTATTTATAAATTTAATCCTTTATACAATTTTTAACTCTCTTATTTTGATCTTTTTATATCATTTTTTGATATAATCAAGTAAAATAAATAATTAAATATAAAAATTATAAAAAAATTATAAATTATAATTAAATTTTAATAATAAATATTTTTTATATCCATCTTTCTTTTTAACTTAATCGCATTAAAAAAATGTCATAAAGAAAATTCAAGTCCATAACTCTCGTTAGATGTTAACTTGTTATTCATTCTCCTTTGCCAATGCCAGCCAGTGATTGCAGCGTGCGTGTTACTGACTTTGACTCTGACAACTTTTAAAAAAACTAATTCTTTCCATTAATGAAAAAAAGTAGAGTATTAAATTACTGCAGAGAAAAATTAGTAATATAATTCTATTTTATTAGCAGTACATTAAAAAAAAGAAAAAAATTATAAATGAAGAATTTTAGTCATTGTCTTAAATTTCTTAAAGAAAAAAATGAAAGATATGCGAAAATTTCAGTAGTTTGTTTTCTTTGTTTTAGAATCGTTTCATTGTTTTAGATTTTATATATATATTCCATATATATTATTATAACAGAGTACACATAGTCACATATAATAAAAATAAATAAATAAATACATAAAAAAATTTATAAAGATAGAAAACGATAAGTATGAAAACAAATTATTATTTTTGAAAAGCTGGCGTTTATCATATGGAAAATGATAGGCGTGCGGTGATGTGACCCTTGACCATAGGTGTACCTTAGGTTAGGCTAGGCCCAAGACAATATCTTTTATTTATTTATTTTTATCAACGCCCAAGACATTATCTTAACGCTATTTATTCTCTTCTATTACTGAGTTCACCCACCTCTTTACCCACGGGCTTTTTCTGTTTACATTTTTTTTTACCCTCAAGCTCTTGGAAACTTCTAGTCTTCTATATTGATAGTGTAAGGGCCCACCTTATCTTGGGTTTTACTGACAGCTCAGATGAAAAATGGGCCCACCAATCGTAAGGGATAAGTGACCCTCCCTACCTACGGCCTATTTGCTATCAGGGGCATATCTATCTATCTTTCGGCCTCTTTAATTAATTTTGTCAGTGGGGTTGCATCTATTTTAAATTAATAAAACAATATATTTATACATGTTTCTTTTTTATATATATATATATACATATAAACTTTTATATTCTGCACTGATTTAAAAAATTCTATGTAAAGTAAGTTGACAAATTAATTATTATGGAAAAAATTAATAGAAAATGGGATAGAAAGGGTGAGAAGTAGGACCGTTTATTAATTATGGAATAGTAGCTATCAACTAATTATTAGGAGTGCTGAAATCCCATAATAAATCAAGATGAGTTTGTTGTTGGATACTATCTTTCAACAAAGTAGACAAAGATGGATGGAAGGGGGTCAATGGTTAATGATGGAAGAGGATTGCTTTTTGACCATAATTTAGATACCTGATCAAATAGGTAGAACATTCAGATCAAATCATAGATGGAAGAGTATCTCTATTCCCTAGCACGTTTATTGAAAGGCCATAATTAGCTTAGGCAGAGTCAAAAAATGTGGGGAAGAGGGGATAACAAATACCATGCTCACTCACCATCCCGTTGTTTTCCATCATGTATGATTTCACTTGTAGTTAGTAGAAGTAAAATGATTTTCAGTGCTCCACATCAAATTCAAATATCGGTGGAGATTTTAGAAATCATCCAACTAGCTAGAAGTGGATTTGGATGTGGGATGATTATGTTTTCACTTTTTTCTTAATCAACCTATTGCATTTCGGGCTCTTCAACTATGGAACCATTGTTTTTTTCGTTTTTGTTGTATTGGATGTCCTTTTGGCACGCCAAACCAAATCCTAATCATTAACATTGCAACTTAATCTAAAATTTTGATGATGCTTCTTTGATTGCTTGCCAAGTGCATCAAAAGAAGGTTTTGGAGGAAAAGCAAAATCTTCCCTTTGACCAGAAAAAACAATAACCTAGACTACGTCTATATATAGAGACAGCCGAAAACCGAAAAGACAGACAGAGAAAGGAAATTAGGGAAAGCAACAGCAAAGTAAGGGGGAAAAAACCTATACAATGAACTAATTAAGTTATAACGTAGCCCACAACGAAATATGAATCTACAAAGTTGACACTACTACAAGTTGCTTTATATCCATTTTCATTTAATTAGACAACAAAGGAACACACCCTCACCCCAAAAAAAAACATTTTATTAAACTACAACTACCACTAGAAGAAAGTCCCATCTTATTAAAGTTAATTTTTATTTGGAAAACAAGAAATCACTTATAATGTTTCTAACAAAGTTTTGAGCATGGATGTTCCATGTGACTTTACCCATTGTAACAGGTTATTTGACCTTTGACTCAATTTTTTTTAAGTGTAAGTTTTTCAATAACTTTTTTGACGATATTTCGGGCTCCCTCAACAACCTTTAACTACTCCAATCTCTTAACCTCGTCTACAACTTCCTCTACAACCTCGTGCTCAGCACTGGAGTTTGTGGTTTGTGGTGGATTTGGGCGAAAGGAGGTTGCAGCGAACAGAGACGGTGATGCGATTCACAGGTCCAGGTGGTTCATGGCCAAAGCTTGACGATGGAATGGGGGGCTGCGGAACAGAGATGTAGAAAGACGACAGAGTGGGTTGGGTATGCCACAGGCTAGAATGGTGGGGTGGGCTCGGGCTGGTGTGGCTGGAACGAGAGATAGAGACGATTTTTCACTGATTCACAGCCGAAAAGATTCGGCCACCCATGACCAACCGTGCACATCATCATCTTCCTTTGCTGCACCTTAGTCGCGAGGAATGTTGTTGACGATTTTTTTCGTTGATTCACGATAGAAAAGATCGGCCACCCGACCGACCAACCTTTGTGTCCATCATCATCTTCATCATCGTCTTCCTGTTGCGACAATTTTTCGCTGATTCTATCTAGCCACCCACGACTAACCACCATCGTTCCCATGTTGTTGACGATTTTTATTCGTTGATTCATGGCCGAAAAGATCCGACCACCCACAACCAACCACCACCATGCCTATCATCGTCTTCCTCTGCGTCGTTGCCGGTGATTTTTCCTGTAGATGAGAAGGAGAAGGAGAAAGAAAGGAAAGAGAAAGATAAGAGGAAAAAAAAAAGATAATGAATAGAAAAGATAACATGTGAATCAACATGTAAATCAGGTAGGACAGCGTCATTACGTTATTAACACTCAAATCATTATTTGACATATGTAAGAGTATTATTAATGATTGGTATAATTCTATAATAATTTTTACTACTTTACATATATTAAATAATAATTTGGGTATTTATAATAAATCGTGTCCATCTAAAGATTAATCATGAATCAAGTTGAATTATTTTGATTCACAAATCAATGATGATGCATTTTGAAGCATCTATGTTTCAAGTAATTTAAGAAGCATTTAAAACTTTTTCCAAAAACAATATAACATTATGTTTGCTTAACAAAAACTCAAAAGTCAACACTAGAAACGTCTTTTTTTTTCCTGAAAAAGAAATACTTGGTTGAAAATTTTTTGGGTCCTTCGCATTTGCAATAAAGTAAATTGTAAATTGTGAAGCACGCTCCCATTTCGGGTATGTTCATCTAACTCTGTTTAGCTTTAAATAACAAAAGAAACAAAACATTGATAAATTCCCTGTCTGTATCTGCAATATACTTCTCAAGGCTTGTGACATGTTTTTAACGCTTCTATCAGATTCCTTTTTTTCCGAGGTAATAGTCATAGTAGCGCTGTCAATTAATTTTGGTTTGTAGAATGCAGAAATCAGTTGTGTAACAACCTAAAAAAAAAATTATGTTAAGGATATTATAGATAAAATTCCTCATCACTCATGTCTATGACGCGAGTAATGTCTATGACGGTATTAACAATGATTTGGAAGATTCCTATAATAATTCCATAATTAGAGATATAAATGTTTTGCTTCTTAGTTTTTTTGTTTTATGTGTGAATATATCTCACGTACTTGTAATAAAGTGATAGACACATACTTGAAATAAGGTGACATACTGTTTAGTGTATTATGTTAAGAATGATGGCTCTAATTTTTAGTGTGTAGATCCACTTTGTTTATTGTTTCTATTCTGGACGTGAATTTATAGTTTAATTAAACTTTATTTTCAGCAAAAATATCCCTCACTCATGTAAAATCCCTTACTTTTTCATACTTCCTACTTTTTTTTAAGTTGTGCTCTAAAAAGCACTCTTTAGCATTTGCCCACTTTTATTTATATTTATTGTTATAAATTTTTTTTTAAAAATTTAAAATATCATTATGGCTATTTTAAAGTACAATTGTAAAATAATTTAATTTTAATTTATTATTAATGATAATAATTTTATTTTGTAATAAAGGAAGTTTAAAAAAATGTGGAGAGAGAAAAGATTTGTTAAAATACAAAGTTTTTTTATTAATAAATCATATTATGACATTTTATCTAAATATGTTATAAATAAATATTTTAATTATTATAACAATAAAACTATTTTAATTAATAAAATTTAAATTTGAAATAAAACAACACTAAGTAATTATTAATATAATTTTTTTATCCGTGTACAATACAATAATGTCTTTGCTTGAGTGAGAGTCCATGTTTGGCTCTCTCCTGTGATGCCATTGTCCACAACTCAGCATCCATGCCGCTGCCAGCCTGCCATTCCCAAAGCCATAAACTAATACATATTTTTACTAAAAGAACCCTATTTTTTGGTGTAACTAAAAGAAGCTATCTATTTATTTACTTCCCAAAGTTTTACCATATATGAATTTTTTTTGGTACAGTTAGACGCCAAGAATGGGTATTAAACTATTATTTTCATCAAAGGATTACTAAATTTAGCTAATGAAGTAATGATTCATTCCCAAAGCCAATTCAAATTCATTCACTACTCCCCTCACTATACCAATTTGCCAATTTATAATTTTATAATTTATAATCAAAATGTTAAAAAATGCAACACAAGCTGTGGACAAGGTTCGTGAAAAAAGAATAAAACACCAAAAATGCCCCTTGTAGAAGATAAGAGGGTCAAAGTGGTCCACGCAGTGGTCAAAGAACTCAACTCAAGCTTTCAGTTGCAGGACAGTTTTGTCATTCAGATTACAAAATACAAATAAACAAATTGCATAAAGTATCGTGCCAAAACAACGCCTCCAGCCACCGGCGTCGTAGCACTGCAAGTGGCGACGAACAAGTTCGGAACCTCCCTACCCATCATGCCACCATATCCAAAACTTTACATAAACAATTTTATATGTGATTTTATGATATTATGAAGAAAAAAAATCTATAAATTAATTGTTCAAAATAAAAGAAACTAATTAAACTAATCTTTCAAAGGGCTTTCGAGCGCAATTAAGAAGAAAAAAAAGCTTTTTCCCTACTTACAGCATCATGTCTTTATTTTACCACAATAATATATGGCACCGAGATTTTAGTGCAAACCAAAATTTGTTACTCTTTCGGCGTTCCAAAGATGTATTCTCTCTCTCACACAGACCTATTTGTTTTACTTAATAATTTTGTTATATTCTCTTAAAATTTATTTTTTAATAATAAAAAAATTTTTATTACTTAAAAATATAATCAAAAAATATAAAAAATAAAAAATTAAATATAATTATTATCTTAGTTCTCAACCTCCATCATTTAATTCCCATTAAAATAATTGCAGAAAAAGATTAAATAAACTACAATGTTGCGTCAGCCTAATCACAGTCAGATCTATACAGGGCCTAGCTTACCTCACCTCACCTCAGCTGCAATGGTTTGAATGGAATCTGTGAGATTTGAGATCTCAAACACCCATCACTTCTTCAATCCCAAAGAGCAAGAACATACCCAAACAGAAATTCAACTCAAAACATAAAAGATGAGAAGTTTAATTTGAAATTAGAATTTAAAAAAGAAAAAGAAAAAGAAAGAAGGAGCAAAAAGCAAAGAGAAAGTGACACGTCTAAGCTATATTTCAATCAATTTCTTCATTCTAATTCTAATATGTATTCTTCTACTCTCAGATAGCCAGAAAAATTAACAAGTAACAGAACATGAACGTGACCTTTCATTGATGGAGCTTCAAAGCCCCTTAAAAAAAACAAAATTGAAAATTTCTAGCCAAGAAAATAAAGAAATTTTTTTTATGTACAGGTATATCTCTTGATCTCTTCCTCTTTTGAATGACGCCAAAAAAGCTCAAACCGGCCTCCATTTCCATGATGGGAGAAGAACCACCAAAAAGGACCTTCATGCAAAAAGGGAAGAAGAAGAAGAAGAAGAAGAGGGGGGAACTCAAAAAACGAAAAAAAAAACAAGAGAACTCTTAGCTCTCTCAAGATCCCCTTTTGTCTCCCCCCATCAACCATTTTTTTCTTCAGGAGTAGTCACGCCAGCAAATGAGCATCGTCACACAGCGCCTCATGATGTAGAAACGAGCCCTCTGCTCCTTCACCAACCTAGCACACTTCCTAGCAAAAGCACACCTCTGCGTGGTGGAGTTCTTGATGAAAGGAGTGCTTGAACATCTGCTCCTAGATGACCCTTCCTTCTTTGACAGCTTCCACTTCTCATCAAAGTACAAGGGTGGTGGTGGTGCCCTTTCCATGCTGCTACATGTGGACACAGCAGAAGCCATGGAGATGACAGAGAAAATAAGCTATGTTTTTTTTTTTTGGCCTTTGGCTGTGAATGTGAATATGTGATGATGCAAAACACAGAAAAACAGAACAAGAAGGAAATGAAAAACTGTGGGCAGTGAATTTACCGAGAAACTGAAATCACTGAGGAAAATATGCGGGGTGAGGGTCAGTATTTATAAGGGGTTAGATTGGAAAAAGGGGTCGCATATGGGTGTGTCATGTGTGTGCAAGTGGGTATCACCTGGTTCCTCCTTTGCCTTGAGAGCCCCACCATTATTTTTCTAATAAATAAATAAATAATTTTTATTGGAAAATTATTATTATATTAAATGTTGGCTAACAAAAGTATTATTATAGTGAGGTGGTTCCCAAAGCACACGTCAGTAGTGAAAGTGAGAGACGTGAATTGAATGCAGGAAATCGATACTTTGTTTATTTTGGTAGAGAAAAAGGGAGAAGGAAATTAAGAAAACCAGGGATACATAGGAAAAGGAGGGAGTTACGTTAGTGGGGTGGGGATGGAATGGAAGTAACTGTAAAATTGTGTGAGAGTCTGAGACAGAGAGGAAACATTGTCAGCATTTGGGAAAGATTTTACAGAGGATCAAATTGGGGATACAGCTTTTATGAAAGTGAAAAAAAAAAAAATTGTCATTGGGAAACCATGGTGGTGAAAAAGTGCATTTCATTTTCCTTTGTAGGCTAGAAATGCCCAATGCAGAGGAGATTCTAAGGAGGGGGGACCAGGGAGTTTTTCTGTTTCTGTTCACTAATTTACTTGTATGATATGGAAACCACTTTTACTTCTACTGTGGACAGATAAAGCTCTCTTGTCTGTTACCAAGTCTCTGTTTTTTTCTTCAAAAAATATTGTTATTTTCTCAGTGGAATTTAAGAATCTCGCCTCATAATTCTGTTTTAGGACATCAGGTTTTTTAAGCTCATTTGTGTCTTTTGGTTGTTTTTCAAAAGAAAAATTGGTACTACATAATGACATTTGTTTTTGTTAAGTAGAAACACTACCAAAAATAAAATAAAAACCAATTCTAAAAGAAAGAACATAATCTGAATAAGCACTTTAGTGATGAGATTGACAAGGAGATTCTTGATGAAAATTAAGCCACACTTTGTCTAGTTATCAACAGTGATTTCCTTCTCGTAAAACATGATTAACAAAAGCATCTCAATTTTTTTTCCTGGTAATATAAAGCATCTCAATCTTTACTTACTCAAAATATATCATAATATAAGAAAAAATAGCCCATTGTTGGTGTGACTGTGTAAGTTTCAATCCGCACATTTTATCATCTCCGCTGCATCAAAACAAACTTATTCACATATTGAATAACGTTATCTATCATATATTATTTTAGATATGTATAATTTTTAACATCTAATTATAATTAGTGTAATTTCAATTTGTATATACTTATATTTTAATTCTATCATATAATAATGTTGCGAGTAGATGTAAGTCATCGAAATATGGCATAAGCATTATTCTCACATATTACTTGATGGTAGACAAGCACCGATATTAGACAGAACCTTTTCCAAATCACCCACAAAATCAGAAAGATTGCATATCACAACAAACTCATCTCCTAAATCCATATCAGCCCTCGTGATAAAAGTAGGGTTGCCATTTTAAGGGGGAAAAAGGAGGAGTAAGCAAAGTGGGGAAAACACAATGTAATGACCCCCCTAACCTATCAATTGCAATACATTGAATCCTTAACTGTTCTGATTGGGTCAAATTCCATCTAGTGGTTCAATTTGGTGATGAATGTAATATTGATATTCAGCATGCGCAACTTAGATGCCAACAACTCTTATGTGCCCTGTCTCTCTCATTTTCCTTTCTTTTATTCCCTTTGCTCTCAGCTATTTCTATGAGCATCACGCTAATGCTATTCTTTACCCATTTACAGAAATCTAAACAACCAACCACCCATAAAAAAAGAGCACGATCCATTTATCGAGCTAAAAGACCAATCTTCTCAAGGTTCATGGTCAATATCGTATATGTCCGAAACTTGGTTGCTTAACCATGGCATTGCCAACAAACATCGTATAAATTAAATACTATTTCAGTAACATCAACGGTTGTGAAATGTTAGGTCTAGTTCATGAGTGACGAAAAAAACATTTCAATTCCATACATTATGATTTTATCAGGTTAAAACATTAAGTATAAACTTATCCATTAAACTCTTATCATTAAAATGATGGATAATTTAATCAAGTCTTGGGGGGTGGGAGGCCGATTAGATTTTGATGTATAAGGTGTTACTTTTTCATTATAATTTTAAAATTTATATTCTCAAATTTTGATAGCCTTACTCAACGGGTCCTAAGGTCCCAAACACTTGTCTAGGTTGGAGTCATTGAGTATTCTATCATAATAACAAATTTGATAGACTCAAACCTAACAGGCAAAGTTTTAAATACTTCTAAAGGAGTTTGGAGCATAGATGCTCAATGTTTTTTAACCATTAATTTGTAAGAATTTAACATCTATAACACATCTATGACTGATAATTGTTACAGGCAACCTGATTTACAGGTTGCTATCAGGTTGCCTTTTCTTTTCATTATTATTTTTTCTTTTATCTTTCTCTCTCCTTCTCTTTTTCTTTCCGGAACCCTCATCAGAGATCCGGCCAACCACTGCCATCGACCAAAACCGCCACTCTCCTCGCCAATATGCACAACCATCCTCCACCACGTGCGACCCCAACAACCACACACAAACCACCGCCCATCTCCGGCCCAAATCCATCCTCACCTCACCTGCAAAGCCGTCACCGTCAACCCGCGCACCACACTAGGCCAACCCGGAAAGAGCCTCCACTGCGCGCCTAACAACCTTCTCTGCCGCACCACAGCGTGCCACTCCATAGCCACAGCCGCCACCCCACACGAATCGAGCAACCAGCCACCACCGCACTGTCAATCGCACTCATCAGAACTAGTGACTCAATTCGCAGCTTTGTCGCTGGAGCACCTCTCGCCGCCCAGCCATTGTCCTTCCACGCGCTTCCGTTAACTGTGTCGTGACCTGCATTCGGAATCGCCAGATCCGCGACCCTGAACGCGCACCACCGCGCGAGCAGTTGCTGTTCCTCTGTGTGCCACCAGCGCCGGAAGCCTCTACTCGACCGCCATGGTGGAAACAGTACCGTCAGCCAAGGGTATGGTGGAGAAGGAGGAAAACAGTGAGAGTGAAGAGGTTTGAGAAGAAAAAAAAGAAGAAGTAAGAGTCAAAGATTTTTATCTGTTATAACTTAGAAAGCACGGACACGCCATTTTACTGGCGTGTCGGACACGTGTCCGACATAAATACACTTCGACACGCACACGATACGCGTGTCTCACGTGTCCGAGTGTGTCCAATTAAAAAAATTATTATTATTTGACTCAGAAACGGCTCGAACATGGTCAGGACACATCTCAGACACACCACTGACACATATTTGACACAACCCATTAAGATTTTAAAAAAAAATTACTATGTGGTAGTGTACTAATATCACGGCCCACAAATTCAATATCACCCGACCCACTCTCAGGAAAAATCTTCTATTCTTCCTCAATACATTGTGTTCACTGTGTGCTAATGGTTCAAGTTTCAAATGAGTTTCACTCTGGTCTAGTGATTCAATTTTCAATTATTATTAGTTTCTTTTTCAGTTATAAATAAAGATGTTTGTGTTGTTATTGAAAAGTTGTGTTTGAAATGTTTATAATCAAAATTTTATACATATATATATATATATATATATATATATATATATATATATATATATATATATATATATGCCGTGTCCGTGTCCTAAATTTTTGAATTTGGTGTGTCCCTGTGTCCGTGTCCGTGTCGTGTCCTGTATCCATGTCCATTTCCGTGCTTCATAGGTTATAACAGGTAATTATGGTTGGAGCATTAATACTCAAAATTTGAATAAAAGTATTGTAAATAGCTCCAACCTAACTACCTAAGTATCATGGAGTACAATATACCCAATACAAATGCTGTTGGTAACAAGTTAAAAATTTTGTATGAAATTCACATATTCGTTACTAGTTAGTTAACAAAAGAGGCACCAGAAGTGTAAATAGAAGTATATAGAAGTATATCCGTTATTAAATTTTAGTAGGTTAAAATTATGGTGCACTTTAGATTAAATCAAGAGTTAATACACCGTTACTTACTCATTTTAGAAATAAGCTCACTTTAAAAGAACTTTTCCTAAAAGTTAAAACCCTTAAGAAGAATCCTTTAGTCCTTAGCTCAATTATGTGCATGTGCTGAGTAATTATTAAGGATTAAGGATGTTCAAGATTTAATCCAACCCAATAACCTAACTCGACCCAAAGTTAATTGAGCTAGATTTGGGTTTAAATACTAGACCCGCTATATTTTTGAGTCGGGTTCGAATCACGTTTCGAGTTGTCCCAACTTGGTCTAATGCCACATAATATTTTTTGAAAAATATTGATAACTTTTAATTTTTTTTACTTAAATTAATGTCTTCTGTATAACAATATAATATTTTTGTGTTACTATAATTTGTTTTGACATGAAAAATGATGTTCATACATCATTTTTTTTTATACACTTATTTTCACATCATTTTTAAATGATTGTGATTAAATGAAAAAAATGATAAGAAAAAAATAATATAATCAATTATATGAAGAAAATGTAAAAAATAATGTAAAAAAATAATTTAAAAAAATCAAAGTTATTTTGACATATATATTATAAAATATCACTTAATTTTAATTTTATATTTTTAAAAATTTATAACTTACCTATATATATTATCTAATTATATATTTTGATTAAATAACAAGTCGACGTTGTCTAGACCTGGTCATTTGTCGACTGGTTTGGGTTCAGGTCCTAAATTTTGGTCGGTTCAAATTTTGAGTCGGGGACGGGCAAAGTTAAACCGAGCATGAACACCCATATAGAACACCCATAAAAGGTCGAAACATTTGACAACTGGAATTTCAGCAAATAATATGGGATTGGACAAGACTTTAGCTTTCTTGTTTTATTTGCTTTAAAATATCATAATATTTCAACAGAAAATTTGTTGGTGTAATTAACATAACAGAAAATATTATCATGTATAAGAGATGGCCAAGTGCAAGCAAAGAACAGATGTACACTTAAACAGACGTTAGATTTAGCACCATAATAGTTAACGGTGCAACGTGCTACTTGATAGACTAAGACCATGTATAGTTTGAATTATATTTCTAAATTAATAATTTTTTATTATTCATAATATGTTTAGGTAATTATTTAATAATTTTTGTATAAAATTCAATGTATTATAACTACTTTTTTGTAAACTTCAAGCTTAAAACTTATAATTTTATATTATTAATTATTTTAAAAAAGTTTTAAGATATAAATATTATTTTATCTTCAATCAAATAATTTTTTAATTATTTTATGTCTCTTTTGATAATTTAATATATAAAAATATTTTTTATAATATCTAAAGAAAATAAGTTATTTTAAAATTATTTTTAAATTAATATATTTAAACATAAAATTAATTATATTATAATAGATTATATATATATAATTAATTATTAAAATAATCAAAATTTTCACAACTAATTCAGATACATACTAAAGAGGATATTAAAATTTTGGGAAAATATGAAAGCGAGAAAATGCAATTTCTTTCTCACATATATTATTCCTGGGATAGTATATCTAAAGGAAAGTGAAAATGCTTATTATACAACTTGTTTTATTTTTTATATTTATCACATCTATACAGGTGATAGAAACATAATATAAATATACTAGAAATAAGGTAAGTTCAATTGTAATTAAATTATAAAAATTATAAAAATATAATATAATGTTTATATAAGTATTTGTGAGTAACATTAATTATTTATAAAAGAGCATTATCATTTTTTATAAGAGTATTTATTTACAAATTTTATTAACACTTAAGAAAGTTAAAATAAATTTTTTAAATAAAAATAATATATTTAATATATTAAAAATTTAAAAAAATTATTTTTTATTTAAAACTTTATATTTTGACATGTAGTTATTAACAAAATCCTTTACCTATTATTTGTATTATAATAATAAATAAATAAGTTTGGTTGCCATGATTCCCCATAACCACCAAGTTGAAAGGTATCAAATTGATAGCAGAAGAATTGAAGAGGTGTCCAATACCAAACCGAGAATCAGTCCTTTTTACCGAACCTTGGAAGTACGTAAGGCTTAAGGGTTGCTGATTTTGTTGCTTTTTTGCCTCTGAACTCACATCATTCTGTGTGTTCGGTGCACGAGCAACCAGCGACCGCCACCACACCCTAAGCAAACTGTGATTCTGTGAATCTTTTTATCTCTTTCTACACACTACACCCCTTCTGATGTCACCAAGCATGCATTGCTTAGAGTTAGTGTTTTACAGTTTGCTAAAATGATTCTTTGCATGAATCATTGGGGTAATAAAAGATATATAAATAAATAAAGTAATTTTCATAGTATTCTAATATGTACGGTATCTATCTAAATTGTTAAGTATTCATTAAATTATCAAGTATTTATTAAATATTATTTTTAAAATAAATATTTAAAATTTTATTTAAAAAATTAATAGCCATTAAAATATTTAATAAGTACCATATTCCATAAAAAAAATACCGTAGAGTTACTCAAATAACCCAAAAATGAAAGGTGATCCTGTGGATGTGACCGTACATGGGACTTGGGGTCTATACTAATTGTGCCTCCATTGGTGGGGGCTTTCTTTCTATCAAGTAAAGGTGGGTGACCCACAGTGACATATCAGAAGCTGTATTTGTATGAAGCGTGATCAGCCAGTAGCACCATTGTGGGCTTTAATTAGGCTATAAGGTCATGTGCATGTGCAACAAACAGGTGGCGACGTATCATAGTTTTGTCATGGGTTTTGATCATCATGCTCATGCCTAAGCAAATTGATTGCGGCAAAGGGTTGCCATGTTCGTGATGGGAAATATCATCGCAGGCCTGTAATTTCTCATCAACACTGAAATTTACATTCCAAATAAACGAGTCTCGTGCTGCACTTCAATGTAATTTTTGCTTGAGGATTTAGTTATCTGTTTTGATGAAATGGACAATTCCTTTTCAAAAGCACTATCTTCCAATGTAACTATCATGAAACAAGATACAGTTGAGTTTGAATTATTTGTATGTTTAAATAATTGAAAACAGAAATAGTATTTCCAAACTTTTTATCTGTTAGCAGTTTTAGCTTTCAGGTCATTATCTATGATAGCAATCATGGACCCCATGGTTTTAAAATTTTAGACCCGTATCAAAATAAAAGGACTGTACATTGTAGAAAAAATCTTATGTAGGAAATTTGCACGAGTGTAACATTGACTTTCTTGGAATCATCCAATTTCAATTTTGCTGATTACGTGTATGTAGTATGTACACTATTAAATGCACTTGCTACATCTCAAGCAGCACATGTGAAGTTTTTCGATAACAAATGGTTATAGTCCTTTATTCCAAGTCGGCATTCCAATCCCTTACTGTTTTTCATTGCCGCTTTCCCATTGCAAGTTTATCTACTTCATTCATATTAAAATCTCTTTTTTTTAACAGATTAAAATATATTTTAATTATTGACGAGATAATAAGAAACTTTTATTTATAATTTATGGTCTAAATGTTCATTATTTAATTTATTAATAAATAATTAGTTTATCAATTTTTAAAAATACATTATTCTATAATGATAAAATTCAATATTTTTTCTTCTGTTATTTATTATGTAATTAAGTACTTATTACTTTGTTCGTCGCTTTATAATTGTCTTTTAAGATTTTTACACAAAAATTAAGGACACAATTAAATAGTCTCAAATACATGAGAAAATATGATATAATGTGACTAAACTATTATTTTTTTGACTTTATTAATTCTCTTCATTAATCTCACGTGGTACAAAAAATTCTCTCTCAATTAAGGAGGATAAAGTTGAAAAAAAATTAATTAATTCTTTTTTAATATTCTCAAATGAAAGATAATTTGAGACAAATCAAAATTTTAAAAAATACAGTTATTTATCTTTCCCACCTCTTTATATTCTTAACTTTGCTTAAAGCCGTCAAAATAGGTCAAATATGATGAGTCAGCCCGAATAACCGGACAAAATGTGCAAGTTAGACTAAAAAAATAAACACAAAATAAAAAAGAGTTCGATGAAACCCAGCCCAAATTAGTTGACTCAAATTCGAGCTGGCCCGCTTCGGGCTAGGCCAGGCCGACAGCCCAATTGACTTTTTTTATGACTAACAGAGTTTTCACTTCATGGCAGCAAAAAAAAGTGAATAAATAAAAAACAAAAAATAGAAAAAAAAACTTTGAAAGCTGCAGCCTACAGTATTTAATGCAACAGAGAAAAAAAAGGAAGAAATGAAAAGAAAGAAAAGAAAATGATAGAATGGCTTTCTGCTGAACAAGTAGAAAATTGGACCAAGTTCTTTTTCATCCTAAAAAACCAATTGGCAAAGAGAGAAAAAGAGAGAGAGCCAACACATTCATCCTCCAATCATGTTTCAATACAGGGACAGAGAGCGACAAAGGCCAGCTCAGACAGTTGTTGGAGTCTCGACGGTTCGATGGTGGCTGCATAATGGTCGCTTACTAGGTCCTGAGGCTAGCATCGTGGTTGATGGCAGTGTGTGTAGCTAGTGGTCTAGGTTCATGGAGGTTTTCAACGACAGTAGTCTGCAGATGGTTCCATGGTGGCGCAGCAGCGGAGGTTGTGTGGCTGGGAGTGGTTTTTCTAGGATGGGCAGTGGTTGTGGGTCAATGGCTTGCAGTGGTGGATCATGGGCTCATAACCAGTAATTTAAGGATGACGACATGGTTCTGGTGGGTGGTTGTTAGGAGTAGAGATGGAGGTCCATGGTAGTTGGCTCGGGTTTGTACGGTGGCTGGGTTATGGTGACTGTTGAGAGCAGAGATAGGGGTCTAAGTTGTAATACCCTTAGTAATATGTTAGACTTGTATATGATTACAAAAGGTAGCATATGACTTGCTTAACATATCAGTAAAGTTTTGTGACAATATGAGTTTCTTTAGGCACTTAGTTGTAACACAGAAGTTGAAAAGTAGCTTAAAATGACTCAGATAATAGGACAAGTTCATAAGTGAAGGGAAATAAACATAGAGGGTTGTTTCTAGGTTACAAATAAGTGAAACAATGTGTAGTTAAAGTTTTAAGAGAATTTAAGTCAGTTTGATATTTTTAAGCATACTGGTTGTGTGTTTTAATACTGATTGGCTAGCAGCAAATATGGAAAAAGAGAATATAGGTGAAACAATAATTTAAATGAATCTCATGATTTATTCTAAAATTGTTAGAATCTGAAAAATTTGAATTAGTATTATTCAAGTGTCCTTAGCAGATATGAGTTCCAGCATAGGAACTCAAGTTGGTTTCCTATTCCCTATTTCTTTCCTTTCTCTCGACAAAGAAGAGAAAAATGAAGGGAAAAGAGAAAAGGGAAGAAAAGAAAAGGAAGAAGGAGAAGAAGGATAGGAAGATCAAGATCAAGACTTAAAGCTTGAAGATTGATCATCTAATCAAAGGTAAGGGGTTTCTATTTATCAATCTCTTCTTTGATTCTTATGAATTAAATTTGGAGGTTTTGAGTGGAAATAGGGGTTTGGAGAGCCAAATCCGAGTTCTTAGCATAGTTCTTGATTCCAATGATTAGGTTAAATTAGTTTAAGCTTAGTAAACCTAAGATGACCATTTATGGCTCAAGATCAATCATTAGGATCCATAGATTTAAGAATTGGACAATGATTAGGGTTTTGTAGTTTTGGACCTAGATCTTTGCCTAAGAGAATCTATAGGTTGTAATTGAGTTATAACGAATTTAGAGGCATTGATAAGTATTAAAAATCACCAAGAAACTAATTTTAGATGATTAAAAGTGAGATTTGGACCATGAAACAGTGTCACGGTTTTGCAGAATTATGTAGAACCTGGGTTCAGCCATGTACGCCGCGGCGTGAGAGACCCCGTGCCGCGACATAGAAAGGTCATGCCACAGCGTGAGGTCAGTTTTGCAGCAGGCGTCACGATGTTAAAGTGATGCTATGCCTAGTATTAAAACTCGATGCTTGGGCTCCACGGCGTGCCCTGGCCAGTGCCGCGACGTGAGGCCCAGAATGGCTAAAAATGTCATTTTTTATGTTTTTAAGTTTTTGGCTAGATTGAATCATTCGTATATATTTCCTAAGATGTGTGAGAACACAAATAGGAATATTTCAAAAAATGAACTATCACCTAGGAAGTGAAGAAAAAGCATAGGCCTTTAAGCATTCAAAAGTGAATGATTGCCCTAAGTAAGGACATAACACCTTAGGCAACCTAGTGTTGTATTAGATATCACTTAAGATGTAATGAGATGGTGCAATGGAGATGAGTATACTAGGATGGATTGAAGGGTTCACTCTAGTAAAAATAGGGAAGGTATGAGTCTTAAGATATCCAAGAGTAATGGATTACCTTTAGAAGGTACTTAGAACCTTAAGCAACAAAGAGTTGCAAGTAAGAACCACTTTGAGTTAGATTCACTTTAGTGGAGATAAGGTTGTGTATCTAGTTCCGAAGATGAAATATTATGTGCTAAGTCTCTAGTTAAGTGGGACCTTGTGCATTGTAGAATATACAAAAGGATGAATGTTGACTTGTAAGCTTGTCATATTCATTAAGTATGTAAAGTTATAGTAAAATGCTCATTTATTTCTTTAAGCAAGGTTGAATGAGGCATTAGCTAAGATAGACTCTTTCACTAGGATGAGTTGAGTTTATAGAAAAGCTATGAGAACCTTAGTACAACCAAGAGTAATGGTTTGCCATAGGTGAGTATCTAACACTTCAGCAACATAGTGTTGCATAGGATTTACTTAAGAGATTAAGTTATGAGGTGGTGTTTAGATATAAGTATGTATGTATGCAAATGGAAATGGTCTAGTAGTATTGATTTTAGTGAGTATCATTTGACAGCATTCAAGAAGACCAAGAGAGATTGAAGGGTGTTTGATAAACTTAATTAAGGAAGGACATAACCCTGATATTTCGTTAGTAAAAAGGCTAAAAGAGATAAGTAGGAGTCCAGAAGGTTCTTTGGAATGATGATTTAGACTAAACTTCTCATGTGTCAGGATATGTGTGATGTGAAGAGATACCTCATTCGCCACGAGATAATATACTGAACCAGTTCTTAATGAACTTCTTGGTTTTCAAAATAATTCCCTACATGTATTTCAAAACAAAACATTGCATGAACATATCTCTAGGATCTTTCTTGAGCATAATCATATTGCATATCATCTGCATTGCATTTACAGATAGTTGTATGGGCATTGTCTGTTGATGTTGATATTTACAATTGTATGGGCAGTTGTTCATATCTAACGGTATGTAGGCTATCAGTTTATATCACACTATATAGGTAGTGTGCAGTTATGAGATTAGAGGAAGAAACTCCTATATTTGTAGTTATAATAATTGTTATATTTGATATACAATGTTATAGCTGGCTGATATTGGAATTGCTTTTATTGAGAATTATAATTTTCACCCAAATTGTTCTTCTATGTAAATCCAGGTGCAGAGGTACAGACCCTGCTAAGGGAAAGAAAGTAAAACATGAAGATTAATATAGTTTTTATATACTTTAATAGACAAAGCTTATGTATAAGTTTATATTTATTTTGTATGTTTTAAGTAGTATGTATTACAATATACCCTTCTATGGCAAGTGTTGTATATATATGTATGAGTTTAAGTTTTTTCGCAATCTCCCAAGGCTTTCTATAATTACTCAATTGTGATTATAGATATATGTTAGTTAGTATGTAGAAGTGACGTCACTAGTATCGGTTATCTTTATATATCTCTGTATATCTAGGATATATCTAGATATTTGTATTAGGATGTTACATAAGACATAGCAGAGGGTTGACTGGAGGTTAGATGGTTTTCTTATTTCTTCCAACAATTTCTTTGCAACTGTGACTGCTCTTTTCTGCAACCATTCATTCCTTTCTCAGAAAGGGAAGCAGAAAGCTCATCATTTCTCTATAACCATTATTTTTTTTTTTGAATTTATTTTTTCTATTTCTTAAATAGTCAAATTTGTTCCATCTTTATATATATATATATATATATATATATATATATATATATATATATATCTAGTGGGCTGACCCTTAACCCCCATAGGACTAGGCTAGGTTAACAAAGTGTCATCCCGAAACTCACGTTGCTCGATTTGGGCCGGACTAGCCCGTTTTGACAGCTCTAGCTTTGCCCTCATATTATGATAAATGAGTAAATTTGTAAGGAGATAAGTTAAAATTCATCTAATATTATGCATACCACATGATTAGCTATCAAAATTATTCATACATATGGAAAAATGCTCCTCTAAAACGAGTTTGTCTTTAAAGTGAGCAAATAAGAGTGTGACCACCCTTGATTTAATAAAGTGATAAAGGTGAATACACTCTTATTTGTTCACTTTAAAGTAGTGTTTTCAAAATCGGACAGAACTACTTGGTTGAACCGGTTGAACTGGTTGAACCATGAATCAATCATGTCTTCGGTTCGAATAATATTCAGTTCAACCACGGTTTAATCACAAATTTAACTGGATAAACCAATCAAACCATGACTTGAAGGTTTCGTCGGTTCAATTTTTAAAATATTGTTTTAAAGACAAACTTAATTTAGAAGAGTTTTATCCCATGCATATATAGTGAGGGAAATATTTGATAAAATAGATATTGAAAAAATCATTCAACGTAAATGGAATAATTGTAAATCGATCTTTTATAATTTTTTATTGATTATTTTTTCATTTGGATTTTTCTTTTATGCATGGTTCATCCTTTACCTCCATTGCCTAAAATTTATAGGTCTGTCACTGATATTATTCATTAACATTGTGTTTGGATGTTTTCTTCTTAACGGAATGGAATGGAATAGATAAGAATAAGCTGGAAAGGAAATAGAAGGAACAAAACGAAACTATCTTTCTCTTTATTTAGAAGATTAATAAGTAAATGAAACAGAACTTCATTATTTTGTTTGAGAGTTAACTCATAAAGAAACGAAATGGAATATAACATGTTTATTTCCTCTCATTTCATCTCAATTTTAAGAGGAATAAAATTTGTTATTTTGAAAGGAAGAGAGGGGAATAATTCCTCATGATTTTCTTTCTGTTCCCATATTTTAATAAATTCCTAAATATTGAAACTATTTTCCTTTCTTCTCATTACATGTCATCCAAATACGGTGTAAGTCAAATTTAAAAGCAATGTCTTGTGTATCGCATTTCAGATTATATATACCTTTTTAATGTTATTTTATGTGTATATATATATATTTAAAATTATATATATATATATATATATATATATGCACAAACACATGCAAGAATTTATTATTCATAATGTAGATACTTGCATTTATTAATTTTATTTTATAGTATATTTATATTTATTTAAATTATTGTCATAGATTTCTAACAAGAGTGATTTAAGTTGTAAGTTTGAGCTTAATGATTGAGAAGCATTTATAATGTTAAGAATTCAAACTCACGAGAAAACACTTGTAGGAAGAGATAATCTCAGTACCTTGAAGAAGAATTAGTTTCACATTTACATTATTAGTTTCACATTTAGGAGCAGAACGAAAAAGATTTGAAAACTTTTGTTCCCTCAAAATTGAGAGGGAATAAATGGTAATATATGCTTCAAACTTCCAAACAAAGAGAATAGAAATTATGTTCCAATATTCTATCGATCCGTTGTTAGTTAATGAAAAAATATCCAAACACAGGGTTAAAAGATTTGAAAACCACTAAATGGTATATATGCCTCCAAATAATGTGAAATAAAATATAGTTAACGCAGTTATATAAAATGGTAAATGATAAATTATAACTATTTTATATAACTAAATTAATTATATTTTATATCAAATTATTTGAAGGCACTGTTAACCCTTTACGGAACAGTAGTTTGACCTAAGAATTATTCTTTAATGGAAGAATCTCTTAATCGAGTAATCATAATACAGCCCCCCCCCCCCCCCTCCCCAACTTCTCCAATTTTTAATCGGATATTCATATATAATGGAACCCTTTCTCCTCAACTTCTCCATTGAAATGAAAAGGGAATTATATTGCAAGAAATAAAATGTTATAATCTATTGTGTCAAGAATCATTGCCTAAACTAAAATTTAATTACTAAAACAAGCACTTGAACTACTATATTATTGTCATATACATATATATATATATATATATATATATATATATATATATATATATATATATATATATATATATATATATTAAAAACAGTAAAAAAACATGTTTGTTTTTAACTCTTATAACGAAATCCTACCTAAATGAAAAGATAAATGCTAATTGCACATTTTTAAGGTTCACATCTCTTATATATATGGATATATGATATTATTAAAATATAAGTTTTAAAAATACAAGGTAGAATTAATTATAATTAAATAATAAAAATTATATAGATATAAAATTAAAGCTTAATTTTAGTGTATTATTAATGTAAAATTTTTTATACTATCAATAAATTATACATTATCAAATATATGATTTTTAAGATAATTATTATAAAAATTAAATATTTTTAATGATATAATAATACATAATTTAAAAATAATATAAAATTTTTTTACACTAATAATATATAAAAATCAAATCTATAAAATTATGTGTTGCATTATTCAAATGCACAACAGATTAGAACCGTGGAACCTAGGTTGTTTGTTTTTTTGGTTCACGTGGAACCTAGTTTAACTACTAACCTATGAAGAACACATCCAGACTCAGACAGGCATATGAAAATATATTAAATTGACAAATTATAAGACATATATATATATATATATATAATTACAAAATTTTTTAAGAAAAAAAATTATAATTTATTAATATTATTTCTATAAATAAAAAAATTTATAATATCTTAATATATGTCATATGTACTAATATTTATTATTTAATAAACTCTTATAAAAAATATAGAACATAATTTATATTGATATTTTTAAAAAAAAATTAAATTAATTTATTCTAATAAAACTAATTATGTATAATTATACATGCATTCAAAAAAAATTTAATTAAAGGAATATTGATGTGAGGCAAGTTTAGGTGATGACAAATTAGATGACTTGGTACGAGTAGAGGTAAAAAGAACAAATAAAAATAATGATATATGAAAAGATAAAACTTAAAAGTCTAATAGTGGTGCGTGAAAAGATAAAATTTAAAAACAACGATATGTAAAAATGGTGATTTGAGACGTCAGTCATGTGATTGAACTTAAGTGATTTATAACTTATTAATTAAACATTAGTTATGAAAATTATTTTTTAAAAAAAATATTAATAAAATACATCTAAATTGTGTCTTAAATGTATCTTTAAAATGTGTTTAAATTAAAAAATAATAATATTTTTAATCACTAACATGCATAGGACATATATGTCATAGAGATTTTTTTTACCCTTTGTTTGGTTGAAGAGAAAATCAGAGTAAAGAAAATAGGAGGAGAGAAAATGAGATGATATGATACTTTTATCTCGTTTGGTTGTGGAGAGAAAACAGGAGAGAAAGAAAAAAAAAAACTACGTGAGCCCACCAAAATATTTTCTCCCCACTCCTGCGAAGAAAATGGAAGACGACGAGAGAAAATGTTAAAATGACATTTTTAGCCTTATCATTTTCACTCTTCCATGGAGATACATTGTCTCAGCAGATACGAGCCGTAGAGAAAATACTCGCTACTCCACTTTCTTATTGCATTGTCTTGTCCAAAAAAGATGCTGAAAGAATAGATGATTGAAACACATAACATCATTCATCATCTTGAAAAAAAAATGCAACGAGACCCATGTAAAAAATTTTCTTCGCTATCATGCGAAGAAAATTAAGAGAAGAATGCTGATCTTACACTTTTCAACTCTATCCTTCGAAAATCGTGTTGTGGTGAAGTCCCTTGCATCCTCCCCTGCTTTCAAATAAAACTACACAAAACAAGCACCCAAATTTTCTCTTCCTCCTTTTTACCTTCGAAAAAATTGAACCAGAAAAAAAAAAGTAGTGTGCTTGATTGAGAAATATACCAACTCACAAATTTTTTTTCAATTGTCTAATATGGAACTAGATACAAAACTTGCAATAATTATGACAAATGGAAAGTCACTTATGGCCTTCTAAACTTGCCCAAATAAAGGGAAGGGTTGGGGGAGGTGAGGGGGTTGAGGTGGGGGAGTGGTGTGGTTGGTGTGGAGAAGTTTATGAGGGTGGGCATTGGGGTTGATGGTAAGGGTGTCGGTGGAAGGGCTGATAGGTTGGGGAAAAGTCAAAAAGGATTGGGGGTGAAGAATTGATTATTTTATTAAGATCATTATAAAATTTAAAAAAGCACAATTTTTTAATTAAATATAATTAAAATCAAATTTTAATAACACTCAATAACTTAATTTTTTAAATTAATATTTATCATATAATTTATCTATTTATTTATATAATCTATAAGAATTGTGTTTAGGGATATATAAAATAAAAAGACATATATGTGTATTTTATTAATTATTAAATACAAAATAAGGGTATATATGTCATTTTACTTGACTATATTTGCTTTTTTTATTCATTCTAATTTTATTTCTCTTTGTTTCCTCTTCATTCAAACATAAAATGAAAACATGATTTTTTATCTATTTTCTTTTTTCTCATTTTCTTTCTTCTCATTTTCTCACTTTCCATTTTCTCTCATGCATCCAACCAAAAGGTTAAAAGTCTGGTATCATAGAGCGGGCCCTGATTAGGGATGAAAACAAAGAGGGTTGCTTTACCCTAGTCGGGCGTAGTAAAATATTCTATACAAATATTTGACCATTGACTCAAGGCCAAAGGCTTTTTTGGGCTGGCACAGTCTGTTTAAAAAGTCGGGGCTTTGAAGCTTATTTAATATTAAGGTCTCTAAATAAGTAACAGTGCCAAGGCTTCATATAAGCCTCAAATAGGCCTAAGCCTTTTAAAGGGGCCTTGAAAGGCCATTAAAAAAAATAGAATATAATTTTATAAATAAATATAAACAGTCATTTTAATAGTGCCTAATGAGCTTTCTTTGAGAGGTCGGACCAGCCTACTTAAATGAAACAGGCTTTTAAAAGGCTGGGCGACTCATTTTCTAAAAAAGGTTGCCAGGGACTAAAGTCGGTCAGTTACCTCGACAGGTGGGTAAATTTACTTTTTATCCCCTACTGATCTTACACGGTGGTGTCCTTTGTGATTTGTGTCACTTTGCACACGTGTCGCTCATTAAAGGGCTTTTTGTGTTCCTCGCACATAAAGTTGGAAATGGGTCATGCTATGATTAAGTTTTTATTAATATTATGTTTAAATGATAGGTAATGAAAGGAACAGAAAAAAATAAGAAAAATAAAATTAACTTATCTTATTTGAGAGTTTTAAAATACATAAAAATAAAATAAAATACATAAGGAATCATTTTCCTCTTCTTCCTTTCAAATATCTAATTTTGGTTTCCTTTAAAATTGAAGTGAAATGAAGAGAACACATGAGTAATTCCGTTTCGTTAATGAAACTTCCAAATAAAGAGAATGAAAATTATGTTCCATTCTATTTCTTTCATTTTCGTTCCATTTTCACCTATTCCGTTCCGTTCCTTTAATGAAAAAATATCTAAATATAGGATAAGTGTATGCTTAAGATAAATATGAAAATTTGATTATTTAATAATTAATTATTAAATAAATTTTTTGTTATAATTGAATTAATTTTATATTTAGTTACATTAGTTAAAAAATAATTTTAAGTTAATATGTTTAATTTAAATAGTATAAAAAATATTTTTATGTATTAAATTATTAAAATATATGTAAAATGATTAAAAAATATTTAATAGAAGATAAAATAATATTTAAATATCAAAATATAAAAAATAATATATAATTTAAAATCACAAACTTTAGGGCATGTTTATTTCATATTCTTTTGAGCATCTAATAGCTTTTTTTTTTTGCATAAAAGTTGTTGGAGTCCTATTTAATTGAAGAAAAACTGTTGATGTTAAAAAATTGTACAGAATAGATTTTTTAACAAGTTATTATTTGAGCATTTTTTATATAAGTTATTGAGATTATTCTACACTTTGATATATAAATATTATTTTATTCTTAATTAAATAATTTTTTTAATTAATCAAATATTTTTTAAAATTATTCTATACTTATTTTTATAATTTAATGAATAAAAATAATTTTTATATCATCTAAAACAAACAAATTAGTTTAAAATTATTTTTAAGTTAAAATATTCAAACGAAAAGATTATCTTTATAATCAATTATAATAAAAAAATTTATATAATAATCAATTATTAAAATAATTGATTTTTTACTACTATCCTAAATATGCACTCAATCTATGAATTTTTTTTTATAATACATTAAATTTCATATAAAAATTAAATTAAATTTTATGAAATATCTTATAACACTGAAATAGCTTTTAAAAAAAACTGTTTCAACAATAAAATAAGTTGAAACAAATATATTCTAAATATGTCTAAGCATGTTTTGTAACATATCTGTCCAAATTTGTCTTGTTTTTTATTATAGATTTTTTTTAAGATTTAGTTTGATTTATTTATAAAAACATAAATGTTTAATTTAATTCAAAAATTTATTTTAAACTTATATTACATGAAAGCTTTTATATAAATCAAAAAATTTAAATTTTTAATTTTTAAACAAGTATAATATTTGAAAAAATTATTATATTTTATATAGAATAAATATATTATACTAATATATCTAACTAATAAATTATATAAATATTGTAAATTTATAATAATATTTGTAAATATTAAATAAAATAGGCCAATCTAATAAGTTAAATAATTTAAAAAAATTAAGTCTTAACATTTATAATTAAATAATTTTTTTTAAATATAAGTCCACTTTATTTACTAAATAAATCAAATTTATATAAACTAAAAATATATTAGGCTGTAAATTTTGATTGCGGTTAGCCTATTCCCACTTCTACCCGCACCAAAACTCTCCTAGAACTTTTGTAAGAAAAAAAAAATCCTAGAACCTGATCTTCAGGAAAGAGCTTTAGCTCTTAGCTGAGTCACCGAAACATCGTTTGGTCAACAGCCATAATAATTGCTTGTAGAGAGAAGAATCCGCTGCGGACATGCCTGCCTTTTTTATTTTCTACCAGCCATCTAGAACCTGGGTTTGTTAGTACTATTGTAGAACAAAATAAATTATCATGAATTTATTGTTTATTGGAATCCAAATATTAATTAATTTAGCAGCCGAAAGGTGGAAAATGTATACAAAGAATTGTACGTTTGTAACAACGGAAGTTTGATTTTGCCTTTTGCCACTGTCTACAGGGGTTCGTCTTTGTTTGTCTTAGTCATCGTCGAAAGCGACTTTCGTCAAGAATCTTCATCTAGAATGATTGTTTTTCATAAATTAATAAAAAAATCTACCATTGACATGTGATAATATCTGTTTCAATCTATAAAGCACATACACCAATACAAATATATACACATAACGAATATTAAAATATATTATATTTAAAAAATTTATAACACACACACACACACATATATATATATATATATATATATATATATATTAATATCAAAATAAATTAAAGAATTTAATTTATATATATTTATAATTATAAAATTTAAAAAAAATAATTCATATGCATATATGAATATAAAAATATATTAAATTTAAAAATTATAAGATACAAATATATATATATATATTAATATCAAAATAAATTAAAGAATTTAATTTAAATATATTTATAATTACAAATTTTATGAAAAATGATTCATAATTTATAAATATATTTTTATAAAATTAAATATTTATAATATCTTAATATATATCATATATGTTAATATTTATTATTTAGTAAATTCCTTTAAAAAAATATAAAGTATAATTTTATTAACATTTTTTAAAAATATTTTAAATAATTTCTCTTAATAGAACTAATTATATATAATTACATATACATCTAAAAAAATTAATTGAAGAAAATAGTTGTGTGAGGTAAGTTTCGAGTGATTACGTAAGAAACGACTTGATATGAGTAGAGGTAGAATGAACATATTAAAATTGTAGTGTGTAAAAAAATAAAACTTAAAAAATTAATAGTGATGTATAAAAAATAAAACTTAAAATACTAGTATGTGAAAATAGTGAATTAAGATGTCAGTCATGTGATTAAATTTGAGTGAGTTACGAGTTTACTAATTGGACGTTAATCATGAATTTTTTTTTTAAATATTAATGAGTCATGTCTAAGTTTTGTTCTAAATATATTCAAATATGTCTAAGTCATGTCTAAGAAGAATCTAAGTTAAAAAAATAAATTTTTTAATTAGATATATTTAAATATGTAAGACATATGTGTCATACACCATCTCTATCATATACAAATACGTATTTGACATGTAAGTATGCCTAAAAAAAAAAATTAAGGAGAATGTGAATTCGAAAATGGTTATTCACATACTTGAATGGAAAGAAAAGAAAGCTAACATAGCGAAAATGTTAAATGACATAAATGTGTTAAACATATTTCCATTACTCTAGAGTATTCTAATGAGTATTAGGTGCACTTGTTAAAGATTAAGAAAATAGAAAATAAAGTCATTAAGATCAGATTAGTAATGAATAATTTAGATAATTTAAAAAATATTTAATTTTAAATTTTATTATTACTATTGTATAAAAAAATTATTACATAAAAAATAAAATATTTAATATATTAAAAATTTAAAATATTTTTATTTTCATTTGAAACTTATTAATATTTATTAGCATAACTCATTACTTTATAGTTTATGCAGGAAGTCAAAGAAAATGTTATGCACAGATCTCTAGGAATTGGATTCAATATATCAATCAATCTATCAATTTCTATATCTATGTTCTTTTTAAATATAATTTATTTTTAAAATAAATAAATAAAGAGTATTTATTATTAAATTTTAGTAAATTAAGATTTTAATATATTTTAGATTATATTAATAATATATACATTATTATTTATTTATTTTAAAATAAATTTATTTTAAAAAATTCTTTTCATATAAAGACTTGTTATCATTCATACCTTCGTGTAGAGGTTTGCAACCTCACATTTTATTTAAAAAAAACTAAAATTCATATTTATAAAATAATTTAGTGTTAAAGATATTTTAGTAAATTAAGATTATTAAATTTAATAAAAAATAGAATAGTAAATCCTAATATTAATAAAGAGAGAGAATAGAAAAATATAACTTTAATAAAGAGAAGTTTAAATTATTGATTCTAATTATTAATTTAAAAATACATGAGCTATAATGTTCATGAAAATTTTATCAAAATAATAATGTTTATTAAAAATTCTAATGTTTAGTATTTTAGTTTTTTTTTAGTACATACAATTATCGTTTTCTTTTTAACGTGAACAATTATTAAATTATTGAAATTCAAACATATAAAGGAAAAAAACGTTCTTTTGATTAACCACATCATATTGTGTTATTTTCTCACCAAATATTAAATGTTACATACAAATATTATTTTTAAGTACTACGATACCTTGTAATAAAGTAATTTTATGTTGTATATGCTTATACGAAAAAATCTTATTAAATGACTTTAATTTAGATTTATTATTGATGTTATTTCTTTACTTTTTTATGTATTTCTTTACTTGTTATTAATTTAAAAATTGTATATAATTTAAATTATACTAATGTTCACATATTTATGATATAGAATAATTCAACGTTCTTAATTTTAAGAAATAATATGGATATAGTATCTGTAATATGGATATAACATACTTAATTTTGAAAAAGAATATGAATATAGTATAACTAATTTTGAAAAAGATACTGCATCCATCATTTTCTTTTACGAGCTATTTCCATCATTGAAATATATTATATAAATTATTTATATTTTGATAAATTATTATGTTATAAATTTTTGTACCCAAAAAGTTTTCTTATAAATTAAATTTTTTATTTTTTATCTTTTATCTTTTTTTTTTTATTTAATGAGAAGAGTCAAATTCGTTTTCATCATTAAAATCTGTATTAATATTTTATTTCTTCATTAAATTGAATAATCTTAAGTTACTAAAATACCCTTAACTCTAAATTATTTTATAAAGATGAATTTTGATTTTTTTTGTCCAAAATAAAATATAAATGTTGCTAACCTCTACATAAAAGTATGGAGGATAGCAAAATAATGTTTTTAATGATCTTTAAATAGTGTTTTTATAAATACTATATAAACACTTGAATTTAATAAATGTTTTTAATGATCTTTAAATAGTGATTTTATAAAACAAGAAAAATAATGTTATCACATGCCTCTTAAATCACCCCTTTGTTTGAATCAATAATAAATTTGAAAACTGTGTTATGAGTTAAAAATTATGTTAAACCCTTAAAATGCATAGCTACTGTGTTTAATTTGATAAGCGATAACGAGATAATGGAATGAAAAATGATAAGAGATAAATATTCTTCTTTTTTAAGAGTTTAAAAATTTATATAAAATAAGAGTTTAAGATATATAAAATTTGGAAGGGAATATGAGGAAAATTTATATCTCTTTAATACAAGTATATATAAAATTATAGCAAATTTTGTTAGGTTTACACAAATTCATAGAGACTGTAAGAGTTAAAAATTGTTTTCCTGTTCTATTTTGATAAAAGGTGATGAGAGAATTGAAGGAAATATGATAATAAATGAATATTCTTCTTAATTATTTTAGAGTTTAAAAATTTATGTAAAAACAAAAGTTTAAGATATAAGAATGAGAAGAGAATATGAAGAAAACTATATCTTTTTAAAGTGAGTATAAAATTAAAATTTTTTTTTGGTTTGATAATTTTTTATTGAACATTAACACAAATTTGGAGCACATATATTATGACTCAATTATTTTATGAAAGTAGATAAATGTGATTTTTTTATTATTTTTACAGGTTTAAGGTTTTTTCATTATTTCAATATATATTGATGCTAATATTATGATAAAAGAATATATTATGCAGAAAAAAATTTTATAAATTAAAGTGTCAAAGCAAATTTTAGTATTATATTTATTGATTTATATAATAATTTAAATAAGTTTAGTCAGTTTAATATTGTTATTTATAAATGTTAAATGATTAATAATGTAAACATTATAACCAGTGTGCGAGTATGTAAATAAAAGAGTTTAAAAGGGCAAAAAATAATTTTAAAAAGTTTAATATTTTATTTATTGATGTGTATAATAAATTAAATAAGACTAATCAATTTAATATTATTTTTCATATACTTAAAATAATAAATATTATAAGAATAAAACATTACGTATATTATAAATTCGTGCATTGCAGGAGTATGAATGTAGCATGTAATGTATATGAACAGTTCTGGATATTGTTAATTAATCTAATTCTATCAATCTTAATAATTAATTGAAATCAACATTGAACTAGATTTTATATCCCCGAGTTTCAAATCCAAATTTAAAACTTTGCTCCCACTAACTATGGATATACAAAAAACCAAATGCTGAAATTGCAGGAACATGTCTCATTCTCATAGTTTGCAGAAAGTCTACTCTACCTTCCTTGAACCAGAGAATGAGAAATAAAAGACCATTTATTCACATCTTTTGTGTGATCATTAAATCATCAGGTTCACATCAGACATCACCGAGGGATCTGTTATTGTAATTGACTTCACCTTTCCATGAATGCTTCTTGAAAGATAATAAAACAAAGAGCAGCACTCAAGAAGAATGCCATGTCTCTTTGCAATTCAACCCTGGAAAATAGTTCTCACATGTGCTTTCCCCTGCATTTGTAAGAAGAGTTTATTATATTTTTTAAAACATCTTTTTAATAATTTTTAAATATTTAATAAAAATATTATAAAAAATAAATATATTTAAAATATTAAAAATATAAAAAATATTTAATATTTTTTTTACTTAATAATTAAGAAAATTTAGAATTATTTTTTTTAAGAAAGTTGAATTCATTTCCTTATCATATCCTAATGATCACCGACAAGTTTTTTAAAGGCAAATATTAAAACCTTGAATAAAATTTAAAATAAGGGTGAAAAATAGTTTAATTTACCGTTATGTTTTTACCTAAATAAGCCTAAGTTTGTTTTACAAAATGTTAGTTTTAGCTTGATTTGTTATGTATTATAGATTTTTTTGGGGTGCCCAACCTGACCTTGTTATACATAAAAGCAGGAGTGTTAAAATGAGTTGGCTTGATTCGAATAATTTGATAAAATGAACGTATTTTTAAAAAAATTAATGTATATTGATAAAATGAGCATATTTTTAAAAAAATTAATGTAAAAAAGGAATTTGGCCGAACTCGATGTTGGTCAACCTGCTATGAGCTGGGCTTAGCTTGCAAGCCTAATGTTTAATTTTTAATTAGAGTATTATTATGTAATTTATATGATATATAAAATTTTTGTTCTCAATTTTTTAATATAAATTAATATTTTATCACAAAAATAATTTTATTTGATATTTGATAAGATTTAAACTAGGAAAATAAAAAAAAATTGAAACATAAGAATAAAATTTTTAAAGTGTTAATAACTAAAGAAAAAACAAAAAAAATATGATGTGGGCTGGTTTGACTCAACCCGCAGCCTGCATACGACTGGGCTAAATTAGTAATTTACTAACCCATAACATTTTTTGATTTAACATGGCCCAAAATATTATTGGTTCGATGCAAATTAGTCTGTTTTAATATCTCTACTTAAAAGTTTGGCACGACTTCCAAAAGTTTGAATAATCTTAATTATATACATTTTTTTACAATGCTCATTGATATATTATGAATTCTTAATTATAAATAATAAATAAATAGATTAGTCTAATATGTTAAATAAACTTTTTTTTTTAAAAACATGAGCTTTAGCTTAAATAGGTTTTTCTAAAAACTCAAATTAGTTTTATTTGCTAAAAAGATGAGGTCAAAGTAAACTAAAAGTAGGCTAAACTATAGTCGGCCAGTATTTTGGGTACCCTATACCTATCTCAAATTAGAAAGGATATGAAAACATGGGGCCTGATCATATATCGATGAGCATTGTGACTTGCATCAGCTAATCTCATAATCTCAAAATTTCCAACAAATATTGGTGTCAGTAAATCTTTTTCGGGTAAGACTATTAGCATTTTTTAATTATTTATTTTACACTTCTTACTAATTAATTATAATTTTATTTTTTAATCATAAAATTGTAAGTGATTAATAAGATGTATAAATAAACAACTAAAAATGTTAATAGTTTCACCCATCTTTTTCACATAGTGTGGTGTACATGTTAGCTCATTGGTATAACTGAAAGCATTCAGACAAAATGGGGGAAAAAAAGGACTAATGAAATCACTATTTTTTCACTTCTTAGTTGTGCTTTATTACTTATTTGCAACTATCCAAGGTATAATTTTTGTATGCAGATGCCGAGTTCTGTTTGATAATCTGCTTAATATTTACAGTGAGAGAATATGCACTGATAAAGCCGAGAATGTCATACATTTTTTTTCTATCCTTTTCCCAAACAGGGTATGAAACAGAACCAGTAATAAAGTTGCCAGCAGCAAACTTTGTTCATGAAATGGGGAACACACTCCCTAGAAATATTTTCTCGAGCTCTCTTCTAGTGGATTCTATGATGATCTGTTCTTCGGTTCTGCTTTTTGTTGCTTAGCTGTATTGACCAGTCAGACTTCTAATAAATGCATGCAATATGCAAAACGTTTCTTATTACGCTCATCTACCACATGAAGCACTCTCAGCCAGCCAAATCGAAAGGAAGATAAGGCCGCATCTGGGGTCATACTCATGAGGTGGTTACTGGTTAGGAATTTAGTATAATATTGTTTTAAATTGCATAATTCAATTTTGTATTTGAGGATAACCTTTTTTTTTTTTCTATGTTATGATCATTTCCTTCAAAGAATTTTTAAAAATGTTTGGAGTCATAATTATAGCATGCACAAAAATGCTGTTGATCTTATAGGTACAAACATTGTAAAAGGCAAACAATTGTCTTTAACAAACTTGGGTGGTAATTTTATATTATTAGACAAGTGATGATTAATATATAAAATTTCACACCATTTTAAGAGTGTTTTGTTCGTTTATTTCAAGTTAAACTTCTAACCATTCGGCGTCTTCAAAAGCAGTGTGACCGATATTGTGCGTACTCTATGACCTACAGTGTAGACGCTAAGGTGAGAGAAGTCATGCTATTCAAAATATTTTCCTATGTAATTAACAGAGCAAATCTTTATAGACGTGATCAACAATAATTAGAAGGGATTATATTGAACTTATACTATATATCTGTGCGAGGGGTTTCTGGTTATTGTCTGATTCCATCATCTAATAATTGATTATAATTAGTATTAGCATAGATTTTGTGTCCCCTTGTTTGAACTCTCCAAGAATATTGAAATTTCTATATCGATTTCTAGCAAGTTAAGAAACCTTCCAAATTCCAACCTAGCCAAATTGAAAGCTTGGATGATAAATAAACCTTTCTCAGAATTTCAAACTTCTTAAAGTTTCTAGCAGATTTTAAAGTGTCATGAAATAATGTGTCTTAATTAATAATTAGTAATCTGTTACTCAGCCTACATTCAAAAGATGAAAGTTGGGCAAATAATCCATGAAGAGCCTCTTGTTTTATGTCCCCACAAAATGCAGGCAATAATTTAAAAACTGATAATCTTTGTTTGTTATAATCACTATTTTTGCTTTACAAAAAATTTTTACAAAACCAAGCACAAAAAAAATAAAAAATAAAAAATAATAATAATGATATTCTTCCACTTAACAATGTTCTAAGTTCACTCAAATTGGTATTTTTCTTACTTAAAATCCTAACTAATTAAGATTTTCTTGCTCGGTTCAGATTCTTTGACCATGACTGGAATATACAAAGGCCAAAAGTTGCGGGTACTGTTAAACCATCATCTCAAATGTTTGATAACTGAAAGTTCTAGTCTACCTACTATGAACCAGAAATTGGAAACAAGAAACTTGAACACATACCATTCTCTTTCGCCGTCGAGAATCGAAAATCAATGAGCTCATTCTGCCGCACAAACTTTGTTGTGATGATGCATTATTTATCATCCAGGCTCACATCACTAGGATCATCCAGTAATTCATAGTGGCATATATATCTCGAGAGAACCATTTGCTTCTTCACAGATTTGCTTTGAGTTGATGCGGGACTTGGTTAAACACAGGACCAGATAAACAATGAGCAGCTCTAATCTAAGAAAAAGCTAATTTTGCTAGATGTTTCATTTATATGGGGTTTGATCAATCATGGAAAATATTATTTTCACTCTGTTTTATGCAGGAGTTCTAAAACAGTGGTTCTTGTTCCGGCCCGAGGAGCACCTTTTTTAAGGCTTTTCCGAGTTTGAGCACCTTGCCTTCTTCACCCTTTACTTCAAATCGGAGGTTGACACACATAAACCTCCTGGTTTGAAATATTTCACATCATCGAGAAATCATAAAGAATGCAACTGCACATTCAAGACTTGCCAGGGTGCAAAAACAATAGTCCACATGGACCTTGCTTTTGGCAATAGTTCCATGAAGCTTTAAACAATTGCACTATTGGATGCTTAAATGCAAATCAACCAAACCAGCATGGCTTTCAACTCCTCTTTCATTTTCATCTATACATTTTTCAATTGATTTTAAACAAAAAAGAAAGTTCATGTAATAAGATTGTCAAGTATCATTTGTCTTCCAACCTTAAAGGTGGAACTTGCATGAGTTCCTTAGATACTTCCTTGCATATAAATATCATATAGGAAATGGTTCAGATTTGAAATCAACTATGTTTTTCATTTACAAACAAGTCTCTCGATGATCACAATCTTCTTAGCCACGGGATCATATAATCAGATGACCCAGTAGAGTGATGTTAAAATCAGTGCAAATCAACTTCTTCCTCAGCATCCGGTATGTGGAAGAACCAAACAAATATCTAACTTTTGATAGGACAAAGTACATAGGTCGCTATATATCAAGATTTGTTCTAGCCATATGCCTTGGCCATTATGCAGTGTCAAATTCACCGATCACATAATGGTGCCATTTTCAAACAAAATCTGTCAAATTCTGAAGTATAGTCACCATCACCATTCATCTTGATCATTTTCTCCACTTGCTTCTCATTCATTTGTTAGGTCACTAGTATTTATCAAGAAGATCCATAATTTTGCTAAATTCATCAACAAAGGACACAAAGTATCTATTTAAGTGATGGCACTTCAAATGGCCCACAAACATCGAGGATATAACTTCTAACACATTCTTTGCCCTGTAGGAATATTCGAATGAATTTCTTGGCATTTTACTCATCAAACAACTTTTGCATACCTTTTCAGATGATCAACCATTCCCTTTTCTTTGAGAAACTTAGACTTGAAATTCAAATGTCCAAGCCTTGAACATTCATCAAATGGCTCGATTTCTCATGCAAGTTGAAGAATATTTGATGGCATGATTCTCTTTGATTGATCAAGGACTTCAAGATGATCATGCTCTCATAGTAAATCCCCTTTCTCGCCCCATACTAAAGATAATGTCCGGAACATATAACACATCGCAATCAAGGCAAATCATTCCTTTGAATCATCATTCCAACTCCTCAGCTATGGTCCTTTTAAAAGAAATCTTACTTTGCTTTTCTTGCTAGCATCAAAGTCTATACCATTCCTTATGACATGTCATATGGTTGGAACAACTCGAATCAAGGTAATATATCGGGGTTACTAAGATGAGTGTTGGTTGTAACCATTAGCATTATAGGATCATCTTGAATCATAATCTCTTGCCAAATGAGCATCACTTTCTCGATCTCCATGTTCCTGTTGCCATAAATTCACTAGCAAAGTGACCATATCTTTGGCACTAAAGCATTTCACCTTCCTTTTTTGAACTTCTTTTTTCCCTTATTTGAGTGGTTCCCTTTGATGAGCTTTACCGATCTTGAACCGATCTTGATCAATGCTCCTATTGCCATTGTTGTTCTTGGAACTCCATTCTTTGCCTTTGCCTTTGTTCTTCCATTTGTGAACCTCCCTTTCTTGTCACGAGCCTGCAATGCTTGATCTGCATGCCTCTCTCCAATTCTCTCATTAAGCCTCTCGCTCATGAGCCTCAAGTGAGTTCTGTAATTCTTCAATCTTCAGATCCTCAAGAACTTTAGACTCCTCAATTGCCACAACAATGTGATCAAATCGAGGAGTTAAGGTTCTCAAAACCTTCTCCACCACTTGCGAATCTGAAATCGTATCTCCACAGGTCTTCATAGAATTCACTAACACTTGAAGCCTGTTGAAGTATTCACCAATCGATTCTTGATCAATCATAGAAATTCATACTTGTCTTCTTAGTGATTGTAACTTAACCTTCTTGGTCTTTTCAAGAAGACCAGGCCAAAGTATCCCGTGCCTCCTTTCTTTGTCTTGGCTTTGGAAATTTCAAAGTTAGCAAAATCTACACAGCCGATGAAGGAAGCACTTAGCCTTGTAATCTTTCTTGCTACTCCATCATCCTTCTCGCAGAAACCTTCTTTCACAATTTCGAGTAAAGAATGTTTCGGTCGTAATATTAAGAAAAGATGATAGGAATTTTCCATTGCCATTAGAGGCCATAGCTTCACGATCACAGTGACTCGATACCAATTTGTTGGGACTCAACACACATACACTCACACAAAAGAAATTAGAGAGAATAGAATATTGTATATTGAAGAATTACTTTCTGTATTGCATTAACTATTCAATTGATTACAACTTTTATTTATAGGCTTTACAAACACAGCATACTCTAAAGCAGTTAGCCTTTACAAAACCAACTAACAAACTAACCAACTAAGCCTAACATCTGATACAATTGGATTAGTTACTACTTCAACAAAATGCAGGCAATAATTTAAAAACTGATAATCTTTGTTTGTTATAATCACTTTGAAAATTTTTCCAAGCACAAAAAATAAAAAATAAAAATAATAATAATGATATTCTTCCACTTACTTCAAGTTCACTCAAATTGGTATTTTTCTTACTTAAAATCCTAACATAAGATTTTCTTGCTCGGTTCAGATTCTACTCACTCGAATATACAAAGGCCAAAAGTTGCGGGTACTGAAACATATCATCTCAAATGTTTGATAACTGAAAGTTCTAGTCTACCTACTATGAACCAGAAAGGGAAAACAAGAACCATTCGCCTCTTTTGTTGTGATGATGCATTATTTATCACCAGGCTCACATCACGGAGTAATTCATAGTGGCAACTGTCTTCACCTTTTGATGGACACTTGGTGAAACACAACCAGAAAACAATGAGCAGCTCCCTAAAAGCATGCCATGTTTCATTATATGGGGTTTGATCAATCATGGAAAATAGTTTTCACTCTGTTTTATGCAGGATTCTAAAACAGTGGTTCTTGTTTTTTTCTTAGTAATTTCCTGGTTTGAAATATTTCCTCAAAATCATAAAGAATGCAACTGCACATTCGACTTCAGGGTACAAACCACATGGATTGGCTGAAGCGACAATTGCACTAAATGCATGACCAGCACTTTCTTTTTCATCTGATTTTTCAATTGATTTTAAACAAGAAGTTCATACATGGTTATTGTCTCCTTACGCATGGTTCCTTACTTCCTTGCATATAAATATCTATAGGAAATGGTTCTTATCATAACTGAGTGCAAATCAGCTTTTCAGGGAAGAAAGAAATATCTACTATAAAAGATATATCAAGATTTGTTATATGCCTTGACCATGCAGTGTCAAATTCATCGATCACATAATGGTATCAACAAATCTGTTTCCGAACCTTGAGTATCAATTCATCTACTCCAATTCTCCATGTTAGGTCACTGGTCTAGTTAATTGCATTTAGACAGAATAATAGCATGGAATTGCTATATGTTTTCAATGCCTTATTTCTGTCTGCAACGACCAGAACCATATCCCACAAAACACGATCATATCTTTTTGAACATCTCTCAGTCAAATGGCTCCTTCTCTGCAAGTTGAAGAATATTTGATGGCATGTCATTGTTATCTTTCTCATTGCTTTCTCTCTAAAGATAAGGCAGAAAAAGCACGCTGCAAAACATATAATCAATTATTATCTCAGCTAAAAAGATACTGCACTACTCCCTCCTTTTTTGGGCCATGCATGTAAGAAGAGTGGAAATTACTAAATGAGGTGCGGAAACTTTTGTTCATGAAATGGAGAACAAGGAACATACACTAAAATTATTTTCTAGCTTTCTTCCTCTGAATTCTATGGTAATCTTTCTTTGGTTTGTTTTATCTCAGCTGGCTTGACCAGTCAAACTCATGAAGTGCATGCAACCGAGCGAAACGTTTGAATTGAGGCCATGTATATATGAACCATGTGGGGTGCATAACTGGAAATTCAGAAAGTGGCTTCTAGGATAGAATAAAAAGAAATTTCAAGCCTGGGATTATAGCCATAACGTCCAAAACAAAGATGATGTTCAAATACACAAACATTGAAAAAAGTTATTGATTCTATCTTACCACCTCGTGTCATAGTTTCTTCTTTTTTGATCTTAAATCTTTATATTAAATTGCATACCATGTAACCAAAGAATAGGATTCTGAAAATGCACAGGTAATTTAATTATGTTAATTTGAACATCACGAAACTGTTGATTATGAAACTATCGATTTATGCATTCTGGTATGACAATTCGTATCTGGTCAAATTTGGTGAAAAGGTAAACTTGTTCAAGTGCAGGCATGTTTGTGTTTACATATATTCTTAGCTCAAAATGACACAAATTCGATTCAACAAGGAGGAATATCTTGGATTAAACTCTCAAAAAAAAATTTTGGCTGACATTTATGAAATACTAAATTGAATGTGTCATTTAACCTAAGCTTATTTTAGGATAAACAAATTTTTAGATGCATCCGTTTAACTAAACTGGTTTATACACACGTTGTGTCTGCTTTCACTGTTGCTTGGTTTCTGGACAAATTGTGTTTCCAATACCATTCCTGAGCTAAAAATTGAAACTTTGGAACTGTTTCCGCCTAATTTTCCTCACCAAAGCATTTAAGTTAATAACACCATCACTGTTTATGAATACATTACACGCCACAATGTACAAGAAAGGGAAGCAAAAGCTTCTTATCCGGTGCATGTTACTGGGACTTCTACATCATGTTTGAAATAATATTTGACGTTTTAGTCCATTGGATATCATGGTATCTTTGTTCCGTTTATACCTATTGATTGGACCAAAGAGAAAATTCAATTGAGAAACTGCTATAAACCTTTATGTTAATTAAGTTGCTTATCAATTATCACATGGATCAATGACTAGCAAGGTTAAACCTAGGAGCAGCGCAGAGTTCCAGAAGCCGATTAATATATTGAACCAATTAAAAATTGTGCATTACTTTTCCAAGCCAAATGGAAAATTTGTTGGCTTCTGCTGCAGTATTGAAATAATGGACTTGGAGGCATCTAGCTAATTCTTCCAAATGCAGAAGTGTCACTGTCATGTGCTTTACCTTTTAATCGTGAATGTTAACAGTCCAAATAACATTTTCATCATGTTTCAAAGTTTGTGGCAGAACTTGAAGCTCAGATCATGGCAAAGTTAATATCCCCATGAAATTATTTCTATGGTTCCCAATGTCCTTAGTTATTAATTAGCTATAACACCAATAAATGAAGTTGAGCAAATAATGCATGGAGAAAACCCTCACACAATTCCCACAATCCTTAAGCCACTTAGATAATCTTTGCTTACCTTAAAGTGCTTCAACGTTGAACAAACAATAAAATTCTCTTCTTCCCTATAAGTATTCTCTTACTTTATTTCTACTCAAATGTGAAATTTTTATTTTTATTTTTATTTTTTTTACTTATAATCCCAAGATTTTTTTGCTTGCTGCATATCCCACTTCGCTCGCGAAACTATACAAACACCAAAAGTGAATATAAAGAAACATGTCTCACTTTCAAATAATTGTTCACAGAAAGTCCAGACACCTACCCTGAACCAGAAAACGGAAAATGGATCAGGATCCGTTAACCTCTTTTTCTGTGATGATGCATTAATTATCAAAATCCGGTTTGCATCATGGAGGATTTTATCAGTGTAGATGACTTCTTCACATATTATGGTCACTTGATGAATACAACCGCAAAACAAAAAGCAACACTCTTGACGCAAGAAGCATGCTTTGTTTGGGGCTCTTCAACTTAAAAAAAATTGTTTTTCACGTATCTTTTTCACGATAAACTTCGAGGCACTTTTCATTGTTTTAGTACTATGTAATAATCTGCTAGCTCAAGAAATGACATCTTTCCCCCAAAAGTTATTAAGGAAAGCAACGATTTAATAGCATTGACTTTTGGCCATAAATCATTTAAACTCAGCTGGTTTATATCATTACTACTAAGGTTCATCTTGTATATAAATTTAAAGAAAATTATTCAGTGGTATTTCTAATTTTTTTTATACAATCACTAAAAAAACAAATAAAATAAAATTAATCAATTTAATTCGAAATTAGCAAAAATTATATGTTTAAGCATATGGTATAATTTACATTTTTCTAATTTTTTTTATTATATTTATGTTCATAAATCGTATCTCATCTAAATTTATTTTTGGTTTTGCCATGGCTGCAACATAAAATACAAAGAATCCGTTTGGATACACTTATTTTTTAAAATAAGTATTTATATTTTAAAAATAAGTGTTTTTAAGTGTGTTTGAATGTCATACTAAAAATAAAACAGAAGTTATAAAAAAATTATTCAACTACTTATTTTAGAAGCTAACAATTCCAACAAAATAAGTGAAAGAATAAGTGATTTTAATATTAGTAATTATTAGTATAAACACTTCTCAAATATTACATTCAAATACAAAATAAATTTTCTTTAAAAATAAACTCTTTTAAAAATAAAATTTAAAAATAAATATTTCTTTAAGTGTATCTAAACGAGTCCTATTCGCCAACAACTATATGGATTCATTATCATCACTCATCAGTATAGTAAAACACAATCAAACTGATCAGATTCAGACAAAATAAAATCTTGCATAATCATAATCTATTTTTTGTTCTTGATTGCTTTATGGATAGGGATTGCCTGTTATGGACGTCTGTTTAGAAAAAATGAGTAGGCAGCCTTTTTAAAAGCCTATTTAGTAGGTCACCTACCTCTCAGATTCGTTCTATTAAAGCAGACAAATGCCTTTCATGTTTAAAAACTTAAAGTTTATTTGAGCTTATATCTGTTGATAGCCTTAATATAGCTTTTTGCATGTGCCCAAAAAAGGTTGTAAATATTTGAAATTCTATACTGTTTATCCCTACTTATGGACGTCTGCAACTACCAGAGCCATGTCCCAAAATGCAGGACATTTCTGGCATGTCAGTAAAACTTTATGCCACCTTCTTTGCAAATTGATATGAAATTCTATAGTATTTTTTTTAGGGTTATGAACAATAAAATAAGAAACTATCGATAATTACCACTTTAGTAAATTGGGTGAATCCCAACATTTATTAATTGGAACATTTTATTATCCTGATCTTTTGTATAAATTCATGCATTTAATGTATTTTATTATCGTGTGCCATATGGTGTTAAGAATTAGCCGAAAAATAATTAATTCTTCTAATTCATTTTTTTAATAATTTTTTAATTATTAAATAAAAAAAATATTAAATACTTTTTATATTTTCAAGATATTGATTGTATTTAATTTTTTATTTAATATTTTTTATTAAATAATAAAATTATTATTAAGATGATGTTTTAAAAATATCCAACAAAGTTCTAAGAATTACCGTGGTGGTAGGTACTTGATTGTTTTATTTAAGCTGAAGCTTACATATAACATATGTTCTGTAATTTATTAGTACATTTTAATTCCAAGGAAAAAACCGTTTGACACAGACAAGTACAAACGTTAGTAAAAACTGCATAACATTTTGATACGATCTTTCTTTAGTCACTTGCATTGATTACTTTCAAGAGTTGATAATAAAAATAAAAATCCCCTTAAACCTTGCATCCAGTCCTGTTGAACAAAGGCAAAGGATGTTGAGGAGACAAGAAATGTGGCCAATTTGAAATATTTTGAGTTCTTAAGTTATCTCTGATTCTAATATAATTATATGATATTATGATCTAATGATTGATTACGAAGATGATTGTAGAAGAATGCGTGCTCCTTATAGATTGATTCTCCATAAAGATCATGGATTTGATCGCAGTCCAAATCCCTTTACTTAATCATACCACATCATGAAGGCCAGAAGAACAAAACTCATACAAGCTTTAGTAATTTTAAGGCCCGGTTGAGAAAATGTTGTTATTATGCTACAATAATGGCAATGACCTAGGAGACAATGGCCTTGAAGTTGAGAACGCATGCTAGCTTGTTTTGGTGACATTCACGTTGAGGATACTTTGCCTTCATGATCATCTGGTTGCCATAAGAACATGTTCAAGTTCCTCATTGACATTAATAAGCCTGTACTTCAATACAATGGATTTAGACAAATAATTATGGGGGACCAGAGAAAACCGAGGATAAAAAACCCGTTTCACGGTTGACCCAAGGAGCAAGCCATTTTCTTTAGTACGGTAGTACCCATCTGCTGACATGTGCAGAGACATTCATGCTCAAATTGGTAATGAATTATGTGTAACTGCGCATAAGCTAAGAAACATAGGGCCTAGGGGCTCAATTTTACGTTAAATGGTGACTTTGTTGGCCAATTTCCTAGTTGAGGTCCTCGCATTCATAAATGCTTTTACACATCACGTGCAGTTGTAAGTTAGGGAAAACGTGTAAATATTATATTGTGTTCCCTTGAAGCTAATGATTGTGGGGATTACTTAGCAAAGTTGGGATCTCACAATGATGAGGCTTGCCCATGGCCCATGGGTCTTTTGGGATAATCCACGTTAGTGTTAAGATTGGGATAACCCAAAATACCGAAAAAATTTATATCTAATCAATTAATCGAAGAATCATAAAAGTTAGTTTGATATTGTATTTTACTTCAAAATATTAAAGTATTAAATTTATAAGTCTTCTTTATTTATATGATTTTTAACTTGTTCATTTATTTTTAATGTAAAACTTATTTTTCTACGTCTAACTCATACTTACATTTCTAATACTTTTGAAGTTATCATTGCTTTTTTTGACAAATAAATCTTTTATTCTGTGTGAAATTCTCATGTGCTCTGTACATTAAACATGTGATACCTTAATTGAAGTATTAAAAATATAATTAAGGTGAGAGACAGACAAATTAATAATGATAACCCGCATAATTAAATTGATACATATTTAATGATATTGAAAAAAAATAATTTAAACTCCCATTCCCATAGCACTTAAAAAACAGTTGTATTTTGATCTGCAGGCATTGTTTCTTTTTTATTTTCTCATCTATACCTTTAAAAAAAATTGTGTTCCCTTGGACTTAAAACTCCACAATCTTTTTGTAAGATCACTCCATAAAAATGAAGAACTGAATGATTTTATCCCAATCAAACATACATGATTTGGTTTTCTTTATATTTTATTTTTGGTTGCGTCAAATCTCACATGCCTCCATGTGAACAAGATTGTTCAAATTATACCACAGATCAATGCCCCAGCAGAATTTTTTTTCCTCTCACAAATAAAATGTGCAAAAATCTGAAAGGAAAGAAGTTGGATTTTTTGGTATAGACCATTGATTTGAATGTCAGGAAAATATTGATTGTCAATCAAACTGCAAATTCTTATACAATTTTATATATATGCAAAGCATCAAGATTCTTTTTTATTAGTGGAATAATAAGAAAGTATCATGTTAGAGAGAAAAATAATAATTTATTTGAAATAAAATTAGTAAAATTTATATTTTTCTCTCTTTCTAATATGATGAAATTTATGTGTATCTGTTTCTAACATGATAATCTTGTAATAAGAGAGTATCCTCCACCATATGGAAATCTCAATCCAGAAGTGGTCATATTGAATATAACTATCAAAACGGGTTGAACCAGATCGAATTATGTGAGTTTTGAGTTAGTATTTTGTTAATTCAGTCCAGTTCTATATAATGTTGTTAGGTCAGGCCGAACTAACTCATTCATGCTCAACCAATTCGGATCGAGTTAATTCAAGTTATTTTTAAATTTATGTTCACTTTTATTAACTTAACTCATTCATTTTGTCGGATTATTCAAATCGGTCCATCAAACTTAATCCTTTTTTACAACTCTAATATTGAGCCACAAAGGCATCTAGTTCACATGCAGTCATGTGTAAATTTTTTATATATATATAAGCAAGAAAGAAAGGCGATTTTCATTCAACAAAAAAAAATCTTAAATACACAATCACACCTTCTACTTGCGCTCTCTTTGTTGCCAAGAACTAAAGTTTGAAAACAAATTAGAATTATTTCCGCATGAACTGACCAGTAGTATAAAGTATAAAATTGTTTCTATTTAATAATGTTTTTTTTATAAATACTTTTTAATAAATCAATTTTAAAAACGCAAAATTTTCACAACACACTCAACGGGCACTTCAACTCAATAAAATAAAGAGTAATACCATATAGTCAAACAAAATTTGAAAGAATTTAATTATAATTTGAATTTACTTAGTTCCCCCAATGTATTGGATTATTTCTTTTTATTCAAAACTTTATATTTTAACTTGTTTAACAAATGTTATTAGCAAAATCTTTAGAATTTATCAAAATTTAAAGATAATTATTAAATAAGTTAAAGTGTGAAAATTATTTATCTATTCAAGAGTTAATAATAATGTCAACTCATTCTCACAATAATTTTGGTATAAAAATTTTGGCTGTTTAGTATTAACAGACTAAGAATTAATTACTACTTTTCTTTTACTTAAAAATCGAATAAAGGGTTTTATTCCTTTTTTTCCCCCTTTGTTCCCTCGAGATTCAATTCATAGTTATTTCTACTTTCTTGTTCCTTTTTCGAGTGTTGTTTATGTATGAGACACAGACTCCTCCATGTGATTTGCAACAATGGCTTTCCCACATCTTAACGACAAAGGATGATTTGGAGCAACAGGGAAATCACCATAAATGATTAATGAACTCCTGCTGTGTTATGATGGAAATTTTGGTGATTTTCATGATTTAGCGGCAAGTATTTCATGAGTAATCTTAATTGTCAAATTATTTGTTTAATACTACCCAATTATATATATATTGGAGGCATATCTAATGAGAGAAATTTTTATTATGAGGGTGAGAGGAGTAAATCTTGACCATACAACTATATATAAATGGTCAAGATTAAAAGTTATTTAAAGGTTATATGACCACTTAAAAAAGTCATATATATTTATCTTCTAATCTTGACCATTCATAAAAGATCTAATGATTAAGTTTCACTCATCTCACCTCTCATAATAAATACTTTTCTCACCAGATATATATATATATATATATGCTAATAAAGCTGGATTTATTGGTAAAATCGAACAGCATCAATAAAAAGTTTTCAAGTTTCATTCCTATCGTTACCTTAAAATGAAAAAATTCTAAAATACTCTTAGAATAATATTCTAAGTAAGTTTATAATCATTCAAATTTAATTTAAAAATATTTAAATTTTAATCCAACCAACTGTATGTTTATTAATGGCCAAGTATAATTTCATTGGAGCAATGTAATACTCTAAAAAGTGTCGAAAAATTTCTCCTTAAAATGAGGCAATCTTCCCTCTTCCGAACTTGTTACCCAAAAGAAAAAAATATTAACATATGACGTTAGTGTTTGGATTTAATTTCTATTTTGTAATTGATGGAATTGGAATGGAATGAGATGGAATGGGATGGGATGGGATGGAATGGGATAAAAATACCATTCCATTGTTTGGATATTTTAAGATGGAATGGAGTAAAGTTACCATTCTATTGTTTGGGAAGTGGATGGAATAGAGTTATAACTTTATTTTTTCTAAATTCTGACTAATTTTAAGATATGAGGTTAAAGTAGTAAAATACTAATTATAATTATAATAGAAAAATAGATTCCATCCCATACCCCCCAAATTGGGGGGAAGAAAATTGAGGATTTTTGGTGAGATGGGATGGGATCCATCCCACCCACTTTCATCACATTCCATCATTTTTTAATATAACCAAACAATGGAACTTATCTCTATCCCATCCCATTCCATTCCATCCCACTCAATCCCATCAATCCAAACATACCCTATAGAGTTCTGAAATGTTGGTGGAGGCTCAGAGGGCTTCGGCTCGGGATAAGTCCAAAATGGAACGGTAGCCCAGTTCTACCTAAGATGGGCCTTAATTTTATTTCATTTAGCCCAAACTAATGTCAGATCAATTGCTTCACTATTTAATATTAATTTGACAAAAAAAAAAGTGCGTATTCATATTAACTACAAGCTTTTTTACGCAGAAAGAAATTACAATTATTTGCACACTTGGTTGGAACATTATTAAAAAATTGCTCAACTCGTCCTTTAAATATTAAGAGCATATTTTAGTCCATTTTTTTTAAAATTTTAAAATGCACTAACATGCATGTCAATTCACTTGTTATTTTTGTAAAAAAAATATCGTAATTTTATTTTAGATGTTATTTTAAAAATTTATCAATTTACTATCTACTAATCTTAACGTCTAATTTTTAAAGTAATATTTGTATATTTTTAAAATTAAGTAAGATTTATTTTGAATCACACTCCCTCTAATACTAGCCGCTTCTAGCATTGTACCATCAAGCACATTACACACAATTGGGCTCCAATCTTATTCTTGCGAATGGTCTGATAGACAAAAGTGGCTAGGAAATGAAGTACCGCTTCACATAACCAGGCCTAACGGGCCTCGTCTAAATATTTTTGTGGAAATAATAATAATATGGTGCATAATAATTAGAATTATTTATGATTTTAATAATTTAAGATTTTACATATAATTATGTTATTTAGGTTGTGTTTGGAATGGATAAAAATATAAAATTATTTGATTTAATTTAGAAATCAAATTTTATATTTAGAATTTATTAAAATGAGAATTAATTTAATTTAATTTTATTATTCTACATTTTAACCCATATAAGTTATTAAAAAGGATATTACAAAAAAATTAAAAGCTCTTTATCTCTCTCCTCTCTCTCCCCCTCGCTCCCTCTTTCTCCCATGAAAATATGCATAATTACACAATCCTATATGCTATATATTTAAGATTGACTAACATCATATTTTCCCTGCATAATCAGTCAAGTATCCACATAGAAGAGACACTAAATTGACTGAAATTATTTTTTTTCAACTTCAAAGCAATAACAAGTACTTTGTTGATTTAAACAACTATTTAAATAACTCAAATACAATGTAGTCAGTGATTAATACAAAACTGGATGTCCATTAAGGCGTAAATTTCCATGGCTAAGTCTAAATATATCTCAAATACAGTAAGCAAAATCATAAGTATTAACTCAAAACCATGGCTAAGTCTTACTTATTTTCCTAAGAAGCCAATTAAGGCGTAGATGTTTATCAAGGGCAATAAATGATCTCGCCAAAACTGGATCAGGCACAAGAAAATCCAAAGCATCACAAAGATAATCTCCATCCAACCTCTCCTCTTTCAGAATCTTCACCACTTGTTTTTCAACGTTAATAACTAGTTTCGAGTTACAGTTACTGCGTAAGGCCTCTGTAATGTCCATCATTGCTACTTTAATGTCTTGAACTCCTTCATTGATGATGTCACCAAAATGAGCCTTTCTATTGATTCCTCTCTTCTTAATTGCATATTACTTTGGAAGATAACTTGCTGAAGATGATGGGGTTGGGAATTTATCTCAATAGCTCTCATTCCCATCAATTGGGTTGAATGCCTCAAGATTAATGGTGTCATCAGTGTTGATGTCTTCAATCATTATTGGCCCTTCCTTTTGTCACCTTTCAACTTTTTCTTTCGCACACTCAGCTCTTGAACCAGTAGCTCTATCTTTTTCATATATGTCACACATCAAATCCAAATTAAAAAATTACTTCCCGCAAACTAACTTCCTTTCTTCTTTTCCCTAGCCAAACAAAGATAAAACCAAATGTAACTAAAGATTATATATATATATATATATATATATATATATATATATATATATATATATATATATATATATATATATATATATATATATATATATATGAGATGTGGTTTGGCATAAAGATAATGTGATCTACCAATCTGCCTTATATGATTCACATTAGTAATTTCGTTAAAATAAAATTTAAAGGAACATCAAGCAAGCACAAGCACAGATATAAACTATTATTAGTAGTTTGTAAAAGCAATTCAACTAATAAAAGAGCTTAATTTTGAATCACCTTCTTAACAGCTCATAGTATCCAATACCCTTGCCCAAAATAAAATAAAATAAACCAGGACAAGAAAGTGCAAGTTGGTCCTTACTTTGGAGGTTTTAAAGACTCTCCCACTTGTCGCTATACCTTACGTGAGGTTATCTATTCATAAATATAAACCATTTAGGTGTATGTCCTAGCAACAATCAAAACAATTGATATGAAATAAACAAACTGATATCAGACACATAACAGTATGAGAATATAGCATTATGATTTACCTATACATTCATGTATTAGAGACTTAATTTTACACCCAAATATTTACAAGTTTGAGAAGCAATAGAATATAACTGAGATGCTATAATAAATATTAAGTTAATAGAAAGGATACTTCTGATTTATAAAACCTTAGCCCATCGCAATCAATTCATCACACCGCCAAAAAAGAAAAATAAAAGAAAAAACTGGTATAAGGAAAACAAAAAGTCAATTATTCTACAACTAATGAAGTACTCATGAAATGCAAAGTCAAATATCAAGGAAAGTCAACATGATTACATAACAAAGAAACTAATTATTATGAGAGACCTAATCATTCCACATTTGCCTAGCATTGCTATTTCTCATTCTTTTTGCTTCTTTTCCATCAGCATCTCTAAGCTCTATTCTTTATGGTCGTTCACGTTCAAGCTCTCTTTCCAATAGTTCTCTATCAACCTCTGATATAAGTTCTTCATCAAGATCATGACCCATCAAAAAATTATGTAGCATGCAACATGCCAACACAATTTTTGATTGAGTTTCAACATCGTATTGTGCTTTTGTTCCACTTGCTATTATAGAGAACGTCTTCTTTAACACACCAAAAGCTGGCTTTATTGAATTGCGCAATGAGGAATGTCTTAGATTAAATAATTCTTTTGCATTTTGTGGAGGATGACAAGAATACTCTTTGAGGTGATATCTAGTGCTCTGATAAGGAGTGAGAAAACCAGGCTTCAACATATAGCCAATATCAGCCAAATAGAATTTTCCTAAGTATAAAGTCATGATTAGCTTCTAATATTTATATTGATTTATAAATATAGTTTTTTTAATATAGAGTTGTACCTAGAAGAACTCCAAGACTATCATCCCTATCTAAAGCATCCTCAAGCACTCTTGAATCTAAAGCAGATCCTTCCCACCCAGGCAAAAATATAAGTAAACTTTAGATCAAAAGTAGATGCAGCTAACACATTCATTATTGGGTAACCCTTTCTACCCAAATATCTAAGTACATCTTCATTCGAAACTTTCACCCTAACATATGTTCCATCAAGAGCACCAATACAATCCTATATAAAATGGAACTAAAATAAAAATTAGAGATTGAAAAAGTGAAACATGAACCATGATATTTGAAAACTAACTTTACCTTAAAACAAGGATAAAACATTCTTGTACTATTCAAGATCTTAGGTGGGGTTATGTTTCCATCAGGTTGTACAAGAAACCGATCCTCAAGTGTAATGATTATTCCGAGAACTTGATGAAAATGCTTACTAATGGTCTCACCAGAACGACAGAAGAAAAAAGAAATAGTGCGATTTCTAACATTATGTGACAAAATATGAAGAAATTTCACCACTTGTTCTTCAACACATCTATACTTAGTGTCTCTAAGAGGTCCAGTCATTCTTAGGATGTTAACTAGATGACTAAATGTGTTAGGCCCCACACATAAAATTTCACGCGACCTCTCATTAGTTTGTATTCTTCGTATTAGCTCTCTTCTTAATTCCTCCCTTTCTACTCTTGGTGCTGTGATATCTCTTTCAACCTAAGTAGCATATTGATAAATGCAAAGTAGGATTACTAACTAACCCACATAAGCAACTAAGGCAGCAACACAATTTTTCTCAAAATCTCTCATCCTTCACCCAACCAAAATTTAATTAGAAAAAAATATGACAACAGGAGAAATGATCAATGAACACATATCATCAACAATCCTACGACACAAAAGAATAACCTTTTAACCAAATAAATGAACATAAAAAATCCCAGGTATTACAAAACCCAAACTCAAATCGAACGAACAAAATCCATTATAACTTCACAGATCCAAAATTACACAATCAAAACAACATAAACTCATAACTCCTCAAACAAAGTGTCTAAGATCTCAACACAAAATCATCAGATCTGTGAATGCAGCAAAAAAGATTCAAAGCCAAAATAATAAAAAAATAAAGAATCCAAGCTTATGAACACAAATCAAATCATAGACATCAACAAAAATCGATCGAACAAACTCAAACATTCAAAACATGCAAACAAATAATTGAAGAAACAACACCGAACATCAAAACGAGAACAAGAGACATAGATAGAATCAAAGAGAGAATTGTCAAATACTGTTACCTAGATTCGAAATCCAGATTAGAACCTATATCAAAATCAGAATTCAAACAAAATCTAGATCAGTACCCAAATCAAAAATAAAGAATATACCACAAATACTTGGTCTAGAGAAATTAAACGCAACCCAAATTTTTTTAGAAAAAATAAGATCGATCAAACCTGCAACAAATGTAACATAAGGGTGGGATTGATAAAAAATTTGTAGCAAATCGACCTTGATTCGAACTTAAGAGAGATGGGGTGAGATCAAGCAGCAGAGTGACGAAAAAGAACGTGAAAGAGGAAAGTGAAATCATTAAGTCTGAAAACATGATTATTATGGCATGAGATGTAAAATTGAAAAATAAACAGAGTTAAAATAGTCTTTCTAAAAATTATACCTGAAATCAAATCAAATCCAAGTAAATTCTATATTTTTTTATAGAATTTGTAAATAGGAAGAATAGAAATATGATCAAATCCACGGGAATTATCAAATAAAATCATTTCTCAAATTTTAAGATTTCAAACAACAAATTTGATTTGCAAAATGAAATCAATTCCCCTTTTTAATCATTCCAAACACATTGTTAGGGATTTTATCGTTCCGTATTTTAAAGGATTTTATCTATTTTATAATTAGAATTTAAATTTTAATAAAATTTTATCCAAATCCTAAATCTTATTATTAGTTAGTTATATTAAGATTTTGAATTAAAATAAGATTAGTCTATTATCTATTTTAGTTATAATTGATTTCTTTTGTAAGAAGACTCTAAATACCTTCCTATCATATTTTAGAAGACGATTGATTATTATTGATATTTAATTTAGATTATATTCTTATTTTGAGATCGAAAGTCTCTTCACATCGAGTGCTTTGGAACTTGAGGGTTCTTTGATTTTATATATAATTATGTTATTTATAGATTTTACCTTTCTATATTTTTAGGAATTTTATTTATTTTACAATTAGAATTTCAATTTTAATGAAATTCTATTTAAATTCTAAATCTTATCAATAGTTAGTTATAATAAGATTTTGAATTAAAATAAGATTAATCTATTATTTATTTTAGTTATGATTATTTTTTTGTAAAAAGATTATAAATACTCTTATCATATTTTAAATGATGGTTTATTATTATTGATTGTTAAATTCAATTTAGATTATATTGTTACTTTAAAACTGAATCTTTTAGTGCCTTGGAACCAGAGGATTCTGTTATTTAGTCTTTTGGTTCTACGTCATCATAATAATAATTAATCGGTGGTATTTAATCTAAATAAGTATTTTTTTAGATGAGCTTACTCATGAAAAATGTATTTACAGTCTCACTTCAAGAAATTAGCAGTCATTTTATGATAGTGCAAATATGCAACTAACCATATTTCTCATGTTTGTCTCCATGTTGACTCAAATTTTTTTATGACATTAGGTAACCATATGTCTCATGATTCCTGGGATCACAAACTAAGTTGTTCGTAAGTTATAACGTCTGTGGTGGCCCCTTTTTTTGAAAAAAAAATGTAAATGATTCTTCTGGGTTAATGCCTTCTATTTTTGCCTCTAGAGGAAGAAGAACTGCTAGTTATTGTGTGTTTTTTTTGCTGTAACTTGCCAAGGCCAGGGAAAATCTATTGGTTTTTTCGCCAATCCACTTTTTTGGCACACTTTTCATACACTGTTGATTCTTCCCTTCAAACCCAGTCCATTTGTGATTTTACATCCAAGATATATAGTGAGAGTAGTGGGGAAAAGGAGCTGACAAACATATTAATAAGACATTTTCTTGGATGATGATAAAAATCCCAGTACAATTTACAGCTACTGGGAGGTGGTCATGTCAATTCTGATCACACATCAGACGCAACAAAATAGGCAGGACTTAACCATGAATGTAAACAAATATAAGAAGTATTGGAAATTCAAAGTGTGGAGATGTGTGATAATGTGTGTATAACCTTATTATATGTTAAGCGATAGATGCAGAGAAATGTAATGTGCCCCTATTAATTTTCATCATATATTGCGTTGCATGGCATCATCATCATGACATACATATACTTCATGCATGTGATCCGCAGTCACATTGTTACCATGTACAGTACACATTCCGTTCCACTGCCTCTGTGCCTCATCTGGTTTTCTGGTTGACACTAGAATTTCAAACTTCAATGGAGGTAGAGATTTTCTTTGCACTCAATTAATTACTCCTATGGTAGGATAGATTACCCTGCTTGTGCACATAGAGAAAGAGAGGGAAATGATCTAAACGGGAAAGGCATGCAGAGGGGGTTCTTTTTACCTCAAGCACAAGAGCCCCACACAAGGACGAGCGTACACTTAATGTCAAACTCAACTTGTAGTGCCATACTGCTCAGATTCCCTACGAGTTCTTAATAGCCAAGATTTCCCCTGCCTAGGTTCTGGGGGCTTATGCCCCATAGTTTTTTTTTTTAAATTGTTATATGTAATTTTGTTATTTTTATATATATTTCAAAATTTATAAAAATTTGTTTCTATTATTTGTTTAATATAATTATTTTAAAAATTAAATTCATTTAAGATTATAATAACATATGTTTAAATGATAATATAAAAATAATTGATATTAATAATGAATTTAAATTAAATTTTGTTATCTTGTAATATTTGTATTTTTTGATATGTAAATATAAATATCTAATAAATATTTATTTATGTATTTGTATTATCGTTAATCAGAAAAAAATACTTCATTATCTTATTTTATTACTTAAAAAAGGTAATGTAATAATAATGCAAAGAGAATAATAACTAAATATCATTATTTTTATATAATTCACACAGATCAGCAGCCAGCCAGAGCTAGCAGAGGCTACTTGCACTTGCTTTGGCGCATTCTTACAAACACCTAAATCACTTTCGACGTTTACAAACTTAGATGTGGATAAATGCGTGTACCCCGAGAACCTGGACCATATCTCAAACAAGTACACACTGAAGATACCTTTGTCCAGCTAATTGATACCATGTAATTAGAAACATAAATCCCATTATATATCCATCTGCATAAAGTATATATAATAATATGATGTTGAAAACTTGAAAACGTTGCTCATATGCCCTGGTCTGAAAGCATATGGTGTGGTTGCCATGTTGTGGTAAAGTCCAAACATAAAGTAATTAAAATACTACTAAGTTACTAACTGTTATTGATCATAAACATTCAATAAAAGAATATGGTTTGCACTCATTGAAATGGCTTAGTTTACACAATTATAGCAAAGTTAGGACTTGTGTATGTGCAGTTGGTCACTTACCATATATATTCTCTTAACATTTATTCATTCATAGGCATGATGTCATGATGCATATACTATATTATTTCATACAAGAGTATCATTAATGTTCTATATAGTGTAATCCTCATTTTCTAAAAATAAAAGGACATTAAAAAGGACAAATTTTCAATTAAGGTGAAAGGCGTGCACAACTGGTTATACATGCAAGTAATGGGCTGCTTAAAGAAGGCCATACGATGAGTAGGGGCCAGACAATGGAGTTTTCCCGTTAGAGTAAGCTACAGATGCAACGCAACTTAGGAACTGACATTCTGATGTATTGACATTATGTTCACAACGTAGACATCTGCGTACTGTTCAGCGAAATTTCTAGGCTACGTTTGTTATATCATTTCAGATGTGTAGTTGTCTACCCTTCCAGCTATCCCAAACAAGTAGACTAGGCTCATTCACTGATTCTTCTAAAAGCTGAAGTTAGCGTTACACCTACAAAAATGATAAGCTTAAGAAAGTAAAGTTTATATAGATGGTTTTTATTAACGATTTTATAATACTTTTTAATTATCCTCCTTTTAATATTTTTTCAAAAGTTAAACAAAGACACAAAATAGCTATATATATGTATATTTTTTATACGTTTACGTAAGTAGTGGTACAGGTATACTTACCATAACGCTATTTAGTCAGTACAAAGGTCTATTTGAGAATATATGTCTTATCAAATATTGTTTATCAAAGTTAAAAAAAATAAATTGTCAAATGGATCAGCTCCACCAAATTTAATTTTGTAAAAAGTTGGCCTGCTCAGAAGAAATTGTTTGACAGGACCAAATTGTATTTAGTTTTGATATTTTTATTATTAATCATGTATATATATATTTTATATTATTTTTAATATTATTCATCATACTTATTTTTTTTATTTATTTTCTCTTACTAAATTTGACATATTTAAAAAAGTATCAATAATATATACACCCTAAAAAGAGTGTATGTTGAGTTTTTTCCAATTGCATAGGATGAATCGAATTTGACTTTAAATTTGTGGACTCAGCCAACATTACTCATATTTTATGTTAATGGCATGCTCTAAGCCTACATAGTTTTGTAAGAATAATGCTATTTACACCACTCTTATTACATTCACAATTACACATATGTAGGGACAGAGCTTTGGTCGAATTTTGAAGGAGCCAAACTTTAAGCTATGAAAGGTGTGCCATTAGAAGAAAACATATAAAATATATATATATCTTAAAATACGCATAATTTTTTTTTCAATCTCTAAAAATTTTAAGAGCGCATGCAACTAAGTGTATATTTGGTTGAGATTATTTCTCAAATTAAAAGCTTTTTTTAAGGCTTAAAAGTTTTTTTATTATGTATGCATGTTTAAATAATTTTGCTTCAACTTTTATACAAAATTTAATGCATTACAACAGTTTTTTTTCATAAACTTAAAGCTTAAAGTTTATGATTCTAAATTATAAATTATTTCAAAAAATTTGAAATATAAATACTATTTTATTCTCAATCAAATAATTTTTTTAATCATTTTATATTTTTTTGATAATTTAATACATAAAAATAATTTTTTATGTTATCTAAATGAAATAAATTATTTTAAAATTATTTTTTAATTAATATATTTAAACATAAAATTAATTTATTATAATCAATTACAATAATTAATTATATAATAATCATTTGCTGAAATTATTAAAATTTTCACAATTGAAACAAATACACCCTAACTTTGCCCTTGATTCCATCCTAGCTAAAAGAACTGAAGTAAAGTTACTTGAATTCTAATAAAAACTAATTGTTGTGTATCCTTGGAAATATAAAAGTTGTTTAAATAACATTACAGTTCAATGAGCTTCTAGCAAGGGTTTAGATAAACCGCACATTTTAGAGTCAATTCTAAAAGTGGTTTGATTAGTTAACTATATATTATACCCAAATGAAAATCCTAATTAAATGGTTTTGGAGAGATTGCAAGGTGAGTAGGTATTATTTAGTTTCCTAAACAGATGAAGTATATAGGCCAAGAGAAGAAGAATCAGCTCCTACCGTAAGACAAAGGAGATTTTATAGCAATTATTAGTCAATTTAGCAAATCAAGGCTAGCTAGGGTGTCTCAATGTCTGTTTTGGGAGAGCCTTTTGGCTTTCTACGCTCTGTCACTGAGTTGTGGCATGTGATGACCAAAGAGAAAAGGACGATCCCAGTCACCACTCTCCTAACGTTTTTTTTTTTTTGGTCGTCAAGGTTGTTTGTTTGTTTCTTATAGCAATAATTTTCAAAAGCAAAAAAAGCAGTTTGACAAGACAGGCCCAGGAAAGTTTGTTTCAAGCAATAAAAGAAATGAGAAAATAAATTACAAGGAGAAATATTTGGTTGTCGTTAGTAACATCTTACAAAACATTTCCGTAGCAACAGTTTACCGGTTGATAAATTCTAATTTGTCTGCATTAATGGTGAAACGGAGAATTGTCATTGCTCACTATAAATATCAAAGAGAGCTTCTTATCATGATACAGTTTGATACAAGTTTGATCAATGTGTATTGATTTAAGTGTAAGAAACACATGTATTTTAAGTATGTGATATTATATGTGGTTCTAAAATTTATATGTATAAAAATCATATAATTAAAAAGAGTTTTTATTTATGCGTCTAAACATATCTAAAGTGATTACTTTCTCATTTATTAGATAAAGATACTTTCAAAAAAAAAAGTTTAATTTGCGTATCTTAGACGCAATGAATTAGTAGAAAAAGAGAGGCACTTAAAACAAAATTGATATGATTGATTCAATTAGCAGAATATGTTATGGCTAGTATTCTCTATTTGAGGCGCCCAGGATTCATTCCCAAATCCTTGGTCATCGTGGGTGTCCTCCAACCGCTGAGGTGTGGGATCTACTTCTCCACCTATCGGTGATGATTGATTATGATAGTATAAGATGTTATAGATATTCAACAATCGATCGATTTTCTAATTTTTTTGTCAAAAGAATTTACACATGTTAAGTTATAACTTTAGAAATAAAATTTACTGATCTATTTACCTCAGTAAGCATTACCTTAGTCACTAATTGCAAATTTACTTAGGAAGGAAAACTAATTATTTGATTAATTAGAAATACCAACTTCTGGCAACATTGGTGGGGTCATTAATTCCAATGAAACCTAAAAGCCTAAATTGATCCCTTATTGAGTTTAATAGTCTAAGATGTTGCGGATACAAATGTGCTTTTCTGCAAATTGAAAGACCATGTATAGTAGATTATTAGCATGTTTGATTATAGTTTACACACTGTAAACTCCATTTTGGAGTGTGCAAACTCAGTTTTTTTTTTACAAATAATATGTTTGGTAAAATTATAATTGAGTTGTGTTTGAACATTTTGGGTTTGAAACTGGGAAATGTTTACGGTGTTTCTAAATTTTTTGGGAGCATTGGTGCTCTATGATCAGATGCCGTTGATTTATTATTAAAATAAATCAACGGTCCTGATTTATTACTTGTAATTTACATAACAAGTAATATGTATGGTCCTTATTGTATATACAAGAAACTTTATAAATTTTAACTGTTAATATTTACACACACGCAAATTCATATACAGAAAGAACTTAGATCAATCTTATTTTTTTACTATAAATAACTATGCATACAAATTTTTTTTTACCTATTTTAACTAGTCATATTTATACACACGATAATAAGATTAAAAAAAACCAATTAACCAATTATAAACTATAAATTTGGTTGGAGCACCAATGACTTAAAAGTTTTTTGGAACACCGTAAACATCGCCTTGAAACTGTGGTTTGAGTGAAAGTGAAAACAAATTGCTTTTTTATTGAGTTATATAAACAATAGTTTATAAACCGAATCAATGTATTCTCATTAGTCCCAAGTCGCCTAATCTATCTCAACTTGATATTGGTCACCACAAAACAAAGATAAGTACAATTAAATTATTAATTAGTAGACATTCATTGAATATTACAGCTTATATAACTCATCACATAACACTCTCGACTTATCAACTACTAAATTATGGGGTTGTGGACTAGTACGTCTTTATTAAACTCAAACCCACTACCATTAACCTGATCAAATATCTTAACCCCTAAGGAATCTCACCTCGTATATAAGCATTTTAAGGGTTTTATTTTAGGTATATTCACTTCTTTACCTTCACTCTTTACCTCCATTTTTACACTGTAATTACCTTTGGTGTTGTGTTTTTGCAAGTTCTCTTACTCTATCTCCAATTGATGTGGAGCTCTCCAATATTGTCAAGCAGTCCGAAGACCAATCCCTCGTTTACAGGCAAGAACATAAACTATAACTCAAATATGATGACTTTTCATCTTCCATAATCAAAGACTTTATACAAATATGCTTTGAAGCTCCTAAGAGATCAGGACCGTAGTGATAACTGTATAGTTTTACTGTCTCTTAACAGCCGATGAATGGATTTCTTGAGAATATTCTAGCTTAGCTAGTAGACTTTCTTTATTACTTTCTCAATAATTTTGCTTGGTGGGTCATTGGTTTCATCTCTTGTCTATCTAAAATCAATACTTTACGTGCTCAGTAAAAAGAAAAGAAAAACCTGTGTACTTTGTCTTGAAGTGAAGATTTCTTATTAGGATAACATATATTGTTAGTTAGTTGTGAAATTAAATTAATTACTTATTTACATATTTACATATCGATAACTATAAACTCTTTAATTATTTATTTTGACTGATTTAACTACTAAAGAGAAAATAATATAGTTAATTACTTATCTAATTAAATTAACTACTACACTATTTAAGGGTACTGTTTTGGACCAGTCTCCCAAAATTCAGGTCTAGCAGAAGTATACTAGGTGACTTGGCTCAAACTTGCCCAAGGTAGCTTATTGGCTCACCTTTTAGAAACTCACTATATCTAAAGAATCCCTACTTGATGAGGATATAATTGAGATTAAACCTCTTCATAACTAACTAGATTTTAGTTACAGAAAAACTTTATCTTAAATATTACTTCCTTACCCATCAATCTCACAATATATAAATATAGGTTTTAACTACTCAAATATGTATTTATACTCATATGCTTTATCATCTTAATGTAAACTTCAACTCAAGCGTTATAATACTTTATATGTACATCACCCTCTTTCCATCACTCATTCAACCCAACTGAACTGGGTCATGTACAACATCCTTGATCAGTTGATCCTAATACACAACTGGTACTAAACTCTTTAAGGAGTAACATAATCCCTGTTTCTTATAAGTATCTAAAAAAGAGATAAAAAGTAACATATGAGAAAGAATGCTATTCAAATACTATATTTTTACATTTCTTTCTTTACACTATTTAAAAAAAAAATATTTTCTGTCTCTTATTGTTAAAAAGAAAGTATATAAATTAGAGAAGTGTTATTTGCATATTAAAAATATTAGACTATATAAAAATAAAAGAGAGTATATGTTAGAATATGTTTTTTTTTTGTTTTATATATTATCAAAAGAAAAAAGTGATGTAAAAATTATGAAAAAAATTGTGTAGATGTGTAAATATCATTATTTTAAAAAATAAAAAAAGAATGCAGAAATATCTCTTTTAAGAAAATTGTAAAAATATAGTATATAAATAACATTTTTCAGAGAGATTGAAACGGTAATTCAAACTCGAAAGTCAACCGGAATGTGTGACGTGCTTATGGAATTGATATAAATATTTATTTATTTGGAATGAATCAAGTGAAATGAGTATTTATTATAAAAAATAAAAGAATTTTTTTAATTATTAAATTTTATATGAATGATTAAAATTAAAATATAAATGTATATAATTTTTTTAAATAATCATATAATTTTTAATAATTTTTAATTTTAATTATTTATATATAATTATATAATTAAAATTTACTTTTTTATATTTTTTATAATAAATATTTTTTCATTAAATATGTTGTTTTATATATATATATATATATATATATACATCTGATGGAATTGTTAATATTAAACATTAAGCTGGGATCAGATTTGCATAGCAAGTTGGCACTTCAATACCCAATGTAAAAGAAACAAGAGAATATTGTAAAAGAAAAAGTTATTAATGATTTTTTTATTAAGTGTTGTTAGAATATATGTTAAAGTATTTAAAATAAAATATTTTGTATAATTTTTTTATATTTTTAATGTTTAAAATATTATTTTTTATAGAAAATATTTTTATTTTAATTTCTTAATAAATAAATGTGAACATCTTTTAACAAAATATTTAATTTAATAAAATAAGAGAAGGAAAATTCCGTACGAGGAAGTTGATTTTGTGTGGACTGTGGAGAGTGGGCGAATAGGAACCACTTCTCCGTGTTCAACGCTTGTCTTTATCACACACACACTTTCTCTCTTCCCACATCTGCAGCCATATCAATGTCACATCGTTTCACTCTTTTTGATCCCCTCAGGGTTACTGTTTCAGATTTTGATTGGCTACGAGACAAATGCGCCGTACGAATATTCTGATTATCTGTCAATGTGGTGAAATTCTTTTAGAAAATAATACTCATACATCCTATCATTTTTTTTAAACATTATTATTTATATTTTTTATAAATAGTGATGATTAAATAAAAAATTATAATAATAAAAATAATATAATTAATAATATTAAAAGAGATATAAAAAATATATATATATTATTTATGATAAAAAATATTATTATTAAATTCATCTTTATATAAATTGCATAGATTTGATTAATTAATAATGGATTTTCATAATACGTGTCTTATTTAATTAATAATAAATTTTATTAACAAGTAGTCTTTGTTAAGAAATTAAAAAGAGAATTTTTTTATTAAAAGTAATATATCTAATATAATTTATTTTTTAATAAAAAAATTTCTTTAATTTTTTAACATATATATTTAAAATATTTGTTAAAAAATTCATCAGTAATTAATATATTAATATTTTTAATATAAAATAATTATATAAAACAAATATTTATATAATTATTCAAATATTAATTAAATTAATTTATATAATTATATAATAGAATTTACACAAATATTTAGAGTGAATATGACCAAAGGCACGGACCTGCACCCCTTGCCCTTGACTTTGGAGTTTGGACTACCACTGCCGCAGGCGGTTTACCACTTTGCCTTCTCAGGTGAGCTCAAAGGCCACTTGCATTTACACGTATATCGTACATGTTTCTGTTGCTAAACACGGTTTCATGAATCATATTGGACATGTCTTGATTGGTTTCATGAATTATATACATAAATAATTAGAATGTTCAAGAGTGTGGGTGCAATAATTAAGGTTTTAGAGGTACACATTGAAATTTGATTGTGTCAGAAAAAATTCTTAACATTAATCACACATTTCAGGTGCAAGTGCTCAGACCGCAATACCAACTTCTCGAGAAGCATAAACAAGGTCACTCTCTTCCCCGCAAAAGATTATTTAGTCGAGCAAATAAATCCCTATATATCATGCATATAATTTGTTCAGAAATGAATTTTGAGTGATACCTGAAAATATATGAAATGGTAAGCTCTTTTATGGTGTAGTTGCGACAATAATGAGAGAAAAGGTAAGTATTTATAAAAGATATTTTGATACTAAAATTAGTAGGTATGTAAGGAGGTAGTATATATTGAGAATTAGCTCATTTTTTTATTACTTATTATATTTATATGAATATTTTTAGGATGTGTGGTGTCTAAATATTCAATGTGTATTGAATATTATTATTTGAGATCGTGAAGATATGATCATGGAGACAGGATCATAGAATTCGTTACTCCTTTATCCTTATTCTATTGTCTATATGGGATATGGTTAGGATTTGTTCATGTTATTATACCTAGCATTTAGGTTGCTTCATGCATGCTATATGTCAAGGTGACAGTTTGACAGGTTGGGTTACTCAAGGTCTATGGACTCATAACCCAGTTTATAACAATTGTCTCTAACTTGGCGCTTTGATGAGACAACAAAGTGTCAAAATACTAGTTCAACTAGAGCACACGGCGCATAATTAGGGGTAGAAATAGGTTAGATCGTCATTAGGGACCTATGGCTGACGACGACATTGCTTAAATAAGTTAGGTTAAGACTTTTTAAAAACTTATTTAACTAAAAAGATCGTTCTCGAGCCATCTAATAGGCCTTTTAAGCCTAGCAGACCGACGACGACTGTTTAACTATATATAATATAATATATATTATTATAACAATTATAAATTATAATTATAATTGTTAATTTATTATAATATATTAATATATTTTTTAATTAAATTTTAATAAAAGTCAAGAACTAAAACTTAAGTTAATAAGTTAAAATAGAAATAACATATATTATTAATATATTTAATGTAATATATTTATTAGAATGAAAATAATAAGTTAACACTTATTACCTACTTTTATAGATGTTCACTATTTTTTTACTCTAGTTTTAAGTCGATGTAAGACTTGGAGGTATATGACTCTAATAATTTTTCAACTTGGTATATTTTTAAGTTTCACATCGACTAAAGATTAGAGTAAAAAAGTGGTGAGCATTTATAAAATTAGAAGGTAAGTGTTAAGTTGTAACAAAGACCTATTTTAAGGTTTAAGTCTATTAGCTTTTGTAAATGCATGTTGACTTATTTAAAAGTAGGTCAGTTAGCCTATATAAATGCATATTAACCTATTTAAAGGTAGGTCTATTAAGCTATTTAAAGGTCTCATTACGAAGTAGGCCTTTAAATAGGATTTCAGGCCAAGTCAGGCTTTTAAAAGGTCACGCTAGACCTTAAAAATTAGCCTATTACAGGCTCAAAGTCCAGGCTCAAGCCTTATAATTAGAATACAAGTCAAATCTGTTTAAAGCAAAGTCTAGCCTATTTCTACCCCTACGTGTGATGGACAAAGGGATCCAGATTGTAGTGTCAACATCGAATCTCGCAATGTTTTTCTCAAAGAGTTGAGTTTCGTGACGTATCATAGTAGGCTTTCGGAATTAATGGGCAAGGTTGGGATCTAAGTAGGATCGCTCTGCTTATATCATTGTTTCAGGTTCCAAGGCATATAACAAGTTGCCTCCATGTGTAGTTTGTGGGGTCTGAATCATGAATTCACCCCAGATTTGGACTGAAATCTATGGCGTTGTTATATCATGGTGTCTCATTAAGTGTCCATGATCTGGGTTAGGTGTTTTGGAGCACCACGCGTCGTTTCAATTTTGAACTTTTTGTGTCTTGTCCTTTTGGATGTTTTTGGTTCAAAAATGATATGCCACGTGGTTAAAGAATAGTGGAGGTCGTCATTTGGGGTTCGTAGTATTATGATTAGTCATTTTCAAATCTTAAAAAAAAAGACATTATGATGAGATGCTTTAAACGAAAAGGCGTATCTGCCCCCATTGATGGCGACGATTTGGGATGACTCTTCACACTTATAAATAGGGATTAGGTTTAACCTTTCCCACTGTTCGCACATTCTTACACTTTAGATTATTCTTTCCGTCTATTGGTGTATGCCCTAGAGGCTGATACATTTGTTTGTATTTATATACATTCTATTATACTAATTTTAATATATGAGGCATTTAATTTATTGTGTTCTTTTTTAATAAACATAATAAAGTCCTTAGAATAGTAAGTTTGATGCCATAGGATATCAAGTGGTTGAATTGATCGTGAGATCCTATTGGATAAAATTAGAACACTATTCTTAAATATCCTTAATCAAGTATTATTGTTAATTGGGATAACAATAATGCATTGAGACTAGTATGTGCGTAGACTGGTAATCACATCTCACGGGTCATGGATATGAGATATCAAGTCTTCACATGGGTACATATTAGAGTAATGATGTACTGGACTGACCCGCCATGAGAATGCTACATGGATCGTTACGTGAGTGTCATAAGTAATTCTCATAGTGACAATGATGTCTGTGATTCTTTGACCTGAAATCACTACGATTCTTGTATGAGGAGTTATGTGTTTTAATGTCATCAAACGTCATATGTAACAAGGTGATTATAAAGTTGGTTATTGGATATACCGCAAATCATGCAGATGGATGTGAGTGACATAGATGAGATTTATCACTCCTACATAACAGGAGCGATATCTTTGGGGCCCCTGATTGAGTGAGACTGCGACATACATGGTCATGCTCAAATGAGTCAATATGATATATTAATTTCATTTGTTGTTACAAAGTCTACTTGAGTATTAGGAAATGAAGGATTAGACTATACAAGGGTGATGCATTCCATGCCTTGTGTTCAATCTAGATATATTAACAAATGAACTAAACGACACGGAAACATTGCTCACGGAAAGGTTAAGTCAAATCACTGACATTCTCATTACTTAGGTAGCAGCAATGTGTTGCTAGATACCGCTCACTGCTTGTAATATTAAAATGAGATTTTAATATTACTGCCAACGTAATGAGAACCTACAGGATCACATATATAGAACAGACTAAAATTAGAGCAATAGATCCAAGGTGAACTCGGATTGAAATGTGGGTCTGACTCATAACAAATGAGTCTGGGGTTACACAGCTTACCTTACTGCTGCTCATACTCACTTAAGGCAGTCACTATTATAAATAGTACTATTAAGGGGGCTGCTAAGACATGCATTACAGAACCCTAACTGCACTTACAGAAAAGTGAGTGAGTGAGTGACAAGTTTGTTCTCTTCTCTTCGTAGCTAACACTGTATGAGATATATGAGGCTCTTTTTTGCGAACATTGGACGTTCGTGAGTCTGTTCGTGTAGATACTGCAGAGACATCGTCGCTGTTACGGTGTTGGTGATTCACGTCACTTCCTTTAATCATGCTTCAAGAGGCAAACATTTTTTAAAACTCGGATTATGACTTTTTTTCGCATGGATCCTTGGTGGGAATTCTGTTTTCCACTGCGTGATGTATCCGCGATTCCTAACACCAGAAACTTAGGTGATTTTCGGCGTCTTGGTAATGGTCGTTGTTGATTCAAGGTTTTTTCAATACTTTCTTCACTTTTCAGAAACATTATTTTCCTTCAACATCCAAGGTACTCCTCATTTCACACTTTCAATTTTTGCCATTTCCTTTGAGTATTTAGTGGGGGGAAAATATCTGGGATTAAAGAGATGATGCAAAATAGCGGCCCGTCAATGGAGGTCTTGAGTCCTCCTTTGTCTTCATCGCTTCAGCCAAGGCGGGGGCTTCAAGCCCACGATGGGGATTCTGACAAGGGTCCAAATTCCTTGACTAGGATGAGGATCTTGGAGGCGTTCTGGAGGGCAGACCAAGCTAGAGAACTAGAAAAACATAGGCTGGTCTGTCCACTCTTTGAAATTATGATGGCAATGAGAGATGTGAGTGATTATTCCATAAGTGATTCTTCTGAATTTGACTCGGGTGCATCCTCTGTATGGTATGGCGCGAACCCGGAGAGCTACACCTGCTGAGTGGAGGAGGGTTGCACCTGTAGAGCATAAGGAGCTCGTCTTTCTGCAGGACATAAGCATATATCAGTGGGTGGATCATGAAGTTCTAGGCATCCCTTTCCGAATACAGACGACCAAGGATGCTTATGGCAAGTAGTAGTACATATAGATCATCGTGGAAGGGCTTAGAGATTGGGAGTTTGTAATCCAACACCTATCGAAAGAAGAATAGGTGTGCCCGACTCGTACAAAGAGTAAGCACTTCATGTACATGTACATGTATGAGACTCTCTTTACCCCAGATTGGGGTACGACTACCTGTTATTGAGTTTGAGATGGGCATTCTCAACCACTTACGGGTGGCGCCCACCCAACTTCATCCTAATGCTTGGAGATTCTTTTGGGCATTCGAGCTTGTCTACCAAGTCTTTGAGTGGTCGTACTTGGTCAGATCTTTCTTTTTCCTTTTATCTTGATTAATGACCTTAGGGAGCAATCAAACTAGAGGATGGGTCGCACTGCAGGCACAGTCCGGTGCGGGGTTTTCAAACCCTGCCAAAAGTCCTTTAAGAAATTTAAAAAGGACTTTTTAGGGTAGAAGGGGCTTCGGGGTTAGGGTCTTTTTTCATCACCCCGGAAGGTCAACCATGCTTCTACTTATACTACATCGAGGCTGGTTGGGGGCAGAGTAATAAAGTGTTAGAGACTCCGTCCATTGAGGTTCCTTATCCGAAGGCCATGGTCTTAGGCTTCTTGATTGAGTAGACCAAGGAAAAGGGGCCCATCTCTTGTAAAGACATCCTGGATGAGCCCGCCTATTCTATAAAGGTCTTGCTAGGTATTTTACCTCGTATATTTTCCTTTTAGTACTTATCTTCTTGCGCTTAATGTTTACCCTGCCATTGTAAGTTTTTTCTTCTTTTACAGAAAGCATGGCTCCCCCGTTCGGACTTCGGTGCTTGGTTGAGAAATTGGTAGCCAGAAGTGGTGAGACATTTGGATCTCGGGCCGAAATTGGTCCTTCACAGGTAACTCTCGTTGTCCCTCCACCATCGAGCAGTGTAATTCATCAGCCCGCGATCGAGGAGGTCCCTGGGGTAATTCCCAAGGTAGTTCCTGAGGTGATTCCCTTTCCACTCATTGAGGTTCAAGATATTAGGACCAATTCCCCTGTCCAACCTTTGTGATCTCAGAAAAAGCAAGTTAAGAGTAATAAGGACTCGAAGGGGAAGAAACCGGCCATTGAGAGCATCCCGAAGTATCCTGAAGTGCTCGAGATCCCAACTGGCCCAGGTTCTAGGGGCACTTCGCTCCGTTTTTGGCTGTAATCAGTGTGGGATTATGGGCCTGATCCAACTAACTTTATTGATGGCGCCTCTTTGATTCACGTCGAGGCTGATGTGTTGATCAAGCTCAATATGCCAGAGCTTCTCCATAGGGCCCAACTTAGGAACTTGCGCCTTGCCTCTTTCCTTCAATTTTTGGAGAAGGCCTGAGATTTGTCCAGGAGGCTTCTACCTTGGAGAGGGAGCTCAATACCTTTCGAGGTGAAAAGCAAAAGCTCGAGCTGGACAGTGCCGAGAAGGATAGGCAGCTTGCCTAGGCTACTACGAATGTAACCCAAAAAGATGGGTAGCTAGCCCAGGCTGACAAAGAGCTCTAGTCGTGTGCCTTTAAACTAGACAGGCTCTGGGCTGAGGTTGCCCGCCTTACTGTAGATGGTGCCTAGGCCCTTTCCCTCTGGGCTCAAGTTGCTAAGGTGGAGTTACTCTAAGTCAAAGCTGTTGAGGCTTACGGGCTTCAAGTCTGACTTGGTAAAGCAACTACTTGGGAGGATGCATTGAAGAAGAATTTAGCCTCGACCGAGTCCGCCCTCACTGGTGCCTGAGTTCAGTATGAGCTTCTAAAGAGGGAACTCAACTAAACAATAAATGATTGGTTGAAGTCCATGGAAGAAATGTTTGAGATTTCCCCTAACCAACTCCGCCTTCTTAACCCAAGTCTTAATGAGGAGGGGATTGACGTACTAAAGGAGGTTTAAGGCAAATTATGGACATAGTTGTTTCAGTGGTTCCCTCAAATGATAAAGAGGTCTGTATGGTGGAAGGCGGAGAAGGGACAAAAGCAGCACCGGAGGCTGGACAAGAAGAGACCAGGGCTGTTGCAGCCAAGGTGATAGGGTCCGAGGCGGCGGTGGAGACTTCGGAAGATCTAGGCCCCACATTCTAATGCTTAAGCTTTTCATTTCCTTAGCCCTGTGTAGGGCTTTATTAGTGTATTTGGACAAGTTCCGACTTCTGACATTTTCTATTTATTTGAGCACTTGGCATTCTTCATATCGATTTCTTTTTTTCGTTGAGATGAATCCAACACTCAATCTCGGTGCCTTCTTTGTGCGTAAAAATTGTCTATGCCATACTGATATGGGTCCAATTCTCAATCCAGTATTGATTTTACACTTGAGCAATTTATTCGTGTAATTCATAGAGATGGGTCCAACACTCGATCTCGGTGGCAAAACTTTATTGCACCTGGGATCATATGCCCTTTTAGCAGCCTTTGCCCTGTGACTTGTAGTAGTCTGTGCTTACCTGGGAAATGTCATTTTGAATTTATTAAAAATTAAGGCTACTTAAATGTAATAGCAGTTTTTCGTCCTATTTCCCAATTGCCCATTGTCCTTGTGGCTAATCACGGAGAAGGAACAATTAAGTATGGCCTCAAACATGCAGCCATTTCACTTTTTAGGGAGCCAATCAAAGTACTCAATTTCTTTTATAGATAGGGAATGTTTGCCGGCAGTAGGGTTATCCCTTGTTCTCTTCTTTCGTTTTCTAGCTATATTTGAGACTTGATATTTTCTAGAGTGTGGTCCGCTTTTACTTGCATATTCTTCTAGTAGAGGCCTTTCTCTCCAGGCATAATGGCTCAGTGAGGGCCAAGTAGCTACTCTATATGGCTTGGTCAACACGTCTCCGAATAGCAAAAGCCTTTCTTCCCAAGCCTATACAAAAAATCCCATTTTGCCTGGAGGATCATGGCTTCTGCTGTAGTTCTTATGAGGCATGGAGAGGTTTCATTACTCTTCCTCCTCTACTCCCCTGATTGTTGTCGTGCCTTGGTACGTATGAGCTTTTAGGCAATGTAGGATTGTGAAGCCTTTTTTTCATATTGATCAGGTGAGAGGTGGTTGATCAAGGAAAAGATGGTTGCTCGCATCTTAAGGAATCGTTGAGGTGGTCATGGTCAGCGCTTGGTTGTCATCATCATTTTCCCTGACTACCTTCTTGGTTTCCTTCAAGTAGAAACCTTTGTATCAGAGCAGTTTATAGTTTTTTGCCCCTTGAGGAACCATTGAGGTGGTCATGGTCAGTGCTTGAGCATCATTATCTGATCGGGCTACCTTCTCGGCTTTTTTCAAAAGGGCAGCCTTTGCATGAGGGTAACTCGAAGGCACTTCTTATAAAATTGATAATGTTTGGAATATGAATAGTAAAACTTACTCTTCTGAATGTTTTATTTTTTGTTGTCTACTCCCTTCGCTGAGATGAGTCCAACGCCCGATCTCGGTGATTCTGTTTTGCACTTGACGAGGTGGGTTTGACGCTCAATCTCAGTATGCAGTTTTTTGAGATGAGTCTAACGCTTAACCTTGGTAGTTGTTTTCCATATTAACGAATGCTTATTTTTCCAGTCGAGATGAGTTCAAACCTCGATCTTGGTGGTTGGGTTCATTTGGTTTGATGAACACTCGTTTTGTCAGCTGAGATGAGTTCAAAGCTCGATCTTAGTGCTTGGGTTCATTTACTTTGACGAATGCTTGTTTTTCCTGATAGAGCCTGAATCTCAATTTCGGTAGCTGGGTTCGTTTAGGGATGGTTTGGGTGACTCGGTAGCCTGTGGTGTGGGGTCCACTATCCCGGGCTACAGTCGATTATGCTTAACCACTGTAAACCCGGTCAATTTATGGGTTAATGTGCGACTCAAAAGGGCACGGGTGAAAACCCTTGAATGCTCTGCTTGACCCCGAAGGGTGTTCAAGTGGATTCCCCAATTTAGTCATCTTATAAGATGTCAAAATAGCTTATCCTTTTCGGATCTTATATTTTTCGGACCTCGCCAAGGCGAAAAGACCTTGGGGGCTGTGATTAGCCGAAGCACTCATAGACTAGAAGTCACAATGAGGTACTGGCTTGAATGATGTTGAGCCGAAGTATTCAGGGACGAAGTCACTGTTGAGATACTGGCTTTCAGATGAGACAATAAGTGGAAAAATTGATTCATTGATATCCAAAGATGTTTGTTCCATAGCATAAATAACAGTTTCAAAGTATTACATAATAGTCTAGGTTACTTCAGCATAATGACGATTGTCCACCTAGTTGTTATTCCGGGGTTGTGCCCTATCTTAGTCGTGGGCATTTACCCGAGGTGAGCATGGGTTGTGGTTTCATGCCTATCCAGAGAATGTCTTCTTTGGTAGGTTGGAGTAGGACTTCGGGGGCTATAGCTCTGCTTCCTGCAGTGCCCCGACCCAAACATCTATCATGGATGAGAGACTCAAACATCTATCATGGATGAGAGACTCGATGACATCTTAGAAGTTAGCGCAATCTTTCGTGTTGTGACCATGGTTGTTATGCCAATGCAGTGTTTGGTTTTATCCCGGAGCTTGGTGTTCATGACCTCCTAGTAAATCTGGGATCGAGGTGTCTTAAGGTGAGTGTAGTTTTCGTACTTCCCCTTGATAGATGATCTCGAATTCTAGACTGGTTGATTTGATTATTGCTCGGACTTGGGTTTGGCATCTTATTTCTCCATATGCCTCCTCGCCTGAAGAACATCTTCAACATTGATGTATTTATCGGCATGGGCACGAAACCCGTCCTTAGTCTTGAGCTTCTTCTTTGCCAAAGAGAAAGAAAAGTATCCTAGTCGGAGCCCTTTTCTAATGTAGAACAGTCCGAGTCTTTCATCTCAGTCTCGCACATTTATAATCTCCTTGTTGAATTGAGATATAAAGTCTTAGAGATACTCCTCCTTTCCTTGCTTGATTTAGGAGAGGCATAAAATAGACTTAGGCTGCACTTTGCTGGTGGTGAAGTGCAACAAAAATCTTGAAGACAAGCTCCCCCAGTTATCCACGAACCTCGGAGTTAAGGTGGTGAACCATCTCAAGACGATTTTTTTAAAGAGAGGGGGAAAACATAACACATGAGAGTCATCACTCCCATCAAACAAGAGCATGAAAACGTAGGCGTCCAAGTGTTCCTGAGGCTCCGTGGTTTCGTCACAGGCTTCAATTTTGGTGGAATACTTGAAGCACCTAGGGATTTCATAAATAATCAGTCTGTTAGAGAAGTGTTGATTTTATGAGACTGTGATCCCAACTCTGTGTTCCTGCTCTCTTGAAGGGGCAGGTACAACATTATAACTAGGGTCCATGATCCTTGAGTTCTCCAGATAGCGGTCATCATATGATGTTGGTCTCTTTTGTTTTCTTGATTTCCTTTTAGGGACCCGTTCTCATCTTTGCAGTCTTGGTTAGTGGCTCTCATCAGGTTATGAATCCTTTCATTCAGGAGCTAGATTCGCTTATCTTGAAGTCTAACCATAGAGATTAGCTTTGCTCTAGATAGCTCCTGATGCTTAATTCTAATTGGGCGAGACTGCGCTTCATTCTCCACCCGGTCACCAAGGCATTGCAGCGCCGACACTCGCTATCCAGCGTCCTTAGGAGGTACCCTTTGTGGACCGAGATGCTGCCTCGCAGAAACTCTTTAGGGAGGAGGGGGAGATTCTCTTCTGTGAAAGAGGTCTCATGTCTGTCCTGCCTGAGTTCCGGTTAGGCTGCGATTGGTCTCAAGACTAGCTCATCAGCAGCAAGGACAAATGTTGGATGACGATTTGCCTTCTCCTCGTGTTAACCATATTGGCAACCATTAAGGAAGTATTGATGGTGATGTTGGGAGTAGAAATTTATCTTCCCCACAGACAGCTCCAATGTTTTGAATTGGGTTCTGAGTGTTACTTGAGAAAGTATGAAATTATGAGCTCCTCTGTGGCGTAGTTGCGACAGTGACGAGCAAGGGAATTGATACTTGCAAAAGGTATTTTGACGCTCAAGTCAATAGGTGCGCAAGGGGGTAGTGTGTATTAGGAATTAGCTTATACATTTTCTCCCTTACTTACTATATTTATATGAGCATTTTTAGGGTATGTGGTGTCTGTGCATTTAGTGCATATTGAATGCTACCACATGGGATCGTCGAGACGTGATCGTGGAATCCGTTACTCCTTTGTCCTTATTCTTCTGTCTATACGGGATATGGTCTTGATTTGTTCCTTTCGTTATGCTTAGCGTTTAGGCTGCTTCATGCACGTTGTACGTTTGGGTACCAGTTTGGCAGGTCGATTTGCTCCAGGTCTACGGACTCATAATCCGGTCCAAAACATAATTAATATTCATGTTCAAAATTTAGGATGCTATGTACAAATAACAAAGTAATTAGTTGTATAATCATAAAGGATATAGACAATCAGCGAATATCTCTGAAGTTTAATTAGCTTCATGATTAGAGATCTAGCTACTTATGTATCGAAAAAAACAAATCTGGCTACTTATCTCTTTATGGCTTTTGTAATGTTAAACTTTGGAACGCGTTGTTCCTCCTCTATTAAAATTTACTTCAATTAAAATTTGTAATTTTTTTGTATGTATAATATGAATTATACCTATTACGTATTAATTAGATAACAAATAACTAATTACACTTTTTCTTTATTTTTTACAATAAATCAACGATTCATGAAGGAATGAAGTATCATACTCTACAAAAAGTTTGAAGTATGTGAAACATTTCCTAAATTTTGAACCTACATGAAAACATTCGTGGAGAGAAATATTTTCAGTATATACCCAAATAAAAGTACAGAAAAATCTCATAAGACCAAAAAGAAAAAAAAAAGATCAGCTACTACTCTTTTTCATATTAATGGTTGAACCAAAGTCATGATGTTAAGCTTTTAGGTAAAGATATATTGTAAATCAAGTCATGACTAATTAGTTATATGCATAATCACCAAAAGTTTAATGTTTAAGATGTTAAGCATAACAATGTTTAAGATTGGTGGAATCTTGACAAAAATCTTTAGCTACGTTTGGTGGACAAGATAAGAAGGACCTGATAGTATTAATTAATACTATCAGGCTTTATTAGGTGTTTGGTAGTTTAACATGATAATATAGTCAAATCAGGTCAAATATTTTTTATCATATTCTGACCTGATTATTATATCCCCTTCTCACCCCCTGATTAGACCTGATAAGATATCTCTTCTCACTCTACCCTTTAACTTCACTCATCTCATTCCAAGCCTCTGCTTCTCTACCAAGAATCTCATCTCTACCACCTAAACAACCACCGTCTCACCGCCACCAGATTTGTAACCACCACCACTACCACTGCCACCAGATCTACAACCACCACCAGATCTGACGGTGGCCTCCGTTTTCTGGCGATGGCCTGCCTTCTTGCACTTCCTCCTCTGAGCTTCGTCGTATTTGCTTCAAGCCTTCAACGCAAAATCAGCCATTTCCCCTTTGGCATCACGAACAGCAACCTCGGTTGGAGCAACAGGAACAACACAACACTGATTAACATTGGTGCCCAATCAGCATTTCCCTTTCTTTTCAAACTGATAAATAAAAAATCACAGATCTTTCTAACCCAAAGAAAAAAAAATGGTGACTTTCAGTGAAGAAAGTTGTAAAGGTGGGTAACTTTGAGGGGATTCTTGCTACTTTGGTATTTTGAGGATGGAATGAAGAAACCAAAAAGGGTCTAATCTGAAAGCGACATTTGGGAATTTGGAGTAATTTGGAAGCACAATGAGAAGGTGGTAGCAGTATTAGGAAAAAAGAACTTTCAACAAAAGTAGAAAAGAAAATTATCTTGTCATGGTGGGTTGGTGATCTAGAAAAAAAAATGTTTGTGTTTGAGGCTGTGGCTATTTTCATTTTTTATTATTTTTGTACATAAATGGGTTTGAATCTGTGAAAAGTGAAAGCTAAGTATGAGTTCCTTAATTTTGTTTACATGGAAAGGTTTTTTACAGTGGAATTGGGTGAGAAGTGGAAGGTGATTGGGGGGGAAGGTGAAGAGTAATATAGATATAGTAAATAATTATATATATTATCAAGTTGTTTATATTATGTATACTAAATATTTGATAGTATAATAGTTTATCAGTTTGTTTATACTATTAAACCTTATCTCATTATCTTATACTATCATATCTTATACCATCAGGTACACCAAACATAGCCTTAAATTCTAATAATATACTTTCATAAAAGAGAGCTGCTATATAACTCAACAGGGTGCACACTATGAGAGAAACAGGAGAAATGTGAAATTATGTGGGTTTAGATCTTCTCATACGAACTTTTCACAAGGCTACACATGACATGGTATTGTGAAAATTTTGAATGAGAGAAACCAAAATCCGAAATTATGTTGAGTTAAAACTAGATAATTATTTTGTGCGGTATGCTTTATTGGGCCTCAAAGCATTTCAATGTTCATATAATGCCAAGGCACAAGTACATAAGCTAGCACAATTGGTGATACGATCACTCTTCAATTGAAGACTTCCCCAATTTGGTTCTTGCCACTGGCAACGAAAACTTCTTCTCTTAATTTCCCAGGCAGAAACTAACACGTATTAACTAGTGAATTTCACTTGTCTAATCGTGAAAGAAAAAGTGGAAGGGACCCCAAGTCTTGTGCTGAAGGCCATAAACAGATTACCTTTAGAAAGTATAAAATTTCAATTGAACGATGATTTGATGGAATGGATAAATCCCGCACTCGGGATCTTTTACTAGCGGCTAGTGCGGCATTTCCTTGCGTATTCAAGTACCAGGGATTGAGATAAAGAGATTCGCTAAAGATCTTGACTCCATTATAATGACCACAATGCTGGTCTTTGGCCATTTTTTTAGGATTTATCAGCCAATTCATTATGTATAACAAGGTTAAAAGTCATTCATAGTGACTTTTACAGGTCAACAAGTGATAGTTGATGCCTTCCAAAACTTGAAAGTTATAGATGAACATGATTCCTGACATGTGGGGGAGGGGAGGAGGGTTATCGATCGATGTGTGTCCCTTTAGTCGACTATGTACCTATAATGCTTACCTATCAGCATGGCCAAAAACAAAGATATTTTCCAATCACCTAGTAAGTGCGCATGGAGTTGCATGTTCGTATATTATTGTATACATATTATGTTAATTATAAATCCAAACTTTTACACTAATATAATTGGAAATACTCTTATGTGATGCAAAAGTGAGTCACAATTGTCTAATACATACCTTTTAAATAATTAAAGGAGAACTAAATTTTTATCTACCCAAAAAGTTGCATATTTATTGATATAGGTTCAAATGTTATATAGCACAAGTAATATGATTTTTTCCTTTTATTTTTCTTTTTAAGAACATGAGGAGAATGGATGTGAGACTAATCTTGGCTCGAGCATTAGCTAAGTCCAGGAGGTAATTCGAGTAATATAAATCTTTATTTAGATTTTGCTAAGAAACGGCCAAGCATTTATATGCTCGGCTCAATCCTCAATTCTACATAATTTCTTTTTCTTTTATTTCTTAACCAAAACAGGATTGGGGATTAAGCCCTAATTGCTTAAAGCATGGGACAAATACCTATGTTCAAAACGGAAATTAGTCCTGTACTTTAAGAGTACGAGGACACCTTGAAGTTTTAAAAAGAAGAAACAATTAAGAGATTATGGGGATGTAATTAAAATAACATATATCTTTTGGCATAATTAAGTGTAACCTACATCTTGGGGTGTTCATTAGGTTGGATTCACTTGATGAACTCAAAAAACGAACTCAAACCAATTAAATTAGTTATATTTGGTTTGAATAATTAGGTCAAACCACTATAAGAAATTTATGATTTTGGTTCAATTCACAAAGTTGGTGAAATTTACACGCAAGACCCCTCACTAATTAGTAACGAAGAAATGTTATGTGGATTGGGGTGTCTAGAAAATTGTCTTCTTCTAAATTTCCTAAAATCTTTCAAAGAGAACCAGCCACCAAGAGTCAAGAGATGTTGCAATGGCTATGTGCGAAATTTACACCCAAGACTCGATCATACTACCTATAGACCCGAAGAAATGTTATGCATTTTGGGGTGTCTAGGTCTTCAGTCTCACATCACTTCTCCTCCTCCCATCTCTTTCGAAGAGAATTTAGCCACCTAAAATTACCTCGGAGATTTTATTGTTTTTATCTACCCTCCCTTTCTCAATTTCTCTATTGCACTCCCGCAAATGTTCCCTCTTTTTTCCCTAACATTGTCATTAACGATCAATTTCCCTTATTGCTACGTTGATTAATACCCACCCGACTCTCTAAGCCCCATAACCTCACTCACTAAACGATAGCGCTAGCTACTTGAGAGACAAGGGATGTTTGGCTCGCCAATGGTCCTGGGCAAATAGCGAGATTGGAAGATTGTTAAAATTCAACGGATTAACTACGGTGGTCCTAATTTTTTGTATCTAATACCTATGAAAATAAGGATGGCTCTAAACGAAAAAGATACTTAGATTACGGAATTGGATGAAATTTAAAAATCTATCACTTTGGTAGTTGAAAAGGTTCAAACTTGATTACAAATTTCAATACCCATCAGTCTGATTTATTTTGGTTTCAAGAATTGAATGGTAGAAATCACACACTTGATCTATTTTTTTATTTATTCAGTTATTGAATTATTAAAATTCTTATTGTGGAGCTTTGTAGTGTTGTAGAAGAAGTAGATTATGTTCACAAGTTTTTGAAATGAAAAAAAAAAATTGATGACTCAAACTGAACCAACCCAATGTTGGTTTGGTTTGGTTCGGGTTGGTTGAACAAAAATTGCAAAAATTATACCAAACCAAATCAACTTAATTTAATAAGCTTGGATCTTTTTTCTTCCTTAAACTCGAGCCAAGCTGATCTGTGAATACCCTTAAATTCAATGAGTTTGTATATAATTAGTGGCTCCGATTAAATTTTGAGTATGTTCAAATTAATCGGGAGTTACCAAAATATAGTTTGTATATATTTTTAATATTTCTTATAATGAGTTTGTATATAATTATACATATAAAAAATTGACATAGTTATTACCGTAATAATAATTGAAAGTTCATTAGTGGTTGATCGCAGTGAAAATAGATTATGATTCTATGTAAATTGTACCTATAATATCTGAAATTTGAATCTTGAAATCACTATTTTGAAGAGAATTTTATCAAACCATCATTACCGACTAAAAATTTGCATGAACAGTTATTTGCACAACAATTGAAGTGATAGTAATAGCTATGTCTTAGTGGAAACATGGTCGGTGATGACTGATTATGACAATATAAGATCTTATAGATAATGAATAATTTTTCAATCATACATTCAGAAATCTTTCCTATTTAGGACGTAGTTAGTTGTTAACTATTAAAAAAAAAGAATTCAAGCAAAAATACTAAATACTGGAAAATTCATTTTGAATAGTAAAAATAATCTCAAGACATTTTTTCTGTTAATATTGGATTTGATTGAGGAAATGCCTTTAATCCCCCTTGATAATTGATATGATTGAAATTTATAAACTAAACAAATCCTGGCCCCCTCATGCGCCCCAAAAGCTAATAATAAAAGTAAAAAGTAATTGATTTTTTTATTATAAGCATTTTTTATAATTTAAAAAATTAATACTATTATTTAGATCTTCGATATTTATCCAAATTCTTATCCCATTCTAATCACTGGTGTTACATCCAAATGAATATTCAGATTATCACATATATGTACAATTTTTTCAAATAACAAAAGAGAATATATATCAAAATAAAAGGAAAGATGATCCATTCGAGTGCGTGTAAGTATATGCACCACTTATATTTTATAGTAGCCTGTATCCAGAAGAGACCGCTTTAAAAACGACTAGCAAACGTGCATAAGAATGCGGATGGCGCATCGGGATAAATTCTAATATGATTTGAGAGTAAGGCGGATGGATTAGTTTTTTTAATTTGGAAGAAATTAGGCTTTTCAAAAGTTAATGTAAAATAAAAACTTTTTAAAGAGAACATGATTTTAATTTTATAGATTATTTCTTACATTTTAATATATAAATATCATTTTATCCTCAATCAAATAAATTTTTTTAAACTATCTATTTTAAATTTTTGATTTTTTTTATAATCCAAACGAATGTAAAATTCTGATTAATGCATCCAAACATAAAAAAATCAATTCTGATTATAACAAAAAAATTTTATATAATCGTCTAAACATAATCAAATTTTTACAATTTTTCTAAACACACACTAATACTATCAACTGCTTAGATTTAACTTCAAATTTATTTAATTGTAAATTCAATCAAATCATCTGTATGATTATATAAGTCACGTATCACGTTTTTATTAAATTTAGTATACTTAGAGTGTGTAAAAATCTCTCAATATAAAAATAAAATAAAATCTTAGTGAACTAAACCATGTTTTTGCTTTAGTGGCTTAATTAGCCCAGAATACATAATTGCATTGCAAGAGGATTACTAAAAAGTTTACCCCAAAAAAAAGGATTAGTAAAAAATTTGGATGGACTCCACTCCATTCATCCACCATACTTTAATTAAGGCCGTTTGATATAAATGATAGATAAAATTTGATAAAAAAGATAAAAAGGATTAGTATAAGATCTAATAAATAAAACTTAATGGTTTGGAATATGAAATGTTTAAAATTATATAATAAAAAAGTCTTTATAAAAATTTATATATCAAAAATCTATCAATTAATCTTTCCTTCCGAAGTCTTGATTAAGTTATTTATTATTTTAATGTATAAAAAGAGTTTGATAGATAAACTTATACAATCAAGATATTTACACTAAATAATTAATAAAATCATAATATATTATATTAATTTATCTTATCATACTTAATACGGCATGCCAAACAAACCCTTAAACACACCACAGTGTGGACTGGATATATATGGCTAATGAGCATAGATAAGCTAACCCAATTAATTGAATATATAATTCGAAAAAAACAAGAGAGAGTCAACTGAATATTGTTGGAAGGCTGAGCCATGAGGATGATGCGTGAGTGAATGATGTGAAAACAAAGGGCCATTAAGAACCATCCATCTATCTAAGCCATCATGGCTCTAGCAGATATCTGATAATGAAACTTAAAAATAGTCCAAAAGAGGCAAATGGGGGGATCAATCAAAACTTTAAAACAATGAAGTTGGAGGTCTTGAAGCCCTAGGGAAGGAGAGAGGGCACGCTCGCTTGACATTTTGGCTGGCGTCAGGGGTCAGGGGTCAAGGTTGAAGGGTGCAGGCCCTGTCAATTCTAGCCCCCACTTTGAAAAACGCTTGTAGAGGACGCAATATATCCTCCAATCCTAAACGCCACCCCATTACCTCTAATGGGTAAGTTTCGTTTGCCAATCTCACAGATGGTAGCTATTATATATTCGGTTTCCATCTTCGGAAGAAGAACTGGGTCTGTGAGGTTTTAAGTTTTTGGTAGATTTGGTACCCTAGGATTACGATGGATAACTGTTGTGCCTATCACTTCCTCTCTCTCTCTCTCTCTCTGAGACTGTGACAAATCTTAAGCACCAACCAATCTCCTCCCTCATTTATTACTTATAAGCGCACACGCACACACTCTCCCTTCCCTACTTGAACACTCTCTCTATATAGTCTATATATACACCATTCCACCTTCCTCATTCTCAGTTCTCTACTTCTCCTAAACCCTCCTTCCTGTTCTGATTTGGGAGTTTCTTTCTTGCTTTTCCCAATAATTTTTCTTTTGCCTTTCTGCTGCTTAATTACCCTTTCTACAGTTCTTTGCTTTCCATACATTACTGAAGCTAGTACTTTGATATACAGTCTTCTTTCTTGCGTAGAGACTTAACAGCTAAAACCACTACCAAGTGGGTCTTATTTGTTTGGTTGGCCTACACATACACATGGGATTGAGCTTGCTCTTATATTACTTGTCTCTTCTTTCCTTTGCCCCTGTGCTTCTGTTTTCTTCGTTGGATTAATTGAATTTAGATTAGATATAGGACTAGGGTTAGGGCTGTTCTACCCTTATATACCCTTTTCTTTTCTACTTCCTCCTTTTTTTTTCCTTCTTTTCATTTCCTTCTCTTTTGCATGGATAGTGATCATGATAATCACAAAGAGATCTAAAGAAACCAGTTGCTGTTTGCCGATGGAGCATCATCAAGATTCACAAGCTTTAAGGGGTTTTCTTTTGGGGGTGGTCCCTAATTGCTCCAAATCAATTAGCCCTTTGATATGGGAATCTTGATGATGCTGCAGCGGCAATAAATGACTAATACTACCAGGTTCTTCTGGAGGATTTTTCACTACACAATTGTACTACCAGCTTGGAGCAAAAGAGGTGAAGCCAATAAATTATGTTAATTTGTTTTCAAAATAGAGAGGAAATTGGGGTCATCATCATGTAACTAAACCACTTTTTAAATTACTTTTATTCTCTATTTTAATTTCGTAGTGGATGTTATATCAACTTAACTAGACATGGTTCAGGCCCTTGAAGAAATAGTCAAGTGAAGTTCAACCATGTTTTTGAGTCAGTATTATAGATAATGATGCCAATGGCCTATCAGGTAATGCACTGTAATCCTTGATCTTTTGCCATTATTGAGGTCTAATGTTTAGTGATGATGGAGTTGGGTCCTTTCACTACCTTTCTGCTGGCATTTGTACTGCAAGACACCCCCTGCAAAGCTCAGCAGGTATGTCTGTACCACGGTGGTGGAGGTTTGTGTGTACTACCATAAATCATTGAATGCTTTTACTTCATGGATATTTGGGGTTACATTATTTCTCTTTTCAGCTTTTATGTTACCTCCTTATCTAGATTTTGATCTTCATTTTATTCTTGGGTACAGCCAATATATCTCTTACTGGCTATCAGATCAGTTTGGACATGACCAGCTTTTAACTTATACATGATGTATTTCATAACATATATAAGTTGCACTGTCAGTCATTTTGACACTTCTGTGCAGGAAAAATCTAGATTAGGTGCTCCGCAGAATACATGAAATTATCTTGTAATTAGATGGCTCATGTGCTGGTTTCTTTCTAAAGTAGTATGTATATATCAGCTCTATGTGCAATGGGCAAAGCTAAAACCCTTTTCTAAATCTAACTATGATCTGCTGATGTGGATATTGGTAAGTACATTAAATCGACAAAAGTAATAAAGAGTGAGTAGAGTATCGTCTCATAAGAATTAAGTTATTAATTATTAAATTTTTCAAATTAATACTATTCAAACTATCGAAAAGAGGGTTGATGTAAATTTAATTAAAAAAAATATAAAATCAGCAAACAATAAATCAAAGGGGTGAAAAATAATGATGTTAAAGAGTTAAGGTTCAGATTTCATTTGAACATTTTAGATGCACATTCAAATATTGGTTTAACTATGTTCTATTTCAATGATTTATGATCAATTCTCAAAATTAATTAATACCTAATTCCCTAGTATATTAATCCTCTTACGCTGATTGGAATTAACTAATCCCTTAGTTTAACCCCAATTAGAAAGACATTATTAAAAACGAGAGAATTAAAAGAAAAATCACATAACCCACAACATCTATTCCTAGCGATTGCAGAAATTATGGTGTTTATCACAAGTTCTAGGTTCATGCAAATTTTTCCAAATCATACATCAATCCAAAAAATAATTCCCAAATTGATCAGGTTTAGAAATGCATTAAGAATAGAGATAAACACGTAAATCATGAAAAAAAAACATAGATTAAACCCATAAAAGAAAGTTATATCATCCAAGAATAAGATTCATCATCCCCCTAACAAAGGAAAAATTAGTTACACATGGAAAAAGAAGAATACAAAGGGAAGAATATGACAAAGTCCGTTGTAGAAAGGTGGAAAGGTTAAAGAAAATCTCTAATCTTCAATCCTAATTGCACTCACACCACATTAGGGTTTGTGCCTCTTGACGTCTATTACCTTCTCTCCAAGTGTATAAGAATGTAAAAAGTACAAAAAGTGTAAAAATTATCTGAAGAGTGTGAAAAAGTGTGTTCAATTTGGCAAAACTTTCTTTTTTATAAGAAATTCCGACCTTTCATTGTTACATGTCCTGTCCGCCATTCTGAAAGGTGCTTGGGCGCTACCACTCAAGTCACGGTGCAAGATACGCAATCAGCGAAGAATTCGCATAACGTTTAGCGCTAAGGCGCTCAACGCAAATGAGAACTCTCCAGTAGCGCGTTGAAGCGCTCAAAGCGGTGGAACTTTAGTGCTAGAGTACTGGATCTCTTGACTTGATTTTCCGGCTTTCCTTCATCACTCAAGTGTCCGGTCTTTTCCATATACAAACACCTAACAAAAAAACACATAAAAAATACACAATTAAAACATAATTTAAAATAACTAAAAACAAAAGAAACTTAAGCACAAACTCAATCAAAAAGAATAAAAGAGAATGAAAACTCAATACTTTGAACCATAAAAATATGAATTTTTACAGGTTCATCACTCTCCCAAACTTAAGTTTTTGCATGTCTTCAAGTAAAAGAAAAACAAAAGAAAAGAAAATAATCTAAAACTCAAAACAGACTCAAACATGGCAATATCGGATATTAAAAATCATTCATATCCTTAGAAATTGCTTCACAATCTAATTTCAAAGTGTCACACATGGACAATCCAATTATCACATCTTCTCTCACATACAACTCTTATGCACAAATGACTTCTCAAAAACATGAATGAAAGACTCAATCTCCTCAAAAAGTATAAACTCAGATAGGTTCATAAAACTGCAAGTGCATATCAAACTCACATCCACAGGGTTGTTCTTTATCTCTCTCTCCACTAATGTAAACAACACATAACCAAAGATCAAAAAGGACTTTTCAAAGCTTGTAACGTAAGGCCAATGATATGGGTTAAGAAAGAAGTAGTAGGATAATGAAAGTAAAAGTTGAGATACAAAATCATGCAAATTTCATAATTCAAGCCTCAAAACACTGAACAAGTGTAAAACAGAGCAAAAGAATCAACACAACATTCAATTTTTTTTTTCTTTTTAGCAACCTCCACCCCCAAACTTATTTTTTTACAATACTTTGGGTGGACTTTCTTTCTTTTTTATTCTTTATTCTTTAAATTTTTTTTCAGCTCCACAAAAATTTATGCACAAAAATAACGACAGCTTGAATAATGAAATAATGCAAGATATGCACTCAACAAAGGTTATGTAAAAGAGAAAAAAAATTCATGTGGGTATGGGAAAAGGAAAATGTGGGTAAAAGAAAAGAAAAAGAGGCCAAATAATAATAAAGCTGTAAAATGGACTAAAAGATATACTGTATATATAGGTTAGCTTGAAAGGCTCAAACGGTCCAAAGAAGTCCCTTATCATTTTCTTAATCATGCACTGCTTAAGATTTCGCCTCAAGAGAGAATCAAACAACTTCTAGATGCAATCATCCACACACATGCAATCCCATAAACTTTCTCTAAGCTTGACATACATGCATAATCCAAGGTCTTTCAATCATAAAGATGGGAAGAACATCCATACACAATTGAAACAATAGAGATAAATGCAACTCATGGATTCTCATGTGTTATCCCCAGAAATCAGATCAATCCAAAATTTAAACAATTATTGGATATTCAATTCAACACACTAGTATACAAAATATCAACACAAAGACTTAAAACATAAAAAAAGGGTAATGATGACAAAATCAAAACCAATTAAAACAAATAACAAAATGAATTAAATGCAAGAAAGGAAAAGAAAAACTCTTTTTGGCGACCGACAACTATATACATCCTCTTACAAAGGCTCTGAACACAGGGAGACACCTAAGCCGACTCAACACTACCTTCAAAACAAAGAAAAATGTTAGTCAATAAAATAAGAAAATAACAAAATAAAAACAAAAATGAGAGAAAATTTGGGTTGCCTCCCAAAAAACGCTTGTTTAACGTCATTAACTTGATGTTGCCTTTTCAACCAATCAAGGTGGCTTGAAGCAAGATAAGTAGGATGACATTTTTCTCTTATCAGCTCTTTGCCTCTAGACTCTGTCACTACCTTTGGAATCAATCTGTAATAAATCAGTGGAAGCTGAAGGATCTTTTTCAATTGTAACACTTTTAAAAAGAAGAGGTACTTCCTCCTTTTCGTCAACCATCTTGGGAGTGGGAAAATCAGCATTGATTGATGGCGAAGAGCTCTTACTAGCCAAATCCTGTAGAAGCTTGTTTTGAATGCATTTGACAGGGGCATAGAGATCTGATATCGATGCAGATTTATCAAAAACATTGATGGTTACCTGATCTCCATCCACCCTCAAAATAAGCTCATCTCTAGGAACATCAATCAACGCTCCTGAAGTAGCCAAGAACAGTCTTCCAAGAATAAGAGGAATATCAGCATCATCATCCATATCCAAAATCACAAAATCAATTGGGAAAATAAACTTGTTAACCTTCACTAGCACATCTTCCACTATACTATATGGATGTTTAATTAACCGATCAACTAGTTGAAGAGACATTGTAGTTAGCTTCACTTTATCAATCCCAAGCTTGCGGAGAATTGACAATGGCATTAAATTGATGCTAGCTCCTAAATCACATAGAGCTTTCTCAATAGTCAGTTTGCCAATGGTGCAATGAATAATGAAACTACTTGAATCTTTCAATTTAGGTGGCAGTTTCCTCTGAATTATAGCACTGCACTCCTCAGTAAGTGCCACAGTCTCATCTTCCTTAATTTTCCTCTTCTTCAAGAGCAAATCTTTCATGAACCTTGCATAAGATGGCATCTGCTCAAGTACCTCAGTAAAAGGAATGTTAATTTACTGTTTTTTGAAAACTTCTAAGAACTTGAAAAACTGCTTTTCTTAAATCTCCTTCTTAAATCTTTGAGGATACAAAAGTTTAGCATAGAGTGAAGGATCAATTATTTTCCGCTCACATTTCTTCTTCTTCCTCTGCCACTTTGGTTGCTCCTCTTTAGCTTCTCCATTACAGCACTTTTAAGACTGGACATCTGCAACAGGAACATCAATTTCTTTAACTAGTCCATCCAAAGTCTTTCTGCTTCTCGGTATAATTGCATGACATTGGCCCTTTGGATTGACAACAGTATCACTTGGGAAGGCGCCTGGAGGTCTTTCTTGAAGCTAATTTGCTATCTGCCCCACTTGATTTTCTAAATTTTTAATCGCAGCTCCTTGATTCTGAAAATTTACCCTTGTTTCCTCCATAAAAACAGAAGTCTGTTGCACAAAAACAGATATCTGTATAAAGAGTTTCTCAAGTGCAATCTCAAGAGGAGACTTCTTCTCTAGTTAAGGATTCAATGGCACTGTTTGATTACTCTAAGAAAAATTGGGATGATTCATCTACCCTGAATTATATGTATTTGAAAATGGAACACCCTGAGGTCTGGAAGGATTACTCATATAATTTACCTGCTCATGAGAACTAAAACCAGAATTGCTTGCCTCACAAGCACCATTAGCATGATTACCTCCACAGAAATCGCAAATTAACACTTGGTGGTTCACAGAATTTACCTGTATACTCTCAACTCGCTTGGTGAGGTTAGCTAACTACTGAGAAATACTTTTATTTTGAGCAAGTAAAGCATCGAGAGTACCAAGCTCCATCACTCCTTGTCTGACTACTGCTCTCCCACTAGGCAACTGATATTCATTGGTTGTCATGGTCTTAAACAACTCCTGAGCCTCTTCAGGAGTTTTGGTATTTAAAGATCCACCTACAGATGCATCTATCATAGCCCTGGTAGGATGATTTAAATCATTATAAAAAATTTACACCTGCTGCCAAACCTCAAATGCATGGTGAGGACATCTCATTAAAAGCTCCTTGAATCTCTCCCACAATTCATATAACGACTCTCCTTGATTTTGAGTGAAACAAGCTATTTCACCCCTCATCTTCACAAACACTGATGGAGGAAAGTATCAAGTCAAAAATTTGCTAACCAGATTCTCTCAAGTAGAAATGCTCCCTTGTGGCTGGGCTTGTAGCCAGCTCTTTGCTTTGTCTTTAAGAGAAAATGAGAATAGTCGTAATCTAATGACATCATCAGTAATGCCATTATACTTAATAGTATCGCAGAGTTGCAAGAAATTGGTATTGTGCAAATTTGGATCTTTTGCTTGACCTCCTCTAAACTGATTATGTTGCACCAGCTGTAAAAGTATTAGTTTAATCTCAAAATTATTAGCTTGAATAGCAGGGCGCACAATACTGGTAGAAATATTTTCAGCAGATGAGGTAGCATAGTCAGCCAATGTACGTCTTTACTCTACAGTTACAACTATTTCAGCCATCTTTTCTTCTACTTCTTCAAGTTTTTTCTTTTCTTTAACTGTTTTTCTGTTTGCTTTAACTGTTCTCTCTATCTCTGGATCAAAAAATAATTCTTCTGACTCCAAAGAACATTACATAAACAAATAAACAAACAAACTAGAGTGAAGTAAAGAAGGAAATTAAAATTAAAAATAAAAATAAAAATAAATGACTAATAAAATTAAACCAAGAAAACAAAGAAACAAATTAAAAAGAAAATTTAAATAAAATTAAACAAAGAAAAAAGTGCTTAAATTAGTGTCTTTTCAACTATTATTTAATATTAATAACAATAATCCTTGGCAACAGCTCCAAAAACTTGATGTGGATATTGGCAAGTGCACCAAATCGACAAAAGTAATAAAGAATGAATAGAGCATCGTCCCATGAGAATTAAGTTATTAATTATTAAATTTGTCAAATCGATACTATTCAAGCTATCGAAAAGAGAGTTAATGCAAATTCAATTAAAAAGAAATATAAAATCAGCAAACAATAAATTAAAGGGATGAAAAATAATGATGTTAAAGAGTTAGAGTTCAGATTTCACTTGAACTTTTTATATGCACATTTAAATATTGGTTTAACTATGTTATATTTTAATGATTTATGGTCAATTCTCAAAATTAATTAATATCAAATTCCTTAGTATATTAATCCTCTTACGCTGATTAGAATTAACTAATCCCTTAGTTTAACCCCAATTAGAAAGATATTATCAAGAACGAGGAAATTAAAAGAAAGACCACATAACCCACAACGTCTATTCCTAGCGATTGCAGAAATTATGGTGTTTATCACAAGTTCTAGGTTCATGCAAATTTTTTCAAATCATACATCAACCCAAAAAATCATTCCCAAATTGATCAGGTTTAGAAATGCATTGAGAATAGAGATAAACACGTAAATCGTGAAAAAATAGATTAAACTCATAAAAGAAAGGTTGAAGAAAATCTCTAATCTTCAATCCTAATTACGCCCACACCACATTAGAGTTTGTGCCTTTTGACGTCTACTGCCTTCTCTCCAAGTGTCTAAGAGTGTAAAGAGTATAAAAAGTGTAAAAATTGTCTAAAGAGTGTGAAAAAGTGTGTTCAATTTGGCAAAACTTTCTTTTTTATAAGAAATTCAGGCTGCTGTTACGCGTCCAGCGCTCAAGCGCTCATTCTAGAGCGCTCAGGTGCTTAGCCACTCAAGTCACGGTGCAGCATACGCAATCAGCGCTCAAGTGCTCACGGTCAAGTGCTCAGGCGGTGGAACTCCAACCCTCATGCACTAGATCTCTTGACTTGATTTTCCAGTTTTCCTTCATCACTCAAGTGTCCAGTCTTTTCCATATGCAAACACCTAACAAAAAAACACATAAAAAACACACAATTAAAACATAATTTAAAATAACTAAAAACAAAAGAAACTTAAGCATAAACTCAATCAAAAAGAATAAAAGAGAATGAAAACCCAAGACTTTGAACCATAAAAATATGAATTTTTACAGGTTCGTCATCTACTTAAAAAACCAAATCACTTGGGTTAGCTGCATCTTAAACACTGGGTAATTCTAAATGCCAGTGCTTTGACAACTATAAAATGAACATCGTATTTATCGAGTTAAGCGCTTATCACTAAGTCAAAAGTTATAATTGTTGATTAAGGTATTATTTCCTTATATTCGCAATGGACACATGACGTACTATCATGCTAGGCAGTCAAACACTTTTGATGTACATTCATACGCATATACGAGTCTTAGGGTAATTGTTAGACTTTTATAAATCCAACAATCTTCCCCCCCCCCCTCCCTCAGCTATACTCTAGGGACTCAAACATGCAATCTCGCTCTAATACTACTTGTCTGGTCAAGTGCTATTAGGCCAAAAGCTATAACTATTAGTTATGATATAACTTTATTTTTTTATAGTGACAACACATAATCTCGCGTCTATAATATGTTGCAGGCTAACATGAGGGGTTTGCAATGCACATGTGATGCACTGTGAGGCTAGATTGTCAAACACTTTTAATGTATGCCTATACGTACATACAACTCTTAGAATAATTATTGGAATCCCATAAATCCATTATTATTTTTGGTTTCACGCCATTATATACAAGTTGTCTTTCGACTTATGTTATCAAATATCAATCGAATTTTGCATCTTCCATGTTGCTAGCTCAATTTCTTTATGCTTGTGCAGGACCATGTTCAGGGTTTCTGAATGCCAATACTTTGATATTCTCAATTATTAATGGTCACCAACAATCTGCTTTTAAAACACACTTAAGACAACCATATTTTTCCACAAAAATAAAAAAAATTTATAAATAGAAACTTTCTACCTTGGCTGGTACCATATTTTGTAATTTCACTCTTGAAGACCTACACATTTCCCATTAGGGAGATTCTATCTCATAACAAGCATCCTTACCAACTGATTATATAATAAAAAAAGTATAATTTATTTTTAATATTATTCATATTATGAATTATGGTATTAAAAAAAATTTTACGTTGAGAGGGTAATAAAGCCTAAGGAGTAGGCAAGTCTGACCTTCCCATTATGCGTCTGTCCCCCATGAATGAAAGATTTTGGAGTTGTACCATCCTTATAACTTTCGAACCACCATCACAAGAATTCCAACCCAACTGCCCGTGATATAGTAAGAATGGAATGGAAAAGCAAAAAAAAAAATCATTATATACGCAGATGTGAAAGCTTTATTAATAGAAGCATTAGCCTATATTTTAATTTAGAGAGGAACAATTCCCTTCACGCATTATTCCTCCCCACTAAAAAGAGCAATTGAGACTCTCGATAACCTAAACAAAAATGCAGAAGTGAGCGTACCCCAAAGCTATCCTCTCTTCCCCTTTTTTAGCCAACTTTTTTTTTCACCTTGAATTGGTCAAAGCCAAAAATCTGATAAATAAAAGAAAGAGAGATCAGAAAAATACATAGACAACTTTACTATAGTATAGGTCGGATGTTTTTGTGAACAGTAAGTAGCAGATCTCCCTATATTGATTTTGAGAACGCTGATGGTTGTTTGCGAATTCTTTCAAGATAGGAGGCAATTCAACATTGTTGTTTACTCTGATCCGGTCGAGGTGGTTTTCGTTTACCAGCGCGTAGGCGGTCTAAGTTCCTATGACCGAGTCTTTCTGGCCCCTGTGAACATCTTTTCTTAATGTATTAAAGAGGGTCTCTCTAACTAGTGAAAAGTGGAGGGTGTCCACTAACGACCATTCCTAGCTCGGCTCTGATAACGCAATTTCGGAATGAATCGGTAGTTGGGCATTGGATCTCTATGGATCTGGAGAACGTCTGATGTTGGGTCAGGGTTTGGTGAACCAAATGGTCGCTCCTCTAGTTGCAGTATCAGGCCCCTTTTTCTTTCATTGCCTATGTCAAACCTTCAAAAGACCCCAAAAGGGAATTTGTATCTATTTCCCTCAATCTTCGCTTTATGCTACGCCGTCTCTCCTTTCTTCATAAAGCGTGAAATTAGACCAAGGGGAATCTCCATAGGAACTAGTCCCTCAGATTTCAAACATAGGAGATCGAGACATAGCCCTAAGGCTATGAGGAAAGATATAGATCGATCGTCTCAAATAGACAACTACATAGAAGGTCTCTACAAGTCTATATATTCTTTTTTATTTCAATTCTCCCGTAAGATCACCAATGAGGTCTGCAAGTTTCACATCTAAGTAATACCTGATCCGATTGTTTAGGATATATATTTAAGAACAACATTATATGCTAAGAAATGAGATTTTTAGATATCAGTAGTTGTCCGATCATACCCAAAGAGTAAGATTCTAGAGGGAAATGCACTAAGATCAAATATTTCGAGTCGACTTCCATGGAAAATTTAGACTTTCTTTTTTATGTTGTCATCACATAAAAACATAAACTTTGAATAGCTAAATACATGGCAATTGAATCATGAGCCGAGATCATAAAGAGCATACTGCGAGTAGGAAGTGGAATTAATACAATGAATTCAGAAGCATCAAACCTCTCTTGTTCGGAAGAATCGAAACACATCGAAATGGTACCAGCCGTACTTAATAAGAGAAGGATTTGGTAAAAATATGTAAAATTATCCCTCCTAAAAAGATTATTTAGGAATAAATGGGCAATAGTTAGGAGAAGTGCGCCAACGATGAGCAAAAGCAAGGTTATTAAATACCTTTGGAAAGCCCGACCAGAACTACACGTGCAAGTTTCCCTGCATGTGGCTTGTCCATGATAATTTATAGATTCGCGCGAACTAGCAGACCAATCACTGAGTGGGGATGCTCCCTCCATCATGAGCAAACCTTTTCAAAACTGGTTAGGAATGGGCATCACTTTCCTAGCCCGGATCCAGCCAAGTTCTATTGATCATGTCCCCTCCCCCCTTGTCTTGGGGCTAAAGGTATGTTTCAAATTTCTGTAGCATATTTATTCACCATATTGTTTTTCTAGGAGCACCATTCAATAATTTTTATTTCACGAGAAAAGAATGTGAAGGATTTCTTTGAAGTATCAAAATCATTTCATGTAACTCGTTAACATATGAAAGGGTTGAGAGAAATAAAAGACATAAAAGAATGTGCTTGCCTTCAAGGCATAGTTTGTTTCGGGAAAGCCAAATACCATGGGCAATGGTGGTTAGTAGTTCACATCCATGCTCTGGAAGTTGGTGGAGAAATTGCTGAAACCAGTGCTCCACTGGTTTGTGGTCTGATGTTGTAATGTGTAGTCCTAGGGGAGAACTGAACCATAGATTCTTAGTCATGGTGCACTCATTAAACACGTGTCTAAGTTTCTTCATGTTGGCCACATCTTGGACATGTTGTGTCCACATTCACCCCTCTAGCTTTCATGTTTGTGTCCTAATAGTATTCATGCTTATTATGATTTGGATAGCGAGAAAACTTACATAAACTTGATGGATGCAAATTGAGTGTATTAGACGAATAAAGTAGAAATATCATTAATTATGATAATTAATACAATTAGTTTAGTGTTTAGATAGGTTAGATTCTTACAAAAATTTCTCTGAATTGTCCAAAACTTAAAAGTAGGAGAGTAAGCACATCTTTTGATGCAATGTCAAATGTCAAGTTTCACCCATTTTTTCCTTCAGTACTTCTATCTCTGCTCTTATTAAGCAAATCTCAAGTGGGTTAATGAATCCTCATTTAGTTGTGCCGAATTACACTTTACCTATTGTTTCAGTCAAACAAGCACATTCAAAATTGGATGTGTGTCGATAAGTCAGTGGTAGAACATATTCCGAAAAGGAACGAAAAAACTCATGTAACACTCATTTAACAAAACGTTTTGTGACACATTTAAACTTTGTGTCAGTTTGTTAGCATTGCACCCGAAAAATTGAAGAGAAAATTTAACAGGTAACATTTTACAGAAAGAATTACAAGGGATAAAAAATTAATTATGAATCTTGTTTGGTTTGCATTTCGTTGGACACTTGAACCTTTCATCTCTCCTCTTCTGATAGAAAGTAAAAAAACAAATTAAAATGTTTTGAACAGATCGATTTGTTTGGTTGCATTTTTTCTCAGGCGTTATATACTAGTATCTCCAATCCAAATAAATGAGAATTTAACAAAAATTTTACATATGAACGGGATATAAGGTAAATGTTTTGATTGGTTCACTATCATTCAAGAACCGAATTTCACTTTTTTTTTAGTGAAATAAAATTTAGGATTAAGAGTCATTATCTCATCTCAAGATTAGAGTAGGCAAATTCAACGAGCGTTTAATGTACCATTACTAATTGTACCAACCATTATTGATTACATGAGCTTTCAAACTAAAACATGAAAATGCAATATAAAAGCTTAGTTGGGAATAAAAACATGCAGAGTTTCAAGAGAAGGAAACTAAATTGCAAAGAATGTCAGCAGTATATGCTTCGCTTAGATCCCACTATTCATATATTGAATCTTCTTTTAAATACTCTTAAAATAACTAGTGTTGTTAGACACAAAACAACAGATACGAGGTACATATTGTTCAACAAACTACTGATTGTATCATGATTTTGGATGAGCTCCAGAACATGGTTTTAACCGTGCTCAATACTTCTTTCCACCATCTATAAGCATCAGAATGACTTTGCAGGTAAGCTTGTATGCACAATTAGAAGTTTAGTGCATTTGGAAGCAAGATACACAATCAAGAGTCAAGTGAATCAAGAATATACGTTATGGTTTGTTACTGATCAAAATCCAAATAAAAATCTATATATAAAAACTTTGGAGCTTAGACGATCTAAGTAAGTAGTGGAAATTTAATAATACTACTTCTCGATGGCTAGAATATTTGGAAGATCAACCAAACTTTAGAATTGAGAGTCAGAAAAAAATTAAGAGATAGCATTAGCACTAGCAAAATAAAGGATAGACAAATGTATTGAATGTTGTAGTAGGAGCATTCTTTTTAAAGGAAAAGTAATCATTTTCTTTTTTTAGAGATTATATTATATATATTTTTAAAGATTTAGATATATATATATATATTTTTTAAAGATATATAATTAAAAAAAAATAAAAAAATAAGTATAATAAATAATATTAAATAATATAAAAAATATATAAATATATTATTATATATGATAAGTAATAAAAATATAAAAGTTGCTTTCTAAATGATATGATTCTCGTAATATAAGAGTATCTCTCTTACTTTATTAAAGTGTTTCATAATTGCTTTATTGATAAGATAACTCGGGTCCATAGTTAATGTTACACAGGAGATACGGAAGGCTTTTCTTAGTTATTAATCTTAATTATTTTAGGTAAAATTGATTTAATTAAATTTGAAAATCAATTCCATCTCTAAATTTGAAATTTTATATTTAGCTATTGTTTTGGCCTGGATGAAATTTCGTATAAATTTTTTTAACTATTGGTAGGAGTGAAAATATGTTATTGGTAAGAGTGAAAATATGTTAAAGTTATGTTGAGTTTTATTTAGATAAGTTGAGGTCTATTTTACAAAATACTGACCATAGTATGATATATTATCAATTATAAGGTTTTTTTTTTAAAAGACTTTATCTATCCTTTTAGGGAAAATATGTAAGTCTAACTTGATCAAAAAAATTATTTAAAATCTTACATTACATAAGACTTTTAAATAAGACAAAAAACTTAAATTTTCTAATTAATAAATAAAAATAATCTTCAACAAATTTATTATATTTTTTGTATAAAATAAATATGCTTTTTCGTTACATAAAATAAATATACTTTATTAATATATATCATCAATCAATTATTTGAGTATTATAAAATTTTAATTATATATAAATAATAAATAAATATCCTTGTCACTAGGCTTTGGCTGCCCAGTGAATAGTGATACCAAACTCAAGCCGCCACCAAAGATGGAATGGTTGGATTCGAGCCCGTACCGCCCAAAATTTCATTTGAAAAAAAAAAACTTGTTGTTCTCGTATCCGCATATTAGAAAAATAAAATAAATACGTGAGTCTCGTAGATTAAAAAAGCGTTTTTAAAAATCTATACCTAACTTATTTAATTAAATAGATATTTTTTTCTGTCATACTTTTATCCCTAATTATTAAAGACATGTTTTTTCCATCGTCAAAGTATCTGTCTTAAACTCTTAATATACAATTTTTTTTATGAGTGTTAAATTATTGGAAACCTCTAATACCAAATTATTAGAGGAAGCTCTATGGCAATTATCCAATTTTTAGGGACCCTAATCTCACTTCGATGGAGCGCCCATTGTGCATGCAGAAGAACCCAAGAAAACAATACGAGACAACTTGTACCGCACACAATCTTTAACTAGGGTGTTTTGCCACGCGAGAGGTACAACAAGTCAATGATTCAGAACCCACGCAACCCAAGTAAGCCACTCAAAAGGAGTAAATCTATTCCTCTCCAATTTAATTAGTTTAAAATTTTTTATTTTTATTTTTACAATTTTTTTACAAATTAAAATAGGTGAATACAAAAGAAAATTTGTTTTTTTTCGAAAGAAATTTTGTCAAAATACTTTTTTTTTCTTATTAAAGTACATCTAACTACATGATCCATTTAGTTTAAAAGTTGAATTAACAACTTTTTTGTTGCTTTAAGTTGTTGAATGTCCAATGCAACATGTTTGGACAAATTAGACTCTAAAATCAATAACTTTTTTTCAAAAAAGGTTGTTGTAATAAAAACTTAAATTTTAACATTATTACAAAAAGTTATTAAGATTATTTTTAATAATGAAATATAAATATTATTTTATTTTTAATTAAATAAATTTTTAATTAATAAAATAATTTTTTAATTTTTTTATATTTATTTTGATAATTTAATATATAAAAATAATTTTTTTAAATCATTTAAATAAAATAAATTAACTTAAAATTACTTTTTAACTAATATATCTAAATATAATTTTTTTTACTTAATATCAATTTTACATAAAAATTTATATAATTATTAATTATTAAAATAATTAAATTTTTATAATTATTTCAAACACACATTAAATAAGGTAAAAACTTATAGAAAGAAAAAGTCCGGAAAATTTAAAGAATAAAAAAAGCAAGTCCTACTTTTAGTTGGAGTCTATCAGTGTATGGACCATATTGTGAGTATATCTAGGTAGGCCAAAAACTTGCAGTACGAAATAGACCGGGAAATTTAAAGGGGAAAAAGAAAGCAAGTTCTAATTTTACATGGAGTCTATCAGTGAGAGTCTTACCATATTGTAAGCATCTGATCAGCTTTTAAGATAAACTTATTTAATCATGATTTTTTATATTATTATTTTTTATATTATTTTTTATATCATTAATTATATTTTTTATGATTTTTTATTTATTTATAATTATTAAATAATAATATAAATAATGATGTGATTAAAAAAATAACGTTATCACATCACTTTTCAAACTTATTAGGACTATAGTAATTTTTCTTATTATTAAAAAGTTATTTCAATAACAAAAATGATATGTATACATAAGAATAACTTACAAAACCCTTACATATATTAAAGGAATAGTTGATATTTTTGGACTAAGTTTAAATCAAAGGATAAAAGAATTTCAGCTACTCTTTTATGTATGTAATGGAGTTTTGTAAGCAACTTTATTCGGATTTCAACTATTACATGGATTGGGAGGTTAGACTTGTTCACAATCTTCAAAAAGGGAACAATTATGCCGATTTTCTTGCTAAGTTTGGGGTTCATGATAGTGATGCAACTTGGACTCTTTTACCCCCTCCCCCAACATGTGAAATTAGTCATCTCTTGGTTGCTGATTTTATGCCTGTTTGCTATACTTTAGTTTTGTTTTTTAATATCTTGCGTAAAAATTTAAAAAAAAAATGGCACCCCTCTCGCTTACACTTATTATTAGAAAAAACTTCACATCGTCATCACTTCTCACCCGCTTCTTTTGTTATTTTTTTTCTTTAAAGTGATAAGTGGAAGGAGAGATACAAGAATGTACATATATGAGTAACATTTCTATTTTATAAATTACTTTTTCTATGTATATATGATCTATGTTTCTATCAAGTCTAAATAAATGCTCTAAGATCTTTTTTTATTATAATTTTTTAAGTATGTAATGAACTTCATATTGCTGGTTTGTTAGTACTTTTGTGTGTGTGGGTTTGGTACGCCATCATCTTCATCTGGGCATCTAACTTCTCTAAATATATTAGATATCTAACTTATATATTTGTAACTAATACATAAAGATACGATCTAGGCCCTAGCATTCAAGATGGCTTCATGCATATAAATCCTCTCAGCCACAAACTCACAAGCATCGCATATCTCCCGCAACATTTTTTTTATGTGGCTTCCTCAAACCCTTCGGATGTAAGGAAGGGTATAAGACTAATATTCGCATAGGTGCTGAAATTGTTTTTCCCCACAAGTGTTATTGCGCAAGTTAAAATTCTCCTTCAACTGCTGAGTTTAAACTTGGTTATCATTTGAGCTATTTCTCATTGTTAAAAGTTTATGTATGAGTAAGATCATGTGAGTGAAGAAATCATATATTAAAAAAAAAATGGTAAGGGCTATAAAAGTGAAAAGACTCTTATGAAGAGAGTATGTGTAACTCGGTCTAATGAACATAAGTAATACGTGAAGAGAGCAATGATTCTTAAAAACGAGCTTAGTGGAATAAATTCTTAGTGACATCATCAAATACTACTTTCGCTTGAGGGGGAGTATATCTCCCACAATATTTGAGAACATGTATATATTCCAAGTAAAAGGCATTGTCAACTTTCCTAAAAACAAGGGTGAACAAGTCAAGACAAACTTTATATGAAAAATTGTATGAAAAACACATCTCTACATTATTTTCACTCCAAATTTTAAGGATATATTAAAGTTATTCTTACGGTTGTAAAATTGAAAAGATATAATAAACAAAGTTTATTTTTTAAATTTTCATTTTTGCAAGTATTCCTTGTAGTCTTTTCATGAAATCATATGGTGATCAACTTTCAGGAAAAAGATTGGTGGGTGAGTTTGTGGACCTGAAACAAGAAAACCATCAAGAAAGCCACTAGGAGTTGGACTTAGTTATTAAATTAGCCCCAGCAGAGGTCTATCTTGCTTTCTCTTTTCTTGCATCATTGTGTTTCTTCTTATGTGCATACACTGATTTACTGCAGTGGTCTAATTACCAAAGATTAGTCCTTACTTAACATCTTATTCTTCTCTTACAGGATTTGATAAGCCAAACTCAAACTTCCCAAAAGGTCGATGATAGATCTGTCCACATCCTCAAAGAAGAGAACACTAACATAGGTCAAGAGGCACCAAAGCCATCTAGTGGTAAACCAGAAGATGCTTCCCATATGAAGAATGCATCTCAAGTAGATATTCATATTCCCTTTCCTAGACCATAACAAGGTTCAAAATCAAGTGGCTTTGCATGGGCAAAAAGGCGTAAAGATGACACTTCAACGATATCCCATTGTCGATCTATTTCAAGAAGACATATTTAATTCATTAGAAACTTGTACACTAAATTCAAGGAATAATTTTGACTCCAGAAACCATGAAAACAAGGACGTACAATGACACAATATCCATGTTTTGCAATTATATTGATATATTTCTAAGTCTCATATCGACTAAAAATTAGAGTAAAAAAATTGTAAATATCTATAAAAATAAAGGGTGAGTGTTAAGTTATAACAAAAGTATATACTGACTTATTTTAATATTTAGGCTTGTTAACTTATGTAAATAACTGTTGACTTATTTAAAAAGTAGGTTTATTAGCCTACATAAAAGTCTGTTAACCTATTTAAAAATAGGTCTGTTAGTTTATTTTAAAGTCTATTGACTTATTTAAAAGTAGGTCTATAAGCTTATTTAAAAGTTTTATTATAAAAAATTTTAAATAAGCTTTCAAGTAATGTCAAACTTTTAAAAAAAATTAGTTCAAATATTAAAAATCAGTTTATTTTAGACTCATATGTCAAGTTCAGACCTTATAATTAGGATATAAGTCAAGCATATTTAAGATCAAACTTAACCTAACTTAACTTGATTTTACTCCTATTAACAAGTGATCTTAGATAATCAAACAAATACTTGCAGCTAAGTTAAACGTGGAAAGGAGATTGAAAATAGTTGTAATTATGAAAGAGCCATGTACACACTATTCTTATCTATTTTTTTTTTAATAAATGTTTTGAATGGTAGGAGGTTTTTCCTATTAAAAAAACATGACAAATCACCAAACTCAACAAATATATAACAATGGAAATATAAATGGCGTCTAAGTAATGCAATTGTCTTGAACAAAAGATCAATAATGTGACCATACACACTATTGTCTATTTCCATTTTTTCTTTTATTTTTTGATTTCAAATTTCTACAAGTTCCTTTTTATTTTACTTTTCTTTCCGTATATATGATATATTGCGTGGGTCCAAAATATAGACATGAATATTTATTTTCTTTTTTGTCATCTTTGAGGTCACTTTTTTTTTCCCCTCTAGACTTTTTTAGTTTTTTTTCTTTTCTTTTCTTCAAGACCTTCTACAGGCGATCTTCAAAAGCTCAATAAGTGACTAGCCCCAGATTGAGGAAGCAACTGTAAATGTTTTATCCAAAAAAAAAGAAAAAAAGGTCGAGTTAAGAAGTATACAAAACTCATATCCTTTGATCTGGCTCATTAATTAAGCCTTTATAGAAAAAGATGGGTTTTGCGTGTATATACATTAATATATACTTCCCAACAATTTGCTATATGTAGTTCATATCAGCAATATCAGTTCTTTGCCAATATGTACTAATCAAAGACCTTAAGGTCCTAAATTAGCCAACAAACAGTAATAACTTTGAAAAGCAATAAGCATATAACCTTTAGGCCATAATATTATAAGGTAAATCTCATCTCTTCCTCCTTTCAAAATATCTACATATTGGAGAACTTTGAAGCTTAAGTTTCTCATCACTCCTGCCCTCTTGAGTTTTATTTAGGTTGTAGTTGTTAAGAACAGAAATTTGAACTTAACCATGAGCATGGAGTATTTTTTCAACCATCTGTCACTGAAATTGTTGTCTCTCTTAAGGAATGACTTTTATCATACTCTAGGTCTTCCAAGGCTGCCATGCCACAAAATGCTGGTTGTTTGGTGTAGGTAACGGCGCAATTTCATATACTGAAGGAAAAGAAATGGCCTCTAGCACTTTGGGCCTATCTCTTGTTTGGTCCTGTATGGTCAAGAGACAGAAATGAATGCATCTAGCAGTTTGATATTAGTGTTGGGCCAATTGTTTATTTATTTCTGATGTTGGGCTATAAGTTGTTGATTGTGAAATAATTAAATAGTATAATGCACCCATGACCCATTAATTGCAAGGTGACGCAACTTAATTGTACATATTTTAGTTTTAGTTTGCATGACAAGGCAGAGCCAGAAGTTTATTTTGGGTCAAAGAGTTAATAGAAAGTAATATCAATATTACATAAAAAAAATTCAATAGTTTTAAATAAATTTTCATAAATTTTCCTAGGCTAATGCCTTAAGGGGCTATGACCAGCATCCTTCTCTCAGCCGCATCCTCTCATGACATATATTAGCATGTTTGGTTTAGCTTGTATTTTGTAGCTTTTGCTCAAACCATTACCGTGGCACTGGGGTTTCAAAAGCAAAACCAAACCTACAACAATACTCAACACAAACTCGTGACTGTTGAGTGGAGAGTAAAGTGTGCTAACAAAATACTTGAGCTAAAGGCAAATTTAAAATTATCATACCAAAGAGGTATAAATTCAATCGGTACACTTTAAGTGATAACTATAAAAACTTTGAAAAAATTATTCAAATATTTCTATTTTATAAAATTTTAAATATTGATTTTTTAATATTTTTTTTTGTATTTCAAATAGTTTTAAAATGCGTTGACACATATATAGTGGATTGGAAATTGGAATGTCTCCCTTGGCAACCCAGAAATAATAAATTTTGGGTGACATTCCGAAGTCGAATTTGGCGTAATCTTCAGATCCTCCAGCGTAGTCTCTCCAATGTCCAAACCTAAACATGAAATCACTCATTACATAGTCCACTGCTGCAAGCTGAGGAACTTGGAGTAAGGTGTCCACCAGGACTTGTCATGTGCAGCGAAACAAATAGAAGTCTGGAAAAATAGTATTTTGAAACCGAAACTAACTGTTAGTGGGCATGCAGTCCTTTTTTCTTTTTTCCTGCTACTGGGTTGTGAGCTGCAGCAAGAAGACCTTTTTTTGTTGAGCCTATATATGTAGATTGATGATCAACAGAGAAGACCTATTAGAGCTCTGCTTTGCTCTGATTTCCAACAGAGACTAGTGTAAGAAAATTAAATAAGCTAAAGAGCCCAGGAAAGAAGTAACAAAAATTTGCCCAGACACAGCCAAAGGAGAGGCTCTCACTTTAATAGATCCCACCATGAACATTTTATTTTTGCATTCCCCGGAGATGATTCGTATTTTAATTTGTAATCAATATTAAGATAAGAGAGAAATATGTGAAATATTTAGTTTTAAAAAGAAATTTCGAAAAGTCTTATCGTGATAAGGATGATAAGGATAAAGTATAAGTGATTAATTGTCATATAAATCGTTTATGAGTTATAAATATTTATATTTGAAAATTAATAGAATTATGAGAAGTGGTGTATGTAATTAAAAGGTTTGGTAATGATGTAAGACTATTGGTGAGAAAATTGTTGAATAAAGAAAATTAAAAATGTCTGCACACACTATTTTGTAATTTTATTTTAATAATAAATTTGATTCTCATTCATGTTAAATTATGTGTGATTTATGTAATACAATTTTTCTAATTACTAACATTGCACGTGTAGAATTAACAAAGTGTTCCTTAACAATATCATTTATAAGTTTTAACTCCCCACCTAAAATATAAAATTTTGTTTTCCTCTAAAGCTGTTGATTTAGTGTACCTGATAATATAAGACATGATAATATAAAATAATAGGATAAGGTCTAATAGTATAAACAAGCTGATAAGCTCTTTTACTATCAAACATTTGATGTAAATAGTATAAATAACTGGATAATATATGTAATTATTTATTATAACCATTTTATCCTTCACCTTTCTCACCATTTCCTCCCGCAAGTACCAATTCAAATACACCAAATCCCAAATCTCCACACTCACAGATCATGAACTGCAACAAATCCTCTAATTCGCGTATGCTGAATTTAGAAATCTGGTCATTGTCTTTACTCTAATATGAGAGGAACAACTTTTTCTCTTTCTTTTCCATGAGACCATTCTCTGGCCAGTTAAAGAAAGCATTTTTAGCTCTCAGACTACTCATGTGATTTGCTTTCCATATATTTGAATTTAAAATTCAAATCCAGTTCATTCTCTCCATCATCGAAGCTCTTGAGAAACAGTTTGGTCTCTCTGGTTTCCCTCATTCTATAACCTACATTCTTCATTTTCCCCTTTGCTGTCTTCCACCTCCTCTTTATTATTTTCTCAATTTTGGAAATTCACTGTTGCATTTGTGGTCATGGGTGGTTTTTTTGGGTTTGAGGGCAAAAGAATTAGATCATTGGGCGCTCTGCGTCCAAAAGGGTGTGCGAAAAATTGAAACTTTGAGATGGGTTTTTGTTCATGACATGATAGTTGGAAGCTTTGCAAATTTGGTTTTATAGATTCTTTCGCCATAAACGATTATTTCATGGAACAGAGGATTAGTTTTTCATTACATGGAATAAAAAACAAAAACATGGTTGTAGGTTTATGGGGATTAAGGATCTGTGGTGGTTTGGATTTTGGGTCAGAGTTCGTGGCTGGGCAGAAGCTGAGAGCAGCGGCGCAGTGGTGGCCTCACAGGAGAGGCGGCGAGCTATGGTGAATCAATGGTGGCGAGGTAGGGGAAAGATGAAGATGACGGATATAATTGAAATAGTTATCCTATCAGGTCTTATCATAGGGTGGGGGGGAGGATAAAGTTATCATGTAAGTGTTTGTCCCTTATTAGACTGCAAGTGTACGGATCGAATAAGTAATACAGTGATAAATAGGATATCGTTCCCACAAGGACTAGGTTAATTCTAATGTTAAATATCAATCAATAGCTTAGGTAATTTTATGCAAGAATATAAAAATAAGGAAAGGCATAAACTAAAGACTAAAAAAAAAAAAATTGGAAATAAAGATAATGGTTAGAGATTATGGAATCTTTCTTCACCTCTTACTTCAATTAGTAATATGCAATTCTTGTAAGGAACATGAATGAAATGATTAGGTTAGCTTGAGAAATTAACTCAGTTAAAAGCTTATGTCTAGGTCAATCAACCATGCTTCATTTACCTAACTCACTATGTTTCCATGAGAGCTAGTGCAAAATCTATTCATCAAGGACTGTTCTCAAACACTTGCTATGCATGACCAAAAAGTATATTTATATCTTATTAACAAATCAACTCACCCGACCATTAGAATAAAATTGAACATGCATCAACCTCTCAAATCCAGATTCCTATGTCTACGTTTATTAGATTTCAACAAATCACTTAAAAGTTGGTCAAGTCCTCATGAGCATTAAGAGAAACATGGATGAACAAAACTAAACATCATAATTAACTCAAAAGAAGTACAAAATCATCAATATCCATTGAAGAATCCAAAGAAATCCCTAAATACAGTTTAGCTACTCATTGAACGCGAAAATAGAACCACAAAAAGTGTGTTCATGATACAAGGAGAAGAAGAAAGTAAAGGGAAAAGGAAAGAAGCTCATGGATGTGATCTTTGATGCTTGAATCTTCCTCCATGATGAAGATGACATCCAACCTTGGCTCTCCTAACTTTCTCTTAAGTTCAAAGTGAAAATCTAGTCACAGCTTCTAACCTATAAAAGATTTTTTTTCATAGAAATATAATAAAACAGTATTTATAAGCTTAGAAATTTGTTTCACGCCGCGGAGTGACACACCTTACGCCACGGCGCGTGTCTAATTTAGGTCCCCACATTGCGACATTAACTCTTTTACACCGTGGCGTTCAAGCCTCGAGTCTCAGTTTGCAGAAGGCTGAATGCACCACGCCACGGCATGAGCATACCTGTGTTGCGGCGTAAGATGCTGAACTTCACACTTAGCTTTCTCTTGGGCTTCCCCTTCCAATGTCAATCCAAATCTTCCACCAATGTGCTTATTTGAAGCCCTTCCTACCATAGAGAAATCACCAATTTAATAACAATTACAAATCCACTTAATCACCTATAGAATATTCAATATTTTCTCAAAAATCATATAGGAAGATATCAAGATTGAATTCGATAAATATATACTTAAAATCTTCCATATATGCATAATCATACAAGGACTAAGTTTTTTATATAGCACAGATATAAGGTACAAATAACTACATTTCATAGAATTATCAGTAAGAATTGAATAAAAAATTGAATAAAAATGATTGATAGTATAATTTGATTATTCCAAACTCACCAAAAATCATATATTAGCATCAAACACATGTCCGACATAAGACTCAATCCATTAAAATTTTTTTAAAAAAATTACTGTGTGACAGTGTACTAATATCATGGTCCATAAGTTTATACTATCGGAAAAAATTCTTTCTCAATTCTTATACGATGTTTAATTTTCAATTATTATTGGTTTCTTTTTAGTTATAAATGAAGATGTTTGTGTTGTCGTTGAAGAGTTGTGTTTAGAATGTTTATAATCAAAATTATAAACTCAACCAAAAATCTTTTTATCAAATTTCGCAGTAAGTAACATACCCTATGCTATATCCCGCAATACCTATACTATATATCCTCTATTGTTTACCGCATGGAACTATGTTCAAATTTTCTTGGTTACTTAATGTTTAGATGCACAACTACTTAGGTGGCTCAACCTGATTTGAAAAAAAAAAACAAATCTATAAAACTACTTCAACTTAAATGTAACAATTAATATGTATAATCAGACTTTATAATTAGAAAAATATTTCATGTACAATTAAATATATTTACCATTTTTATATCATATATCAAATTAATTTAAAATATTAAATTATTTTATATATAATTATAATATTTATATGATATATAAAATAATTTTATGAATGAAAATTAAATATATTTTGATTTGATGAATAACGAGAAAGTATTATATGCATTTAGTATTGTGTAAGGAGTGGTATTTGGTATAAAGAAAAATCAAAGTATGTTCAACAAACGACAAGTATTATAATTTAAAATATTAAATTATTTTATATATAATTATAATATTTTTATGATATATAAAATAATTTTATGAATGAATTAAATAAATTAAATATATTTTAATTTGATGAATAACGAGAGAATATTATAATTTTATGCATTTAGTATCGTGTAAGGAGCGGTACTTGGTACAAAGAAAAATCAAAGTATGTTCAACTAACGACAAGTATGATCAGAAAAGAGTTGACTGTAGAAATAAAATGGTTGGAAAAAGAAAGCTAATATTGAATGTTAGTTAATCCAATGATGGCCCAGCGTATGGAAGGTCAAAACAAAGACTAAGTTTCGTTTTAGTTTTTTCTTTATTATTATTTTAATTGATTTATAATTTGTTTTTTGTTAATGGCCTTTTATCAACGGAAATGCTCATTTCTACGAATTAGAACAGACCCATGAAAAGAAAGGAATATTCTGGGTTTTATTAATTCAATGAATCCGTAAAAAAATTTCGTTGCGCTATTTTTATTAAAGGGTCCTAAGAAGTTATGAAGCGTGCCATTTTTTTTTAATATATATTCTTTTAGTGTTTATTTTACATATATCTGTATCTTAGACTTGAATTTCATCGAGCTTCAAAGAACAAATCATATTGGTTGCCGAGTTGCCGTTTTAATAATTTTTGTGGCTTCACCAGTACGTAGTAATTGATATATATATATATATATATATATATATATATATATATATATATATATATATATATATATATATATATATATATATATATATTGCAAACACTACACTCCAGTTCAAGTAATGCAATGAATAAATACATAAATGTTAAAAGAAGAAAAGAAAATAAAACGATACAGATTCATAATTGCTATGGTGAAATATCAATATATAACTCAGAAGTTAACTAATTTGAGTATTTGACAAAAAGAAAAACCAAATATACAATTCCAAGAGCCTATATATATATTTGATGGGTTTATGGGGATTGAAGATCCGTGGTGATTTGGGTTTTGGGTCAGAGTTTGTGGTTGGGTGGACGCTGAGAGCAGCAACACAATAGTTGCAGGGAGCAGTAGCGCAGTGGTGGCCTCACAGGAGAGGCGGCGAGCTATGGTGAATCAATGGTGGCGAGGTGGTGGAGAGATGAAGATGAGGGATATAATTGGAATAGTTATCCTATCAAGTCTTATCATAGGATGAGAGAGATGATAGAATTATTATGTAAGTGTTTGTCCCTTATTAGATCGCAAGTGTACGAATCGAAGAAGTAATACCATGATAAATAGGATATCATTCCCACGAGAACTAGGTTAATTCTAATGTTAAATATCAATCAATAGCTTAGGTAATTCTATTCAAGAATATAAAAATAAGGAAAAGTATAAACTAAAGACTAAAAAAAACAATAAATTGGAAAATAAAGATAATGGTTAAAGATTAGAGAATCTTTCTTCACCTCTTACTTCAATTGGTAATATGCAATTCTCATATGTAACATGAATGAAATGATTAGGTTAGCTTGAGAAACTAACTTAGTTGAAAGTCTATGTTTAGGTCAATCAACCATGCTTCATTTACCTAACTCACTATGTTTCTATGAGAGTTAATGCAAAATCCACTCATTAAGGACTATTCTCAAACACTTGCTGTGCATGACCAAGATATATATTTATATCTCATTAGCGAATCAACTCACCCCACCATTAAAATAAAATTGAACATGCATCAATCATACCTATGATCTCAAATCCAAATTCCTATGTTTACGTTCATTAGAATTCAATAGATTACTTAAAAGTTGATCAAACCCTCAAGAGCATTAAGAGAAACATGGATGAACAAAATTAAACATCATAATTAACTCAAAAGAAGTACAAAATCATCAATATCCATAGGAGGATCTAAATAAATCCCTAAATACAACTTACCTACTCATTGAACACGAAAATAGAACTACAAAAAGTGTGTTCATGATACAAGGAGAAGAAGAAAGTAAAGGGAAAAAGAATGAAGCTCATGAATGTGATTTTTGATGCTTGAATCTTCCTCCATGGAGAAGATGACCTCCAACCTTGGCTCCCCTAGCTTTCTCTCAACTTCAAAGTGAAAACCTAGTCGCAGCTTCTAACCTATAAAAGCTTTTTTTTTTTTTTACACAAATCTAATAAAACAGTATTTATAGGCTCAGAAATCTGTTTCAGGTAGAGGTGCAACACACATTACACTACGGCACGCGTCTAATTTAGGTCCCCACACCGCGACATTAACTCTTTTGCACCGCGGCGTTCAAGCCTCGAGTCTCAGTCTGCAGAAGGCTGAATGCACCACGCCGCGGCATGAGCATACCTATGTCACACGCGTGAGATGCTGAACTTCACATTTGCCTTTCTCTTAGGCTTCCTCTTCCAATATCGGTCCAAATCTTCCACTAATATATTTGTTTGAAGCCTTTCCTGCCATAGAGAAATTATCAATTTAATAACAGTTACAAATTCACTTAATCACTTACAGAATATTCAATATTTTCTCAAAAATCATATAGGAAGATATCAAGATTGAATTCGAAAAATATAAACCTAAAATCTTCTATATATGCATAATCACAAGGACTAAGTTTTTTATATAACACAGATATAAGGTATAAATAACTATATTTTATAGAAGTTATTAGTAAAAATTAAATAAAAATAATTTATTAAATTTTATTATCCTATCATATATTAACACTAAACATATATTAAAATTTGATAATATAAAATTATATTATCAGATATTTCTTATTAGATGTAACAAACTCAGCCAAAAATCTTTTTATCAAATTTCGCAGTAAGTAACATACCCTATGCTATATCCCGCAGTACCTATATATACTATATATCCTCTATTGTTGACCGCATAGAACTAAGTTCAAATTTTCTTAGTTACTTAATGTTTAGATGTACAACTACTTAGGTGGCTCAACCTGATTTGAGAAAAAAAAATCTATAAAACTACTTCAACTTAAATGTAACAATTAATATGTATAATCAGACTTTATAATTAGAGAAAATGTTTTGTGTATATTTAAATATATTTATTATTTTTATATCATATGTCAAATTAATTTAAAATATTAAATTATTTTATATATAATTATAATATTTTTTATGATATATAAAATAATTTTATAAATAAATTAAATATATTTTAATTTAACAAATAACCAGAGAATATTATAATTATGCATTTAGTATCGTGTAAGGAGCGGTACTTCGCACAAAGAAAAATCAAAGTATGTTCAACTAACGACAAGTATGATCAGAAAAGAGTTGACTGTATAAAGAAAATGGCTGGAAAAAGAAAGCTAATATTGAATGTTAGTTAATTGACCCAGCGTATGGCAGGTCAAAACAATGACTGTTGTAATAGCTTTTTTTTTAGAGCATTTTTTATAGAGTTTATGATTAATTTTTTTTGAGAAAAAAAGTTATTGTAATAGAAATTAATTATGTTTTTTAATCAAAATCAGTTTCAAGTTTTTTGTATTTTTAGTAAATTTAATATAAAATGCCATTTTTTTTAAAAAATTTAAATTTAGTGTTTTTATAATACTAAAGATTAACTTGAATTTCATCGTGTTTAAGAACAAATCATAAAGTTTTAAAATTTGTGTCTTCATATTTAGTAATTAATTATTTATAAACTTTTTTTGTTATAATACATAAATTATAATCGATTTATTTTTATATTTAGATGTAATAACATTAAAGTGATATTTGACAAAAAGGAAAACCAAATTAAGCCTATAATTTGATTTATTTAGATGATAGAAAAAAAATTGATTTTATATATTAAATTACTAAAATAAATATAAAATAATTAGAAAAAATTATTTGATTTAGCTCCAGATAAAATGATATTTACATATCAAAGTATGTTCAACTAACGACAAGAAATAATTTATAAACTGGAAAAAGAAAGCTAATATTGAAAATCATAAACAATGACTGTTGTGCTTTTTTGTATTTTTTTAGAGTTTATGATTAATTTTTTAAAAAAAAAGTTATTGTAATAGTATTTAATTATATTTGATAAAATTAGTTTTAATTTTTAATGAAATTCAATGTAAAATAATTTTTTTAAAATCTTTTTATAATCTTTGAAATTAATGTGTGTTTAAAAAAATTGTAAAAATTGTAAAAATGTTTTTGAAAATAAACTTATGTAAGAATCGATTATTGTATAATTTTTTTTGTTATAATCGATTTATTTTTATATTGGAATGTAAAAGCGATTTTAAAAACTGATTTTAAAAAAATTGTTTTTATATATTAAATTTTATAAAATGATTAAAAAAATTATTTGATCAAGACAAAATGATATTTAAATCAAAGTGTAAAAAATAATTTATAAGTTAAAATCATAAGCTTATGATGGTTGTTTTTTTAATTAGTTTTTTTTTTGGAAAAAAGTAATAGTGTTTAATCATGTTTGGCAAAATAAACTTCAACTTTTACATGTAATTCAATGTAAAATAAAAAAAAATTAAAGCTAATTTTTATAATACTGAAGATTAAAAGTGTGTTTGTTTTATCTTATGATTAGCTTTTCTTAGGAAAAAAACTATTGTAATAGTATTTAATCATGTTTAAGAAAATTAGTTTAAATGAAATTCAATATAAAATAAAAAGTTTTTTAAAGCTAATTTTCATAATCTTTGAAAATTGAAACTTATGATTTTAGTTTATAAATTATTTCTTACACTTTGATATGTAAATTATTTTATCCTCAATCAAATAATTTTTTTAATTATTTTATACATATTTTAGTAATTTAATATATAAAAGTGATTTTTTATATCATCCAAACAAATCAGATTAAGAGTGTGTTTTGTATAGATTATGATTAACTTTTTTAGAAAAAAGTTATTGTAATAATATTTAATTATGTTTGGTAAAATCACTTTTACCAGACAAAATTCAATACAAAATAAAAGTTTTTTAAAACTAATTTTCATAATGTTGAAAATTGAAACTTATGATTTTAAGTTTATAAATTATTCCATACACTTTGATATGTAAATATCATTTTGTCCTCAATCAAATAATTTTTTTAATCATTTTATACCTATTTTAGTAATTTAATACATAAAAATAATTTTTTATATCATCTAAATGAATTAGATTAGTTTAAAATCACTTTACAACTAATGCATCCAAACATAAAAATGAATCGATTATAACAAAAAGCTTTTTACAATAATCGATTACTAAGCGTAATCAAATTTTTGCAGTTTTCCCAAACATACACTAACTTAAAATCGCTTTTACAGATAATACATCCAAACATTAAAAAAATTGATTATAATCGATTATAACAAAAAATCTTTTATACAATAATCGATTAATAAGTATAATCAAATTTTTACAAATTTTCCTAAACATACACTGAAACTTATGATTTTAACTTATAAATTATTCATTACACTTTGATATGTAAATACTATTTTGTCCTCAATCAAATAATTTTTTTAATCATTTATACTTATTTTAGTAATTTAATGTATAAAAGTGATTATTTTTTATATCATTTAAACGAATAGATTAACTTAAAATCACTTTACGCTTAATGTATTCAAACATAAAAATGAATAGATTATAATCGATTATAACAAAAAACTTTTATACAATAATTGATTACTAAGCATAATCAAGTTTTTACAGTTTTTCCAAATACACACTCAATTTTTAGTATTATGAAAATTAGCTTTGAAAATATTTTATTTTGCATTGAATTTTATGTAAAAGTTGAAGCTGATTTTGTCAAACATGATTAAACACTATTACAATAACTTTTTTTCCAAAAAAAGCTAATCATAATCCAAACCAAACACACTCTGAAGTTTATGATTTTAGTTTATAAGTTATTCTTTACACTTTGATATGTAAATATCATTTTGTTTTCAATCAAATAATTTTTTTAATCATTTTATACTTATTTTATTAATTTAATGCATCAAAATAATTCTTTTTTATATCATTTAAACGAATCAGATTAACTTAAAATCATTTTACAACTAATACATCTAAATATAAAAATAAAATTATAATTGATTATAAAAAAAAATTTATATAATAATCGATTACTAAATATAATTAAATTTTTACAACTTTATCAAACACAAATTAAGTTTCATTTTAATTTATTATTATTATTATTTTAATTGATTTATAATTTGTTTTTTGTTAATGGCCTTTTTATCAACGGAAATGCTCATTTCTACTAATTAGAACAGACCCATGAAAAGAAAGGAATGTTCTGGGTTTTATTAATTCAATGAATCCGTAAAAAGTTTTCGTTGCGCTATTTTTAGTAAAGGGTCCAATGAAGTTATGAAGCGTGCCATTTTTTTTAATATATATTCTTTTAGTGTTTATTTTACATATATCTGTATCTTAGACTTGAATTTCATCGAGCTTCAAAGAACAAATCATATTGGTTGCCGACTTGCCGTTTTAATAATTTTTGTGTCTTCACCAGTACGTAGTAATTGATATATATATTGCAAACACTACACTCCAGTTTAAGTAATGCAATGAATAAATACATAAATGTTAAAGAAGAAAATAAAATAAAACGATACATATTTAATTACAATTGTTATGGTGAAATATCAAATATAACTCAGAAGTTAACTACTTTGAGTATTTGACAAAAAGGAAAACCAAATATACAATTCCAAGAGCTTAATTTTCTGGTTAATTATAGAGAAAAAGAAAAACGCAGAAGATGAAGACGCCTACTTCTTTTACAGGAGAGAAACTAACTAATCAGTCGTGGATTTCTGAAAGTTACAAAAAAAAGTCAAAAGCTTACACGAAAAAAAAAATCACACTTTCTGCATGAACATAGACCGATATATAGTTAGAGGAACTAAGCAAGAGCTTCCCTTGCGGGCACGACTCTGAAAATGAGCTCCAGATCAGGCGGCTTAAAATAGCCATTCTTGGGTGGGACCCTCTGCCTCGTAGGGTACCCAGCCGGCTTTTTCTTCGGCGTCGGCGGGCACGCCGTCTCCGCCGGTATCCGACAGCCGCTGTGAATGGGCGTCCTGCAACCTTCTTCTATTTCCATCACCATTGTTAACGATGTCTGTCTATTAGGGGTTGTGTTGTTATTTATAGTTGCACCCCACACCGCAACAAGTGGGCTGGGGGGGATAACTTGGGTTGCTTGGTGAGGAAGGATAAAAAAAAAAATAGAAGTGGGTGTTTTTTTGACTTACGCAAGCGTGCGGTGGAACCTAATCTGAAGACTGGAGTTAGTGATGCGGAATCCACGTGGCGAAAAGGGTGGGCGTTTTTGGCATTTATGTGTGGGACCATAGAAGAGGAGCATAGGATTCTGGTGGTTTCCGAGGTGCAAGGGCAAGGGCGGGGTGTGCTAGAAGCTTTCACTTCAGGGCTTTGAATTTAGAACGCAAGTGGGGTTTTGGCGGGAAATTTTGGGATTGGGGGTTTGGGCCCGTCGGTGGATAATGGGCCCCCATTGGTAACTCGGTGTGGTGGAGTGACGGTGCACGTGTAAAATGACCTTGGTCTCCTTGCGCTTCGTACAGGACGTCACCGCCAAGCCAACCTTGGCCATGAATGTTCCACCGTCAACGATCCTTTTGAAGTGGTTATACCTTTTAATTATTTTACTAAAACAGCCAAAGAAATAATAGAGGAAAGAGGGTATACTATACGTAAGTAAACAGTTATCCATGCAATCTTATTAGTGATAATACCTTTCTTTTTTGTGATAATACTATATTACTATATATGTATTTTGCTAATTTTACAATCCTGTTTTGGCTGATACCATAAGTGATAATACTATATGACTATACTTAAAGAAAATTAAAAGTTTCGATAAATGTGCAAAACCATTTAGTTTGTATGAAAACTAGGGTTTTTGACCCGCGCAATACATCAGGTAACATTCTTATCAAATTATTATTCTTGTATACAATAATTTAGTTTAATCTCATTATATAAATTTAGTTATTTAATTTCATATGCATTTATTACTTTACTCAAAATAAGAATTTTAATTAGGAATCTAAATTATTATATAAAAAGTTAGAGTGTGTTTGTCTAAGTTTTTTTTATTAAAAAAATACTTATAAAAATTACTTTTAAATCACTATTGTATAACTTTAAAAGATCATAAAAAAATTATGACATTTATATATGAAATTATATTTAAGATTAACTCCTTAATTTTGTACTCTCATTATCAAGAGCATACAAACCGGACTCTTAATAAAAACATAATATATCTATAATAGAATATTAAATAAAAATTTAGTGAACACAATGTCATTTTTCTTATTCAATTTTGCAAGGAAAAAATAAAAGAAAAAGAACACTCTCATTCATAAATTTTTAGTTATTCAGATTTTGATCCAATCCAAAGTTTTATATCTGTCTAATGCATGGGGTAAACTAAAAGAATTTTTACAATACATGAAGGAAATAAAAAAAAAAGTATCAATAAATTAAAATTATGATTGAATTTTTTTATTATGTCCAAAAGATACAACCAATAATAATGTCAAATCGATATATAATAATATAATTTGAGTCTTAACAATTTATCACTTAATAAACTCTATATAAATGATGTAAACATTAACATGATTACTACTTCTTATTAGAGATGTCAAATGGGTTGACCTACAATGTTTCGCCCTACCATGGGTTGGAAAAAAAAAAGATGGAGGCAAGGTGACCTATTTTGGAATATGGGTAAAAAAAGTTAATTTGCTCTATTTTATGGCAGGTTGGCAAGTCGACTTGTTTAAAATATTAAAAAAAATGGATTGACAAGTTAATCTGACAAAAATTAAATATAAAATAAAAAATTGACAAATTAAACAAGTCAGTTCACCTAATATTAAAAAAAAATTAGGTTTGACAGGTCAACACATGGGTTAACCCACCTAATCTACCATACAAAAAAAGTAACTCACTGGGTCAACTTCCTACTCTATTATAACATGTAGGTTTTACGGGTTGAGTTAAAATTAATCACCTCCCTCCTTTGCACAAAAAATTAGAAAAAAAAAATACTTGCCTGAAAAAGAGAGTTGCAAAACGCAACCCAATCAGCCATTTTTTTGCGAGATTGTGCTAGTTGTTTTGTGCTGAACAATGAACCTTTCATAACCCAAGTGCAAACAGGTCTCATTGGAAATTACGGCCCAAGCAAGTTTTATCCCTCAGATAGCCACGTGGAATGGTATTGTAGATGAGCACTAAGTTTGAAAAAAATATGTAAATATTAGCATTTTATATTTATGCAATACACGAAATAATTAGAAGATAAGTTAAAATAAAAAAAATGATGTTTTTCTTATTTTTTATTTTTATAATATTTTTAATGATTATAATTAAGTAAGAGAAAGTGATAGAAAAAAAATAATATAATTAATAATACAAAGAGTAGTATAAAAAATAAAAAAATATATGATAAAAACCATTATTGTAAAATAAATGCTAAGTTTATATAGTTTCGATTACTTTGAATTTAGGACTACGTAGTTTTTATGAGTTATTATACTTTTACAGTTTTACTCAATGCCAAAGTATATTGACTTAAATTAAAAAGGGCTTCGCACAAATTGTTTGGACCTTGGCATTAGTTAGCATTAGAAAGTAATCCAATTTCAATGATATTAACTAACAGCTCTGCTCTCACTACAAATAATAATAATAATAATAATAATAATAATAATAATAATAATAAAACTAACATTTATGAATCAGGCAAGGCTTCATGCACACCCTTGATGGAGGTTGGCTTGCTGCAACCAGTCCTCCAGTTCCAAATTGTCATACCCGAGCATAATGGCTTCCAAGAGTTTATTTTTATACTTCCCTTTTTATAATATGGCCTGACCCATATTTCCTTCAAAGTATCCGTGCTTTTGGGTTGAGTATTAAATCATTTAGACCCAATAAATTCAGATAAGTCTAAACATTATTAATATAAGTTTCAGTTATCATCATTGATTGCCTAAGTTAGAAGATTATGGACCATCCTGACCCAATTAACATCCGATCATTGATCATAAGCTTGACTTATCTTCATAGATGACTAAGCTGAGAGGCTGTAGACTGTCCTGACCTAATTGACATACAATCATTCATAAGCTAGACCCATTTCAGAACGCCAAGCTCATGAAAGTCTGAACTGGTGTCTTGTCTACAAGATCTGACCAGCTTATACCCAAATGAGTAACAACTTGACAAACACATATTTAATACAACCCACCAATAATCATCGGCCATTTGGCTCCATCATGACCAATGGTTGTTAACGGCTTCACGCCATAATTACCTGACATAACGTCTTTGCGCCATAATAATCATACATAATGTTCAAAATCTTAAATGGCCTAAACGAAAGATATTCGGAGAGTCAGTCCTCCAGATCTATATATAAATCGACCTGGCAGCTTAGGTCAAGCATGTTCACTTTTTTCTACATATACCTTCATCACTACCTTGACTCAAAGACTGATTGATTAGAGTGCCTTTGCGAGTATTCCACCCTGACTCCAACTGACAAACTGTCGGACGACCGACTTAAGGCTCTCTGATGATCACGCCGTGAGTAGAGGACGAAACAGGTACCTATGGATCAATAGATGAACTAAAGTAAGGAAGAATGAAGATCGATCCTTATTTTCTGACACAGTGGAAGGTTTCAAAACAAAGCAAGAAAAAAATGTAACCCAACAAAAGTGGAGGAAGATAATGTACTTACAGGAAGAAACTAATGTTACGAAAGCGAACTAATATTTTCAACCTTGCTGAAAATATCCTAGCTGAGAAAGAAAGGAAGTCCCAATTTCTTTGAATCTTATGGGAGAGAAGATGAGAAATATATTTATATTTTACTTACTTTCAAGCAGCAACTAAACAAATCTAACATATCTTCATGCTTAAAAATGATTGATTCATTCACAAGTTTTTTTTCCTCCTCATTTCTTGGACCATAATAAGAAATGACAAAATGACAATTCAATGAAAAAAAAAGCTGTAAAATGATTTTCACATCCCATCACTATGTAAAGGGAAAATTTGACAATTTTTTTTAATCTTGAACATGTAAATTGATATAAAATTATAATACATAAAAAATAGTGTGTGGTAAAAATATTGCAAGTGCATCCCCAAACTAGCTTGTAAGTTGGATAAAACCACCTGAAATCAACTTTTTTTTTTTTGACGTGCACCAGAATTCAACTTGTCAACTCATGAAATGTAGATTTTTTTTTTTGGGTACATAAATCTGCTTTAACTTATATATGCAAAAAAAAATATTTGCATCAATTCCCATACATGTGCTTCACAACAAACTTTTTATAACCCAAGTGCAAACCGACTTCATTGGAAATTACAGCTCAAGCAAGCTTTGTCCCTCAAATACCCACGTGGAATAATACTGTAGATAAACAGTAAGTTTGAAAATACGGAGATACATGAGTTATTGATGTTTAATGTGACATTGTATATAATTAAAAATAAATGTTTATAAAAAAGAATTAAAAATGGATTTAATAATATAAAAATGATCATGTTTGTAATTTTGTATGTGTATAGTGCAGATATCTTTTCAGGAAAAAAAAAGGGGCCATATTCTTCTTTTTTTTTGTTAAAAAAAAATTAAACTAGTTGGATTTGTTCGTCGGGCTTGGGACTTCTGAAAGTAGTTTAGACCTGTCACTATCAGGGACTAGTCTTTGCGGAGAGCAATAAGAACCGGGCTTCTCATCTTAATGTAAAACCCCAATGGTAGTTGAGAATTTGAGATCAAATAATGGGCCACAGGCCCAGCCCAGTATATATTTGCAAATATTACATTATGAATTATGCTAATTACACATTAAAATAATTCACATAACTCATAAATTAAATCATAATCATTTTTTATTTCTCATTATCAATATTAATGGTGATAATATATAAGAATATATGTACAAAAATACTTTTTATAGATTTAATTTAAATATATTATCAATATAATTTTTTTTATATTATAATTCAATCATACATCATTACGTTATTAAAAATATTTAACTCTTTCAATAATTATCTCAAAAGTCATACATATAATAGTATATAATTAGTTAATGTTGTAAATAACTTTACACTGATAATACATAAAAATTATACTCATTTTTTATTACATCCCATGCTAACTTGTCATGAGTTTAGACTTTACACTTTAGACAATAAAATAAAAAGTAACATATTTGTTTTAACTACTCTCTAATAATAGTGGTATCAAAATGGACTAAACTTGATGGAGTGGGTTAAATAACGTGATAAAAATTGTATGTTGCGTTGAGAAAATTAAAATATAAATGTATTTGAGTTTGACTTGTGCCTACTTGCAATGAGTTGAATCAATTGTTGACTTGATATTTAATTATTTTATTAATAATTTTATAATATATAAAAAATTTATTCTTATATTTTTTAATATAAATTAATATTTGTATCACAAAATTTATTTGGTTATATATTTCTTTACTTGTATTTTATTTTTATATTTGATAGTATTTAAAGTATTAAAAAGAAAAACATAATGATAAAACATAATAAACTTTTTAAGTGTTAAAAATATAAGAAAAAAATTTAAAAAATAATAATAATTTGAACCAATGTACCAACTTGTAACTTGCATAATGTTGAGTTAAATTAGTAATTTATTGGGCTGTAAGGTTACAACAATTCTAGGTCGGTCTAATCCAACTTGAAATTGACTTAACTCATATTTTACAGTCTATTTTGATACTTTTATCCTCTAATACTAAAAGGGATATTATACTTCATTTTAAGAAAAAAATGTTAAGTACACATGTATTTTACATATATTTCTCTTATATTTGCTTATTTAATAGGATTATAGTATAAGTATATAGAAAATAAAATTAACTTAATTATAATTAGACGGTGAAAATAGTTATGAAATAATGCGTGATTAGCATCGATTAGGAAATGCATTTCCAAAAGAACATACGTTTTGCATTTCCAAAAATATATCAAATCCACAACCATACGTTTTGCATGAATCCCCAATGTCACCTTGGTTGCAGGTCAGTGAAATTAACACAAGAACATGCAATTGACCCCAGTGTAAAATTAAAGTATATTTGTAACTCTTACCCAAAAATAAGTATATATATCGTTTATTTGTCACTATTTATTTTCGTTTTAAATATTTTTCTCTGAAATTTTGTAATCTACCATCACTGAAGAAAATTTGAAGAATAGAAAAGGTGGAGACAGCGAAAGGATGCGGGTAAAGAGACGCTGCTACTGATGCTGTTCCGGGGCGCTGCTTTACTTCAACGATCCATTTTCCGTTGCCCCACACAAACCGGTTCGGGTTAGCCCACCCGGATCGGATCGGTAGGGTACACAGTCATACACACATACAGCAAGCAACCCCTCAGCTCAAAAAATCAGTGTATCGTGTGCTTCAGCTGCAACACAATGCCTTTCATTTCCAAAATTGAGCGCCAACTCGATTACAATCTCTTCAGTTCCTCCACTCCCATCGTAATCGACAACGGCGCCTCCTATTTCCGTATTGGGTACTCTCACCAACCCTAACTTTGAGACAACTTTTGTGGCTTGAGCACTTTCTCTGTTTTTTTTGAATCAGTTTTTAAGATAGGGTCGTTAGTTAAAGTTCGTTCCTTTTCGTGAATTATCAGATGGGCAGGAGAGGCTGATCCCCGTGTTGTTTTCCGCAACATTGTACAAAGGCCACGCCATAAAGTAACCGGTGACTTCCCTCATTTTCACTATGCATAATTTTCATCTTCCTTTCCCATATATTTGTTTTGATATTTGTCAACGCCACATTATTTATTAACTTGGTTTTGATGCTTGTCTCTTAAGGAGAGTTAAAATTTGGTTAAGCAAAGAAAGAAGTATTTATGCAAGTTATTGTTGCTTATTTTGGATACTCTTTTTTTTTTTGTTGATGTTTGGGGGGGGGGGGATATGTTTATTGTTTCTGCATTAATAGCTGACTCTGTACATAGTTCAAGGCAATTTCTATCATGACATTGATCCTCTTTGCTTGCCTAATAATTAGCAAACAGAAAAGCTATTATGTGGCATATTGAATAATTGTTCTTTCACTGTTTCACATTCTGTAACACAGGCGAAACCGTTACAATTGTGGGCGACCATGATCTGGCATTATTGAAATACTTTGACTGCAGTCGATCAGGACCACGCTCGCCATTTGACAGCAATGTTGTTCACCAGTTTGAAATAATGGAATATGTAAGCTTCCTCTTGTCACAAGTTTAATTGTATGCTTCATTATTTTAGACGAACGTGTTGACTAATGCATTACTGACATTTTGTTTCGTGCATAGATTCTTGACTTTGGATTTGACCGGCTGGGTGCAAATGGATCAGAGGTATAGCCACAGATGGAAAAGTGTTTTCATATTTTATTTCCCCTAGCATTCAGCTTGTTATCTTTTGTACTATGGTTTATTTGGTGTTGTTGATAGTTGATACTACTTCTAAATTTGGTGTGCTAGTAAAACTTAAAGCCTTGTGTTGGTACCTAGCAGTTCTTTGGTTTATTGAATACAGATTCTTCTTTTTCTGGCTTTTTTAGAATTTAAATAATTTTGACTCACTCTTTCTAATTTTTTATGTTTAATGCCAGAGCAGATTGATCATCCTGTCCTGATCACAGAATGCGTGTGCAACCCAGTTCAATCCCGTAGTAAAATGGGAGAACTTCTTTTTGAGACTTATGGAGTTCCGTCCATAGGTACTAATACTTTGCAACCTACAAAAAATTTCTTTGAATTTTACATGTGGCCTTAAATAGAAAACCAATTCCAATGCAAAACACTAAAATATCATGTTCCATCCAACATGGTTGTTACTGGTTTTACCCGTCAGGGATGCATAATATCTTGACTCTGCTAGATGCTTTATGTGTAATTTTGCTTACAAAAGCTATTTGTGCTTCTCTGTTATGGCAGCCTTTGGTGTTGATGCAGCATTCAGCTATAAATATAATCAACAACAAGGAGTTTGTGCTAAAGATGGTCTTGCTTTGTGTCCTGGATTTACCACAACCCATGTGATTCCGGTATGCTTTTTATGCCTTTATACGTCAAGGCTGGGACGGATCCAAGTGCAGATGAGTGGGGACACATGCCCCCACTCTACTTTGGAACTTTTCTTTAACTTTATATAGGCATATGTCTTTTTTATTTTTTTATATGTGTAATTTTTATCCCCATGCCCCCACTTTTAAATATGTTATCTTTGTTGAATTATTGTTTGGTTATATACATAGAGAAAGAAATATTTGATAGTAATGATAATAAAAAATTCATTCAATATTTTCAAAATATGAAAATGTGAATGGAACAATTATAAATTGATTTTTCATAATTTTGTATTAATATATTTTTTAATATATAAATATAATTATGGAAATTTTTTTTATACTTCTGTATTAATAGTATTACCTTTGCCCCCATTGCCTAAAATTTCTGGATCCGTCACTGCCTCAAGGAAATGGGCTTGCCATTTTTGTTGCTGATTATTGTAGTAGCTCTGCATCCACACATGCACACATGGTTAAATTTGTAACTATTATGTCGTTGTGTCTTATCATCATTATTGTGATTATAGTAGTTAATATTATTAACATGCTTGAGGGTTATTTTTGAGCCTCTGATAGACTGTTGTCTGTATGAGGGAAGGATGATAATTTGACAAAAACAATTCTCTTGTTTTGCACCATGCATTTGCCTTTGTTAAGTAACAGTTGTATGACATTTTTTTGTAACAATATGCCTTTTTTTTTTTGTTACAACAACATGCCTCATTTGCTCTTTGCTGCTGTGGCAGACTGTGCCTAGTCCTATGTCAGCAATAATAGTGTTAATCTGTATAATTATTTTTCAAGAAGTTTGGTATATAACAATGTTTTCAGAACCAAACCGATCCTTGAACTAGTTAAGAGAGAGGTTTAAGGGTTTGAGGTCAGATCAGCGTTGAACCAAGGTTTTATGTATATTTATATTTTATAATTATATGATATTTTTGTCAAAGAATGGATACATACACATGTTAAATATATAAGTAAAAGATAAAATTAGTAGCATCTAATATGATATATTAATCTGTGAAAAATATAATTAGTTAACAGAAAATATATCTTACAATATATAAAATACAACATAATATGGTAAATAATTTGAGCTTAAACATTATCAAACACGAATAAGTTAGTAGAAAAATACAATATTGTTACTGAAAAATCCATTTTTTAATTTTTATATTGAAAAAGGAATTGCAATATATTACATACATTGAAAAAAGAATTAAAAAGAAATTATAATTGCATATTTTAATGCTAGTTGTTAATATATATAATAATATGTATCATTTTTTTTTACAACTACAGCAGTGGTGGGACGTGGGGATTAGAATCTTCCCCACCCAGGTTCAAAACCTGGGAGCTGCATTTTACTGAATTTGTTGAATAAAATTGATCAGTTTGACTGGTTAAACCACATTCGATTCACATGTTTTGACCGGCTTTCCGGTCTGAATCTCGATTTTGAAAACTACGGGTTTGAAGACGTGGCCTGACCGGCCAATGGATCGATTCCCAGTTAACCCAGTCAGATCGGTCAGTCTGGTCCAGTTTTGAAATCAGTGGTAATTAATAATCATATATACTAAATATATAGGGAACTCTCTTAAGGTCTTTTTTAAAATTTATAAAGTAGATGGATTAACACAATTTTAATCCTGTTCATGTAAAAGAGGGTGCAGTTGAAACAAAAAAACTGTTCCTATTTTCTATAAAGGAGGATGTACCCTTATGAGAAGAAGTTAAGTATTAAAAATCTCATAAAAATAAAAATAGGATTGCATATTTTTAAAAATATTTAAATAAATAAAAAAATCACCTGATATGTTATCGTGCATGTTGGGGAGGCATGTTATGGCAAATTGTGATCAGTTCTGGCCACAGGTATATTCAAATATATATGCAAATATCGTCATTAGTAGTCAGTTCTGCTATATATTATTAGAGTTTCTAATAGGATCAAGATAATCTACTAAGTGTGTTGAAGTGTTGATAATTCATGATAATATCTTTTCTTTTTTGACTATTTCCAGTTTGTAGATGGGGAGCCTGTTTATAAAGGATGCTGCCGTACTAATATTGGTGGATTCCATGTGACTGATTATTTAAAGCAACTTCTCTCACTTAAATATCCTTATCATTTGTGAGTATCAAATAATCTGGGTTCTGCTACTATCAAACTGAGTGCTAAATATGTAGAATTTCTTAGATTTTATTGAATGCTCAATGCAGGTCTAGATTTACGTGGGAAAAGGTTGATGACCTGAAGATGGAACATTGTTACATTGCACCAGATTATGCTTCTGAAGCTCGGTTGTTTCAGGTAATAAATGTTTTTCTTTTCCGTCTAGGTTCCTTACCGTTTCTAAAACTTCATGAATGATCTAACAGAAAGGATCCAAGGAGGCTGAAGAAAAAACCAGAAGTTGGCAGCTCCCTTGGGTTCCACCCCCCACTGAGGAGCCTCCTTCTGAGGAAGAGATTGCAAGAAAGGCAGCAATAAGAGAGAAACAAGGTCAAAGGCTTCGGGAAATGGCTGAGGCCAAGAGGTCTTCTAAAATAAATGAACTGGAAAATGAATTGCATGGTTTGGAATTTCTTTTGCATCAGCTTGAACAAGTGGAAGAGAGTGGTGTTCCATCTTTCCTGAAAGAAACTGGCTATGTCTCTAGGCAGGAGATAGAATCTGCCCGTAATAAAGTTGTGCAATCTTTACGGAAAGCAAAAGGTGAACCAAAGAATGAACAAGCTGAAACTGAAAAGGCTGACCTTGCCAATAATGAGAAGTATTCTCTTATAAACATCCCTGATGATGTGTTGACCCCAGAGCAGGTCAGTTTTTGTATCAAACGGCTTATCTCATGCATCATTAAATTGAGCTGCTTGTATTTCCACCCTTTTAAGTGTGCTTGTAAAAATTTTTCCTGGAGCCATATATGCTTACAATCTTAATATGGTTACATTTTCCAAATCTTTTCTTTGCATGATGTTCTCTGTGCTATATTAGGTTGACAATGTTCATTGAATTTGCTCTATTAATACTTGATAGCTCAATGAAAAGAAGAAACAGTTGTCACTCAAATCCATGTCTGAAGGGCGGCAGCGATTAAAACAGAAGCGCTATGAAGAGGAATTGGAACGAGAGAGGAAACAACAGCTAGAGGAGGAGAAACGCCTGTATGTTTGATGCCTTAATTTCTTTATTAATTTAATTTCAAATTACTTTTTGTGGCTTGGTTATGTGAGTAAAAGAGTTTTCCTTCATATTCAACTAAGTAAAATAGGAAAAACTAGGTGAGAGAAAGGAGCACACCTTCTATCTAATTTAAGGTCACTAGCTTGAATGTGATAAGGGTTTTGAAGGGCAAGGAGAACATGGGAGAGAAAAGTGTCCACTGTTCTATCTGCCTTAACTTATGTTCACAACATGGCTTTTGTCCATAGCATGAGTGCAATCTTGACTAGGCTTTGAATGATTTATAGTACTCTTATTATCCTCTAAACTTTTTTTTCCTCCACTTACTGTAGAGAGAACCCGGAGCTTTACCTGGAACAATTGCATGCTAGATACAAAGACCTTTCAGAAAAAGTTGACCAGTACAAACGACTTAAGACAAATGGAGGCCATACAAATGGGAATAATTTGTCCGGTGGTGTTGGCCGTGGTGAGAGGCTGAATGCTGCTCAGAGGGAAAGAATGCGCCTCTTGACAACTGCAGCTTTTGATCGTGGTAAGGGTGAGGATACATTTGGTGCCAGAGACGAAGATTGGCAGCTGTACAAATTGATGAGCAAAGATAATAATGATGATGATGAAGGACCTGACGAGGACGAAGCAGAGCTGGCCCGCATCTCTTCCAGGCTCCAGGTTAGTTCATTTTTATTTTATGATCTTACACTTATACTGTGTCAATGCGGTCTATGTTTGCATGCTTTGGCAAGATCTCTTTGCATATAGCGTCTTGATGTATAATTCACAGATTTTTTTTTTTCTGAATTGTTACTTTGGTAGGACTTGGATCCAACATTTGTACCCAAGTTAGAAGCTGGTACCTCTCAACCTGCTGAGGTGCCGCGTCTTCGTCCTCTTACCAAAGAAGATTTTCAGATTTTTCTGGGGGTCGAAAGGTTCAGATGCCCTGAAATTTTGTTCAATCCAAACTGGATTGGGGTTGATCAGGTAGGATTAGATGAGATGGCTGGGGTCTCAATAAGGAGGTTGTCATACAAGGATGAAAGCTTGGAAGAGAGACTGACTAGTTCCATACTTGTCACTGGTGGAAGTTCTCTTTACCCCGGTATGATTGAACGCCTGGAATCTGGAATTCGGATGATTAGACCATGTGGATCGTCTATAAAAATAGTTAGAGCATTGAATCCAGTTATGGATGCATGGCGCGGGGCTGCTTCGTATGCGTCAGCCTCACAGTTCCATGCGCAAACTTTCAGTAGAATGGATTATTATGAAAAAGGTGAAGACTGGCTTCGCAATTATCAACTGCAATATACATTATAGTATGGTCACACAGGACATTGCTGTATATTATCTGGAACACCTGACTTTAGTTTAGACATTATTCTCGTAATATAATTTGTTGCTCTTGCTTTTGCTGAAACTAGAAGCGGAACATCAATGAAAGCATGGTGCTGATATTTTCAATCGTATGAATAGCATCCACTTGATTGATTTTAACTGATTAAACTATCTACATAGTTTTCATTCTCCACTCGTGTGTGGATCAGTGTTAAAAGCTTAGTGATTAACTGATTATGCATACCAAAAAGGCAAAAACTTTAAGCAGAAGATTGCGCTTTTGAGAGCCACTAAGCATGGGAGCTGCAGCCCGAGAAATAGTGTCCTTTTCGTATATCACATTGTGGACAAACGCTCCATACTCTAATATCGTGCCATTATTAACCCATAATCGGCCGAGCTGCATCAGTTGTATGAATTTTAAAAAAAGAAAAAGATTATAATACAAGAAACTTTTGCGAGATAAGATGCTGATTAAAGAAGGCATAGCGACATAAACTTTTTTCTAATATTCAATGAAATACACAACTTTTTGAAAACTATAACTTTAGTCCTTTTTTCAATGAAAATATTTTTAAATTAATTTTTATATATAAAACAAATTAAAGATAAATTAAATTTATTTTTTAATAATTTTTTACCCTTATTAAGATTTTAAAAAATAAAAGTAAAATCGCTAATATAAACCTTAAAAAAAGATAATTTAAATAATTAAAATTAAAATATAAATAAATCCATTCAAATTCAATTATATTTGAATGATTTTTATTTATTTATTTTTTTGGTAAATAATAATTTAGGGTAATGGGAGATTCTCTCCATTTCAACACCGGAGCAAACTATCAATTTTAGCAAGAATTTAAAGGATAAACTGTGAACAAAAATTAACTTACCTGGTCAACTTTCTGCTCATAATAACAAGAGTTTAAATCTTGAAATTTTCATTGATAAGTGATATGTAATCAAACGATTTTTATATGCACATAACTAATATAGTAATATTATAATAATTTAAAATCAAATTAATTCATATTCTTTAAATTTTCAAGCAGAATTTCATTTCCTAAATTTGTGACTCCAATCATAGAAAATGAATTAAAAGGGGCTTAATGATAAATATGAAAATGGAAAGTCTAAATCCTCCTATACATACAAAAAAGAAAAGAAAATCTTAAAATTCAGGGCATAATCAAATGGGTAGATGACGGAGAGAGGGGCGCCAAACAATGAACTAAACTATAGTAGAGAGAACTTGAAGGATATTCACAGCACGCTCTTGAGGAGCCAGATTTGTACATGACCGTTAGAATGGCCTTTCCCTTTCAAGAAATTAAAAAAAAAATACAATGACTGAATATTCAATCCATCACCTCACCAAACCTCTTTCTCTCCCCTCCTATAAACCTCACCACAATTTGACCGTTGTGAATCTTCCTCTTGACTCTTCACCACCTAAAACCCTCTGTCTAATCTCTCTCTGTTTTTCTTAGCTTGAAGAGAGAGAGGCCTTTTAAAAGTGTTCCTTGTGCAGTTCCCTTCCAAGTTCCAATCTTCCACACAAAGGGACCAAAGAAATAAACCCATTCAACAAAAAAAGAAGCAGAAAAAAGCTCAACAAAAAGAACCAAAAAAGAATGGAGTCACCTCAGGCCAGAAAATCAGGAGGACTGAACCTCCCAACAGGGATGTCCGGAACCACACTGCGCCTTGACACCTTCTCTTGTTCAGCTCGCGCCATTTCCAACCTCTCTTCCTCTTCACCTTCGAGCTCCAAATCCTCCACTTGCAGCGACAGATTCATACCCTGCAGATCATCCTCAAGGCTCTACACCTTTGGCCTCGTCGACAAGCCTTCCCCCGTCAAAGATAACGGCGGAGGAGGCAACAACAACAACAGCAACAACGATGCCTATTCCAGGTTGTTGAAATCTGAGCTCTTTGGTTCTGACTTCGCTTCTCCTTCTTCTTCACCTGCAGGTCATGGTCATGGATCATCCCCCACCATCATGAGTCCCAGCAAGAACATGCTCCGCTTCAAGACCGATCTTTCTGGACCCTCCTCCCCCTTCTCACCCTCCGTTTTAGGACACGATAATGGGTTCCCTTCTGAAACTTCCACCCCTCCCAAGCCTCCTCGGAAAGTGCCCAAAACACCCCACAAGGCACGCTCACTTCTTTTACTTGCTTACCTCCAAAAGTTTGTATTTTTTTGTCAATTAAATTACCCAGTAGTTGTTGGGTCCTCTCCTGGAATAAGAACATCCTATTTCAGAGAAATAGACATTTATTTTATCATACAATGATACATAATAATTTATGATAAGGTCTATTAGTTATATTTAAAATAAAATGTCTTCATCTTAGAACTCTTTATTCACCAATATGGGAGAATCTAGATCTGCTCATATAGTTTAACTGAATCTTCAAGTTCTTATAATTTAAATGTTTTTAACGGATTTCTTATATTTCTAAAATGTTTTAAATAGGTCAAGTAAACTGATGGTATTTAGACTCTCTTAATAGATGTTTACATTCAGTGTTATTGCTAAAGGTTTGGGGCACTTAATTATAAAAATTTATTTGAAATTTCAGTGTAACTAAGGGTAATTTAACTTTTTTTTTTTGAATTATGTTAAGATCATTGTTTCATGAAGGGCTTGAATTGAATACATGTAATGTAAATAAAAATCAATGATTGAGCTGAATTTTTAGCTGAGGCTGTGACAGCAAACTAGCATTAAAAATGATATGAAGAGAGGAGCATGCTGTGATTAAGAATTATTGGTTGCAGGTTCTCGATGCTCCATCACTTCAAGATGATTTTTACTTGAATCTCGTGGACTGGTCCTCACAGAATGTTCTCGCCGTGGGGCTGGGAACTTGTGTTTATCTCTGGAGCGCTTCAAACAGCAAAGTAAGTCTGAAAACAAAAAGCTCCTACCAATTTCATGACATTATGATTTTCTCTTCTTGAGATGCATTTCATATTAAAAAATAAAATAAAATTGAGTTCCCATTGAACAAGGGTAAAGATGGGATATTGTAAAATGAACATTTGGTTAACGTGGTTTTCAGGTGACCAAGTTATGTGACTTGGGACCTCATGATGGTGTGTGTTCTGTCCAGTGGACCCGGGAGGGTTCTTATATATCCATTGGTACATGTCTTGGTCAAGTTCAGGTACCTTGTTAAGCTTAGTTAGATATGGTTTAACTTATCCATCCGTGTATTTGATAAAGGTTTCCAATTGATAATAAGATAGTATTTTACCTTATGCTACAGATTTGGGATGGAACTCACTGCAAGAGGATCAGAACAATGGGGGGCCATCAGACAAGAACTGGTGTCTTGGCATGGAATTCGCGCATTTTGGCTTCAGGAAGTAGGGATAGGAACATACTTCAGCATGACATGAGGGTTTCAAATGACTTCATTAGCCAGCTTGTTGGCCACAAGTCTGAGGTACAAGGTTTTGAAAAATATATTTTGAACTTGTAATGTTGGGCTTACTTCTAGAGAAATTAATAGCTGTGTTTATCCCTCAATGTGACAGGTATGTGGGTTGAAATGGTCCTGTGATGACAGGGAACTTGCATCTGGTGGAAATGATAATCAGGTATGCCTCTTTCCTTCCTTGTTGTCTTCCTTTTCTTTACAAATAAATAAAAAATAAAAGACATAGAAAGAGTGCTTCATTTTATAAGTCTTGAAACTTCACTGGTGATTTTACATCTTCAATGTCATGTTTTATATGAGCAGCTATTGGTATGGAATCAGCACTCTCAGCAGCCAGCTTTGAGACTTACAGAACACACAGCTGCAGTGAAGGCCATTGCTTGGTCACCTCATCAGAGCAGCCTCCTTGCATCAGGAGGTGGAACTGCTGATAGGTGTATTCGCTTCTGGAACACAACAAATGGACATCAATTGAACTGCGTTGACACTGGGAGCCAGGTTTAGTTCTTAGCTCCTTTTTGTCCACTGGGATTTCTGTTAGAAGAATCCATATTCACACATCATCTCATCTAAGATCTAACAAATTTAATGCATAACTCTGCAGGTGTGCAACCTTGCTTGGAGTAAAAATGTAAATGAGATAGTAAGTACTCACGGTTACTCCCAGAATCAGATTATGGTATGGAAATATCCATCATTGGCAAAGGTTGCAACTCTAACTGGCCACAGCATGCGAGTGCTCTACCTTGCAGTGTCCCCTGATGGTCAGGTACTGCATCCTATCCTTGCGGCTTGGTACTGACTGATACACACACAACCTTGTAAAGATATAATACCTTTTATTTATAAAATGATTCTTGCACATTAATCACATACCATAATTCCGTTTATGAAAAATGGGAAAAGATCCATGCACATTATTTATCATTTATATATCACATTAGCCTTGTAAACATATAATTACTTTTAATGGTTCTTCTCATCATTTCTCATTTATATCACATTTTCTATCATTTCTATATGTTTACGGATCCTCTTGCAGACAATAGTTACTGGTGCAGGGGATGAGACTCTGCGGTTTTGGAATATCTTCCCATCGATGAAAACACCTGTAAGCATACGTGACCGACTCAATTATTCTTATTCTCCCCAATGCTCAGCCTCATCGTTTGACCCGTTTTGCATGTTGTTTCAGGCCCCTGTTAAAGATACAGGCCTTTGGTCACTGGGACGTACCCAAATTCGATGAGGTGGAACCAATTATTAATTACTCAAACGAAAAGTGTGGAAGAAGAAGTAGCTACGAAGAAGATGAGAAAGAAAAAAATTCATTGGATTATTTGTAATTGCAAAGCCAATTATTTATTTATTTATTTTTTTGTAATTATCTGTATATGGATGATACATTCATACCAAACTCGGACGTATTAAAATCATCTAAATCAATCATTAAATTATACAAGTTTTAAGCCCCTACTGTCCTGTTAATTCCCCAATTTAAGTCAATTTTTTTTTCTGAAACTATTACAAGTATTTACAACTTCCTCCTTGCCATCATAACAGAAGGCATTGCAGAGCAAACAATAGTTGCATTAAAAGCTAGATAAAAAACAATAGTTGCATGAATTGATATAAAATCGGACATGTGCAAGTACAGGGGGCTCATACAAAATATGCAGTGCATTTGCACGAAGCAATAGGCCGTGCTTACAAATTTGTATTCTGCTAATGCCTAACATTCATCCGGACAAGAAATATCGTATAAAACACTCTATATCTTTGCGTCTGGCTTTAAACCTTGACATATCAAATAGATCTCTCTTGATGAAGGTCTTGTGGCTTTAGGTCTCAACCATGATGACTTTCTAAAGAATGGTTTAGAAATCTGGCTGATTTCTGCAGCATAAATATTCAAAGAAATTAAATAATAATATGCAACCAAATCAGCAGAAATAAATTAGTTGTTTGTTGTTTGAAAAATGAACCACCTTTTGAATCTTCACTCTCCAAAAGCTTTATAATAAGGTGCCCTCCAACTTGCAATACTCCACTGTTATCTGAACTGGATGGATCACCACTTTGCTCCTCCTGACTATCATCATCAGCATAAACTGATGCAGCCCTGCCAACAGCCAAATCCAATGCTCGCATCCCTAGCTCAACTGACAAAGCTGCGTCTTTAGTTGTGATTCCAGAAACCGATGGACACATGTCTGAAAGCATTACAGAAAATCCTTTTTGCTGCAGAAGACAAATCAAAGATTTAATTGTACTGCACTTAGGTGAGAGATCACAAAGTGAATTAGCTGAGTTTGAGCAAGATCAATTTTTAAGCCTAATTCCATAATACGAACAAACTCCATTTCACCAAGTTCAATTTTTCAAGTTGTTACCACCATCGTACTCCCTCTCTTCTGTTTGGTTACTTTAAAGTTCAACTGTAGAAAAAGATCCTTTAGGCGAAATGAGAGTCTAAGGAAGAAATCAAGGGTAACAAGAGACTGAAGCAGCATAATATCTGGTCGACTTTCTCAAACATTGTCTTCAGAATTTAGTGATTAGTAACATTAGTTACTTTCCAATGATCACAGACACAAGTTGAGCTCTTCATTACAATACAATACGATTAAATTTCTAAGTTAACAATGCCATTGCTGACACAACTAAAGTGGTCAATATTGGGGATTCTTTTTGTTATAGTAATTACGGAAACAAGGCAGAAAAAGATAGCCAGCCCTTGAAGGTAGCCAGCCGTATGCGAACCTTTTAGTGCAATGAGAATATGGTGAAGGTAAAATTGAACAACTAAGAAAAAGAGTTTTTTAGGATTACACTAGTGTATATTATTGAGATGAAAAGAAACGCAGCCATTGTAAAAATGATTTGAAGATAATGACAAGTACGTAGTAAAGTAGAGTACCTGTGGAGAAAGAGATCTAAGTTGGTGTATTGGGAGGGTCATGACATCAGCGCAGATGGTTTGAACCCTTGAATCACAATGAAGAGGAGGAACCTTGACCTTCTGTTCTGCAAATTACTAATAGTGAATTTGTTGTGTTGTCTCAGAAAAGCACACACTACATTAGCATAGAAGAAATAGAATAATAGAATAGATAATAGACAATAATAATAATAATAATAAAGAGTGAGACCTTGAGATCAATGCCGAGAACGAAGCCGCCATGATGGAGGGGGCCCAAGCTCTGACAAGAGACCTGAAGCCAAGCACCAGGAGCACAGCCGAGGTCCAGAACGGATGAACCGGGTTTGATCAGCTTGTGTTGCTTCTGTATCTGAATCAACTGCCAACGGAGTTTGCACTAAATCAGATTACCTTTAATAGGATGCCTGCAAAATGCCAAATAAATAAAATAAAATATACTTCACCTTGAAGGCCGAGCGAGCCACATAGCCAAGGCGTTGAGCCTCCCTGTAGAAGAAATCGGGTGCTCCACCCCCACCCATCTCTCTCTCTCTCTCTCTCGATTCTCTTCTTCCCCTCAAAATCAAAAACCTCTCTTCTCTGGGTTTTACTTATTAGTGGGTTGAGGATCCAATAATCCGACAAAATATGGGACGCTCCAATAAAATTGAAGCTTAAAACATGTTGGGTTGATAGTTTACTTGCCCAAATTAAATTCGGCCGGGCCATATTCAAGCCCGGCTCACAGTGGGTCAATCCATCCCAAATTGACACCCATACTTGTGACTTGTGAGAGATGAACAAAGGGCAAATGTTAGTTTTGAATTGAAGTATTATATTTTTTATTTAACTTAATACAAAATAATCTTATCAATCCACTTGAGGCATGATAAGTTTATCTTATGATCATAGAATAAAAATAAGTGAATTGGATAATTTTATCTTATCATATGTTATGCTAAACATATGATTAAAATGAACCATATAATATAAACTTATATTATCAAGCTTTATACTTACCAAATAGGGCTTAGGTGTAACTAAAAAATGTGAAAAGATATAGTATGCAAAAATCATTTTCACTTTTCTACAACCAGCAAGGGTTAAGGTTTAAACACTATATTTGAATATTTTTTTTATTAATGAAACAAAATAGAACAAGTGGGAATGAGTCAAAAAGAAAAGGGAAAGAATAAAATAAAGTTACATTTTCCCATATTTAAAGATTAATAAAGAAACGAAATAAAAAGTTTAGAATTTAAATTATAACATAACGTAACATAATGTAAAATAATTATTTTGACCTATAAAAATTTATTTTCTCTTATTCTCTCTTAATTTTGACTTTTGAAGGGAAGAAAAGGAGAATTGTTTCTCATAAATTCCTTTCTCTTCTCGTCTATTTTAAAACTTTTAAACATGAAAATTTATTCTCATCTCTTTATTTCTTTTCTGTTCCTCTTGTTACCTATGCTCCCAAACTCTGTAAGAATAGTATTGATTGGAGTGCACACAAACAAACAAATACAAACCCGAGTCGCCTAGGTGAACAACAGGTATCCTAACTAGACCAGACGACAATGGGCTTTTTTTTGGGTATAGAGACGACAATGGACTTTGTTCATTGCTTCCACCACCAACGTCAAATTGTAGTATATAGTCTATTTTAGGTACATCATAGTCTATTACTGTTAGGGGTGTCCGTGGGTTCAGCAGTATTTTTGGACCCGACCTGCTCACCAGAGCAGTAGGTTGGGTTGGGTTAGGTCGAAGAGATTATTTTGCTCAACCCGACCCGACTTGACCCACTCAAGAGTGGGTTGAGTTGGGTCAAACTCGTGGGTCTGACGTGTTTTTTTTATAAAAAAAATCCCTGAAAAAAAAGTCAAAATACAAAATCTAACAAATTAATATCATAAGTCTCAATCTCAAATAAATTAAGCTTCATAAGTCAATAAGTACATAACAAATTAACAACTAACAAGTTTTACTAAGTCTGAAATAAATTAAATAAAGTTAGTCATAACTCAAATAACAATTAGTTTCAAACACATGCAATTGCATAACATATCTACCAACAATTTGTCTAGAAGGAATTTGAAATTAAGGTTGCATAACTTGAGCAAAACTTTTAAAGCCTTCATTTTTAACAAATTTAAATGGAAGCTCATCAATGATAATCATTTTAGCAAGTGTAATCCTACACTCCAAGCTTGTTCTTCTTCTTCTCCAACGATACTACATTCATCGCCTGCCTACTTTGCTCATACCCATAGCTCTGCTGCCTGCTCTGCCCCCTGTAACTTCCTTGCCCATAAGGTATAACTGCACTATACTCAGCTACACTTTCTCTTATGTTTTAGATTTACATAAAAAAAACAGAGGAAGAAGGCTTACTTGCTAGGGCTGCGTGGTGTAGAAAACTAAAAAAGCGGCAAGAGGGAAGAAGGACGTGTGGCTGTGTGGTGGCGTGACTAGTTACAGAGAACGGCTGAGAGATCGGGTAGGAGAAGAAGCAATGGTCATAGACTCACAGCAACAACACAATCGCTAGGACTAGGAGATCGGGTGGGAGAAGAAGTAATAGTCACTGACTTAAGGCGCAAACGTTGGGAGCTTGGGAGAACAGCTGCACTGCGAAGAAGTAGTTACAGAGAAGAGAGAACTACTAGTTTTGCTGGGGCCAATGGAGAAGGAGTAGGTAGATAGAGTTTTGATACTTTTTTCTCTTCCCACTTTGGCCTCTATTTGTTACTGTATTTACATGGTCTAACACTGTTCCTAACTATATCAGAGAGAATTTTTATGAATCTTAAAAGCATTTTTCAAGCAAAACGCACACTCTGTTTAGGTCACTTTTTTTTTAAAGGATGGGTGGGTTGGTTGGGTTGGGTTAGAAGTGTTCTAACCCGTTACCCAACCCACACACTGTGGGTTGAAACATTTTTCAACTCGACCCAACTCACGAATCTAATCTAACTCTCATTTTATGAATTGAATTAAGTTGAAACTCGCAAGTTCGTAGGACGATCTAATCCGCTGAACACCCCTAATTACTGTAATATAATGACCATATGAGTTCCAATTTATATAAATCACATGAACTCGATTTAAATTGTAGGAAGCCCAACAAGATTAATGCAATTATTACTGTTAAACAATTTGCATACTTGACGACCAAAAAAAAAAACAATTTGCTCACTTTTAGTCCTATCATAACTCTTTTGATTAAGGCCACTTAAAATAATTTATAGTCGGAGAAATTGAAGATTTTTTAATTTCACATTATTTTTTTATAAAAATAAATTAATAAATATTTAACTTCGATCATTATTCATATCCAAACTAAATTAGTAATGGTTTTTTAAATAGAAATAAATAGTTTCAACTAGTAGAAAAATAATACTCTATAATACAATTTACTTGGGGGTTGGGGTACGTACGGAATTGAATCCTTTACAATTTTAAATAAACTATAGAAAATCAAGACCTTATAAAATGTTTTCTTTTATGAGAAAATAAAAATTGTAAATGTAGTTCAAGGAATGTTAACTAGATCAAGAACTGTACTTCCCATCGTTCCGGTTCCTTTTAGAACTCTAGACGATGTTAATCCGGGATAGATACACTGTTTTGCGGGCAAACTAAGGATAAGGATCTCAAAAGAGGTGAGGAATATTCTTCACCGCCAGTCCGCCATAGCGTGCTAAGTCCACTTTGCCTTGGTTTCCCAGAGAAAAAGTGAATAAAACACAAGTAGATAATGACAATAATCGAGGACCACGTGGTTATTATATTATTTCAATTTCGAGTAAAGTTATTTTATTCATACGAAAATAAATAATTATGCAAAAAAAAAAATTGTCATGAACTGTGCAAGTCGTTAAATATTTAAATTGGTAGCAGTCAACCACCAACGAAATAAAGAATGAAATTTGATCATTGTTATCATCTTCTGAAAATATATATATCTGTGTGTGAATTTTACTATTTTCATCAATCTCCAATTGAATGCATTCATCATTAAGCAAACATTAATAAATATATAAAATCCTAATGGAAAAAAATGCAGCAAATAAAATGGAACATCAAACTGAAATCAGGTACTTACATTAATAGACCCAGACAGAATAACGAGAACATTTTCCTTTTTCTTTGTTATGCTGTCATGTTCTTTTGACATTTGTACTTACATTCATGAAATTGAATTTAAAATAAAAAATAAAAATCAAAGAACACAAAAGTTCCTGTTAGAACAATCTTATTCCTTCAAATCATTTACAAATGCCAACCTGCATGAAACTAAAGGCAGGCAACGAATTTGGTGTAAGGATATTACTGAAATTGAATCAAAATGTACAAGTTTGTGTTCCACTGTTGCAAGTCAACAACATTAATTTCTTTCTACATCATGACAAGCGGTTGGATGCCATCAATACTGTGTCTTTCAGCAGAGGCTTCTGCGATCTTCATGGTTCCAGCTTGATGCTTGCCATGCTGCTTGGCTTGGTGGTGAGACCAGTAAGCATGGGCAGCCAAAACCCTGTCCAAGAGCTCCTGGGGGACTGGCTCTCCTCTCCTTTGTTGAGGGGAGATTTTTGCAGTGTGCACTAATGTTTTCCATTTATCCTGCACACACCAACAGATCAAATCATTCAGGAATTAAACAATGCTAACATTACAACATATGTCTGTGATGTGATAACCAAAACTGCAAAATTCTATTTATTCTAAAAGACATTCAAATTCAATGCAAGTGTACCAATTTTCTTTGTAATAATGCAACTAAGAGGGACTTCAACATCCAAAGAAAATATGTACAATGCTGTGGACATGATTTATGCTATCAAACATACAAAATCCTTTAAAGTTATAACCTCAATATAATTGAGGAGAACTTAATAAATTAATCTTAGTATCCTATGTACCAATGGCGGAGGTCTGTAGAATCAAACAAGAAGCATCAATTTAACAAAAATAGTGATAAGGGCCAATTTTAAATTACAAAAAGCAATGAAACAACTTGAAAATTAATCACAAGAAACTGGAATTCCTATTCTGTATTATCTTTCTAGTAATTAACTATGTAAAGTAAGGGCCATTGCTATGGTACAATCTGGTAAGTTTGGGTGTACCATATACCATTGACTTTAACTTGCAACAGCAGATTTTTTTTTTGGGCAAATTACTTTTTTTTTTTCAAGCCCCATGTTACCGTTTACGCCAGAAGATAAGCCGAAGATACTGTTTACATGCCGGAAAACACTGTTTCATGTCGGAAAATTCACTGTTTATGCTGAAAAATTACTGTTCACACCGAAAATAGGTACTGTTCATGCCGGAAAATGATACTGTTTATCCAAAAAAATACTGTTAACATATTTTAAAATTATACAGTTCTGTAAATAATATTAGTAAAAAATATATCAATCAGTGTTTATATTTTTTCATAAATAACTGTGCATACTGAAATTTTTTTCTAAAATTATACTTGTTGAAAAATCTAATAAATTTTAACTGATAATATTTATACAGTTATACAACTTAAAAAAACTAGAGGTGATCGAGTTTCCTAAAATTAAAACTGTATTTTTTGAAAAATCTTATAAATTTTAATTAATAATATTTATACAATTATATAATTTAAAAAAAAAGTGACCGATGATAGTCGGCAAGTAAGCAGAACCGATGACAATAATGGTGATAATATGTAAAAAAAGTATAAAACTAAAAAAAACTGAAAAAAAAAAAAAAAAAAAAAGAAATCTGCTTAACAGGTTTCCTGTAATTGATCTAAGTCATTGATTTATTTTATAAATAAATCAATGGCTTAGATTAAAAGGTGTATCATACACCCTCCAAAGGAAGGTGTATATTAGAATTGGCAGTAAAGTAAGTACTAAGTAACCCTTCTAGTTAAAGAAACCTGAGTCTGATATAATAAAAGAGAGTACCTTCAAGTCTACATAAGTCCTATGGTCTGCATTCTCAAAAGCTCGCAACTTTACATCACGCCACCTGCATGGTGAAAACATTGTCAGCAAGCCAGTTTTCCTGTCTATATGCAGGTGAAGCTGATAAACAGCAAACCTTCCGGTTCCAAGTTCCTCAACTGCCTGAACAAGTGCTTCTACTTCAGACACAGAGAATGGTCTCCTGGTTCGACGCTGTACAAGCTCAGAGCGCTTGGTTTTCTGACTCACAGGAACCACAGCTAATGCTTCGGTGCTCCTAGCTGGAACAGTAACTAGCACTCTGGAATCTGGTGTTATTTTGTCAGCTATAGTGTCAGTGGGGAAAGAAGTTGACTCATGGTTACTTTCAACAAGGTTGCCCGTATTTGTCAGCAAGGAGGAGTCCTGTAAGGCATCAGTAATCCCTGAATCTAAGACAGGAGTTCCTGGGGACCTAGAAAAATCAAATTATGACATTAGTTGTATAGACAAAGGAAACATTTAATTGACTAGAGCTGAACCAAGCAAATTTCATTAATGACCCAAAAACGAAACAAGTTTATTTCTTACAAATAAATTAAGCTTGTCCATTTATCATAACTTGTCATCATAAATCAGCTATAGTGATGAAAAGAAACCATGTTATCAACTTTGGCTTACCTGGTAGGCTGGGATGTTTTGCATTGAGAAGGATCACCAACACAAACAGCTGGAGAAGCTTGCAAAGAACTGGGCTCCAACATGAAACCAAGTTTATCCAGATTTTCTTTACAAGTTATACCAGTTTGCCGAAGAGTTCTGTTGTCATCTCTAACTTTTTTCCCCTGAACAAGAACACCAACATGCACTCCACCTCCAAGTATTGCCATCACTGCCTCCATTACTGTCCTCTACAAAAATTTGTAAAAAATAAAAATACATTAACACAAAGAATGCTCTGCACAGCCACTTCAGTGTGTGGATGAGGCCCAATGACAACAGTAATATATATATTTTTTTAAATATGACTAAAACTATATATTCATACCTTTAATGAGCCAACAGTTGCAGTTTTGGGGACCTCAATATAAAGCTCTGGTATCCTGAATGACTTAATGCTAAACTTCACTGTCCATGAGGTATACACAGAACATCAATTCCAATAGGGTGCAAAAAATAATCAAGCTAACCAAAATTAATGAACATCACACAATTAATTACCATGAGAATCCTTAGATGCATGCAGTTTTGCAGATGAGCTAGGGTTGTCTCCATCAATTCCTTTCTCAGGTGAATTAGATACACTATCACTGCTGAATCCTCCATCAGAAGTTACCACTGAACTCCGGTCAAAGAATTTCCTCCTCTTGAAAAGAGTGCCATGCCGAGATCTTTCAAAACTGTAACAAGTCTTCCTCTTATGATATAGGGGCTTTACTCCCTCATCTGCAAATTCTATATTACTTACAGTGAAAAACAAAACAACCTAACTCAAAGACATGCATCAGATAATGAAGCATTTGATAGCAGACAAGTTGCTAACCAACTCACCAGATCTAGAATGTTCACAATCCTTCAACTTTGGAGCAACCTTCCAGTATCTGGAAGTCAGAAGCTGCCTGATTCTTTGGCGTGCAAAGCGTTGTGGAGGCCTAAAAGCCTTTGATTTGGTGCAAACTTTGTTGCACCTTAAAAAGGTTTCGTCATCATCTCTAAAACCTAACTTAATATCATTCCCATGCCTGGAAAAGGAAGCACTGGGAAACAATTCCCTACAAAATGGAGATTTAACATTACTGTTCGAGTCAATTAGTGCAGGAGAGTTGACACACAATTCCAATGGATCCTTCAAACTACATTTATTATCCAAAGATGATCCCTTGAAGCCAGAACTGCCAGCCTCCTGTTCCCGTCTAAATCCATTATTTATATTACCATCACAAGACTCCCTAAAATCTTCGGATACTTCTACTAATCTATTAGAATGATGTCCGAACTTATTCTCCCATTTGAAAATTCCGGACTTCACATCAGCTTCAACTTTCTCCCAACAGTCTGAATTATTATTATTATTAACTGAAATGCATTCTACTACACAATCAGTCTCAGCATGCTCAAGAAGTTTCTGACTGCTCTTTTGTGAGCCCACCTCAGTCATAAAAATACTCTCTGCGCAACTCCCATGATGAATTCCCTCTGCTATTAATGGTTTAACTTCATCTTGCCTTTCCTGCTCAACAACACCTTGGCTAAAGGCAGGCTGATGATTTCCTTCAGATGCATTGCTAGAAGCAGAACTTTCACTCTCCTGTAACAACTTGCCAGCTAAAGATGCCAGTAGTTCAAAAGCACAAGCTTGGCCATCCTCAGCTGGTTTCTTGAAAGGACCCCTCCTCTGAACAATTCCAAACTTATGGGATTAAAATAGAGTTCACAGCACAAAAACAGAAAACAAAAAAACAATTGCCATAATTGCAGCAATTACTTACTCTTGCAGATCTAGGACGTTTAGCTGTAGAGGGGACCTGAAAGCCCCTGAATCCATAATCTAGCCTCCTCTTCAACACCATAGTGTGAACATATGTAGCTCATCAATTAACCAGAAGCATCAGTATGCCAGATCCTCGTCACTGTCATAAAATTGAAGGAAGACCCATGTATCAAGTTAATTTTTAAAATTGTGCTATATTTTGCATATCAGGAAAGAAACTGGATCAAGAAGATAACATCAGCCAGTGACGAATATTTAAGTATAACCAATATCACACTACCAGTCTACCACTGTAATAATATTTGCAACATTTAACTTATCTGTGCCAAACAGTTATTGGTTCTTCATAAACTACTACAACAGAAAAGGTATGCTACTAGAATAATCCAAGCTTCACCATAACAGGGGCAAATTCTATCTGCATACATTTTGAGGAGACAACTAAGACTTTCTCATTATACAGCATGAAGGCAAAAGGAAGATTCACAAAACATTATTAATTTGGCATAGAAAGGTGAGCAAAATCAGCGAGAATAAATAAGTATATAAGGAAGCCGGACGTCAGAGGAACAAAATCTGTCATAAAATCCATCCATCTGTTATACTATATATGTTATGATTTCTGCCTCAAATGAAAACATAAACAACAACTAAGGCAAGATTTAAAACAACTCAAAAAACTACCCGGTTGATTCACGAATGCATGCCTCTTGGTAAGATACATAACAAATAAACAAGCAAAACAGAACATCCAAGAGACTAAAAGACGAATCCACATCTTAGCAATTAGAGAAACCGGAAATTGATCGCATGGAAGAACAATGCTAACATAGATTCTGATGAATTGCATGGAAACAAATCAGATTCCATAAATAAAGAATGAAATTTAAATTCATGAATAAAAACCAAAAAAAAAAGAAGAAGAAGAGAGCACACACACTTTAAATGGTGGAAGGACCTTAAAATAAAAGTCAACACAAGCAAAACCAGAAAAAGTTTTAACTCAAGACACCCCAAAATTCAATTAAAAAAAAATGCCCACAAACACAAAATCAAAACTTCAGAATTGAAATGAATGAAAAACACAGTTGATTACGCCAAACATGGCCTAACTTCCATGATCGGATCTCAACTTCCCGATCCCAATCTCCTAAATTCTCATGGGAGAAGAAAAAACAAAACAAAAGTGTCGAGAACAAAATCGCGTACAAGCTACCATAATCCCTGCATCTCCGAAAATCAACGAGAGCTATGCAGAATTAGCACAAAAACGACGAGATCGCAGGGAGAACACGAGAAACAAAACCGAAATTCAGAATCATTAACATGCAAGGAACCTCCCAGGCTGCATAACGCACCTCATGAATTGCGATCAAGTAACGAAATTTGCGAGGAAAACCATTTCCACGGGAAAATGCACAAACTTGGAAGGAAAATCAAAACCCGGGAACTGCCCGAAAAAGCAAAAAGAGATATATGGGAATTTGGAATCCAAAATCAGTAAAAAGTTCTGTTCTTTCTCTGTTTCTCTCTCTCGTTCTTTCAATATTTCATTTTTATTTATTATTTTTCTGAAAAAGAAATGAAATAGATAGGTGAGTTTTAATTTAAAGGACAAAAACCCACCATATATATATATACGACAAAAACCACGCAACAGTGGCCTTAAGCCTTAAACCCTTTATATCTTCTTTCTAGTTTTTGGCCACACAACTGGACCAGCCAGTAAAAGGGCATATATGTCCCGGCAATAGCAGGTCACCTTCCCCAAAACCCTTCTTAGAGTTAGACAGAGACTCATTCTCAACCCCCAACTTCTCCTCGGTTCTTGTCGGGTTGCATAAGTGCCACGTGTAGTATATTCCTCACTCATTGCACCAACCAAACCTATGAGAAAGAAGAAATTGGATAAAAATTAGAAATAGAGGTGTGCCCATTATTATTGCTTTCCTTGTTTACTCTTTAGTGGTGCACTTTTTTTCATTTTTTCATTTTATTTTATTTATTTTTATATGGTGATAGATTTGTGGTGATTGGTGAGTGAGCTTATTCTTCTAATTTTTTATTTATTTACATGTGATTTTGTGCAATTTTTACTTATTTTAGAGAAAAAAATGTAACTTCTTTTAGTATTATAATAATATAACAATTGGGTTTTCTTTCATTGTAACTGAAATAATTTTTGATTCATAAAAAAGAACGATAGAGAGATTGAATTTTCAAGTTATTATTAAATAAAAAATAAAGATTTGATATATGAAGTTATATTTGTAAGTTTTAAAAAAAATAAAAAGGAGTGACTCATAATAAAATAAAATAAAAAAAAATAAAATTAAAATAGAAGATAATATATTATTTTATTATTTAGTAGTTTAATAAATTTAATAAAAGAAAAAATAAAATATGTAAATTATTCATTCTTCGATTTTTAAATTAAAAAAACAAAAATTTAAGATTTTGTGTAGTAAGAGAAGGACTTATTGATCCTCTATTATCATCTTATTTTTTTTTAAATAATTCTCAAACATAATATTATTAAATTTTATTATGATATTTCTTATCACTCATTCTTTTACCATCCTCTAAAACATACCGTAAGATTTTATAAATTTTAACATAATGTACTTATTAGATTGAATAGGAAATTAGATATAATTATTTTGCTGCATCTATACTAATATCAATCTAATTCATCACATAAAAGAAAAAATTGTTATCTTCCATTCATTCTCACTGTATAGGATAATAATAATAATAATAATAATAATAATAATAATAATAATAATAATAATAATAATAATAATAGATAATAGATAATAGAAAAAATTGTCCTATTTTGATCTCAAAAGTTTGATTTCCTTTTTTACCATTTTATTTCACTTATACACAATTTTAACAATTTAGTGATATAAATAAAATGATAAACATAAATTAAAGTAACTACTCCACTTTACTTTCTACTACTATAATATGTTTTTGGTCTGAGAACTCTTACAATTGTTTTACTTTTACGTCTCTTAACCCTAAACTCTTTCTCTAAACATTTTCTTTCTTCTACATTCATCTCAATTGTTATCTCATTTGATAATTTTACATCATTTTACGAGACAAATGCTTCAAAGCATTTGAAAATAAAATTTCATTTTTTAGAGATTACATTTAGATTTACATGAACAGTTTTACATAAATGTATCAAAAAATTAAAAAAAAAAACGAATTAACAAACACATTTGTATCTGTCAATTCGCTAATAATAATAATAATAATAATAATAATAATAATAATAATATACTACTAACGTATACTACTAATAAAGAGAAATGCTCCCTTAAGTCACAATTCATCTTTTTCAAAAATGGCATTACAATCATTTAAAAACCAATTAATATGAAGGGCAAAATTGAAAATTTAATATTTTAATCTTCTGCACATACACGACAGTTTCTTCCGCTGTAGATAAAATTGCACCACTATTATTTCTGGACTCTTTCTTTATCCTTTCATTGACAGCTTTCATTATCCCTGTATCTTTGAGGTCATAGATTCCATGATTTTTAGTGAGTTAAGCTAAAATCTGGATTCTCTCCAGCAGAGTGTTGTCTAACACCCTCCTCCAACAAGATCTGAATCATTTATTTTTTATCTAACTGTCAGTATTAAAAAATATTAATTTAATATTAAAAAATATTTTTAATATTAAAAAGTAAAAAAAATCCTAACTATTGAATAAAAAATAAATAATTCAGATCTTACTGGAAGAGAGTGCTGAACGGCACTTGCTGGATAAAATTCAGATTCGTTAAGCCAAAGCATAAATCTCAGTGAGCATGAGGTGAATAAGAAGAGCCAAGGAGGATAAATTTTTTATACGATGGTTTGGTTGCTAGCAAAGTTTTTAACAATGGAGATTGTAGGAGAAATTCTAAACTACTATTAAATTTTTTTCAGAGTTTCTATACTAAGTTTTTTCAAAATTTTGTAAACAAGAAATAAAGTAAAAATAATTTGACATTTTTGTAAATATCAATAAAAATATATCAACTAAAAATGAAAATAAAAAATGAACCAAACACCCCCTTAAGCTTTCTTGTTAGTAATTTTGGTTTGTTTGTTTTTTGTAGATACAAAATGAAAAGAAGCTCTAAATTGTGGAAGGAAATGCAGAATCAGCATATGAAGCTGCGGGTTGGGCGCCAAGGCACTAAAAGTTGGAAGCCGCAGCACCAGGTCGAAATGCAGCATTGTAAAACTGGTGAGTAGAGAATTGCAATGCTAGGAAAGTTGGTGAATAGTAATATGATTTTAATTTAACCACTTTAGCATAGTTAAAAGTTTAGGCTTTAAAATATGAAGTTCCGGTAAGGGGGAGATATGTTGCTCCATGAGGTTATCCCACCTCCCCCTGGCCCAAACAAATTTATAAAAAAAAAAACAATATAATTTACTTTTTTTAAAGGAAATTTTCTTTATTTTGGCCCCTCAATAATAACCTTTTTTTCCACTCTTATGTAAATGGTCTAGCTCCATCACTAATTCTATTTCTAATATTTAAATTTTGGTGCTTTATGTGCAAGATTCATATTAACTTAAAGACTTCCATTACAAATTTTACATAGATCCACGATCCATGCATGGATGGAATTATTATTTTATACATATATATGCAGTGATTTGATAAGGTGTTTGTTCACATAGATTTCAGTCCACTCAGGAAAAGTGAATTTTCATTTTAGTCTCTGAAATTATTAGTACTGATTATATTAATCTCTTATTTAAAAAAATTAACATATTAATCCCTGAAATTATATGATCAAATTGGTCCTTAATAAAGACAAATTTGACTTAAAAATGATTTTTGTAAGAAACTAATATGACCAATTTTTTTCATGTTTAAGGACTAATATATTAATTTTCTTGAGTCAATGACTAATATAACCGGTGGTAACAACCTCAGAGATTATAATGAGAATTCATTTTACCCAAGAATTATTTGTTTTGCTGTAATTGAGTTCATCCAACTATATATAATTGGTTATAAACAAATTAAGCTATGACTTTAGTGTATATCTATTAATTTGATACATGTAAGATGAAAAAATACTCATAAATATGTAAGTAAAAAACATAACAACAACTACAAGGAATATTCCGTAAGAAATAATTAACTCAACTGTTAGTCAAGTCAACCAAAAGGAATGGAGTGTAATATTTTATCAAATTTGGAGTTAAGTGTTAATTCATCAAACCTCAATGATGGGGATTGTAATTTATAAAAAAAAAAAGTATACTACGTTTTAAAATAAGAGACAAAAAGAAGCTTAAACTTCTTTAATACGTATCTAGCAAAAAAAACCTTCTTCAATATATTTTCACAACAGCAGTAAAGGCGTTTTCATATTTTCATCAATATTCTTCTCTCTCTTTTTTTTTTTTTGAGGAAATTATGAAAAGTGAAAAACAACTTTGATGTTTTAGATGTTGGCACAAGAAGCCGCATAAGTTAAAGATATAAGGTGATTTTGTGATTATTTAGAATTATTGTGCCCCGCACATAGTAGGATTTTTCATTTAAATATTTTGATTCTTGCTTTTTATAATTTTATTCCCCTTATTAGTTAATTCTTGGATCTGTCCCTGGTTATTAGGTGTCAAGTTGGACCCTACTGGGCCTTTTGGCTAAGACTGCGTCTCTCATCCCCTAGGTTGACCCGACCTGCTACCTTAAACCCTCCTAAGGGCCTCCCATATTAAGTGCACACTTAGGTTTTAAGGGTGTTTCTTTTTCTCTGCCTTTACTATTTTCTCTTTTTGGCTCTGAGACTGACTTGAGCTTTAGAGTATTTTTGTAGGTACCCTAACCCTGATTCCGACCAATGCACCATCGTTGCTAATCGAAGCAGAGCTCTCTAGCGAACTCAGGCTATTTCAAGACCACCAACTCAAGTAGAGAGCGGAACACAAGTGTTGCAATTTTAGTTAAGTAGTATTTTACTCCAAGAGTGCAAAAGAACTTATCTAGATCAAGTTAGCTATGCCGCTAAAGTTGAATGGCCAGTGGTTAAAAAATCGACACAAGGAAAAATATTTATAATAAAAAAATTTATAACACAATTTATAAGAGAAATGTCATTTTGTTACTTGAAAGGAAATTGTGTTTTTAAATTGAAAATGGAAAATGTGGCTTATTTAGTTTTCATTGTTCAAAATAATAATTGTCTTATGTTCCACTTTTTCTAATGTAGTAACTATCTCATGCTTCTCTAAAATTTCTTTTTAGTAATGCAAAGGGAATTTAGAGTTATAATAAATAAAAATATAAATTTAATAACAAATAAACATAATATATAATAATAATCAATTTGGATTAGCTTAGATCGATTTTGAAAATTAAATTCAAAAATTGATTCAATCAAATCGATTTTCAAAAAATCAAACAAAAAATATCCAAATTTTTTCGATTTTGATTGGATTTCAGTTTTTCGATTTGGCTTTCGATTTGAATTGGATTTGAACACCCCTACCATAGAGGAACAATTGAGAATGCAAAAGAAAAATATGCTATTCAATTCCTGGTAACATTGCCTAGCAGGTAGCATTATAGTAATGCATTTATCCCGCAATCAAAACTTTGTTCTCTACTCTTATTCTTTAGTGAGTGATTGGGTTTCTTTGGCAGGCCAATGAGTCCTTTGTCTATTTCAAACTTTTCATATTGATGACTATGTGCTGACACCAAACTACTACATTGCTATAATTATTATATGTCCTTCTTTCTAAGTTTTTGAAATCTTAGGACTTACTTGTGGACGAAGAGGAGTTTGACCAGAACAAGAACTACAAATTATAAAGCAATGTTTTAAAAATCTATTAACACCAAAAATAAATAAATGGCCTCGATTGGAGTTAACCGATGCAGGAATTAGCCGATGCAAATGGTTAACCGAGACAAGATGCAGTCGAGACATACATTAGTCGATGAGGAAGTAGCCAATGGAAAGGGCAAAGAAGGATTCGGCTAAGGATGAACGCTGGTGCATGATTGGGTTCTCTAAAGTTGGGCTAGGCTCCTTGAGCTCGGAAATTTATTTTAAACGACCATTTGGCAAGATAATTGGAGATTTGGTGAGAGTCAACACAATCCCTTAAAGATAGGAGTGGTTGCCAACAAATGAGTTGGATGTTGAAGCCATTCAAGAGAAGATAAGTGTCAAGGAATTGGCAACAACCCAGTCTCCCTGAAATTCCTAAATTTTAAGATAATGGGTATCCTCTAGGATAAAGTATTCATTGAGTCTGTACATTAACTTTGTCGAGGGAACGTTAGTGAATAGGTATACTGTTAGCAACTTGCAAGAACATGGATTTATGGGTAGGAACGTGATAGATAGTGTACTTAAGCCATTAATGACTAAGTTCTTATCTACAAATAGCGAAGAGTTATCAATTGTACATGAACGACATAACCAACACACAAACCATTCAATCAATACAATTTAACTTTCCTCATTTTAAGCTTGAGTAAGTGTTTACTACTTTCCTTACATTTCCATACTTATTGCCTTTACATTTTTTCATCAAATTCTACCATTTGGTTTAGCCAAATGTTTAAAAGTTATTTTTGCATCTCTATCCAACTAAGGGCTTTCTTTAGTTATCTTAAGAACCTGCAGACAAGGGATAGAATCCCTTCCTCGACGTTAGTCGTTTGTTTGTTGGGGAATCAGAAGATTTATAAGTTAGTTGATTCGCCTCGGCTAATTGATCAATAATATTTATTCGTAAACAGAATCAAACAGTATATGTGGATTCTCGATTCCCGATTCTAATTAGATCAAGTCTTAAAAACTTTTAGCTATTAAATCATCTTTGAATCGCCATAACGGGGTAAAACATAGCAACCTACTCGAACCAAAGCTAATTTTCATTTGTCGATCCTCCTTCCCTTTAATATTTTCTCCCACTCTTGTAGCCTGCACCTAAAAAAAGTGTATAGCTGCCGCCAATCGTCCAACCATGCTCATCTACATCGCCCTCCAATCACCACAATAGGATATTGTCTCAGTGTCGATGGTCGCAATGAAAGAATTTTTTTTTTATCTAAAGTGAGTTTGTCTCTAAAGTAAGTAAAGTGTATTAACTCTTGATTTAATCTTAAGTGCATTATGATCTTATCTTATTAAAATCTAATGATGAATACATCTTTATTTTTAATTTTCAATTTAGAGATAAAGTCACTCTTTAAAAAAGTTTTGTTCGCAATGAAAGGCTCAACTTAAGAGAGGATCCACTCCATGATTGTTTTGCAATACACAACTTTTTACCTTATTTACTATTGATTTACCTCTTCAATTAGATTAAAATTATTCCAATGTAGTTAATTGATTATAAAATTATTCGTCATTGAATCCTATTGATCTGTCGATTATTTTCATACTTTAAATGCCTTATGTTTGATCTAATTGGATTCCAAATGTGCTTAATTGTTGACATTTAGCTAAATTTTCTAATTTAGAGTTGTCTTTGGATGTTTATTGTGAAACTTTGCTTAAATGTGGTTATAAACACTCATAAACGTATTATGATTTTCAGGAGATCTATGAGTGTTGGAGTCTATTGGTATTGAACTATTAAGAAGAGGGTTAAGAGACTTAAGGGAATCAGTATCAACCCCTAGAAGCAAAGGAAGAAGAATGTTCATGAAGAATCAAGGCTAAATTTGAAGAATGTGAAGAACACGGCCTGTGTCAAATGACACGGGGTAGGCCGTGTATTATTCTGACTTTGAAGACTGGAAGGTTTTGAATAACACGGCCCGTGTCAAATGACACGCGGTAGGCCGTGTACTTCTCTGACTTCACGAGGAATAGTCAAATTCAAGCTTTGACCGAGAACACGGCCCGTGTCAAGTGACACGGGGTGGGCCATGTTCTTCTCTGACTTTCGAATAGCTAAGAATCTGTGATCAGAATTGAACACGGGTTGGGCCGTGTAATATGACACGGCCCGTGTCGTCGCATCAGAAATTTAAATTCGAGTTTTAATGCTAAATTATGTTTCAAAACCTATAAATAGGGTTGCTTAGAGCCCTTAAAGGAGGTCTGGGCTGGGAGCAGCCAAGGGGCTGAAGAGGATTCAAAGAACAAGAGAGAGGAAAATTGGATCGAAGATTGGAGTCTCGGGTTCGAGCAATCAGAGATCGATCATCCCCAACCTTTGGAAACTAGTTTGATCTTCAATTTTCTTTTGCACTTTCATTCTGAACTATGTTTTTCTTCTGTTTTTCTTCTGTTTTTGAATTTGCCATGTGTGGCTAGTTTTCTTATTTGGTTAAGGGAATATGAAACCCTAGTTTTGATTATGTGAATCTTGCATATTTCTTTATATCAATACAATTATGTTTTTATTCATATATTTCTGAATCTATTATTGGTATGAATGTTTTTATACTTGTTCCCACTTTCAAAGTGGTAGATCTGGGTTTATTATCTTGTGCGGTTGCATGTAGTAAATTTAGCGAGAATGTATGATGTTCATGTGGGTATAATTATCTTTGTGCTATTTACCGTTATAAAAGTGGTAGATCTAGATATATTATGCGTGATTGCTTGTAATAGATCTAGTGAAATATATGTTCTAAGTAATTTAATCCGGTGTGTGATTAGATCTTAGTGTGATTAGTTTTCTAATTCTTAATGCAATCATTAGTTAGTTGTAAAGAGCGGTTGCTTTACAAATAACTAATGGTTAGGGTTTGATTTGAGCAAATTTGAATAAAAGCGAAACTTAAGGAAAACAAGAGATTTATCTCACAATCACATAAGAACATAATTGATCATGTTGGTATAAAGAGTATGTAAGTTAGCATAATCATATAAATCTAGTGGTGGATTCCATCTCTTAACCAATAACTTTAACTTGATAACTCAATTTGTGTTTACTGTTTTGGTTTAAGTTTAATTTCTTTTGTTAGTTTTAATTAACAAAATTCCCCTTTTAATTTTACTATTTATTTTTCATCAGAATTTAATTTAGGAATTAGATTAATAGTGTTAATTGAATTGGTTCTCTGTGAATCGACCATTGCTTACTACAACTGGTTGCAATGTTTTTATATTTTTGGTAGAACTTAGTAACTGTTTTTGATATTATATTTAATCACAATCCACACCACACCAAATTTTAGCGCCGTTGCCGGGGAACTAATTTTCCAATTGCGCTATTAATTTGTTTCCTATTTTATCTCTGTTTTTATTTTTAATTTTAATAGTTTCAATTGTTCTCTTCAACTATCTTGCAGGTGTTCATGTCCGGTGAAGAGGTGAACGAGCAACTGAGGAATTTAAGGCGTTACTTTGAACAAATTAGCTCACAATTCACACCTGCTGACGTTGAAGCTGCCCGTCACATAGATCTTTCCAGTTCTGCGGCATCTGAGATATCTGAGCCACCTGAAGAAGAAGTGATGGCAGAAAATACACTAAGGATGTTGGGTGCTCCAGACTTGGACCAACAACCTCTGTGCATAGAGATTCCTGAACATGAAGGGGCATTTGAGCTGAAATCCGGCCTAATCCATCTTTTACCATCCTTCAATGGATTAGCTGGGGAGGACCCTAACAAGCATTTGAAAGAGATACATGTGGTTTGTTCTAGCATGAAGCCTGCAGGAATTTCAGTAGAACAAGTCAAGCTTAGAGCCTTCCCATTCTCATTGAAAGATTCTGCAAAGGAGTGGCTGTACTACTTGCCACCTGGATCCATTCAGACATGGCAGGACATGGCTCGGGCTTTCCTAGACAGATATTTCCCTGCTTCAAAGGCCGCAACCATCAGAAAAGAAATTTGCGGCATCCAACAGAGGCATGGGGAATCACTTCATGATTACTGGGAGCGGTTTAAGAGGCTATGTGCTAGTTGCCCTCAACATCAAATAAGTGAACAACTTTTGATTCAGTACTTCTATGAGGGTTTGCTAGTTATGGACCGCAACATGATAGATGCTGCTAGTGGAGGAGCTCTGGTTGACAAGACTCCCCAAGAAGCTAGGAATTTGATTTCAAGGATGGCTGCTAACACTCAACAATTCTTCACCAGGAATGACACTGGAGTGAGAGCTGTTAAAGAGGCTGAAACAACTAGTTTGCAGCAACAAATGATTCAATTGACTGCCATAGTTCAGAAATTAATGGATAATGAGAAAGTACCAGTATATGCTTCAGGATTTGTTGCTCTTCAGACATCCCACCGATATGTGTCCTACTCTGCAAAAGGACACACCTGCGGAGGTAAAAACAGTAAGGGGATATGATGGCTCTTCCAAGAATTACAACCCCTACTCCAACACATATAATCCTGGGTGGAGAGATCATCCCAACTTTAACTATGCACAGCAGCCCCAAGCTCAACCTCAAGCTTTTGGACCTCCAGGGTTTCAGTAAAGGCAAACACTTTTTTCCTCAGAGGCAACAACAAGCTCAAGCTCCTAGGCAACCTGAGCCCTCATTAGAAGAGTTGATGAGACAAATGGCCACTAATAACATTCAATTTCAACAAGAAACAAGGGCCACCATCAGTAACTTACAGAATCAAGTGGGGCAGTTAGCCACTGAAATCAATAAGGTTCAGAGCCAACTTTCTGGGAAACTCCCCTCGCAACCGGAAGTGAATCCGAGAGAAATTGTTAGTGCTATCACATTGCGAAGTGGGAAGAGGTTAGATGAACCTCCACCTCCTCTACAAGCCACTAGTGACAAGGATCAAAAGTCAAATGAGGTAAATGAGGAGGGGCAAAACTCCAAAGCTCCCAAGTTGAGTATTCCTGAACTCCATCCTAAGTATGTCACTAAGGCTCCATTCCCTAGTAGGTTGGTTAAGAGCAAGAAAGTTGAGGATGAAAAGGATAGCGATCTTCTTGAGACTTTCAGGAAAGTGAAAGTGAATATTCTATTGCTGAATGCAATCAAGCAAATCCCGAAATATGCCAAGTTTCTTAAGGAAGTATGCACCCAGAGGAGGAGGCTGAAGAGTAATGAGAAAATCAGTATGGACCAAAATGTTTTCGTTCTCATCCAGCCTATGCCTCAGAAATGCAAAGATCCAGGGACTTTTACAATTCCACGTGTTATAGGCAATTACTAATTTGAGCATGCCATGCTAGATTTAGGTGCTTCTATTAATGTAATGTCTATGTCTGTTTTTAATTCTCTTGGACTTGGCCCTTTACATTCTACAGATGTTGTGATTCAGTTGGCTAATAAAAGCAATGCATATCCAGCCAGGTTGATTGAGGATGTATTGATAAAGGTTGATGAGCTGATCTTTCCTGCAGATTTTTATATTCTAGAGATGGAGGGAGAGTCACCATCCAACAAGGCTCCACTCATTTTAGGAAGGTCATTCCTCAAAACAGCGAGGACCAAAATAGATGTGCATGCAGGAACTCTATCCATGGAGTTTGGAGACTCGATTGTTCAATTTAATATTTTTGATGCTATGAAGCATCCCATGGAGGAGCATTCTATTTTTCATATTGATTTACTTGCTGATTTAGTTGAGGAACCGATGTTGAATTGTGTCTTTGAATTTCTTGATTTAATTGGTTTTAATGATTCTATCCATTGCCACTCATGTACTGATTGTGGTGGTGATATGATATGTGCTATTTGTGCTGAGATTTTTGCATATTTGAGAGCTGATGATTCTGTTTGTGTAGAAGCTAATGTCATTGAAGGATCTATCAATAATGCTTTTGATGCAGTTACAGGATCTAAGATACAAGGAGAGATGGAATTGCAGGCTACTGAAGAGTTTTCAGTGAAGGGAGAAGAGCACCAGATGACAAACACTGCTGGAGTGGATTTTGTTTTTGGGCCATGGTCCAATAGAAACAATGCATATGAAGTTGATGAAGTGCACATATTACTTTTCAGTGGTGAAGCCAAGGAAATTAAGGAAGGCCAATGGGATCCCGGTGGAAGCCCTCATACCTCAAGCTTAACTTGGTCATTACACTTCAGCCAAGGGACCCCGGTGGAAACTCTCATGTTATTTCAAGCATAAATTGGTTATTATGCTTTCGCCAATGGGATCCTGGTGGAAATCTCTTCATCTTCCTCCGTTACTTCAGTTGATAAGGATGTTTCTTTCCTCTCTTTTATCTTACTTGTCCTAGATTTATTAATGATTATTTATTGTTGAGGTTTACATTGAGGACAATGTAGAATTTAAGTGTGGGGGAGGAATTGACATTTTGTTTTCTGTTTTATTTCTATTTTTATTTTATTTTCTATTTTCTATTTTTGAAAAAAAAAATTGTGTTTTTATTTGGTTTCCAATGATGTTTTGAGATTTGTGAAGTTTGAGTTTGAAGCAATTGAAATTCAAGGTTATGATTTATAAATTTCTTCTGTCATCTTGAATTTGGCATGCTTGGTTTTGGATGTTTGATTAATGAATTGAGTTTGATAGATGCATACCTGGTGAGATTTTGAGCCTTTTGATGGATGGATTTAACATTTATATCATTCTCTTCTTTCTTGTGTGATTTTCACTCATGTCATATTGATCACTCTAGAGCTTGCTTTAATTCTTTTTGAGACTATATTTTCACTTGCATACATGAACTTGATTGAGGCATTCTTTTGTGATTACCTACTTTGGCCAAATAGTCAACCTTGCATCATTTTCCTTTGATTAACCCCTTGAGCCTATTTGCCTATTATTTGTCTTACCTCATTATATGCTTTATATGAAAAGCCATGATTTTACCTTACCTTGGGGAATGGGAGAGCATTGGTTCATTTTCATTGGAGGAGCTCTTTTGGTTGCAAGCGTTTAATAAGACAAGTGTGGGGGTTGTGTAAGTTGATGTGTAATATGCAAGGTGTTGAAAAAAAATGCAAAGAAAAAGAAAAAAATTCAAGAAAGATTGTAAAAGAAAAGAAAGAAAAAGGAAAGGAAGATGTAAAGAGAATGTGCATTATATAGATTTGAGGGGATAAAAATTTCATGTTTGTCAATCGAGTTCTTCCCCAATGTTCTTTCATTCTCTTGGGTACTTATCTTGCTATATCCATATTATTTCCTTCCCTTACCTTGGCCCCATTATAACCTTAAATAAAGTCCTCTTGATTTGTGTGTGCATGTGTTTGAATAGTGAAGAAGTAGAGGATAAGCAAGCTTATGGTAGTGCATTTTTCATGGGTTGAATTAAGTAAAATACTTACCTTGTAAACACTTGAGAGATTGAGAGTGTATCTTGTGAGAATCTATCATTCTTAATTCATGCTTTTCAAATTGAAGATACCTTGCTTGTTGGTTGGAAATGTGAAGAATTATTATCTCTTGAATGTTTTGATCCCTTGATTCTTTTCTTGCTCTTCTTGCTCACAAACCTCTCTTGAATATCATTGGAAATTGAGTTCTTTAAATTTTTAGGTTTTGAATTTGTTTTGTTTTCCCTGTTCCTTGGTTTGGTCTTATGTTTTGCCTAGGAGTGCAAAAGGCTAAGTGTAGGGGTATTTGATCTGTCGATTATTTTCATACTTTAAATGCCTTATGTTTGATCTAATTGGATTCCAAATGTGCTTAATTGTTAACATTTAGCTAAGTTTCTAATTTAGAGTTATCTTTGGATGTTTATTATGAAACTTTGCTTAAATGTGGTTATAAACACTCATAAACGTATTATGATTTTTAGGAGATCTATGAGTGTTGGAGTCTATTGGTATTGAACTATTAAGAAGAGAGTTAAGAGACTTAAGGGAATCAGTATCAACCCCTAGAAGCAAAGGAAGAAGAATGTTCATGAAGAATCAAGGCTGGATTTGAAGAATGTGAAGAACACGGCCTGTGTCAAATGACACGCGGTAGGCCGTGTACTTCTCTGACTTCACGAGGAATAGTCAAATTCAAGCCTTGACCGAGAACACGGCCCGTGTCAAGTGACATGGGGTGGGCCATGTTCTTCTCTGACTTTGGAATAGCTGAGAATCTGTCATCAGAATTGAACACGGGTTGGGCCGTGTAATATGACACGGCCCGTGTCGTCGCATCAGAAATTTAAATTCGAGTTTTAATGCTAAATTAGGTTTTAAAACCTATAAATATGGTTGCTTAGAGTCCTTAAAGGAGGTCTGGGCTGGGAGCAGCCAAGGGGCTGAAGAGGATTCAAAGAACAAGAGAGAGGAAAATTGGATTGAAGATTGGAGTCTCGGGTTCGAGCAATCGGAGATCGATCATCCCCAACCTTTGGAAACTAGTTTGATCTTCAGTTTTCTTTTGCACTTTCATTCTGAACTATGTTTTTCTTCTGTTTTTCTTCTGTTTTTGAATTTGCCATGTGTGGCTAGTTTTCTTATTTGGTTAAGGGAAGATGAAACCCTAGTTTTGATTATGTGAATCTTGCATATTTCTTTATATCAATACGAGTTATATTTTTATTCATATATTTCGAATCTATTGTTGGTATGAAGGTTTTTATACTTGTTCCCACTTTCAAAGTGGTAGATCTGGGTTTATTATGCTTGTGATTTGCAGTAGTAAATTTAGCGGAATGTATGATGTTCATGTGGGTATAATTATCTTTGTGCTATTTGCCAGTTATAAAAGTGGTAGATCTAGATATATTATGCGCGATTGCGGTAATAGATCTAGTGAAATATATGTTCTAAGTAATTTAATCCCGGTGTGTGATTAGATCTTAGTGTGATTGGTTTTCTAATTCTTAATGCAATCATTAGGTAGTTGTAAGAGCGGTTGCTTTACAAATAACTAATGGTTAGGGTTTGATTTGAGCGGTTGCTGAATTAAGCGAAACTTAAGGAAAATAAGAAATTTATCTCACAATCACATAAGAACATAATTAATCATGTTGGTATAAAGAGTATGTAAGTTAGCATAATCATATAAATCTAGTGGTGGATTCCATCTCTTAACCAATAGCTTTAACTTGATAACTCAATTTGTGTTTACTGTTTTGGTTTAAGTTTAATTTCTTTTGTTAGTTTTAATTAACAAAACCTCCTTTTTAAATTTACTATTTATTTTTCATCAGAGTTTAATTTAGGAATTAGATTAATAGTGTTAATTGAATTGGTTCTCTATGGATCGACCCTTGCTTACTACAACTGGTTGCAAGGTTTTTATATTTTTGGTGGAACTTGGCAACTGTTTTTGATATTATATTTAATCACAATCCACACCACACCAAATTTTGGCGCCGTTGCCGGGGAACTAATTTTCCAATTGCGCTATTAATTTGTTTCCTATTTTATCTCTGTTTTTATTTTTAATTTTAATAGTTTCAATTGTTCTCTTCAACTATCTTGCAGGTGTTCATGTCCGGTGAAGAGGTGAACGAGCAACTGAGGAATTTAAGGCGTTACTTTGAACAAATTAGCTCACAATTCACACCTGCTGACGTTGAAGCTGCCCGTCACATAGATCTTTCCAGTTCTGCGGCATCTGAGATATCTGAGCCACCTGAAGAAGAAGTGATGGCAGAAAATACACTAAGGATGTTGGGTGCTCGGACTTGGACCAACAACCTCGTGCATAGAGATTCCTGAACATGAAATGGCATTTGAGCTGAAATCCGGCCTAATCCATCTTTTACCATCCTTCAATGGATTAGCTGGGGAAGACCCTAACAAGCATTTGAAAGAGATACATGTGGTTTGTTCTAGCATGAAGCTGCGCAGGAATTTCAGTAGAACAAGTCAAGCTTAGAGCCTTCCCATTCTCATTGAAAGATTATGCAAAGGAGTGGTACTGTACTACTTGCCCTGGATCCATTCAGACATGGCAGGACATGGCTCGGGCTTTCCTAGACAGATATTTCCCTGCTTCAAAGGCCGCAACCATCAGAAAAGAAATTTGCGGCATCCAACAGAGGCATGGGGAATCACTTCATGATTACTGGGAGTGGTTTAAGAGGCTATGTGCTAGTTGCCCTCAACATTAAATAAGTGCAAGAGAATTAAAAACAGACATAGACATTACATTAATAGAAGCACCTAAATCTAGCATGGCATGCTCAAATTTGTAATTGCCTATAACACATGGAATTGTAAAAGTCCCTGGATCTTTGCATTTCTGAGGCATAGGCTGGATGAGAGCGGAAACATTTTGGTCCATACTGATTTTCTCATTACTCTTCAGCCTCCTCCTCTGGGTGCATACTTCCTTAAGAAACTTGGCATATTTCGGCATTTGCTTGATTGCATCCAGCAATGGAATATTCACTTCCACTTTCCTAAAAGTCTCAAAAAGATCGCTATCCTTTTCATCCTCAACTTTCTTGCTCTTAACCAACCTACTAGGGAATGGAGCCTTAGTGACATACTTAGGATGGAGTTCAGGAATACTCAACTTGGGAGGTTTGGAGTTTTGCCCCTCCTCATTTACCTCCTTTGACTTTTGATCCTTGTCACTAGTGGCTTGTAGAGGAGGTGGAGGTTCATCTAACCTCTTCCCACTTCGCAATGTGATAGCACTAATAATTTCTCTCGGATTCACTTCCGGTTGCGAGGGGAGTTTCCTAGAAAGTTGGCTCTGAACCTTATTGATTTCAGTGGCTAACTGCCCCACTTGATTCTGCAAGTTACTGATGGTGGCCCTTATTTCTTGTTGAAACTGAATGTTATTAGTGGCCATTTGTCTCATCAACTCTTCCAATGAGGGCTCAGGTTGCCTAGGAGCTTGAGCTTGTTGTTGCTTCTGAGGAAAAAGTGTTTGCCTTTGTTGAAACCCTGGATGTCCAAAAGCTTGAGGTTGAGCTTGGGGCTGCTGTGCATAGTTAAAGTTGGGATGATCTCTCCACCCAGGATTATATGTGTTGGAGTAGGGGTTGTAATTCTTGGAAGAGCCATCATATCCCCCTACTGTTTTTACCTCCGCAGGTGTGTCCTCTTGCAGAGTAGGACACATATCGGTGGGATGTTCAAGAGCAACAAATCCCACAAGCATGTACTGGTACTTTCCCATTATCCATTAATTTCTAAACCATGGCAAATCAATTGAATCATTTGTTCTTGCAAACTAGTTGTTTCACCTCTTTAATGACTCTCTCTCACTCCGAGTTGTCATTCCTGGTGAAGAATTGTTGAGTGTTAGCAATCATTCTTGAAATCAAATTCCTAGCTTCGGGGGAGTCTTGTCAACGAGCTCCTCCACTAGCAAAGCATCTATCATGTTGCGGTCCATAACTAGCAAACCCTCATAGAAATCGAATCAAAAGTTGTTCACTTATTTGATGTTGAGGGCAACTAGCACATAGCCTCTTAAACCGCTCCCAAGTAATCATGAAGTGATTCACCCATGCCTGTTGGATGCCGCAAATTTCTTTTCTGATGGTTGCGGCCTTTGAAGCAGGGAAATATCTGTCTAGGAAAGCCCGAGCCATGTCCTGCCATGTCTGAATGGATCCAGGTGGCAAGTAGTACAGCCACTCCTTTGCAGAATCTTTCAATGAGAATGGGAAGGCTCTAAGCTTGACTTGTTCTACTGAAATTCCTGCAGGCTTCATGCTAGAACAAACCACATGTATCTCTTTCAAATGCTTGTTAGGGTCCTCCCCAGCTAATCCATTGAAGGATGGTAAAAGATGGATTAGGCCGGATTTCAGCTCAAATGCCCCTTCATGTTCAGGAATCTCTATGCACAGAGGTTGTTGGTCCAAGTCTGGAGCACCCAACATCCTTAGTGTATTTTCTGCCATCACTTCTTCTTCAGGTGGCTCAGATATCTCAGATGCCGCAGAACTGAAAAGATCTATGTGACGAGCAGCTTCAACGTCAGCAGGTGTGAATTGTGAGCTAATTTGTTCAAAGTAACGCCTTAAATTCCTCAGTTGCTCGTTTACCTCTTCACCGGACATGAACACCTGCAAGATAGTTGAAGAGAACAATTGAAACTATTAAAATTAAAAATAAAAATAGAGATAAAATAGGAAACAAATTAATAGCGTAATTGAAAAATTAGTTCCCCTGCAACGGCGCCAAAATTTGGTGTGGTGTGGATTGTGATTAAATATAATATCAAAAACAGTTGCCAAGTTCCACAAAAAATATAAAAGCCTTGCAACCAGTTGTAGTAAGCAAGGGTCGATCCACAGAGAACCAATTCAATTAATACTATTAATCTAATTCCTAAATTAAACTCTGATGAAAAATAAATAGTAAAATTAAAAGGGGAGTTTTGTTAATTAAAACTAATAAAAGAAATTAATCTTAAATCAAAACAGTAAACACAAATTGAGTTATCAAGTTAAAGTTATTGGTTAAGAGATGGAATCCACCGCTAGATTTATATGATTATGCTAACTTACATACTCTTTATACCAACATGATCAATTATGTTCTTATGTGATTGTGAGATAAATCTCTTGTTTTCCTTAAGTTTCGCTTAATTCAGCAACCGCTCAAATCAAACCCTAACCATTAGTTATTTGTAAAGCAACCGCTCTTACAACTACCTAATGATTGCATTAAGAATTAGAAAACTAATCACACTAAGATCTAATCACACATCGGGATTAAATTACTTAGAACATATATTTCACTAGATCTATTACCGCAACCGCGCATAATATATCTAGATCTACCACTTTTATAACTGACAAATAGCACAAAGATAATTATACCCACATGAACATCTTACATTCCGCTAAATTTACTACTGCAACCGCGCATAATAAACCCAGATCTATCACTTTGAAAGTGGGAACAAGTATAAAAACTTTCATACCAACAATAGATTCAGAAATATATGAATAAAAATATAACTGTATTGATATAAAGAAATATGCAAGATTCACATAATCAAAACTAGGATTTCATCTTCCCTTAACCAAATAAGAAAACTAGCCACACATGACAAATTTAAAAACAGAAGAAAAACATAGTTCAGAATGAAAGTGCAAAAGAAAACTGAAGATCAAACTAGTTTCCAAAAGTTGGGGATGATCGATCTCCGATTGTTCGAACCCGAGACTCCAATCTATTAATGTAATGTCTATGTTTGTTTTTAACCCCAGCCCCAATTTTGTAACAAAATAGAGAATGAAATCCATAACTCCATTGTTGAACCATAAAAAAAACCTAATCAAAACCATCGAAGACTTGAAATTATGAATGTAATACACAGTTTCAATCATAGGTAGGATGGTCTTCGTAAGTGCAGCAAGCTTTGGGTAGAAGAATGGTGAATAATCTTAATCCATTCAAGGACAACTATTTTTTGAGTAAGCCCAGGAGGAGATTGAGACTACTTAGGAGGAAAGGGTCTATGCTTAAATGTACTCGAGACAAATTTGAGATTACAAATAATGGCATATAGGAAATATACTATAGAATTGAAACGGCAAGTGGTGATTAAAATCTTAGGAGTTTGTTGCCGTTTTAAAATTTATGAACTGAATTCATCAGCATTATTTCCAGCAAATAACTGCAAACAAATATAACCAATGAGTCAACATAAGTAATTGAAAAAAAAAGGTTTGACTAGTAGCAATGCAAATAATGCAGCATGTGAATACGAAGGAAACTGCCCTTCAATCTGTTAGAATCCATTCAAAGCACTAAACAAATGTCCTTCATCAAATCTTAATTGGAAGCACTTAACTTTCATAAGACCATTTCCACAGAACAAGACAAACTTAATTGGAAGAAAAACTTAATGTCCGACCAAATTGGAAGAGAGTTATTTGATGAAGGTTTAGGGTTTTTTGATGGTTCAACAATGGAATTAGGGATTTCATTTTCTATTTCGTTTCAAAATTGGGGCTAGGTTGGTTTCTTTGAAATTATTGCAAGGTCTCTCTTGGTTAATTTTATAAAATTTATTAAAAGCCCTTGGGGTCATTGGGTAAATTAAAAATATAACATACCCTTAATAAAAATACAGCAACTTTGACATTTTCATTAATGACATGGACATAACTTGTACAAATGTTTAAATTTAGTTGGTGCCAACAAAGAAGGATACTAAAATCCTTCTAAGATTAAGGGTACAAAAAAAAAAAAAAAAAAAACCTTAGAATTACACCTTATTGTTATAACTCTTAATTAATCTAACTTTTAAAAATTGAATAAACCACATACAACTACACATTATGAATCACATTGCCACTAAATGTTTAGCCTAATTATATAGATAAACTAGTTTAAAATATAAATAAATTATTATTAAGAAATAGTAAAAAAATAAAAGAAATTCTCCAATTAATTATAAAAAATTAATATAAAATATGTTAATAAGAAAAAAAAATGATTAATAAGATGTGGTGAAGGAGGGGGCCGTGGAAGGCAGAACAAAAAAGTGACCTAAGGTAGTTGGTAGTTATTCATCCCGTTTAGAGAATTATTATGGTATCTTCGTAGATAAACATCCCGTTTAGAGAATTATTATGGTATCTTCATGGATAAGGTATTTAGAGAGTTGTCAAGTATTTATTAGAACAAAATTATTTTAAAGTGATTTAATATTAAAGTGAAAAATTAAATGTGTATTTACAGTCAATAAAATGTTAGTTCCATAATAAATATTAAAATTTTTATTAAAAATAATTAACAGCCAATGAAATGTTTCATATGTATTATTTTTTCTCCTTAATTCTAATTAAGTGACTGATTAGTATGAGTTGAGCTTCTCTAGGCAGCTGAGGACAACAGGTCTCCTTCAAAGTGTGGGGTGAATACTTACAATAACACTTTAACACTCAAGCTAAGGAGTGATTAATATGTATAAAATGAAGGCTAATATGAACATACCTGATGGAAATAGATCCCATTTCCTTTTACGTGTAATTTGGTTTGGACCATTGGCGTACCTTAATAAGTAATAAGCAATAACAACGTAACGGCTCAACGAAAACTAGTATTTAATGGGTCTGTCGGAATATTAGTGTGTCATAGTGGTCCGATTCCGATCGATTCCAACGGTTGACGATTACTATTGTAATTCTCACATGGGTAAATATAAATGGGCTTAATATTATATGAGTCGTCCGGTATTGTTCTTCTTGGGTTATGTCGGTACAAGTATCATATTTTAAAAATTTAAAAAAAAGGGTTTTGTTGAATAAGTATCTTGGAGAATATAAAATAAAAATTTTAAATAAATATAAAGTATTTAATATTAAAAATTTGAAAAAAATTATTATTTTTTTAATTTTAAATTTTAAATTCTTAATCTAAATAAAAAAGGAATGCAGTAGAATTAATTATCTCATTTGTAATTGATATTTTTTATTTTAAAATTTTTATTTTATATTATTTAATAAATGTGATAAGAATACTAATTAAAAAAATTTCTTTTTTATTATGCCTCATCAATTTCATCGCCAAGTGCTATGGGTCCCACCACTTGCCTCGGAGTCCGTTGAAGGCCTTATTACACACGTTGGTCAAATCGGGATCGGGCATTCCTGTTGAATCTTTTTTTATTTCTAAAGACCTTTTTGTTTTTTACTTTCTTTCTTATTCTCTTTAAAAATTACGGGCATGCCATTTTATTGGCGTGCTCGCGTGTTAAGTATATTGCCAATACGAACACATGATGATGTATATACGATACATGTGTCTTATATATCTAAATATTTTTAATTAAAAAAATTATTTTTTTAATTTGAATATAATCAGGACACATCTCAGATATATTAAGAACACATATTAGACACAATTTATTAAAATTTAAAAAAAAAAATTATTGTGTGACAGTATACTAATATTTTAGTCCACAAGTCTACTATCACCCGACTCATCCTCAAAAAAAATTTTTTATTCTTCCTCGATACATTGTATTTACTGTATACTAATAGTTTAAGCTTTAAATGAATTTCACTCTGATTTAGTAGTTTAATTTTTAATTATTATTAGTTTCTTTTCTAATTATAAATGAAGATGTTTATGTTATCATTGAGAATTATGTTTGAAATATTTATAATTAAAATTATATATATATATATATATATATATATATATTGTATCTTTATCATATATGTGTCTTAAAATTTTAAAATTTAATGTATTTTATATTCATATATATATCGTGTCTCATATCCATATCCATTTCCGTGCTTCATAGTATTCTCTTCTTACATTAGAATTGAGAAAAATTTTAAATAATCTTTAAATGATTTAGAGTATAATACTCTAAGATACATCACTGTTTATATATGAGTAAAAATAATTAATGACTGAGAAATGTTAAAGAAAATAATTTTGATATTTTTATCATAAATAATATATATATATATTTTTTATATCTTTTTTAATATTATTTATTATATTTATTTTTTTCTATCATTTTTTTTACTTAATTACAATTCTTAAAAAAATATAAATATTAATACACTTTTTTAAGAGGATAAGAGTATCATTTTTTTAAAAAATCAGTATTACTGGTAACATTTTTCTCTTATCTTTTCCTCTCTTTTTTTTTGGGGTCAGTTTTCACCCATTATCACCTCATCCAAGGAGGAGAACGCCAATACTTCAGTTTTTCTGTTTGCCATTGTCCATGTCTCCTCTCTCTGTGTGAAACCCATTTTCAGAAATAACTTCACTCTCTACAAGAGCTTCACTGACCCATGTCCCCATTTTGCAAAATCTGTGAGTATGAACCTTGCAACTTCAAATGTACAATAAAAGTGCTGAAACCACCATCGAAAAGTGTCGAAGAATATAACTTAGGATGTTTTTGGGTAGTAGTGGTGACAGCAGCAGTAAGGGATTCTAGAGAGAGAAAGATTCAAGAGAGAGAGACTAATAGCAGAATTACAAAATCCTGTTTTTTTAAAAAAAACTTGAAGAGTCAATAAAAGTTTACTTGTGAAAACAAATAATTTGCAAGGAGTATTGATACTCAAAAAAATTTTAGGAATGCTGTAAATGTTTTCGGAGAATTGTAATATGGATAGTGATTGATGGATAGATGAAGTACAAATTAGTTATTAATTTATTATTAAAATAAATTAATAGTTAAAATTAAAATGTTAGATTTAATTAATAATATTTAGATTTATATATAAATTTAATTAAATTAATTTTTTTATAAATAATTATATAAAAAAGTTTATAAATTTTAACTAATAATTTTTAAATATACTCAAATTTTTATATAAATATTATCAAATAAAAAATAATTTATTTATGAATCTAAATAAAATAAGTGCATAATAGCCTTCTCCATATCTGATTATTAATTCCAATTGAACCCAGAAATTGCACTTGCAGTGCTCTACCAAGAAAATTAGAAAATACAGTGTTAAACTGAAACAAGCAAAGTGGTTTACCATGGATTCTTCAACGTGTGCCACTACATTGGTCTTATCTCAAATCTTTTAAAAAATATTAGAGAAGCGTACAAACATTGTATACCTATATACCTTTCTTCGTTTGGTTCTTCGATAATTTTATACTTTCGTGAGTTCGTATTCTTACTTTTTCTTCCCCTACTACTTCTGTAGTTATACAACCCCATTTTGTATAGGTTTTTTTTAAAGTATGTATTAAATTTAAAGGACAACTAACTAAACTAAAATGTTATATGTATTGAAAGTCTTGTGATTAATTTATTAAACAATAACAAGTGCTATACTTTTTTTTTTTTATAAACCCAACATATTAAAATATTGAAACTCAACAAACACAACAATAATTGACACGAGCTCCAAGATTACGAAAAAATGCTGGCAAATTTTATCTTTGATAATGCCATATCCCAGTTCTTCAATGGAAAACATTAAGAATCCTTATGAAGCATGCAATGATTTTTACCAAAATATTAAGATTCATCATCCACAATCTTGTTTTGTGAGAATCTTTACGATATATATATATACATAAGATGTACTGTGCAAAAAAATTTGTCACGTGCTTTTAAAATTTTAAGTGTGAATAAAATAAGTCTTACATTAAAAAAAATAATAAAAGTGAGAATAATATAAGTGAATGAACTCATAAACTTATTATTTTAAAAATTTAGATTAATATATATTATCAAATTTACTATTATAATTTTTCATTTAACTTATGAAAAAATAATTAAACTCATTAAAGAAGACCACTTCTTTATTTTAAGCTCTCCTAATTCCAACACGTGCATTCTTTAACATAACATGAGTCGCTAGAAGGAAATTAATTCAACATAAGATTAATCAAAGTTTAAGACTTAACTTTTTGGGGGCTCTAGTTGTTAGGTTGACGAAGACTCAACAACTAAAAAATTGGCAGAATATATGGTTTAACCGTTTAACTAATGATGTGCCGATTCTATAATCCAGATCGCATACCGAACCAATTGAAAAATAGCCAAACCATTACCATGAGGAAGAAATGAATACATTACGTTACCTTGACTGAGATAAAAATTCCTAAGACGATCACTATTAAACGAGGTCAATTTCAGTTGCTGCTGAGATGTTTCGTTGCGCAGTTGAGTTTGACTCTAGAACTCAATGTGGAAGCAGGGATGTTTTTGTAAAAGTGTTATAGAATATGCCTTCAAACACATAACAAAATAGCCTTATCGCTCTAATTAATAATGATAATAAGGACTCATCATCCACCTTGATTAATCTCTGGTCCAGATTTTAAGAATAGAATTTTTATTGTTAGGTGTTATTTAAGACATGATATTATATGTAGAGTATGGTATGTATTTTATCTTTTAAATAATCACTTTAGTAATGACACTAAAATGTGTGATTATTCCATCAAAACATAGTTATTTACTTATTTTATTATAAAACAGATAGATAACATAAGCATGAAGGGTGTGCGTGAGAGTTTAATATTGTAGTTGGATTCTCATATTTCAGAGCTTATTGGGATATAATACCTGATATTGTATGGGAATTTTTACTTACACTCCGTGTATGTCTTGTGTTGTTCTTTTGGCCTTTGTCCCATTTATTATTATTATTTTAAAAAAATAAAGGTGTGTAAAAATTCAAATATCTTGAATTTGATTCTCGGCAGTGTTCCTTTATTGATAGGTTATATATATGTGTGTACCACTATAAATTCTCATTAAAACTTGCAGTGATTAAATTATTTGAATGGAATACACTAATTAATTAGTTAAATTCATTTTTATAAAGCTAATCAATTTGGTTATCTGCTGGTAATGTTTTCCTTTGAAGTTGTTCTGAAAACCTATGAACATATTTGGTTAAGTCCGATTGAAACCTTATGATCAGTAGTTTGAGGCGTAACCGTGTCATATAGGTTTATCGGAAAACGTTTTTCGTCCAACTAAAATACTCCAACTTTCCTCCACCCTATGCTTTCGTACGTATGTTTGTTGACTTTTCCGTATGCCAATATTTTCATTTCAAGCTTTTCACTTCTTGATTATGGAACATCTTGATTAAACTTATTCCTAACGATTAACCATTTAAATTTCCCGCTTTTGGGATTCAACTGACATGATTCATTCTTAACGTATTAACCATTTAAGCTTCTCATTTCCTACTTCTTGGATTCACGGAAACTAATATTGAAACCACTTATTCTTAATATTAACCATTTATCATTATTGAGAACTCTTTGTTGGATTTACCGAAACATATATTGATTAATCACTTATTCCTAACGTATTAAACTTATTCATTATTAGGAACTCTTTCTAGATTCACCCTTGATTAACCACTTATTTTCAAGGTATTAACTAGAATCTTGATTAACCACTTATTCTTAACGTATTAATCACTTACTTATTTCGAATGTATTAACCGAGAAACTTATACTGATTAACCACTTATTCATAACGTATTAACCACTTATTCTTAACGTGAACAGTTTCATATTTCAAATTTCAAATGATGACACGTGACATACGGTGGACAAAAGTTGGAGTCTTTTGGTTGGACAAATAGCGCGACCGTAGGTTTATCAATACACTTATACATGAAAATACCTGACAATTCTATCAACTCATGTAGCCGGATTAAACCTCATAAAATTATATTATATTGTATATGTATTACATTTTTAAAAGAATAAAACCTCCCAATCCCCTTGTTTACATTTTCTCTAGAAGACCTTCGCGGTCATCTCCACAATATTGTCTCACTCTAGAGTCTGAAATCTCTAATGTTATTCACATTTTGCACTTTTCTTGCTCCATATCAATTCTCTTTAGTCTTGCTATCTTCTTCAGTTTTTCTCTTTGAAATCTAACCCTCACTGACGTTTTCATTCCTCAAGTTACAATGAACCCTTTTTTTTTATAGCAAAAACATCAATTTCTCAGCTTTATTTGTCCCAGCAAAATCAAGATCGGATCTAGGATCATCACTAGCACTAGTTCTCACTGCTCAGGTTTTGGCACCAATTAAGAGAGGGGCTTTTTTGGGGGCTTCTTCAAAATAAAAAGAACACCTTACAGATAATGTTAGCATATCTAAGGGCCTAATTGTAATTATTTTTACAACTAGGTATATAAGTTGTAATCTGTTCCTTTTTTCAGTTAATGAAAATGTTTCTATCCATTTGCTAAGATGGTATCAGAGCCTCTTCACGGAGCTCTGGTGCCAAGAATAGAGCATTTTCTGATTCCTCACATTCCTTCGATCTCTTCGTTCTCTCATCCTATTCCACAACCCATTTCCTTTCTTCATCAAAATCACGATATGTTTCTCTTCTCCGTTGATTGAATTTTCTATTAATTCGATTCATTTCTTTGAACATTCAATTCTTGCATTCTTGAAAGATGGCAAACTAGAGCTCCAATGGTGATTTTCTCACCAATCCTTCAAACCCATTTTTTCTTCACGGGAATGAAAATCCATCTCAGCCACTGGTTACTCCTCCTCTTAATGGCAAAAATTATCACTCATTGGCTAGGGCAATGAAGCTAGCCCTAATGTCGAAAAACAAACTAAAGCTTGTGGATGGAAGTATCATTCCTCCATTAACGACAGATCTAACTCATGGAGCATGGGAGAGGTGTAACAACATGGTTCTGGCATAGATTTATAGGTCCATTTCGGATTCTATATTGCAATCAATTCTTTGGATAGACAATGCATCAGAAGCATGGCGTGATCTCAGAGATAGATTCTCCCAAGGGGACATATTCAAGATTTCTGATCTCCAAGAAGATATATACAAGATGCATCAGGGAACCCTAACCGTCTTAGATTACTTTACACAATTGAAATCCCTATGGGATGAGTTGGAAAATTTCAAGCCAACGCCATACTGTAAGTGTTCAATTCCCTGCAACTGTGGTGCAATTCAATTGTTCAAGAACTATAGGGACCAAGATTATGTGATTAGGTTCCTAAAAGGGCTAAATGAGCAATATGCTCATGTTAGATCCCAAATCATGTTGATGGACCCTCTTCCCCCAATTAATAAGGTTTTTTCTTTGGTTATGCAACAAGAGAGACAGATGAATTGACCCATCTCTATTGAACCTAGTTCAGAATCAAAGGTTTTTATGAACAATTCAGATTCTTCATATGGTAGAGGAAGAGGCAGTTTTGGTAAGGGAAGAGGTCGCTATAATGGAGGCAGAGGACAAGGAGGTCCTACAAAATTATGTACTCACTGTGGGAGGAATAACCACACAATAAAGACATACTATTTTAAGCATGGGTTCCCTCCAGGCTACAAGTCTAGGGCTGCTAGATCAGTGAATGTAGTAGGTACACCTACTAATCCTGTGGAAAATGTCTCAACTGATGTGTCGATTAATCAAGGTTCAGGATGTGTTTTTACTCCGGAACAGTACCAAAGCATACTAGCTCTTGTTCAACAATCAAATCAGGCTTCCACCAATACCATTCATTCTACCAATCTGGACCAATCAACAACCCTTAACACTGATTCTAGCCTCAAATCAGGTAAACATAGTGATCATTGGCTCCTGGACACAGGTGCTACAGATCACATCACATACCATCTCTCTAATTACACAACTTTTCATGAAATTAAACCTTTGCCTATTATATTACCAAATGGTTCACATACTTTTGCGTCACATTCGGGTACAATACATTTATCAAAATTATTAATTCTCCTAGATGTATTGTATGTACCGTCTTTTAATGTGAACTTGATTTCAGTTGCCAAGTTAGTTAGAAACATGGATTGTTATTTTATCTTCCATTTTAACTTCTGTCACATTAAGCAGATTTCCAGTCAGAGAGTGATTGGTTCAGTTGAGCAGCATGAAGGGCTCTATGTGTTAGTCTCTCCTGCAAAAACTATGCAGCAAGTGGTTCATTCCAGTCCTGTTTGTAATGTTTCTGTTAATAATACAAATGATTCTATATTGTGGCACAATAGACTAGGACATATCTCAGATTCTGGACATAAAGCTTTGTGTAAACAGTTTTCCTACATTCCCTCATTCCCTTCTATCCCATGTGATGTATGTCAATATGCTAGACAAAAGAGGTTACCATATAATACAAGTGAATCTCATACTTTTCAGATTTTTTTACTTAATCCCTGTAGACATATGGGGACATTATGCTACTACCTCCATACATGGATACAAATATTTTCTCACTATTGTAGATAACTTTTCTAGGTTTACTTGGGTGATTTTGATGAAAAATAAATCTGAAACCAGAAATTATATAATGAATTTTGTTACCTACATAAAACACAGTTCAATTCAAAATTAAAAATAATTAGAAGTGATAATGGTCAAGAGTTTCAAATGAGAGATTTTTATCGTAGCAAAGGAATTCTACACCGAACAAGTTGTGTTGAAACCTTCAACAAAATGGCATTGTTGAGAGGAAACATCAACACATCTTGAATGTTGGCAGAGCTTTAGTTTTTCAAGCCCAACTGCCAAAACAGCTTTGGTGTTATGCTATCGCACACTCAGTCCACATAATAAACAGGTTATGCACTCCTTTGCTAGATCAAAAATCTCCCTTTGAAATTCTTTATCAAAAGCCTCCCTCTTTAAACCATTTGAAGGTGTTTGGGTGTCAAGCATATGCCAGTACATTATAGGCAAATAGATCAAAATTCAGTCCAAGAACCAGGAAAGCAGTTTTTCTAGGCTACAAGGAGGGTTCAAAAGGATACCTCTTATATGATGTCCAGTCCAGATTTATCTTTGTTTCAAGAAATGTTACTTTCTTCGAGGAACATTTCCTTTTTAAGATCCCACTTACTCAGACAGAAACCACTTCTCAACCTTGTTTTCCTATTGATAATGTCACTGAAAACATCTCATCCATATATGTGCCTCCTTCTGATTTCAGCTCAGCTGATCTTATTTCACATGATTCCAATACTGCTGTTCCCAATTTAACAACTTCTAATTCCTTAATTGAGATTCCTACAAATGTGTCACACCATGAATCATCACTTCCTTAGAGACATTCACACAGGGTTAGGCAGAGACCATCTTATCTCAGAGACTACCACTGCAGTCTTTCAGTTGACAGCAAAAACTAACCTTCTCTCACTGAAACAGGTCCTTCCAATTACCCTCTTTCTTCAGTTATTTCTTATCATAAATGTTCTCCAGCCTACAAATTTTTTTTCCTAACTGTCACTAGCCTTAGTGAACCAAAATCCTATCACGAAGCCTGTCAATTTGATTATTGGCAGAGAGCTATGACTGCTGAACTTACTGCTTTAAAGCAAACACAGACTTGGACTTTAGTTAATCTTCCACCATGGAAGCATCCCATAGGATGTAAGTGGGTATACAAGATCAAATATAATGCAGATGAGTCAATTGAGAGGTACAAGGCTAGGTTGGTTGCAAAAGGCTACACTCAACTAGAGGGTGTAGACTTCTTTGACACTTTTTCTCCAGTGATTAAGTTAATTACTGTGAGGATTCTTTTGGCCATAGCTGCAGCACAATAGTGGCATCTAGAACAGCTTGATGTAAATAATGCATTTCTTCATGGTGAGTTGCATGAAGAAGTGTATATGACTCTCCCTCTTGGCCTCACTTCCACATCTCCTAATCAAGTTTGCAAGTTAAGAAAATCTCTTTATAGATTGAAGCAGGCAAGTAGGCAATGGCATTCAAAACTGTCCACCACCTTAATCAACCTCTAATATACTCAGTCTACTACAGATCATTCTTTGTTTATTAAGAAGACCCCCACATCTTTCACTACCCTTTTGATCTATGTTGATGACATAGTCCTTACTGGCAACAATTTGGAGGAAATCCAGTCAGTGAAACAGCACTTGGATCACCAATCTTAGGGATGGCAATTTTACCCGCCCCCGCGGGTAATATCCGTGACAGGGGCGGGTAATACCCGTCAAAATCCCCCCGCGGATATAAATACCCGTTTAATACTATTCCCGTTTAATAAGCAGGGAACGGGGTGGTTCCGCACCGCATGATTCGCAAAAATTTTATATAAATATTTTATATAAAATTATTAAAAAATTTAATTATATAAATTAAAATATTACAAAGTTATATAAATTAAAAGTATTTTAAGTGTTTAACATTATTTTTAAATTAAGTTGTGTTAGACAAATTTTGAAAAATTATAGTATTACATTTTTTTTTTTTATTTTTCATTTTTTTATTTTATATTTTGATTTTTTTAAATTTTTTTTACAATTTATTGGGTACCATGCGGATATCATGAATACCCGTTTACATGACGGGGAAAGATAAACGGGCCGCACGAATATGGAGGCGGGGGGCGGGGCGGATATTATTCGCGGGGCGGGGACTGGGGCTACTACCCGTCCCCGCCCCGCCCCGTTGCCATCCCTAACCAATCTAAAATCAAAGATCTTGGTCCTTTAAGATTTTTCCTTGTTCTAGAAGTTTGCAGATCCTCATCAGATATTTTTGTTAATCAAAGAAAATACACTTTGGACCTACTATCTGATAGTGGCCTTCTTGGTACAAAACCTGCTTCTTCCCCTATGGACCCAGCTACTAAGTTACAAAAAGATAAAGGAATACCACTTTCTGATGCAACTGAATATAGAAGATTAATTGGTCGCCTCCTTTATCTCACAAACACAAGGCCAGATATATGTTTTGTTGTCCAGCAGCTGAGTCAGTTTATTGCACATCCTTTGGACACTCATCACAAGGCTGCCATGCGAATTTTGAGGTACTTGAAGGCTGCACCAGCCACTGGTCTATCTTTTTCTGCAAATTCCACCCTCAAACCATGTGGTTTTGTAGATTCGGACTGGGGTTGTTGCCTGGACTCAAGGAAATCTATTACAGGATTTTGTGTTTTACTTGGCTCTTCTTTGGTGTCTTGGAAATCAAAGAAGCAAAGTACAGTATCCAGATCATCTTCGGAGGCCGAATATAGAGCATTAGCTGTCATTTCTTGTGAAATTCAGTGGATCCAGTACTTGATGCAAGATCTTCACTTTGCTTTTACAGAACCTATCTCAGTTTACTGTGATAATCGATCGGTCATATACTTGGCACACAATCCAATTTTTCATGAGCGCACTAAGCACATAGAAATTGATTGTCATGTTGTGCGGGAAAGGATTCAAAAAGGGCTCATTCATCTCCTACTTGTCCCTTCATCAGCTCAACTTACAGACCCTTTTACTAAACCTCTTCATCCCTCTCATTTCCATTCATACATTAGCAAGTTGGGACTTTGCAATGCCCACAGTCCCACTTGAGGGGGGGTGTCAGCATATACAGGGGCCTAATTGTAATTATTTTCCAGTTAGTTTGTTATGTAGTTAGTTACAACTAGGTATATAAGTTGTAATATGTTCCCTTTTTTAGTTAATGAAAATGTTTCTATCCATTTGCTAAGAGATAGAGGGGCATAATACCATCAAATGCATAAAGAAAAACACAAAGAGTTTTAGTCAAAGAGTAATTATAACAGCTAGCGAACCCACCGGTATAAGATTCAGAAAGAAAAATTTCATTTGAAGAGTTCCTCAAGGCAACCAATTAATGCAAAAGCTTTATCAGAATCTGGGAGTGATTCAGGTTCTCTCTTTTCCTTTTCCCCTTCAACAACTGTGCTGCAGAAAAGAATGACAGCAAGCGGAGGTAGGAAGAGATAGTTAGTACATAACTAGCAAACGGTTTTGTTTTGTTGAGTAGGATTTTTTTAAAAAAAAATTCACATCAATGTTCTAGTCAACAGTGATATAATTAAGAGATATCATCAATTTTTGTCAAATATTAAGAGGATATAACTAGTAGAAATACATGATAACTCCCCGGCCCCCCAACATTTAGGACATGATTTTTTTTTATAATGAAGGTAATATTGGTCAGCCTTAGCATCACTTGAGACTAAATCTTCTAAGTAAAAAACTTAAGATAAACCTAAGGGATAGAAAATTCATTTTATCTTATTTAATATTAATTATTTTGAGGATTTTAATTATTTGAAAAATTTATGTGCCCATTTACAGCAACAGAAACATTATGCAAAGATGCGAATAACTTGTAATCTCTGTTGTTCTTGTTGTTATTATTATTTTAATAAAATATTTATTTCAAAGTCAAAGTTCGTCTTTGACCTTATTCTTTTGGTGGTGCACATTGGAGCTTTTGTTCTTATCTATTAGCAATTGCACGTTGGTTTTGTGGTGGTTTCCTAAAATCATGCTCTGTTAGAGAACGTTGGACTCAACATCCTTTTTCTTCTATATCTTCTATAAATAGCAACTTTGATTCTTTACAAGACACACAGAAAATCATTACTTCTTCTATTTTTTCTTTCACTTTGAGTTCTTGTGAGCAATCCTACGAGTTATTCTTGTGCTCTTGATATGTCATGTGCAGAGCTAGCAAGAAGTGATTGTTGTATCATGGGGAGTACTAGCCATGAGACCATCTGCAACGAGTTATTAACTTGTGGTGGCGAAATACTCTTAAAACTCAGTGCATTTGCATGCCTCAACTAATATTTGATAAGTTATTTATTTATAATATTTTGATTTTAACTATCTATCTATTTTATTTTCTATTATTTTACAACAATCTTAAGAGTATTTTCGTGATGGATACTGATACGATATAACTTATTTTAAATGTAGGGGTTTTATGAGGAATGGAGATACACGTATGGTGCAGGAACAGAAACGATGGTGGAGCTTAGGCACGGTGGCTGGCAACGAGGAGCAGTGGCAGAGGCTCGTGTTGGCCGGATCCAGAAGGTTCTAAGGTGCACACGTGACAGATTTGGGCGATGTGAGACTGAGATTCATAGTGGTTAGGTGCGACGTGGTGGCTCTGGCTTGCTGTGTTGAGGACGGCATCGATGTGGTGGTGAGCGGAGGAGCCACTGGTGTGGCTAGGTGTTGATGGGCAGCAGTTCTGGGTTGAAGAGCAACGCAAGGGAGCAGTTGTTGGTGGCTCCGATGGAGCGGCGAGTTGTAGAAGGCGCGACTTACGTGGTGGCTTGTGCGTGGGCTGCTGAGGTCATGCTTGGTGGGGCGTGTGCTAGGTTCGCAGGTCATATAGAACGACTGCAAGAACAGCAGGTTGATGGTGTTTGGGCTTGGGTATGTACAATGGCCATGTGGTTCTGGACGTATGGGCAGAGGTGTGAACGACATTACGTGGTGGTTTATACGTGCTGGTTTGGGTGGTGTTTTGCTGTACAAGAGTGATAGGTTTGCTGGGTTTGAGGTGGCTGCTAGGCAGTGGCTCACGTGGTGGATGCGCAATGGTTAGTGCGGTTGTGGTGGCTCGGTTTGTGGTGGCTAGGAACGATGGAGCGTGACGCTGGTGTTGTTGTTTTATGTGTAGGTTCTCACGTGGTGATTAAGTATATTGCTGTTATGGTGCTTAGAGGCCATAGGTTCTGTGAAAGAGGCAAAGATTTTCTTTGAAGAATGCTTGGCTTGAAGGAGTGACACATATCTTTGCTGTTAGACTGGAATGTAACTATTCTCGGACCAAGCTGGTCTGAAAAAGAGGGAGAGCGAATCCTCTATTCCAGGTAAGCTAAATTTGGATATCTGGTTACTGCCTTTAGTCTAATATAGGAGGAACAATTTTCTCTCTTTCCTTTTCTATGAAACCATTTTATGGTTGGTTAATGAAACTATTCTGTGAGTAGTTTTGCTTATGGTCTTATAGTGTGTTATGGATGTCAAAAGTCATTTAGTTAGAGAATTCATAGTTTTGTGCAATGTAAATTGTGCTCACTAAATGTACATTATTAATTAATGTTAATTTTCGACAGTGTTAATAGATGTTAAGTTAAGTGTAAACATGATAAGGCAAGTGCTACCTTGTTTTAGGATAACCTGTCAATTTAACAATTCAATGTAAATGTGCCTCTACATGAAAGTTTAAAGTCATATATATGTCTTATTTGAATGTGAATGTGTGTTAATATAATTTCGGTCACTTAAGTGATGTTGATTGACTCATTAATTTTTTCTTACGTAGAGAAATTATGAATGCTATACTAATAAGTGTTGGGCCTCCTCCATATTTGTGGGGGAAACTATTCTTTCTATTTGTTACATATATTGTAAATTGATTGAGTAATACACACATAATCCTTATAATGATTTATATAGAGTTTGAAAATTAAAATAGTATATTGAGTGTTTCATATATATAATGTCTTACATTGTATCTCATATATCTTTGTTGTCTTTGAGTTACTATAAACTTGGTTATGTGAAATGCATAATTATATATGTATAGAGTGTAATAATCATGCAAGATGTTTATGATTTTGATATGCCTATGAATGTTTTTTATCTGGATATACATGATCAAGTATTTGATTATGCTTGCATGAATGAATTCCATGTCCCTATTGCACTATGAGATTAATTGAGATTGATGAGACTATGGACCGAGAGCCATGATGTTGAATTTGAGATGTGGACATGATGATCATAATGCTAAATAAATCTTTGATTTTTTTAAAGCCTCCATGGAAGTGATTGGAAGTCATCCAAGCAGACCCGTATAGTCAAATCTATAATAGAGGTCGAGTTTATTGCTATTAACTTAGTAGGATCTGAGACTGAGTGGTTGAGAAATCTCTTAGCAGATATTCTTTTATGGAATAAACCTGAAAGCATAAATTCTTCAAAGTCTGTGATTGCCAAAATGGTAAATAGTAAAAACAAACAAAATGTGTAAAATGAAAAATAGTGACATATATGTATACGTCACAATTCTGTGAAGCATATGCTAAAAGATGGAATTAAATCCATTAATTATATGAAGTCATAAGGAAATTTGGTCAATCCTTTGACAAAATATTTGTGTAGAAAATGAATAAATAAACCATTGAAAGGAATGAAACTTGAGTCATTTTGAAAATTAACAGTGATGGTAACCCAACCTTTGTGATTGGAAATCCCATGAATAAGGTTCATATGGGTAATAACAAGTCACTAGTTAATTCTGCTAGTACTATTAATTTTTGTCCATTCCATTGATGTCTCCAATGATGTGAGAAGTATTAGATTGCATTGAATGAGAGGATAAGCTGAAAGCTTTTAATGAATTTCATATCCCTTATGAGTGGTGTATTAAATGCAGTATACACTTGATGAAATCACCTATATGAGTGTGGAGTGGGGTCGCTCCTATGAGATTGTGACATAACCTCTAGAACACTTATGAACTACCAGGCACGTGCATGACCTATTAGCGCAAAACTGCGTTGAACAACTTTGGATGAAAAGTCAGTGTGAGTGATAGAATCACTGATTCATAAGTGAAATGAGATTTATAGAGGTATTAATCTCACTAACATTCCTGTGAGTCATATCTTATTTACTCTATGTAATTCATAGTTCAAAAGACACTAGTACTTATGCATTGGATTCTTAAACTCACGGAAACTTTTTTTCTTGACTTTGAAATATGTGAGAGATTGTTGTATTTATTATTATTATTATAAAATATTTATTTCAAAGTCAAAGTTAATTTTTGACCTTATCCTTTTGGTGATGCACGCCGGAGCTTTTGTTCCTATCTATTAGTAATTGCGCGTTGGTTTTTTGGTGGTTTCCTAAAATTATGCTCTGTTATAGAACAGTGGACTCAACATCCTCTTTCTTCTATATCTTTTATAAATACCAACTTTGATTCTTTACGAGACACAGAAAATCATTACTTTTTCTATTTATTCTTTCACTTTGAGTTCTTGTTAGCAATCTTACAAGTTGTTCTTGTGTCTTATTATGTCATGTGCAGAGCTAGTAAGAAATGACTATTGTATCCTAGGAAGTACTAGTTATGAGACCATCTGCATCGATTTTTTAATTTTTTAACTTATAGTGACGAAATACTCTTAAGCTCAATATATTTACACGCCTCAATCAATATCTAATAAGTTATTTATTTATACTATTTTAATTTTAACTATCTATCTATTTTATTTTCTATTATTTTACAACAATCTCTTCAATATAATTAATGAATATATTTTTTAGTGGAACTATTATGATGTGAAGGATGATTACATATTCAAATGATAATTTTAGAAGAATAAGGAGTATTTATTAAATTAAGTACAATTACAATACGATATGCATAATTTGACTTTCAATTCTAAATCAAGTCAAGCCAAATGTGATCAAAGTATTTTTGTACTGAAATTTGATTCACCTAATATGTGATTAAGATATAAATTATTAAACCACCTTTGACTTATTTTTTTAATAAAAATATAGTTGGTGAAAGTGTTGGCTTTCTCGTGGAACAAAAATAGAAGTTGGTTCTACTTCTCTTCAAGAGCGGTGGCTGAAAGTAGAAGAAAGGTGTCTGTCGTGAACATTGAAACTTTTGTAGGTCAAGTTAATTTGGTGGGCTAAGACTGTTATGAGATGGCAGAGATTATTGGAGATCTGGTAGGTTTATTAGATGCTAGGGATCAGGATTCAGATTTAATTACACAAAAGATTTGTCATTTGAGCCATTTGCTGAGCACTGTCTTCATCCAGCTATTTAAAAATTTTGGTATGTCTTCATCCAGCTATTTAAAAATTTTGGTATGAAATGCATATCTGAATTTTAGAATCGTCATTTTGTAAGTTTTATTTAATTATTACTTATTGTGTGAGCAATTATTATGTATCAGAAAAATGTAACATATATTTTAATATAATAAAATTGAATATTCTCTCTTAAAAATAAGATAATTATTTTAGATTTTTTTTTGTTAATATTTTCTTTTTCTATTTGAGAGTAAGATAATATATTTGATTATTTTTTTCTTTCACTCACAACGTTTCTTTTTCTTGTTGGCTACCAACAAGATTATTGCTTCTTATATTTTCTCCCTATTTTCTAATCTCGTTATTCAATTTCCATTCCCAAATTATCCTAATCAATTCTATATCAATCCATTTTCATTTTATTTGCTTAATTAATTCTCAAATCAATTCTACTCTTGAAAGTATTTTTGGATATCAATCAGTTACCATCTTCTTCGATTCTAAATTATAATACATTTTTTATTGTTTATTTCTAAAAGTTAATAATTAATACATACAATGCTTTTATATATAATTTGATTAATCTAAAAGATTAATTTTTTTCATTTTTTATTACTTTAAAATAAAATATTAACAATTTTAAGAATTTAAATTCATAACATGCTATATATATAATATATATTAAAAATTAAGTCTTTAAAATTCCGTACAATCCACATACTAGTAACTACTAGTACAGGATTATAACAGCGACAAAAATTTTTTCCATACATACATATATATATATATATATATATAGAAATTTTTTTTTTGAGGATATATATAAGAGAATTATGGGTTAATAATGATTGTTGACTTACGTAATATATCTAATACTAATGTTTTGTAAGGAGACATCCCTGATGCAATGTGAGGGACTGATCGAGGGTATACCGTATATTCTGATGTTTTTCCATTCCTTGAATAAAATTTGAGTTTTGTTAACGGAGTCTTGTGATATAGATTAAGAAATCAAAAATAGAAAATATTAAATAAAATTATAAGTATTTATTATTTAAAAAATTTAAAAAATATTTAACATTTTTTAAGTAATTAATAATAAATAATAAATATTATTTTTAATCCTTAATATGTGTCTTAAAGATACAAGTTAGCAAAACTCATAAATTATTTCATGATCTTTTAATAAACACAAGAAAGACATTATCTTCTTTTAAAATATCATAAAATGCAGTTATAAATCAAATTGTGATTAGAAGGACTGAAGAGAAATGCGAATATGATTAAGTAAGGGATGTATATCAGTATATATAAAAAGGTGTGAAGAAACGTTTGTTTTGTTGCGTGACAAGAGCACGTTCGAAAAGTTAATTAAAGCTTGCTAGTGATCACATTAGTCCTAAGGGGTAAGCCATTTGAGCCATGCCTCAAGATTCATAATGCCAAATTACTCCCCATCGAAATGATCTTGCGCTAGAATATCAAAAGTATAACAGATAGTATAGTTAATACAGATTGGACTAAAGGAACACCGTGACCCTGTAGTCCATAGACCATAGCCATCATATTTGTAAATGGGTGTGCTTTGAAGAAGCATAATCACTTGTGAATACAGCATGTCTCCATTAGCTCCGCCAGCTATTTGTTCCCTTTGACGCATAGAAAGAGAGAGAAAGAGTGTATCTGAGTCTGAGAGAGCACAAAAACAAAAATTAGAAGCAGGAGAAAAGGCTCGCTGGTTAACGTGATCTACAAGGTTAGATTGGGAAGCAAATGAAACAAACAACAGATTCTATGATAAAACAAACCTCTTGCTTCAAGTTAAAAAACTACAAAGCTACTACTATGAGAATTTTTTATATAAACTTGTGTACATAAATTGTGTACACTAGATCAATTAATATTAAATAATTACAAAAAAAATATTATACCACACAAATATGTTATATTTTAAAGTAATAATAAGTTATTACTATGAGAATTTCTTATATAAACTTGGTGTATATAAATTGTGTACACTAGATTAATTAATATTAAATAATTACAAAAAAATTTATACCACACAAATATTTTATATTTTAAAGTAATAATGTATCACTTGTAACCTTGTTGGTTAGTTTATTACACAAAGTTGTGTACACCAATATGTAGTAGAATCTCTAATTCTCCTTCTTTATCTTCCTTCTCTCCTCCTACAACTTCAAGTCGTTTTTGTTCATCCTGGTCTTTGCCTCCGCTGCTTCAGGTTATTCCTTCGGCCTAATTTGGATCTTTTCCATTTTGGATTCCAAACCATACGCACCACATCTTATGTCTGCTCCATGGGCCTGTCCCTCGTCACTTGCCTGTAGGTAAATGGAGTTTCTTTGGATTCCATCATTTTGGGCCTTTGAGCAATACAACTGTCTACAGTAATAGGCCTATCTCAATTTACTATTTTTCTTTAAAAGAAAAGGTGTCGGGTATCTTCTCTTTTTTTTTGTCCATCAATGTATCTTCTCCTTTTTACTTTATATGTTGTAATTAAGCATTCAAGATACACCATTTGGATTCATCCTTTGCAGTTCAAAAACCTCTTACGAGGCTCTGATACCACAATGAATAGAATCGACAGCATAGGTTTAACAGTATAAATATGCATTCAAAATAAGGAGATAAATCAGAAAATAAGAAACAAAATATTAATTATTCAAAAAGTAGTACTTACAACTAATGATACAAATATTACAGATCTTGATTAAACTTCTGAGTTCCAAATGTTAGAAGTGAAAATCAAATAGGAGCAAATACAAAGAGAATAGTAATACAAAATGGTTTTCTTCAAAAAATTTGAAAGCTAAAGACTCTTAGTAAAACTTTTTTCAATGTCTTCACAGATGAGCAACTAATGCTTTTATAGGCGAGGAGCTGAAGAGTTTTACAGATTCAAGTTCATTTGAATTCTAAAATGATTGAAGTAGCGGATTCTAAATTTTTGAAGTCCGCTATGATAGTGTGAATGGAGGACGAGCGTGGGGAACATGAGGAATCTCTTTTGCTTTTACTTTTCTTGATTTGTTGTTTTCTTACTATACTTTGATGATGTTTTTGAATACTTTTACTAATAGTACTTGATGAGGAATCTTCATAATTAACATGATGAGACCTTATAGTTCAGAAAAGTCTACTCCGTAACAGTCATCTTCATTGAGAAGATTGTCATTATCGCTTGCTATACTGGGATGAGTGCTTTGTCGGGATGATGATCCAGATGTTGACATTGAGGTCTTCATTTTAACTAACAATTCTTTTTCTGATGAGGCATTTGCTAGATCCCGAAGAAGCTATTCTTTGAGTTGCTCGAACTCTGTAGGCTTCTTTTGATTTTTCTTTATTAATGTAGGATTAGCATCACACCATTGATTAACGGCTTCAATACTTACCAATTTCATGTTGAAGCTGGGCCACCACTTGACACTGAATTCTTTAGTGACTCATGTTGGATGATGAACTTGAAATTTATGATAAAAATTATAATACGAGACATTAATCCATGCTATACCAAAAGCAACATAAAAATGTAATAATCTAGAACCTTGAGGAAATTTTGCTTTCTCTGTGAACAAGGCATAAGAATCCTTCGCAATTTAGGGCAAAATATCAACACATGGTCCTGTGGTGCACATCCAGTCACCAAACCATGAGGAGAAGTTCTTAATCCCCTTTTGGAACTAGAAAAACCAAGAATGTGAGTAGGGTCTAAGGAGCATAAACTTGAACCATGCCTACTGATAATCCCAGTAGGTATAGGTTTGAGGATCGTGCCTGATTCCAGTTCTTTGCGCTAAGTACCTTGAGAATCTTAACTTTAGAAAAATCAATGTAATCTCAATTAGTAGCATTGTAATAATGATCTAATTCAATTGATTTAGTATCTATCAAAATGAGCTCGTAAAAGGTCCTATCTTTCTTGAGCTATTCTTAAGGAACAAAGTAAAAAATTTTAGGAAACATTTGTTGAACAATTTCTCGGGGTGAGGATTATGGAGAATAAAACCCTAGTTCAAGGGTAAATAAGGGTTCGAAAATGTTTTTCTTAACATACTTACATTCCTCTGTAGTTGGGGAATTGGTGAGTAATAGGGTTAACTGTTTGGATCTTTGAGGAGTCTTAGTAGGGGTACTGGTCACTGTTTGTGAGTAGCTTAATGGTGTAAACCTATTTTGGGTGGAAGATGAGGGTCGAATTGATTGAATTGGGGAAGGAACAACAGCAAGGGTGGCCTTTAATGGAGGTAGATGACCTTGTACTTATCTCAATGTTCTTATCAGCTGTGATTTGTATGTACTTATCTAGGGTAATTTTCTTAACCTTTGATTTTGATGAGAAACTAGCGGTCATTGTAGCCTTACAAAAATTCTCCCTTAAGAAAATCTGCAATATAATTATCTTTTCCTTTAATATGTTGAACATCAAAATCGAAACAAGATAGTAGAGTTTTCCATCTTGCAAAAATTTGTTTGGAAACCAAATCCTTAATATCTTTTTTAATAATAGAAAGAGTGGCTTTACAATTAATTTTTAACAGAAATCTTTTGTTAAACAGATCATCTTAAAATTTTGTGATACTTAACACTATAGATAAAATCTATTTCTTAATTGTACTATACTTTTGTTGAGCCAGCTGTCAGACCCCAAAATGGTACCTAACCACTTGGTCTTTGGATAACTCTAGTAATACTTGTTTTAACACTCCCACATACCCCAAATCAGAGCATTTGTTTCAACTATAAGGAAAGCTTGAGGATTTGGAAGGCCTGGACAAGGAATTTTCTTGACTAACTTTTTAATTTGTTGAACATCATGAGTCATACTATCATCCCATGCAAGGGGATCTTTTCTTAATCTTTTAAACAAGGGAGCACAAATTATCCAGATATTTAGGATAAAGTCTGCTATGTAATTAACACATCTTAAAACTCTTTAGAGTTTATTCTTATCTTTGATTTCATCAGAAAATTTATCGACAAATTCTATAGATCTTTCTATAGGAACGATAGTACCTTGATTTATTTCAAATCCTAAGAATATCGTTTTAGTCTGAAATAAATTCATTCTCTTAGCTGAAATTACTAATTCATTTTCTTTAATAACAGTAAAGAAAATTTCTAAATGATTAAAGTGCTGATCAATTGAATTACTGAATACTAATACATCATCTAAATAGACAATGGTGAACTTCGAATAAGGATTCAAAATAGTGTTCATAATGTTCTGGAATTCAGAAGGGGTGTTTTTTAAGCCTTGAGACATACCATTCCATTCATAATAACCAAATGAGACAACGAAAATTGTATTGTACCTATCTTCCTCGACAACCTCAATTTGATAGTATCCTGATTTCATATCAAATTTTGAGAATATGTTAGCCTGATGAACTTTGTTTACCAAATCTTTCTTATTAGGAATCAGATATCTTATCCATCTTAGAAACTTGTTTAAGGGTTTATAATTAATTACCAATCTTGGAGCACCTCTTTCTATTTTAGATGCATTCATAACATAAAATCCTGCACAACTCCAGGGTAATTTACTAGGTCTTATCAAATTCTTATCTAAGTATTCTTGAATTTCTTTTTTACAATATTCTAGATATTGTTGATTCATTTATATTGGTCGTGCTTTTGTTGGGATGTTGATCTCTTTAAATCCTTCTTTGTATGGGAGGGTGATTACCTAGAAAGCACGGACACGCCATTTTACTGGCGTGTCCACGTGTCGGACACGTGTCCGATATAAACACACTTCGACACGCACACGACACGCGTGTCTCACGTGTCCGAGTGTGTCTAATTAAAAAAATTATTATTTTTGACTCAGACACGGCTCGAACACGGCCAGGATACATCTCAGACACACCATGGATACATATTGGACACAACCTATTAAAATTTAAAAAAAAATACTGTGTAGCAGTGTACTAATATCACGACCCACAAGTCCAATATCACCCGACCCACCCTCAGGAAAAATCTTCTATTCTTCCTCAATACATTGTGTTCACTGTGTGCTAATGGTTCAAGTTTCAAGTGAGTTTCACTCTGGTCTGGTAGTTCAATTTTCAATTATTATTAGTTTCTTTTTTAGTTATAAACGAAGATGCTTGTGTTGTCATTAAGGAGTTGTGTTTGGAATGTTTATAATTAAAATTATATATACATATGTCGTGTCCGTGCCGTGTCTGTGTCCTAAAACTTTTGAATTTGATGTGTCCTTGTGTCCGTGTCCATGTCGTGTCCCGTATCCATGTCTGTTTCCGTGCTTCATAGGTGATTACATATTTTTTTTTAAAAAAAGCATTTGAAAATTCACTGCAAACTTCTTTCTCAATTTTTTCTTGTAAAGTTTTTGTCTTTTTTTTAATCTGAGGTTTGTTAATCTGTTCTTAAATTCTTTTATATTGAACTTATTTGGTTAACATATTGATGTGTTTAGTTTTCTTCTCTATTAAATTTACTTTAGAGATTAACTATTCTTGGACTATATTTAACTCTTTTATTTGAGGAGGCTTAATAAATTATAAAAAAAAATCTTTTTCTAAAGCTTTAGTAATTAATCCTTTTTCTGTTACAGAGAATGAATATAATAATGAGAGAAAATGAGTTCTTAAGATTATTTGTTTAGAGATGTTCTTAACTAATAAAAATATTGTTTTGTAACAAATCTTATTCTTATATATCTTAGCATTGTTTAGTTTATATCTTATTAATGACTTATTTTCTGATGCACTACTTAAGGATTTAGTAGTTTTTTTTATAATACTTGGTTGAGATTAATCTTTTTTTAACATAATTCATATTTGCACCTGAATCTATTAAGGCTATAAAACTCAATCTTTCATTTTTAATTACTAGGTCTATTACACAATGCCATTTATGAATAATTACTTGGAATAACAAATGTATATATAATTCTTTATTATTTTCTTCTTGATTAGAGTTTGATGTTTGATTTTGTATTATTACTTGTCCTTGCAGATTTAGCATTTTAAATTCTAATTCAATATCTTTTTCTTTTAAAAGTTTTATTTCTTCCTTTAAATTTTTTATCTCTTGTTGTAGATCTTTTAAAGTGACTTCATTTTTCTATGATTTTTTAAATCTTTCTAAAATTTCTTTCATATCTATTTTTATACTTCTTTTTTTTTCTTATCTTCATGGTCTAAAAATTCTTTTATCTGTTAAATAAATCATTGTTTAACCGAGGATTCTTCCATATTTTCAACTATACTTAGTAGTGAGGATGCTTGATGTAATACCCTAAATGACATGTTAGACTTATTTATATGTTCAAAAGATATCATATAACTTGCTTAGCATGTATGTTTATTTTTGTGACAATCTGAGTTAATTTAAATACTTAATTGTAGTCCAGACTGTGAAAAGTAGCTTAAAATAACTCAGATAATAACATAAATTGCTTAGGAGAGAGAAATAAATATAGATAATTTATTTCTAGATCACAAATATATATAACAAGTTACAATTAAAGTTTCAAGGTAAACTGAGCTAGTTTAACATTTTTAGGCATACTGATTATCTAATTATAACCGGTTTAACTAGCAGTAGATATAAAAATATCAGATAATATTGAAATGACTTTTTATATGAATCTTAATATTTATTTTAAAATTGTTAGAAGCTGAAAATATGGATTTAGCTAAATCTGAGTGTTTTTAGCAGATCAAAATTTTATCAGTTCTGGCCTAAAGGTCATATGAGTCTTTAATTTTCCCTTTTAAAGCCTCTCTCACGACCAACTTCTTTCCAAAAGCAGAAATAAAACAGTTGCCAAGAGAAAGGAAAGAAGGAGAAGAAAAGGCTAAGGAGGATGAAGAGAGAAAGAGGAAAGCCAAATGAAAAGTTAAAGTTTGAGATCCAGCTAAGCTTGAATCTTTACTCAGCTGTCAAAGGTAGGGTTTTTGTGATCAAATCTACTTCTTATTACTCTTTTCTCTATTTATGCAATTAGGTTACTTAATAGGCCAAATTGAGTTCTAGAAGTGTTCGATGTATTTTGATTGCATGATTAAGTTTCTTTGGTCATTTGTGACTTGTTCAACGCATAATTCTGAAATAAAAGCTTAGAATTTGTCATTTAGGCCTTTGAATCCCAATTTTAGGGGTTAGGTCACCCTAGGTTGATTTTGGTACATTAATCTAAATTAAGAGGTTTAAGTTGGTGATTGATGATTCCTATGTGTTAGTGAACTGATTAGGGACTTATAATCACTTAGAAACTAAGTTGGAATGACCAAAATCTGAGAAAATGATCAATGGAATAATACCATGTTCTGCAGAATTATGTAGAACCTGG